>CM057347.1:240956003-241682097 GCA_030015575.1 Agapanthus africanus
CGCGAACCATGTCGGATAACTTAACGCGCGTAGTCGAAACACTATAAAATAGCAAATGTTGCCAGATTATTCCTACAGTCACTATATAAAAATCTAGCAGTACCAAACACCCCAAAATACCTACAGACGGCTACCCTAAAAATCCCAACTCCCCAGTCACCCAAAAATCCGAGCTCGCCGGAATTCCTTTAAGTCTCGCCATTTTTCCTAGGTCGGGTTGGGTCAGGCTTTCAGGTGAACACTCAGGGCCTCTAGTACAACACTAGTACACTGCTAGATTTTACAGTAACAATTCGTGGTGATAGCAGATCACAGTGACCCCAAAATGACACTAAAAATACGATATGTGCACAAAACTATATCTTTAGTGTTCTAAACAACAAATACTTGGCAACACAACATTATAAATACCTAATTAACAGTTAGGGATCACTACCTTTCAACACTTTCTCCAAAATCCTACCTTTCCATGCTCCAAGTCATCTTTTAGGGTTTAGCTAGGCTTGTGATGGGTTTAGATGAAGTTTAGTGGCGATTAGCATCGGTTTTGTGATGATTGTTAGTTCTATGTATGCCCTAGAGGCCATTATTGTACATATGATGTATATTATATTAGATGCTTGGATATATATAGAGAGGGCTTTCTTGCTCGACATGATAGTATGCTATCTGGTTGCTCTTTATCTTAACATGTGTACTTGTCTCTTGATACTGTCTTATGGTTACATATTGGTAAAGCCCTTAGTATGTGTACTTGACTACAAGGATTATGATGCAGATCATACTAGTGGAGCCATGGTAGTCCATAAGTTCATCCTTTAATGTTCCTAGTCATGGGTGTATCGAGACAGGGCATCGATATACCAGAGTAAACTAGCGTATATTCATCTTGACCCATGTGATGGGCGATGGATGATCCCATATCCATTGGTGTTTGACATCAGAGATGGTATACGGGTGCTCAGTAGAGACTTGGTACACTGGACGGACTCGTCGAGAACTCCTAGATGGTATTATACCTCACATCAGATAGCAGTTCTCCGGTGACACTGGTATAGGTTAGTCTGTAGACCCGAGATCCTCATAGAGTCTTGTGTGATTCCTACTGTACTTTGATTTCCACCTTACCACGTTGAAAAGGACGTGCAAAATGGTGGTTTTTGGGTACAGTCCCGAGTCACATGGAGGCAATGAGCGATAGGAGGGGTTTCGTCTCTCCCGGTATTGGGGGTTGATGTTGCGCTGTGCTCGATTGGCCATAACAGGGAAGTCCCTGGCCAGTGTTGATTTAGAGATTTACTGGTAAGTGTTATCAATAGTTTCTCGACCCGTTATGCGCCTCATATCAGCATGACTTATCGGTTATTGGGGTCTGACGTTTACCACCCCTAGACTGGATATGCGACATAACAGACGAGGAGACCGGACTGTACGGTAGTGTTACTGACAGGCTTTACAGGAGCTAGGGAGGGCTCGCTTGTTGATCTTCTGATTGCTCAAAACCCGGGTAGCCGTTACGTCCAGCTAGTACCGCTGACGGCTTATGGGTGCTTGATGTGATCATCACCTACCACCGGCGTATTGACGAGTCTTTAGAGTCCTACATAGAGGTTTTACGGGCTCAGGAAAAACGAAATAAGAGCACATATGTGATATGTGCGGGACCGAGAATAATGTGAGTATGTGATACCGTATTCTATTCTCGCGATATTTGTATCGGACGGTTATATGTGATATAGCCGGGTTACCGAATCAAGTGTTGATTCGATAAGTTGGTATATTTAATATTAGTCGGTTATATGTCATATAGCCGGATTATTAAATCAAGTGTTGATTTGATAATTTAGTGTATAATTGTATATTTGACATACTAATTTACATTAACTAATATTAGCTCATTTAAGCATTTATTATTCTCACATATGCACACTTAATATATATGTGATATATATTAATTGTGTTTTATTTTGTATCATGGTAGTTGATACACACTACATGGGTGTGAGATTTACACCATACTAATTATAATTTTTGGTTTTAGTATTTAAAGTAATTCCAAATTAGTGGATAATAGCTCACATACATGAAGCTTCATGAAGCTTGTGCATGCATTGACTTAGTCCACCAATTTTGTTTTACTTAAGATATTTATTAACCCAACCATTATAATTTAGGAATGGTTATGTCTCTACATGAGTTAGTATATGATACAAACTCACCCATGGTTCATTCTCTCAACTAGTTAGTTCATTCTCATTTATTTTGCTCATCTTCTTCTTCCTTCAGCAAAAAGCTTGCTAGGTTTTTCTAAAGAGAGAAAATATTGTGAGAAAAATAAAACTAAAGTAAGCCCACTTCCTATTTCATCATCCTCTACTAGATTAGCACTTTAGTATAGGGTGTTAGCTTCACTAATCTCTCATTACTGAAGTAGTAGCTTGAGTTAGTGTCTTCTCGACGTAGATCGTCTTCGGCCTCGAAGACTTCAAGCAAGATCGTTCATTTCACCTAGAGAAGCTATGTTAGAATCCGGGAGTTCCATGATCGCACCGAAGGGACCACTACAAGGAGCTATTGAAGTGAATGACCGGTCTACAATGGTTGTATTCCTAGTTCACATAGATGTAAAGTAGTTTACATGTTGTTTCGTATGATTCACTAGTTATCGATTCTAGTTTAGGGTTCTTTAAAACGGAAAAATATTGAAAATGACATGGACGATGCCTCCCGAAACCTTGCTATCGTTCACAAGAACCCTACAGTGGTATCAGATCCTAGCTAGAGAATTAGACGGATTGTGTAGGATTACTAAACCGAAACTGCTCCGAAACTTGAAACATAAAACTGTATTTTCTGTCGTTTTTTAAAGTTGCCAAATTTTTTTTTAAAACAAGTACAGAATGTTGTATGTGATATAACTTGAACACTGGAGAAATTTAGGGCATTTCAGAGGAAAAGTGGCCGGCCCCATACCCCCCATCTCGGCCAAAACCGAGCCTCCCACTTTCAAATTTTTCCAGTGTTCCATTGACTGGTTTTTGGTGTTTCAGGTGTTGTTTATTTTTGCTAAATTTGCATGAGATGTTAATTTACTATAAAAGCAATTCGGCGTGTTTTGTAGTCATAATTCAAACTGTTTTTGAGTTACTTTAGACGGTGTTAAAAAGTTCGATCGGATATCAAATACCCGCATTATCCCTTGCCGGAAAATTTTCCCAAGTATTGGATTTTTCCCGTAGTTAAAAACCATTCAAACATCATGCAAGTTATGCGATGGACCCTATAAAAGAACAAAACCTTAACTCGATTATGTGACTGTCAAAACCGCTACTAAACCCTCGAGTTTGTGGTGGTTCAGCGGTGCCACATGTGAGGCGTTGGTTGACCCTTCTACGGCTGGTCCATTGGTACTGTGGCATGTGCTGAATAATTTTAAACTGCGCTCACGTGTTGAGTTTTTTGGGTAATTGTTGGTGTTTGTTGATTCGATCGGAACGTTTAACACCATTTAGTTTTTTCTGCGATCATAAGTGTAATATGTGGTGTATCGCCGGTTTCGTTGCTATATGTCAACGTCAATTGGGATACACATATTTACTTACCTTGATGACATATGATGTTATGTGTTGCTGTATATGTTATATTGGATCATCGTATTTTGAATAGCCGGGGTTTTTATGTGAGATGAGAGTTTTTATTTTCATTAATGTAAAATTCAATGTATGTAATATTCTTTTATTGGGGCACTTCCGGGTTGAGGATGATGTCACTATTGTTGTATATTATTTACTTTTCCGCACTAGAATAGACCCAAGAAGGGGAGCACAAGTAACCGGGTTCTAGAGCCCAGTGGGAGACCAACTCGAGGAGTCGAGTCCGGGTCTACTAACTCTAGAATTAGTAGGGTTGCTTGCCGCTCTCATAGGGGTCTGGGGATGAAGGTTTGGCTATTCATCGCGACCGTGGAATCCGTGTTTTATACAGGCTCAAAATAAAACACGGACCTCCTAGCATATCCAATTTTTTATATGTTTCTTCTGCTGCTCTGTGATGTGATCACTGTGGACACTGAGACGAATGGATATACATTATATTTGAGATATATAGTAGACGTTGCTTATGTTTTGCACCCGCTCTAGTCCCGTCCCTGTATGCCGTTAGTTAAGTAACCTAACGGTGCATAATAGGACACCGTGGCGAATGCGGATGTCATAAGCGTACGTTGTATTTTTGTTTCTTCTGTGATGCTTAGGACGCATAAATGATGGGACATCTTTAGTGTGATTAATGAAAGGAAAGAAACCTAAAAGATGTTGTAGAATCAAATTTTCAAAAAGGGTATCTCTAGATTTTGCTTTGCATAGCGGTATTCCTTGTAGAATATCCAGCACCTTATTCGATAAGGAAAGAGCCGAGATCCCTTCACCGGGAGTGACCAATTTAGCAAAACTAGAAGATGCTACAAAACTCGGTTTTTTTATTGCTTCTATAGTTCTTTCTTTGCATAGTGGTACTTATGAAATATCCTACACCTTATTCTATAAGGAAAGAGCCGAGATCCTTTCACCGGGAGTGACCTCTTTAGAGAAACTAGTAAAAGCCTAAAAAACACTCTTTTTCAAAATTCACTCGATTCTACAATGATATCAAGTTCATTACGCAGTAGGTTTTCTGAAAAACCTGTCACAACCCTCCGTCATTTCAGATAAGGACTGTTTAGTATTCGTGCTGCGTTTGTTGGCCTTTGTCAAGGCGTAGTGTGCGGTAGCTGAATGGTGCTTATCTACTTATGCATATGATGCAGATTAGATTAGGGTAGTCGTACGACCTTGTTGGCCTTTGTCAAGTGTCGTGCGGATGGGTTTAATTCAATCAGGAAATGACGGGTTGAACTTGACTAGCATCCTATGATTTGTTGGCCTTTGTTAAGGTCATAGGGGGTTAGGGGAAAAATATTATCGAGAATTTCAAGTGTTGAAATTTGCAATGAGATTGCATACCTTCTATGAGATAGTTGGATCCCGATACCCACTGCGAGTAAGAGTTACTCCTGGGTGAGTTTTACACAAGACAATTAGCCGATCAAGTAATTGTCTAGAAAGGTGTTTACCGGGTTATGCCTCTGGGAAAACGAGGTTTATTTTAATTTGGTCCGTGCGATAGCAAGGGGAACATCCCTCAAAGTACCAACACTGGCCTAGCTGAAAGATTGGCGAAATTGTAGGGTATAATTAATCCCGGCCAGTCTTTCCCTTTAGGGTTTGAAGGAAGATTTGATAAAAACAGTTGGAGCCATCCTGATTAGATAAAATAATAACCAATTTGATCTTGCAAGAGAATACGTTAAAGTGTTTTCTTCTCTCTCTCTCCAGGTAGCGACCATGTCACGTCTTAATCAAGATAATAATATGGATGTATTGACCGAACCCGCATGTTATACTATGCAGAGGAACGTCGGTTCCGTTCTTTCTTATAAATGTTATAAGACTAAACAGGGAATAGGGACATGTCCGGATTCCCACGCCGCCCAAACGAAGAATAAGCATGTTGATGCGTCTTCTTCGGGTGTGTTAGTTATTGAGAACTTTTTCTCGGTTCACTCTACGTCCTGGGTATTAGATTCCTGATCGGGAACCCTCATATGTAATATGTTACATGAGCTAAAGAAAGGTAGAGAACTGGAAATGGGTGATCATTCCGTAAGAGTAGGGAATAGGGCAAATGTTGCAGCCAAAGCAGTTGGCGAATATCACCTTGTATTGCCAAATGGTAATACATTGATTCTGAACGAATGATATTACATTCCGACCCTGATATGCAATCTTATATCGGTTTCTTTAGTAAGTAAAGAAGGATATAATTTTGTAGTACAGGATAATGTTATGAACATCTACTTGAATCAAAAGTTGATTGGATCAGGCTCGTTAAATAATGGCATATACGTTCTAGATCAAACTACAATCCTCAATTTACAAAACACACACAAGAGGAAGAGTTCAGAAATGAACGTATCCTTCTTGTGGCATTATAGACTAGGTCATATCAATGCGACACGGCTAGCTAAGTTGAATAAGGATGGGTATTTGAATGCGTTCGAATTTTCATCTTATGACACTTGCAAGTCATGTCTCAAAGGAAAGATGACCAAAACTGCGTTTACAGGACACGGAGAGAAAGTTACGGAACTCTTGGGACTGATACATTGTGATGTATGTGGTCCCATGTCTACACATGCCAGGAATGGTTCCTCATATATCATTACATTCACTGACGATTTCTCAAGGTTCGGACATGTGTTCCTGTTGAAACACAAGTCTGAAGCTTTTGAGAAATTCAGAGAATAACAACACGAAGTCGAGAACCAAACGGGTAAGAGTATTAAAATCCTTCGATCTGATCGAGGACGTGAATACTTGAGCACGGAGTTCCTGGATTATCTAAAAGAGAATGGGATTCTCTCTCATCTTACTCCTCCGTATACACCACAACACAACGGTGTATTGGAGCGGAGGAATCGCACCCTATTCGATATGGTGCGCATTATGATGAGCACCACTGAGTTACCTATTTCATTTTGGGGTTATGCGCTTGAGACAGCAGCATACCTGTTGAATCAAGTTCCATCTAAATCTGTACCTACCACACCAAATGAGATATGGAGTGGGAAGAGACCATGTCTTAAACGAGTTAAGATATGGGGTTGTCCGGTCTATGTCAAAACGCAAAATCCGGACAAACTCGAGGCACGGTCAGTTCTATGCAAGTCTGTGGAATATCCTAAACATTCACATAGATATTTTTTCTACAAAGGAGAGGAACAAAAGGTGTTTGTTTCTCGACATGCCTGCTTTTTAGAAAAGGAATTTCTTGCAAAGGAAATTAGTGGCAACGAGGTAGGACTGGAAGAATTTCCGGCTACACAAACCGAAACTGAAGATTTAGTTGAACCCGAGGATTCGATAGTTCCCAATGATCCCCAGCCTCTCTGCCGATCTAGAAGGGTTCCTCATCCACCTGAGATATATTATAGTTTTCTCATTGATGGTGGAAGCGAGGATTCCATCATGGAGGATAATGATCCAACTAGCTTCGAGCAGGTGATTAAGAGTGTTTTGTCGATCAAAAATATTTACCGCAATCAAGAACGGCGTCGCATTGCAGCTAGCCGGTGAATACGGGTCGGTCCACAGGGATGTGTAAATCTTCTTTAAGTTCTTACGAGTTAATTCCAAATGGTGTTTGGATTTATAATTAAACCTAAAAATTGAAGTTGTATGAGACTAGGATTAGAAACTTGCTAGGATTAGGTTTGGGGAAAATTTGGTAAACAAAGATTTACATCTCTTTCCATTGCTATTAATTAAGTGTATCATATTAGAGTTATGGTAAATATTAACAAAGGGGATTAGGATGATTGGGAAGATTGATTCTTCCTCTAGATCCTTGTCCTTCCTTTCTTAATCTTTACCCTAACCTCCATGGAAAACCTTAAGATCCGGGCCTTTAGACTACGGAGTTCACCGTTACCTTGAGGGTAAAAGTGCCGTAGGGAGCGGAATCAAAAGGTATGCAAGGAGTTCTAATGTCATAAAAATTTAGCAACGAAAAGAGATGAGAGATCTTCGTCTCTCAACTCCTTCCCTATTCCTAACCCTAACAAGCGAGGAAACTACTCGCTCATTGAGGGGATGAAAGAAGACATGATTTTATTAAAGAGAGAAAACATCATTGCAAACTAATAAAAGCTAAAATAAATTAAACTAAGGCGAGAAAGTAAATTACCTAGGGCAGATATGAAAAAACTAGAACTAGGGCAAGAGAAATAACCTACTTACTGTTGATGCTCTCTAACTTCAAGAAAAAAGAATTTTATTCATAAGAAGAGGCATGAGAATTTACAAGGTCTTGGGTTCTATTTATAGGACATAGAAACCCTAGGGCTACAGATTGCACCGCATGTCTAAAGTTACAAATATACCCCAAAAAAGATCTTTCCAGAGCCGCCACACATTTTGGTAAAATTTCTGCGCATTAGGGTTTCAGATAGCCGCGGATCCGCGGCCTTGGTGGGCTTTGGGCCGCGGTTCCGCGCCCCAACAGTGCGTTCACTTGATGATTTTTTCTGGGTTGCTTGGTATATCTCTGGGCTTCCTGGTTCTGTATTCAGATTATCATTTGGGCTTCTACAGTGATACCAGATTTTCAACGAACACTTTGCAATGGATCTTTTAACCGTCTTTCTTGCAAATTTGGATCTTTTGTTGTCTTGTTGATGGTGAACCGTTCTTCTGCTAAGCTTTACTAAGATCTTCCTATTTGTTGGTCAAAAATCCTTCTTTTGTGTCTTCTTTTGTGTTTTTCACTGTTTTCGCGCCAAGAACCTGTAACCTGTAACATGTAGCAGACATGGGTCAAAAGCACCTGTTTTTATTCTTAAATGCATAAGAATGGGGCATACAAAATGCAATATTATGTGATGAACAAATACCCCCAAACTTATCTTTTGCTCGCCCTCGAGCAAACCTATTATTTAAAAATCTAACCTAGCCACACTTTCGCAGGGAAACGCGATTGCACTGAGCTCGTGCAACAAGCCGTTAAACCTCTAGGTGTCCCTAGTAGGAGGAGTGTTGTCTCCTGAGGGTTTTCAGCGGATACTACCCACAAAATACTATCAATTTGGCTTTTCGACTTTTGTTCTCTAATTAGGTTTTCTAGCAAGGAATTCTATTATCGTCGACCCGCAAATTATCCACCCGTATTCTTCACACTTCCTCATTATTTAACTTAAGATTACATATATCCTGTAGACTTACTTAGCTTTCGGCATTTCCTAAGTTTTCCTTCTAGGGTTTCATCTCCACTTAGGAATTTCTATCAACTCTACTAAAGATACAAGTTCTATTCTTCATTCCTTTCTCTTATCTAAACTCTAATCACATATCCCCACGTGTGTGTAAATATCATCCCTACACTTGGAAATTCAAATCAAGCAATCGTACTCCCGCCCATTGTCCAAAGCACTTGTGAATTTTCACTTTCACATCCTTCATGCGACTGTTAATACTTCTTGAGGTACCAACAACCGATTACAAGATGCGTTAGCGTTTTAAAGAGTAGTTCCTAGTTTTGCAACACCCAAGGCTTTTAGCAGTGGCTCCCAAACCAGTTGGTCTAAGGCACTAGGTGATGAAGCACCCTCGCTAAATATTTTTCTATTTTTACAGCCTTAAGTAATCACAAAAACCAGTGTCCATTTTTTTCTTTATCCACTTTTTTCTTTTTCATTGTGCTAAGGACTTTAGATAAGAGTATTTCAAGGTCTCTTCTACTAATCCAAGTTTCAAGGTGCGTGTTTGTGCAATTTTGTAGGGTATACATTTTCAGAATCTAGATTTAAGCTAGGAACTATTTTTCAAACTTATACTCTAATAAAAGTTTTAATACTTTTCCTTCATTTCGACTTAGCCCAAGAACTGAACCCAAAATTTGCCTATTTCTGAATAATCTACAAAGACATATGCTTTCCACAGTTAAACTTTAAGGAAGGTTATTTTTAGGGTTTTTAATTTGCTAAGTCTAAGATTTAGTTTTTCCTAGCCAGTTAACCTATTTATCAAACTCAAGTCAATTAACTAGAATTGAATACATTAATTTTTATAATTTTTGAAATTTTTCAATTTTTATGGGTTTTTCTGTTTTCTAATTTTTTTTTATTTTGCAAATTTTTCAAATTTTTATGATTTTTATATAAAGATGCAATGCAGAAATATACATATGAATGCAAAAGGAAAACTTACCGAACATACCCCCAAACTTATAATGGACAGTGTCCTCACTGTCATGCTGCACCAAATGGGTTGATAATATCGGCGAGTCCCTGCTTATTATTATATTTACATAATATACACACCCCCAAACTTATTTGAAATAAAGTTTTGAAAAAAAGAAATTCGAGGGTGAAAGTGGAGGAAAATCAATCGGTGTAAATCGGCTCCTGCAAGAACAGGAGCTCCTCCGAAGGGTCCGCTGTGAGGAACGGTTTCAAACGATGCCCATTTACTTTGAAACGCGTACCGTCCTCCGGGTTTTCTAGATCAACCGCACCATGCGGATAAACGGTGCGGACTACAAAAGGTCCTCTCCATCTAGAACGGAGCTTGCCGGGATGAAAATGTAACCGAGTATCATATAATAAAACCTGTTGACCTGGTTTAAATGTCTTTCGCAAAAGGTTTTTATCATGAAATACCTTAACTCGGTTCTTAGCAATCACGGCATTATCATATGCCTCATCCCGCAGCTCCTCCAATTCATTCAATTGCAGCTTTCGGTTGCTGCCCGCATCTCCTAAGGATAGATTCAGCTCTTTAATAGCCCAAAATGCCTTATGCTCAATTTCTACTGGAAGGTGGCAAGCCTTCCCGTAAACAAGCCGGTATGGAGACATGCCAAGATCGGTCTTGTATGCAGTACGAAAAGCCCATAGTGCATCGATCAATTTTAGTGACCAATCTTTACGGTTTTTAGAAACCGTTTTCTCCAAGATTTGCTTAATTTGTCTATTCGAGATCTCGGCTTGACCACATGTTTGGGGATGGTATGGCGTTGACAGCTTATGGGTGATAGAGTATTTGCGCATTAAGGACTCAAAAGCCCTATTGCAAAAGTGAGAACCATTATCACTTATTATTGCGCGAGGGTGCCCAAATCGAGAAAAGATGTGATCTTTTAGAAATCGAACGACAACCTTGTTGTCATTCGTTCGACTTGGTATAGCCTCGACCCACTTTGAAACATAGTCAACAGCCAAAAGAATATACACATTTCCAAAAGAATTAGGAAATGGTCCCATGAAGTCTATACCCCAAACATCAAAAATGTCTACAACCAAAATTGGTTGGAGCGGCATTTCATTTCTCCGCGATATCCGGCCCAAGTGTTGGTACCGGGAGCAAGTTTTGGAGTATTCGAATGCATCTTTGAAGAGTCGTGGCCAATAGAAACCACACTGCAAAACTTTCTCGGCTGTCTTCTTTGAGCCAAAGTGCCCGCCACATGCTTGATCGTGGCAAAAAGACAGCACACTCTTGACCTCATTTTCAGGTACACACCGGCGAATGATTTGGTCGGAACAATATTTTAAAAGATAAGGTTCATCCCAGTAAAAATGCTTTACTTGGGACAAAAATCGAAGTTTATCTTGTTTCGACCAATCGTTAGGTATCAAGCAGGTGGCTAAGTAGTTTACAATATCGGCGAACCATGGTTCGCAAGAAACAGTCAAGAGTTTCTCATCGGGGAAAGCATCAGTGATAGGCAGTTCAAGTGTAGGCGACGAAGGAAGTCATGAAAGGTGATCGGCCACTACGTTTTCACATCCCTTCTTGTCCCGTATGATAAGGTCAAATTCTTGGAGCAAGAGGATCCAACGTATGAGCCTAGACTTAGCATCCTTCTTCGCAAAAAGGTGGCGAAGAGCTGAGTGATCCGTGTACACTATAACTGGAGAGCCGATTAAATAAGGCCGAAATTTCTCAAGTGCAAACACAACCGCTAAAAACTCTTTTTCTGTTGTTGTGTAGTTTAATTGGGCCTCATTTAATGTTCGGCTAGCGTAGTAAATTACATGCGGCATCTTGTTAATGTGCTGTCCAAGAACAGCACCAATGGCAAAATCTGATGCGTAGCACATAATTTCAAAAGGGTGCGTCCAGTCTGGAGATGAAAGAATGGGCGCAGAAATGAGTGAGTGTTTCAAAGACTCGAATGCTTTCATGCAAGTTGAGTCGAAAACAAAAGTAGTGTCCTTGGCCAACAAGAGAGTCAAGGGTCTAGCAATCTTGCTAAAGTCCTTGATGAACCGTCTATAAAAACCGGCATGGCCAAGGAAAGCTCGGATATCTTTGACGCATTTAGGAGGAGGAAGATTAGAAATGACTTCGATTTTAGCTCTATCAACCTCTATGCCGTTTTGCGAGATCACATGTCCTAAGACAATGCCTTCTCGTACCATAAAGTGGCATTTCTCCCAATTCAAAGTTAGGTTCTTTTCCCTACAGCGGGTGAGAACTGCGTCAAGATGCCGTAAACACTCATCGAAGGAGTCACCAAAGATGGAGAAATCATCCATAAAGATTTCCAAAAACTTCTCCACCATGTCCGAAAAGATCCCCATCATACACCGCTGAAATATAGCGGGTGCATTGCACAACCCAAAGGGCATGCGACGATAAGCAAAAGTGCCAAAGGGACAAGTAAATGTAGTCTTGTCTTGATCCTCTTTGGCTATGGGGACTTGATTATAACCGGAATAGCCATCTAAAAAGCAGTAGAATTTGTGCCCCGCTAATCGTTCTAGCATTTGGTCAATGAATGGTAAAGGAAAGTGGTCCTTCCTTGTCGCGGCATTGAGTTTCCGGTAGTCGATGCAAACTCGCCACCCAGTTTGGGTGCGAGTTGGAATTAACTCATTTGCCTCATTGGTGATGACCGTGATGCCCGATTTCTTTGGCACGACATGAATGGGGCTAACCCATTGGCTATCCGAGATAGGGTAAATGATACCGCTATCAAGACACTTAACAATCTCCTTCTTAACCGCCTCTTTCATGATGGGGTTGAGGCGTCTTTGTGGATCCCTTGCCGGCTTGGCATCATCCATCAAGTGTATATGATGTTCGACTATGAGGGGACTAATCCCCTTGATGTCCGCCATAGACCAGCCGAAAGCTTGCCGATTATTGTATAAGACCGTTAAAAGAGCCTTCTCTTGCTCAAGAGCTAGAGAGGCCGAGATGATAACGGGTAAGGTCTCATCTTCACCTAGATAAGCATATTTTAGGTGCGACGGCAAAAGCTTTAGTTCGAGTTTAGGTGGTGAAACAATAGATGGTAACAATGGAGTAACTGTTTCAAACTCGAAGGATTCCATCAAAGGTTCAAATTGAGTGTACGCTACCGAGTCGGATGGTTCAACTAACTCATCCGCAAAAGCAAAAGACTCAAACTCGGGTGGAGAGTCTTCAAGATCATCAACAAAGGTGAAACACTCATAATCTTTGTCCGACATGAAAGCTGTGTCGGATTCTAGGAGGAACGCACTAGTGGCGTCAATATTACTGTGATCAAACATGAAATTCTAGAACTCACAGTCCTCCTCCGTGATCTCATCGATCGAGCACACATCAAGTACGCTAGAATTAGGCTCGCAAGGCTGACTTCCTAACTTGAAAATGTTGAGTTCAACTGTCATCTTGCCAAAAGATAAATTCATTGAACCATTACGACAGTTGATTACCGCGTTAGAAGTCGCGAGGAATGGTCGACCAAGTATCACCGGAATTTGATTACGGGGGTTAACGACAGGTTGTGTATCCATAACAATAAAGTCGACGGGAAAAATGAAATCCCCAACTTTAATTAACACATCCTCCAACTCTCCCCTAGGATGGGTGATTGATCGGTCGGCCATTTGGAGAGTGCAATGAGTAGGCTTGAGCTCTCCAACGCCTAATTGTTCGTACACCGAATAAGGTAGCAAATTGACACTAGCACCAAAATCTAATAGTGCTCTATTGATGGTCTTGTTCCCAATTGTGATCGAAATAGTAGGACAACCGGGGTCCTTGTGCTTTGGGGGTAAAGAATTGACAAGAGCATCACTAACAGCACTAGCCACGAAAACTTTCTTCGGTACTTGTGACTTCCTCTTTTTGGTGCATAAGTCCTTTAAGATTTTTGCATATGAAGGAACTTGTTGGATTGCATCCAAAAGAGGGATATTTATGCTAACCTGCTTGAACAACTCTACAATCTTCTCCATCTGTGGAGTTGGTTTATTGGATCTCAACCGATTTGGAAAAGGAACATTTTGAAAAGTTGTTGAGTCCACGTTTTTCGGATCAGATTGTTGAGTTGGAACGGAACCCCGTGTAGATGTGTTCGTGTTGTGAGAAGAGGGTCCGTTCGAGCTAGAAGAAGTAGAGCCATGTGAAGGATGGAGAATAGGCTCTAACGAAGAAGAAGAGGAAGTTGAAGAAGATGAAGAACCACCGGCCGAGGTGTCATGGTTAATACCCACATTGTTTTGCAGCACTCTTCCGGATCTCAACGTAGTCACAGCATTCACGTTATGATTCTGCTGTTCATGTGCAACATGTGCGTGACCGGGATTTGGGAGTGGTTGAGACGGAAGCTTTCCTTTCTCTCGCTCTTTCAATGCTGTGTTGAGTTGTGCAATTTGTGCCTCAATAGCTTTGATGCTTTGATCGTGTGAGGCACTGTTTTGCACCAAAGATTGAACAGAAGTCTTTATCCTAGCTGTGGACTGTGCAGATTGCTTTAGGAATGCTTCTAGACTTCTTTCGAGCGAGCTAACAGCATTTTGAGGGGGAACAAAATTGTTGGGTACAAAATTGTTCATCTGATTAGGGTAAGATTGCTGTTGGAGAGGCTGCTGAAATTGAGTTTGTGGAGGTACTTGTTGTTGTTGTGGAGGAGGAGCCCTTTGAAAATTGTTGTTTCCTTGGGGTTGTTGATTGTGGTTCCAAGCGAAATTAGGGTGGCTCTTCCAACCCGGATTGTATGTCGAAGAGTATGGATCATTTCTTTGTCGTTGCTGAAAGGCAGCATTGACTTGATCTTGTCCTTGAGTAGGAGCAGTGTAAGGACACTCTTCGGTAAGATGTGATGGATCCGAACAACAAGCACAAACAGTTCATGGGGGCAAGACAGGGGCAGGAGAAGGTGCTGAGATTTTGGTCTCAAGCGCTTCTAGCTTTTTCGTAAGAGCGGCCATCTCGGCCTTCATAGCAATTGACATCTCTACTTGATGTATGCCTGCCCTAGGTTGACCAATAGAAGAAGATGATGTGGTCTTGGTGCTCTCCCATTGAATTGTTTGCTCACTAAGATCCTCAAGAAACTGCCACGCTTCCTCACTAGACTTGGACAGAAAGTGACCTTGACTAATGGTTTCTAGCAACTGCTTCGTTGCCGGGTTCAATCCCTCGTATAAGGTTTGGCAAAGTTGCCATCTTTCGATTCCATGGCGAGGGCATTGAACGAGAAGGTCTTTGAATCTTTCAAAACATTTCCAAAATGGTTCGGCAGGAAGCTGTGAAAATTTTATAATTTCATTACGGATTTTTGCAGTTTTGTGATGAGGATAGAACTTTTTAAGAAAAGCTTTCATAAACTCATCCCAATTTCTGATTGAGTGTGATGCGGTGCTGTATAGCCACTTCTCGGCTAGGTCACATAAGGTGAAAGGAATGACCCTTAGCCTTATAGCGTCATCACTTAATTGGGTAGTTTTCATCATGGCGCAAACGTTTTGGAATTTGTTGATAAAGATATATGCATCTTCGGATTCCAAACCATGAAACTTAGGCAGCATGTTGATGAAGTGGGGTTTGATCTCAAAATTGTCCCCATTGGCCGGTGGGAGGGAAAGACAAGTAGGAAGGGCGGTGCGGACGGGGTAGAAAAGATCCTGGAGCGCGACTCGTGCGGGCGCTTCAACAGGCGGGAGATTCGGGTTATTCGCACCTAACGGAGGTGGAATCCTTCCCGTAGGTAAGGTGTTGTTAGGATCGTATCCCGAAATACCTTCGAAAGAATGTGATGGTGAAAGTGAAGAAGTGGACAAGATTTCGACTTCGGAGTCGAAAGGTTCGTCGGTCGGCACCAACGAAACACGGACTAATCGGGCGCTAGGGTCCCTAGTCCAACCGGACGTACACTAAAAGGGTTAGTGTAGTCGAAAGATGAAAGACAGAATGTGAAGGTAAGAAAACGTCAATGAGAAGAAGTGGTGTAGTGAGTGCAAAGATTCTTTAGCGACAAGTTGCAAGTTTTGAAAAGATTTTCCTTTTTCTTTTTAAGTGTGCTTTTCGCAAAAAGATTTTTTTTTCTTTCCGAAAAGAGACTAGTGACACAACTGCAATTAACCACACATGCACAATCAGACCTAAGTCTAGGGTCACCTAGGTCAGCTAGACAGCTCCTAACTGTTCCAAAGGGCTAGAGATAGGACCTCAAACCGCCTCTTCACAGACAAGTACGGCCAGGTAAGTGGGAAGGAACCACCACGACAGTGGGCCTAATTAAAAACCACTAGCCTAGTCACCGCAATGTCGGTTAGGATAAACGGCCAAATGCCTATACTAGTCCTCTGTCCTATTGAGCTCGACGTCCTTAGGGCTGAGTTTAATATTTTTTAAATTAAAAGTGGTCAATGCAAATGCTTTAAGTGATTTCTGGGGTCCTGGGAAGGGTGATGAAATCCCCACCCAATCTGAATTGGTCAATAGCCCCTTAAAGTCAGATTAAAGTATGCAAAGCAGTAAATCACTTGCAATCAACTTGCTTTTTAGCGCGGCGCAAAGAATCCTGCAGAAGATTTGACAGAAGATATATCGGGATTTGAACAGGAGAGAAATAGGAAACAAACAGTGCAAAAATTTCTCAGAGAAGGATCCAGAGGGCCGCGGATGCGCCGCGCGAGGTAGGGTTATGCGGCGGAAGCGCGGTGTGTTGGAGGCTTCAGGTCTCCAGATTTCTTCAGCTGCTCTGTACTTCCAATCTCCTCCTGTTTTGATGTATTGTTTTCTGTTTCCCTTCCTGTGTTGTTTCAGATCCGTCAAACCTGCAAAGATTCACAAAGAGAACCCTTTAAACAATAAAAGATGATATTTTTTTATATTTTTGATTTTTCAGATTTTTATGATTTTTTTTTGTTTTAGATTAACCCGAAATTACAAAAAGAAAATTTTACGCCATCCCCGGCAACGGCGCCATTTGATTAAGAGTGTTTTGTCGATCAAAAATATTTACCGCAATCAAGAACGGCGTCGCATTGCAGCTAGCCGGTGAATACGGGTCGGTCCACAGGGATGTGTAAATCTTCTTTAAGTTCTTACGAGTTAATTCCAAATGGTGTTTGGATTTATAATTAAACCTAAAAATTGAAGTTGTATGAGACTAGGATTAGAAACTTGCTAGGATTAGGTTTGGGGAAAATTTGGTAAACAAAGATTTACATCTCTTTCCATTGCTATTAATTAAGTGTATCATATTAGAGTTATGGTAAATATTAACAAAGGGGATTAGGATGATTGGGAAGATTGATTCTTCCTCTAGATCCTTGTCCTTCCTTTCTTAATCTTTACCCTAACCTCCATGGAAAACCTTAAGATCCGGGCCTTTAGACTACGGAGTTCACCGTTACCTTGAGGGTAAAAGTGCCGTAGGGAGCGGAATCAAAAGGTATGCATGGAGTTCTAATGTCATAAAAATTTAGCAACGAAAAGAGATGAGAGATCTTCGTCTCTCAACTCCTTCCCTATTCCTAACCCTAACAAGCGAGGAAACTACTCGCTCATTGAGGGGATGAAAGAAGACATGATTTTATTAAAGAGAGAAAACATCATTGCAAACTAATAAAAGCTAAAATAAATTAAACTAAGGCGAGAAAGTAAATTACCTAGGGCAGATATGAAAAAACTAGAACTAGGGCAAGAGAAATAACCTACTTACTGTTGATGCTCTCTAACTTCAAGAAAAAAGAATTTTATTCATGAGAAGAGGCATGAGAATTTACAAGGTCTTGGGTTCTATTTATAGGACATAGAAACCCTAGGGCTACAGATTGCACCGCATGTCTAAAGTTACAAATATACCCCTAAAAAGATCTTTCCAGAGCCGCCACACATTTTGGTAAAATTTCTGCGCATTAGGGTTTCAGATAGCCGCGGATCCGCGGCCTTGGTGGGCTTTGGGCCGCGGTTCCGCGGCCCAACAGTGCGTTCACTTGATGATTTTTTCTGGGTTGCTTGGTATATCTCTGGGCTTCCTGCTTCTGTATTCAGATTATCATTTGGGCTTCTACAGTGATACCAGATTTTCAACGAACACTTGGCAATGGATCTTTTAACCGTCTTTCTTGCAAATTTGGATCTTTTGTTGTCTTGTTGATGGTGAACCGTTCTTCTGCTGAGCTTTACTAAGATCTTCCTATTTGTTGGTAAAAAATCCTTCTTTTGTGTCGTCTTTTGTGTTTTTCACTGTTTTCACGCCAAGAACCTGTAACCTGTAACATGTAGCAGACATGGGTCAAAAGCACCTGTTTTTATTCTTAAATGCATAAGAATGGGGCATACAAAATGCAATATTATGTGATGAACAGCAGGCAATCACGAATAGGGACTCAGTGAAGTGGCTGGATGCAATGCGATCTAAGATGAAATCCATGTACACCAACAAAGTATGGACTTTGGAAGTTGCTCCTGAAGGGGCAAAACCCATTGGGAGCAAATGGATCTTTAAGAAGAAACTTGGTGTAGATGGAAAAGTTGAGACTTTCAAAGCTAGACTTGTTACAAAGTGTTTTCGTCAACGACTAGGTGTGGATTATGACGAAACCTTTTCTCCAGTGGCTATGCTTAAGTCCAACCGGATCCTACTTGCCATCGCTGCATACCATGACTATGAAATCTGGCAAATGTTTGTTAAGACTGCCTTTCTAAATGCCGATTTTGAAGAGTTCGTGTACATGACTCAGCCAAAGGGCTTCGCAGAAAGTAGGAGCAGCGGAAAGGTGTGCAAGCTGCTAAAATCCATCTATGGGTTAAAGCAAGCATCGTGGAGTTGGAACATCTGTTTTGATGTCGTTATCAAAGAGTTTGATTTCATCAAAAATGTAGATGAACCTAATATATACAAGAAGGTGGAAGAGAGTAAGGCTGTCTTCCTCGTATTGTACGTGGATGACATACTCTTAATAGAAAATGACATTCCTATGCTGCAATCGGTCAAGCTCTTCTTATGACAAACATTCTCAATGAAAGATCTAGGGGATGCCTCCTACATCTTGGGAATTAAGATCTATAGAGATAGATCTAAACGGATACTGCATCATTGGGATTAAGATCTATAGAGATAGATCTAAACGGATACTGGGATTGTCCCAATCCAGGTACATTGACACCATACAAAAGATATTTAGTATGGATGAATCCAAGCGTGGGTTTTTACCCACGATCTCAGGACCCACTCTCTCCAAAGAGATGTTTCCGAAGACTGATTTGGAGAGAGCTCGCATGCAAGGGATACCTTATGCTTCGGCAGTAGGCTCTATCATGTACGCGATGCTATGTACCAGACCCGATGTAGCTGTAACATTTCAGAAATCGTTATGCGAATTTTTCCGTTTTAGGGTAAAATAGTCAGTATTTTCTGTTTTAACCCGATTGTGATCAAACCTCTGTACAGACTTCACTGCACATAGTTTAACAAGAATAGTGCTAGTGCGCAGGCTTTAGGGGTCAATTGGAAGTTTTGGTTCACATAAAAATTTTCCCTAATTAAAATATTATTTTTAATGTGTTATTTATGCACTTAGTTAAAGGTTAAAGTTGCACGTTGGTTTTGGCCACATTTTCCTTCATCATTCCGTGTTGGCCGAAATTATCTTTTAGAGGTGGGATTCATTTGGTCATGATGATGAGTTATGGGTATTCTTCTTGATGAGCATGGTTAAAGTTAGTGAATCATCCTTTGCATTAATTCCTTTTTGTCCATGCTTATGTTTTTTATGAAGATATTTCATGTAGATATATTTGTGTTGATTGTTGTTTACAATCACCACTTGAATGGTTGTGGTCACCGCCCATTTCACAGTGAACACCTTGTTTGGCCAGCCCCACTTGTTTTTGTTATGACATATTTATTCTATGTTGATTAATACTTTAAGCTTACTTCTTCATATTTTTCTCATTCCCAGAGAACCTTTTTGCTTCATGCTTGTGGCCGAGCCCCCTTGGAGTCCAAGCTCATCTTTCTTCTTTAGCCAAAAGGAAAAATTCTTAAGCTCACTATTCTCGTTTTGGCAACTTCAATTTACCTCCACCCAATTCATTAGGTGCCTTGAGACGAAGTATCCTACACTCTCTCTACTTCTTTCTTGGACATCTAGGCTAGCAAACTGGATGTCCGAATTGCTTCGGTTTGAAGCGGGAGCCCGTATAAAGATTCGTTGACGTGGTGCCACTTCGACGAGGAGACCGGAGATCGGAGATGCCGCGAGGAGCATGGATTGATAGCTAAAGACCGAAGGATATGGATCGATCGGTATAATTTCTTAAACCACTTTACAGTTACTACTTAGGGTTTTGATGTGTTTATGTGGTTAATCTTGAAGTGTAGACATGGATAACCTAATCATTTTGTGAAAATGATATTTGTTGAATTCCTATTTGTCTTATTGAAATAATTAGCAAACTAGGTTTTTTTAAAACATGTTTCGGATGAGATTAAAATGGTAGTAAAGGTTTGGATTACTTAATTAAGCCGCTTTGTGATGATTGTGATCACTAGATTATTTAAAACATCTGGCTTTGTGTTAAAATGAGCTAAAATGATATAAACGGCTTACTGGATTTTTGGTAAAAATTAGACGTGGGTTTTAATGGACGTGGTGATGATGTGTATATTATTATCTACGATAATTATATGTGTTGTGAATGAGTATTGGTGCGATTGGATTTTTGGCGTGGCAGTTTTCATGTATAGCAACCTTAGTGAGGGTTTTGGCTAAGTTTTCCGGTATTGGGATTTCTTGGTATTTGCGACTTGATATTGTATTTGGTCGTTGGACATTTGTACGTCAACGACGAGGGTTGTTTTGTGGTTTTTCATGCATAGGCTATAGGTTCTAACCTATGAGCGCACCACGTGCCGTTTTTGGATTTCGGAATTTGATGTTAATAGCATTGCGAATTCTTATTGATTGTAGGTACCTTCGCGTGGATTTCGTGATGATGAAGCGCATCGACTACGGCTAAGCGAGGAGTTTAGCAGGTGAGTAGATTTATATCTACGGTGGAAGTCGGGTGGATGGCGTATAGCACCCCCGCAACCATTGATATAGAATATCATTTGATTATGTTATCCTGATAATGATATGCGACAGACATGATTGTAGGATTTACAAATAATAATATGATTGAAGTTGATGCTAATGAACATATGACTTAGGAGAATATGAAATGATAAGTGAATCATGATGGCTACAAATTTAAAGAGAACAAGTGTGATGTTTATATAATGTGATGCGGGATATTAATGTTATGAACGAGTATACGATGTGATATGATGACTTAGTGTGATATGTCATTTTATAGATTCGAGTCAATATGAGATTGTTGATACCTTTTTCGGTCCCCTGATACGAGATGGACATGGATGTGACCTGAGAGATAGGTACTTTTTATGGAAAATGTCTTGTATATTGAGTGATATGACGTACGAGACATAGATCCGAACCCCGATGTTCTATAGGTTGATAGAATCCTTATTTGTTTATTACTTGTAGGGTTGCTAAGCACGCATACAAGGGTCTACGAGGCATCAACCATGCCCGATTAAAATTTTAGCCGTGCCGAACAACCCAAAGCCGGATCTTTAAACTAGAGATTATTCGAAAACAAGCATGTTAAACACTTTAATACTAAGTGAGAGGGATTACAACCTTTGTAGATCCGGTCCTTCACTTCAATAGCTCCGTGTGGATGTCCCCTTCGCTGCGATCGTGAACTCCGGACTCTAGAGTAGCTTCACAAGAAGAACGAACGTGCTTGCTTCGATGACTTCGAGGCCAAAGATGATCTACGTCGGGGAGACACTAACTCAAGCTATTCCTTCACTAGCTCATGAACTTTGTGAAGAGAACACCCTCTACTAAATGGAAAGTAGTAGAGGATGATGAAGTAGGAAGGTTGCTCACTTTAGAATTGATTTTCTCACACTTTTTCTCAAGCTCCATTGAAGCTAGAAAGCTTTTGTTGAAGGAAGAAGAAGAAGTGAATAATTCATCCAAATGAAAACTTATCCTATGAATTATTGCACCATGGTTGAGTTAAGCCCTCATCTTAACTCATGTAGATTATTAACCATAGTATGAGGTTAAGGGTTGGGTTAACTAATATCCTAAGGAATGACAAAAGAGTTGACTTTGTCAATGTTGCATACAAGCTTCTACAAGCTTGATAACCTTGACTAAAGTCTCCTCTCTTCTGTTATTCTTAAGGAAATAAGTGAACCCTAATTTAACCTAAACTTGATATAAGTCTCATACACCCATCTTGTATGTATCATCAAGCATGATACAAACATGTACACTTGCATATATCACATATAAACAATGTGCACAATCTAGTGAGTAAATAAATCATATGTGAGCTAATACTAGTTAATGTAATGTAATATATCAAATATTTAATTATACATTAAATTATTAAATCAACTCTTGATTTAATAACCCGTCTATAACCGACTAATATCATGTGTAACAACTTATCGAATCAACACATGATCCTATAACCCTGCTATATCGCATATAACCGATCAATGTCATGAATCGCGAGAATAGAATACGGTATCTCATATCGTATTAATCTCGGTCCCGCACATATCACATATGTGCTCCTACTCCATTTTGCTTAAGCCAGGAAACCCCTGTGTAGGACACTAAAGACTCGTCAATACGCCGGCAGTAGGTGATGATCATATCAAACACCGACAAGCCGCAAGCGGTCTGCTAAATGTAACGGCCACCCGGATATTGAGCGATCAGAAGATCAACAAGCAAGACTGTACATTATCCTATGAATCCAAACAGTAACACTCCCGTACAGTCCGGTCTCGTCGTCTGATATGTCGCATATCTCGCCTAGGGGTGGTAAACGTCAGACCCAGTAGCTCGATAAGTCATGTCGATATGAGGTCTATAACAGTTCGAGAAACTACTAATAACACTTACCAGTAAATCTCAGCAACCCTGGCCAGGGATTTCCGGTTATAGCCAATCGAACACAGCACAACATCAACTCCCTATACCGGGAGAGGCGAATCCCCTCCTATCGCTCATTGCCTCCATGTGATTCGAGACTATACCCAAAAGCCACCTTTTTGCACGCCCTCTTGGACGTGGTATGATGGAAATCAAAGCACAGTGGGAATCACACAAGACTCTATGACGATCTCGGGTCAACAGACTACTCTGTACCAGTGTCACCGGAGAACTGCCATCTGACGTAAGGTATAATACCATCTGGGAGTTCTCGGCAAGTCCGTCAAGTGTACCCAGTCTCCACTGAGCACCCATACACTGTCCTTGATGTCAAACAATGATGGATATGGGATCATCCATCGCCCATCATATGGATCAAGATGCGTATACGCTAGTCTACTCTGGTGCATCGATGCCCTGTCTCAATACATCCTCGACTAGGAACAATTATAGGATGTACTCGTCGACTACCGTGGCCCCACTAGTATGATCTCATCATAGTCCTAATGGTCGAGTACATATCCTAAGGGATTTATCAACATGTAACATAGAGACAATCAGAATACATGTTAAGATAAAGTACAACCAGATAGCATACTATCATGTCGAGCAAGAATGTCCTCCCTATATATGTCCAAGCATCCCTTACAATATACATCGTATGTACAGTAATGGCCTTTAGGGCATACATGTAACTAACAATCTCCCACTTGCACTAGGGCCATCTGTTACGGTATCACATACCCAACAATTAGCTGCGGTTGAAGTATCTCATACTCAACCATCCCATAAAAGTCTCTGCTGGGAAAAAGGCCTTTGTGAGTGGATCCGCGTTGTTGTCCTCTGTTTCTACTCTCCTAACCTCGATCTCCCTGGAGATCAACCATCTCCATGATCAGGTGATACTGCCTAAGATTATATCTTGATTTCTGATGGGATGGTAGTTCCTTGGCTAAAGCCACAACTCCATTGTCACACAATGGTAGGAACGAAGTTCATCTCATGAACTTATATATATCAAGACTGCCTCTTTGGTAGCATCCGTGGTAACGATGTATCTTTCCTTTAATCGTCTAGTATGTCACGGTATCTAGCTTGGAACTCTTTCAACATACCGTCCCTCCACTGAGGGTAAAGACAATGCTTGCGACTGACATTCAGTCGTTCTTATCACCCTGGAACCTTTCCAGTGATTCTCCCCAGGATCGATTGATACCATCTCACTACAACTAGTAAGAATCCTAACATCCAATTAGATCTATCTCATAGAACCAAAAACCCAGGATTTAGGAGGTATCACTTTGATCCTATATGGAGAATCGTTATGATAAGCGGAGATTGACCAAGCATAGCTTAGGAAACTTCTTCCCTATCAAGAGTATGTCATCCACGTACTCTACGAGGATCACCACCATACTCCCTACTACCTTTTTGTATATACAAGGTTCATCTACCATTTTGATGAAGTCAAACTCTTTGACTACCACATCAAAACAGATGTTCCAACTCCGCGATGCCTGTTTTATCATATAAAATATCTTGCACACGTTTCCGCTACTCCCACTGTCTACGAAGCCCTCTGGCTATGTACTTATAGACGCTCTTTTCTAAAACATCATTTAGAAAAGCAGTCATGACACCCAATCGCCAGATATCGTAGTCATGGTATGTAGCCGTGGCAAGTAGGATCTGGATGGACTTAAGCATAGCTTTGAAAGTCTCAACTTTTTCATGTACACATAGTAATCTACTCAAGATATACTTGCTCCTAATAGGGATTTAACCCTTCAGATAGAGCAACCAAAGTCCATACTTTGTTGGTGTATAAGGATTCCATCTCAGATCGATAAGCATCCAGCCATTCTTACAGAGTCCCACTCCTGATGGCCAGCTCGAAACTAGTTAGGTCATCATCTCATGATGCAATCCTCGCTCCCACTGTCATAGAGAAACCGAAGTATCTCTCAGGTGGGTGAGGAACCCTACTAGATCGGCGGAGAGGCTGAGTTTCGTTGGAAACTATTGAATCCTTTGGTTCTACCAAATCATCAGCTGCAGTTTGTAGAGCTGGAACATTTCCAGTTCTATATAACAGACCTTGCCTCGATCTTGTCCGGATTTTGCTTTTAGACATAGGCCGGACAATCCCAAATCTTAACAAACTTAAGATATGGGCTCTTCCCTTTCTATATCACATATGAAGTGGTAAGAAACCGATTTGATTTGAACCCTATTCAATAGGTATGCAGCTTCTCAAGTGTATAACTCCCAAAAGGAAATAGGAAACTCAGTAGTACTCATCATAGAGCACACCATATCACATAGGGTGCTATTTTTCCGCCCCGATACACCGACGTGCTGTGGTGTATACGGAGGAGTAATGCTGAGAGAGATTCTCATTCCCCTTTAGAATAGTCCAGGAATTCCGTGCTCAAGTATTCTCCTCCTTGATCTCATCATAGGACATAATATTTATACCCGTATTTTGGTTCTCTACTTCTAACTTACATTCTGTGAATATCTCAAAAGGTTCGGACTTTTGTTTCAACAGGAACATATGTCTGAATCTTGAGAGATCATCAGAGAATGTAATGAAGTACAAAGAACTTGTCTTGGTATGTATAGACAGGAGACTTTTATACATCAGCATGTATCAATCCCAAGAGTTCACTAACTCTTTTTCTGTTTCTAATAAACAGAGCTATGGTCATCTTATCTTTGTGACATGACCAGCAAGTTTCATAAGATGTAAATTTAATCAGATTTAAATATGCATCTAAATGTAACTTAGCTAATCGGGTCGCATTGATATGACCTAGTCTACAATGCCTCAAGAAGGATTCGTTCATTTCTGAACTCTTCCTCTCGTGTGTATTATGTATACTAAGAACTGTAGTTTGATTTAGAACGTCAATGCTTTTAGATAACGTGCCTGAACCGATCAACTATTGATATAGGAAATTTTCAAAACATTATCCAACAATACAAAATTATATCCTTCTTTACTAATAAAGAGACTGATATGATGTTGTATATCAGGTTCGGTATCTAATAACATTTGTTCAGAATTAATGTATTCTGGTAATACAGGGTGATAGTGACCAACGGACTTGGCTGCAACACTTGCACCGTTTCTATCTCATGAAACATATCACCCGTTCTCAGTTCTCTACCTATCTGTAGCCCATGTAACAGATTACATATGCGGGATCCTGATCCGGTATCTCATACCCAGGACGTAAAGGATACTGAGAAACGGTTCTATATAATGAACACACCCGAAGTTGATGCATCAGCATGCACTTTCTTCATTTGGGCGGTACGGGAAATCTGGTATTCCCCAATTTCCTGCTCTGTCTTATAAAAATTATAAGTTGGAGCGGGACTAACGTTCCCCAGCTCATTATAAAAAGCAGGCTCGGTCAATATATCCGTATTATTATCTTGATTAAGGCGTGATATGGTCGCTACCTGGAGAGAGAGAGAAGAAAACACTCAGCGTAAGCTTTTGCAAGATTAGATTGGTTATCTAATATATCTAATCAGGATGTCTCCCACTGTTTTAATCAAATCATATTTCAAACCCTAAAAGGAAAGACTAGCTGGGATTAATTACACATTACAAGTTCGCCAATCTTTCAGCCATGCCAGTGTCGGTACTTTGAAGGAGGTCCCCCGTGCTTTCGCACGAACCTAATTAAAGTAAATCTCGTTTTCCTACGGGCGTAACCCTATTAACACCTTTCTAGACACCTACTTGATCGGCAAATTGTAATGTGTAAAACTCTCCGAGGAGTAACTCTTACTCGCAGCGGGTATCGAGATCCAACTATCTCATAGAAAGTATGCATTCTCATTGCAAATTTCAACACTTGAAATTCCCAATAATATTTTACCCCTAGCGTCCTATGACCTTGACACAGGCCAACAAAACATAGTCCGCTAGTCAAGTTCAACCCGTCTTTTCTTGATTGAATTAAACCCACCCGCAGGACCCTTGACGCAGGCCAACAAAGTCGCACGACTACCCTAATCCAATCCGCATCATATGCATAAACAAATAAATACTAGTTAGATACCGCACACTACGCCTTGACGCATGCCAACTAACCTAGCACGAATACTAAGTAGGACTAATCTGAAATGACGGAGGGCTACGACAGGTTTTTATGAAAACCCTTTGCGTAATAAACTTGATATCGTTGTAGAATCGAGTGATTTTAAATGGAGTGTTTTTTAGGCTTTTCTTGTTTTGCTAAAGGGGTCACTCCCGGTGAAGGGATCGTCAGCCCTTTCCTCATCGAATAAGGTGCAGGGTATATCATATATACTACTATGAAAAGCAAGAACTATAGAAGCAATCAAAAGACAAGCCGAGTTTGTAGCATCTGCTAGTTTCACTAAAGTGGTCACTCCCGGTGAAGGGATCTCGGCTCTTTCCTTATCGAATAAGGTGCTGGATGTTCTATAAGGAACACCGCTATACAAAGTAAGAACTAGAGCTACCAGTTTTTAAACAAGTTTCTACAACATCTTAGGTTTCTTTTATTTCATTAATCTCATTAATGAAGTCCCATTTTAATATGCTTCATAAGCATCAGATATGAAATGAAATCAACAATATATAATATATATCTCATATATATAATATAAACATTCGTCTCAGGCAGTAATATGATCTCATCACAGAACATTGCAGCAGAAGAACATATATGAAATATTGGATATACCAGGACGTCCGTGTTTTCAATACGAGCCTGTATAAAACACGGATTCTACGGTCGCGATGAATAGCCAAACCCACATCCCTAGACCCCTACGAGAGCGGCAAGCAACACTACCAATTCTAGGGTTAGGAGACCCGGTCTCGACTCCTCGAGATGGTCTCCCACTGGACTCTCGAACCCGGTTACTTGTGCTACCCGCCTTGGGTCTACCTAATGCGGAAAAGTAAATAATATACAATGGTGACATCATCCTCAGCCCGGAAGTGCCCCAATAAAAGAATATTACATACAAATGAATTTTACATGAATGAAAAAGAAAAAACTCTCATTTCACATAAAACCCCAGGCTATTCAAAAGGCGACGATCCAATATAACATATCACAGAAACACATAATATCTCATATCATCAACGTAAGCAAGTATGCGTATCCCGATTGTCGTTGATGTATAGCAACGAAGCCGGCGATACACCACATACTACGCTTACGGTCACAGAAAAGAAAGTGTAAAACTACAACAGTTGGAATCCGCAACCTCCTTAGACATCGCATGCCTTACCATATGAATTCCTTAGGCATCGCATGCCTAACAATTATAAACCCCGCATTTTAGTCTCATTACTGAAAACTCTTTTCAATATCAAGTCGGGCAATTCAACAAGATTCCCGACAACCAGATCGAATGCTCGTCGCAAACTTTAGTAGACTGCCGCACCCCCGGATGCCGTCGACGAAGTGCACTAAGGAGGAACACCGCTGCCGCGAGCACCCAAATGGATCCTTTTGGCGACGGGGTTCTCCTACAGTCACTTGGTCGGGGCTATGGGGCGTGGCTGTCTATTAAGTTTACCCGGCAAGTATCCGCGTACGCATAGTGATTGCGACGGACTTATGATCACATCAAAATTCTGTGGCAACCGATCATCTGAGACTGAACTGCTAGATTTATAACATTCAAATTAGTTATCTCATAACTACCTGTGGATTCCAAATATTGTATCACATTCCAGATAAATAAACAACGTTAAACTTTCCGATCGAATAATCAAACACCCAAGATTTCCTCAATATATCTCAATACTTGAAATCGGTTTAAGAACATCCATCACATGCCACAGCACCAATGGTCCAGCCGTAGAAGGGTCAAGCCAACGCCTCACATGTGGCACGTTGTACTGCCACAAACCCTAAGGTTCAGAGGCAGTTCAAGACGTTCACATAATCGAGTTAAGGTTTGTTGTCTTCTAGAGGGTCCACTGTGTTACTTGCACGACTTAGAACATTCTTAAACTCGAGAAAAAATCCAACTTTAGAAAAATTTTCCGACAGGGGAAAAAGTGAGTTATTGATATCCGTTCGAACTTTTTAACAGTTTCTAAAAATATCCGGAACAAACTAAACAAAGTTAAAATATCCGATCGAATCAACGAGTCCCCAATACAACCCTAGAGAACTCAACACTTGAGTGGAATTAAAAAATTCCCAGAAAAAAATGACAAGAAAGGACCTAAGAATAAATATATGAAATATGAGGGACAAAGTCTAAATTTTGGCCGCGGAACCGCCGCCAAACCCATGGTTTCGCCGCGGTTCCACGGTCAAATAATTGACTTAGTGGACCGTACTTCACAGTAATTCTTAGTTTCTCCAGCTTGTTTTTATGAGCATTTTTTATTCATAAAAAATCACATTTTTGAAAAATGTCCAGAGATGGGTAAACATCGGGGTTTCCGGGTTCGATCGGACTTTAAACTTCGCTCAGACTTCGCCAAAAGCTCTAGCTTGGCTCTGATTCCACTGTAGGGTTGTTAGGCACGCATACAAGGGTCTACGAAGCATCAAGCATGCCCGATTAAAATTTTAGCCGTGCCGAACAACCCAAAGACGGATCTTTAAACTAGAGATTATGCGAAAACAAGCATGTTAAACACTTTAATACTAACTGAGAGGGATTACAACCTTTGTAGATCTGGTCCTTCACTTCAATAGCTCCATGTAGATGTCCCCTTCACTGCGATCGTGAACTCTGGACTCTAGAGAAGCTCCACAAGAAGAACGAACGTGCTTGCATCGATGACTTCGAGGCCGAATATGATCTACGTCGGGGAGACACTAACTCAAGCTATTCCTTCACTAGGTCATGAACTTTGTGAAGAGAACACCCTCTACTAAATGGCAAGTAGTAGAGGATGATGCAGTAGAAAGGTTGCTCACTTTAGAATTTATTTTCTCACACTTTTTCTCAAGCTCCATTGAAGCTAGAAAGCTTTTGTTGAAGGAAGAAGAATAAGTGAATAATTCATCCAAATGAAAACTTATCCAATGAATTATTGCATCATGGTTGAGTTAAGCCCTCATCTTAACTCATGTAGAGAATTAACCATAGTATGAGGTTAAGGGTTGGGTTAACTAATATCCTAAGGAATGACAAAAGAGTTGACTTTGTCAATGTTGCATACAAGCTTCTACAAGCTTGATAACATTGACTAAAGTCTCATCTCTTTTGTTATTCTTAAGGAAATAAGTAAACCCTAATTTAACCTAAACTTGATATAAGTCTCATACACCCATCTTGTATGTATCATAAAGCATGATACAAACATGTACACTTGCATATATCACATATAAACAATGTGCACAATCTAGTAAGAAAATAAATCATAAGTGAGCTAATACTAGTTAATGTAATGTAATATATCAAATATATAATTATACATTAAATTATTAAATCAACTCTTGATTTAATAACCCGGCTATAACCGACTAATATCATGTGTAACAACTTATCGAATCAACACTTGATCCGATAACCCGGCTATATCGCATACAACCGATCAATGTCACGAATAGCGAGAATAGAATACGGTATCTCATATTGTATTAATCTCGGTCCCGCACATATCACATATGTGCTCCTACTCCATTTCTCTTGAGCCAGAAAACCCCTGTGTAGGACTCTAAAGACTCGTCAATACGCCGGCAGTAGGTGATGATCATATCAAACAGCCACAAGCCGCAAGCGGTCTGCTAAACGTAACGGCCACCCGGGTATTGAGCGATCAGAAGATCAACAAGCAAGCCTGTACATTCCCCTGTGAATCCAAACTGTAACACTCCCGTACAGTCCGGTCTCGTCGTCTGATATGTCGCATATCTCGCCTAGGGGTGGTAAACGTCAGACCCAGTAGCTCGATAAGTCGTGTCGATATGAGGTCTATAACAGTTCGAGAAACTACTGATAACACTTACCAGTAAATCTCAACAACCCTGGCCTGAGATTTCCGGTTATAGCCAATCGAACACAGCACAAGATCAACTCCCTATACCGGGAGAGACGAATCCCCTCCTATCGCTCATTGCCTCCATGTGATTCGGGACTGTACCCAAAAGCCATCTTTTTGCACGCCCTCTTGGACGTTGTATGATAGAAATCAAAGCACAGTGGGAATCATACAAGACTCTATGACGATCTCGGGTAAACAGTTTACTCTGTACCAGTGTCACCGGAGAACTGCCACTTGACGTAAGGTATAATACCATCTGGGAGTTCTCGGCGAGTCCGTCCAGTGTACCTAGTCACCACTGAGCATCCGTACACCATCCTTGATGTTAAACACTGATGGATATGGGATCATCCATCGCCCATCATATGGGTCAAGATGCGTATACGCTAGTCTACTCTGGTGCATCGATGACCTGTCTCGATACACCCTCAACTAGGAACAATTATAGGATGTACTCGTCGATTACCGTGACCCACTAATATGATCTCATCATTATCCCAATAGTCGAGTACATATCCTAAGGGCTTTATCAACAAGTAACATAGAGACAATAAGAGTAAATCTTAAGATAAAGTACAACCAGATAGCATACTATCATGTCGAGCAAGAATGTCCTCCCTATATATGTCCAGGCATCCCTTACAATATACATCGTATGTACAGTAATGGCCTCTAGGGCATACATATAACTAACAATATTGTCGTACGATAGATTTCCGCACGCGATGAGTTTTACCTGTTGATTTATCCATACCCTTGTTTAGAGGATGTCGTATGATGGATTGTACCGTACATGATGTTGTGAGGCTGGATGCTGATTGATAGATTCACCGACTCGGTTATGTTAAATATGTGTACCTTAGAGCATTTAGTTCACGATGTACAATATGCCGCATTCATGTTATTCTCATTTCTCTTCATATACCTGTGCTAGTACACCTACACCATTATCGATGATGCGTATGTTGCACATACACAGATTGCCGGCTCACACACTTTCATCATCGATAATTGCTATGTTACTCACACAGTAGAATTGCTACATCATGCTATGATATACTTGCCATGTACACATCACTGTTCCACATTGCATAAGATATATGAACATGCTTAGATCCTGTTATATGTTGCATACCTTGCTACAGCTACATGCACATCATGCATTCATATTGACTTTTACACCCACATATCTTGCTATAGCTGCATATACCCCTAAGTGGTTTTGTTTTGACATGTGATATTAAGGCGTTGCTTATTATGCTATTGTGCTTATGAGTTGCATCATACATACCTGCTTACATGTAGATACACTTATCATGCAAAAGTTACATGTACACTTCATATGATACTGCACTTGATTTCGGAGGATTTGGGAACCGCATGATATATTTTGAACTGGATTCATTTAAAGGAGCGGTTTTCGCTTAATATGCTCATATTGTTGTTTTATGTTCCATATATCGGTTTTCATGGATTTTCGCATTGAAATATGGATTTCATATGATTTATGGATTTGAGAACCGTGGCGGAGTTTTTCAAGAAATTTATGTTTTGTTTGAAAACCCGGTTTCTCTTGATATGATATTTCAGTGCGTCCACCATGTGATTTCTAAGTTATGAGATTAGCATATGACACCGGATTCGAGGAGCAGGGGGAACCATCTGTGGGTACATGGTGGAGCCCGGTATGGTATCCCGGGACGAGAGATGATTTCGTGGTGTAGACGATGGGCCTGGCAGAGGGACCACTACCTACCGTTGACAGTATTTGGACTCGGCGGATACCTTGGGGATACCGACCGGAGTCATATTCAGACATGCTACGTGGATTGCGGGTGTCGATGTGGACACTCAGGTTCCATGAGATGTACTGACATCAGGGCCCGTCATGGTGACGGCGCCTGGCAGATGAGGATTTACATGTCGATGCTAAACACGGGTTTCATGATGTTTCGAGTGTCTATGTGGACACTCCGGTTCCATGATTTTTTTGTGTCGCGAGGGACACACATTGCTTCATATCCTCATATTTACCTGCATATGCTTTTAATATATTTACATGCAGCAGTTGTTGTGTCAGTGGTTGACACGTGTACGAGATCCACTTGCATACATGCATTGATTATATTGTTGGACGGGATCCTCTTGTATACATGCATTGATTATATTGTTGGATGATATCCACTTGCTGATAGGCATTTATTACGTGTTGGCACATATACAGATACGGTCACCCTAGATATCATAGTATTACCTTTATGATATAGTTGACCTAGGAATCGTTGTTTATTTCGATTTCTACCTGGTGATATTCTTTTATTCACGAGTTGGAAACTCACACCCGTTGTGCCACTTAAGTGACCTTAGGATATACATATCTTGAGACTGGTGATTCATTTTGTTTCCTCGATTATACATCCATTTGAGATCCTTGATTCCATTCGTTTACGTGATCATACTCTCACTGATTCCGTTCCTCCTTATGATCATATATTTATTTTGGATCAGTTGATTCATTTCCTCACTTTGATCTTTTTCGTCGATACATGATTGAGGTTCCTGTCAACATGGTTTGAGCGCAGATTGAGCTGCTGCTGGTGTTGCGGTCAGGGCGACCTCGTCGTGGATGAGGACTGACCATCGTGTTTTATGGTGACATAGGAACGTATCGATGTAGTGTGGTGTTGTGATCTCTCGTTTGAGATGAGTGTACCTATTGTGGGAGGACTGTTGATGTACAGCATACCTCAGAGATTGTGATGTCATCGAACGTGCAGACAGATGACCCAGATGTTGCTGAGATTGATGTGATGTCACTTCCAAAGCTTACGAGCTGAGATCGCTGGAGCTTTCAGGCAGAGAGGCGACAGGTGATAGCTAGTCAATCTTGGGTTGAGAGACGGAGGTGATTCGTCAGATTTAATGCGCCGACACAGGCCCTGTTGAGTTGATGATTTCCAGTATGGGGAGTCTTAGATCTAGAGTAGATCGATCCAGAGATGACGTTGTTCAGCGGACATTACGATGTGAGATCGGTAAGCTGACCAGTTTCAGATAGAGGACCTCATCCACATGTGTTGTGAGTTGATCGAGAAACAGATGAGTATTGAGTATTCTTCAGATGGTTGGGACGAGTTCCCGAGGACGCGTTCGGCTAGATATCTTCTATAGAGTGATGAAGATACCGAGTTCGTGATTTCGAGTACGTGCGAGAGATTCCGGATTGATTGTCACCGAGAACCATTGCAGTACGCGGATAGCATGGCATGATGTCAAAGTCGACGATAATAAGGACGAGTTGAACAAGAGGTTCGTACGTGATGCTGACGAGCTGTTGTTACTCCCCGTCGAGATTAGTGATCGGATATATATGCAGAGGCGTTGGGATACGGCCAATTCTCGAGAAAATGCTGTGCTGAGAACGCAGATGTCCAGAAAGCGGGAAAAGATTTGTAGGTGTACCAGCCTCCGTACAGTTCGATATAGGCGAGATCAGATAAGACCTTGAGCTAGTTCCTTCTAGGACACTGCTGCGATGAGATTGCACCGAGGATCAGTTGGGTCACGTGTATTCAGAGGACACAGAGACAGAAGACGCCAGACTGTGAACAGGAGGCAAGCAGATGTTCTTGCTCCGCCAGTTTGGGCGCACCGACTCTTTTTCGACATTATAGGAGGTGTACTTCAATGTCATTTGTTGCGATTTGCGTTTGTGATCCGAGTATCACGCTTATATCGCTTGGATTTTAGTTTTGATGATCAAGTTTCAGGATATAGTTTTCGTGCACCATGGTTGCACCTACTGGTTATTTACATTTTTGTGCATAGTTATTTCACTTGATATATTTTATACACCGTTGTGTTGATGACGATTTTGTGCCTTAGCTGCACATGTTTATGTTTTCCTAGATTTCCTACAGTGGTCATGATATTTCGTGCACTAGATGCACATGATTTGATATTTCGTGCACTAGATGCACAGGATTTGATATTTTGTGCAGTGGATGCACATGATTGATATTTCGTGCACACTGGATTTGATATTTCATGCAGTGGATGGACAGGATTTGATATTTCGTGCACTAGATGCATAAGATTGATATTTCGTGCACTAGATGCACAGGATTTGATATTTCGTGTAGTGGATGCACAAGATTGATATTTCATGCACTATATGCACAGGATTTGATATTTCATGCAGTGGATGCACAGGATTTGATATTTCGTGGACTGGATGCACCGGATTCGTATTCCATACATTTGTTGCACCAGATTTATGCCTTTGAGCATTCAATTTACCGGATTTGTGTTTTCGTGCGCGTGTGTACTTAAGGTTCGTTTTCGTGCAAGCTACTGCACATGATGCTTATTACGGACCTGACGCGCTTGGTATTGGATTCTGTGTGCATGACGGATGCACTTGATTTGGATTTTCACTCATGTTGGGCGCATGATGTGAGATGTGATTTGTGCACACCAGATGCACTCGATTGGGATTTTCATTCATGCATGATAGTTGAACTTGATTGAGATTTTCGTGCACTATAGATACACTAGATGTTGTCGTGCAAATCTGTTGCACTGGACAGATGATTTCGTGCACACCCGTTGCACTTAGTTTAGCATTCGTGCATATTGTTGCACTTGAATTTGGATTTGATTTCCGTGCGCACCAGACGTACGTGATTGTTGGATAATCCTTTTAAGTTGATATTGCTTTTAAGCATTTTGTTTTCATGATGAGGCCCTATATATGTAGTGCCCTAGCAGGACTGATCCGAGGACAGTACCTGTGTATTTTGCATGCATTAAAAGGTTACTAATAGGTTTTTCAAAAGAAGCCATAGTCTCGCTATTTCTTACGTGTCTGCGAGTGACACGAACGTTTACAAAAGAAAAAAAACCTTTTTGGATATTTTTGAAAAGGCGGAACGCATATTTTGAGCAAAACATATATTAAAGTATATTATTACTTTACAAATGAGCGTCCGTCATTTGTACCGTGAGCTACACATCACACGGCAATTCAGAAAACGATTTCTGCATATGTTACTTTAGTTTTTGGAGTTTTTTTTTCAAAAAGGATGTGTACTAGATACATATTATAGCATTTGCTTAGTGTATATTGGATTTCAGTAGTGGATTTCGAGATCTGTCTCTCCATTGTGACTCCGATGATATGCGTGCGAGTCCGATGATTTGCGTGACGCTTGACAGAGTTTGGTTTTAAGTTTCATTCATGGCTTCAGGCGCATGCGACGCGCTATGTTATTTCTGTTGCTTCCGTGATTTCGGATCCACGTTAATTGAGTTGGATTTTGAAATGTTTAGTATTGGGGGTTTAATTTAAATTCAGGGACCAAATTTCTTTAAGGGGGGAAGATTGTAAAGTTTCTGAAATCGTTATGTGAATTTTTCCGTTTTAGGTTAAAATAGTCGGTATTTTCCGTTTTAACCCAATTGTGATCAAACCTCTGTACAGACTTGACTGCGTCTAGTTTAACTAGAATAGTGCTAGTGCGCGGGCTTTGGGGGTCAATTGGAAGTTTTGGTTCACATAAAAAAACTTCCTAATTAAAATATTATTTTTAATGTGTTATTTATGCACTTAATTAAAGGTTAAAGTTGTGCATTGTTTTTGGCCACATTTTCCTTCATCATTCAATGTTGGCCGAAATTATCTTTTGGAGGTCGGATTCATTTGGTCATGATGATGAGTTATCGGTATTCTTCTTGATGAGCATGGTTAAAGTTAGTGAGTCACCCTTTGTATTAATTCCTTTTTTGTCCATGCTTAAGATTTTTGATGAAGATATTTGATGTAGATATATTTGTGTTGATTGTTGTTTACAATCACCACTTGAATGGTTGTGGTCACCCCCCATTTCACAGTGAACACCTTGTTTGGCCGGCCCCACTTGTTTTTGTGATGACATATTTATTCTATGTTTATTAATACTTTAAGCTTACTTCTTCCTTTTTTTCTCATTCCCAGAGAACCTTTTTGCTTCCTGCTTGTGGCCGAGCCCCCTTTGAGTGCAAGCTCATTTTTCTTCTTTAGCCAAAAGGAAAAATTCCTTAGTTCACCATTCTCATTTTGGCAACTTCAATTTACCTCCACCCAATTCAATAGGTGCCTTAAGACAGTATCCTACACTCTCTCTACTTCTTTCTTGGACATCTAGGCTAGCAAACTGGATGTCCGAATTATCTTGGTTTGAAGCGGGAGCCTGTATAAAGATTCATTGACGTGGTGCCACTTCGATGAGGAGACCGGAGACCGGAGATGCCGCGAGGAGCGTGGAATGATAGCTAAAGACCGAAGGACACGGATCGATCGGTATAATTTCTTAAACCACTTTACAGTTTACTAGTTAGGGTTTTGATGTGTTAATGTTGTTAATCTTGAACTGTATACTTGGATAACCTAATCATTTTGTGAGAATGATATTTGTTAAATTCCTATTTGTCTAATTGAGATAATTAGCAAACTAGGTTTTTCTAAAACATGTTTTGGATGAGATTAAAATGGTATTAAGTTTTGAATGACTTTATTAAGCCGCTTTGTGATGCTTGTGATTACTTGATTATTTAAAACATCTAGCCTTGTGTTAAAATGAGCTAAATTGATATAAACTGTTTCCTAGGTTTTTGGTACAAATCAGACGTGGGTTTTAATGGACGTGGTGATGATATATATATTATTATCAACGATAATTATATGTGTTGTGAATGTGTATTGGTGCAATTGGATTTTTAGCGTGGCAGTTTTCATGTATAGCGACCCTAGTGAGGGTTTTGGCTATGTTTTCCGGTATTGGGATTTCTTGGTTTTTGCGACTTGATATTGTCGTTGGACGTTTGTACGTCAACGACGAAGGTTGTTTGGTTGTTTTGCATGCGTAGGCTATAGGTTCTAACCTGTGAGCGCACCGCATGCCGTTTTTGAATTTCGGAATTTGATGTAAATAGCATTGCGAATTCATATTGATTGTAGGTACCTTCGCGTGGATTTCGAGATGACGAAGCGCATCGACTACGACTAAGCGAGGAGTTTAGCAGGTGAGTGGATATATATCTACGAGGGAAGTCGGATGGATGGCGTATAGCACCCCTGCAACCATTGATATGGAATATCGTTTGATTATGTTATCCTCATAAAGATATGCGACAGACATTATTGTTGGATTTACAAACGATAATATGATTGAAGTTGATGCTAATGAACATTTGACTTAGGAGAATATGAAATGATAAGTGAATCATGATGGCTACAAATTTAAAGAGAACAAGTGTGGCGTTTATATAATGTGATGCGAGATATTAATGTGATGAACGAGTATACGACGAGTATACGATATGATATGATGACTTAGTATGATATGTCATTTTATAGAGTCGAGTCGAAATGAGATTGTTGATACCTTTGTCGGTCCCCTGATATGAGATGGACATGGATGTGACCTGAGAGATAGGTACTTTTTATGGATAATGTGTTGTATATTGAGTGATATGCCGTACGAAACATAGATCCATACCCCGATGTTGTATAGGTTGATAGAATCCCTATTTGTTTAATACCACCATACGATAGATTTCCGTACGTGATGAGTTTTACCGTTTGGTTTATCCATACCCTTGTTTAGAGGATGTCGTACGATGGATTGTACCGTACGTGATGTTGTGAGGCTGGATGCCGATTGATAGATTCCCCGACTCGGTCATGTTAGATACGTATACCTTATAGCATTTAGTTCACGATGTACATTATGCTGCATTCATTTTATTCTCATTGCCTTTCATATACCTGTGCTAGTATACCTACACCATTATCGATAATGCGTATGTTGCACATACACAGATTGCCGACTCACACACTTTCATCATCGATAATTGCTATGTCACTCACACAGTAGAATTGCTACATCATGCTATGATATAATTGCCATGTTCACATCACTGTTCCACGTTGCATGAGATATACGGACATGCTTACATCCTATTATATGTTGCATACCTTGCTACAACTACATGCACATCATGCATACATATTGACCTGTACACACACATATCTTGCTATGATGCTGCACATGATTTCGGAGGATTTGGGAACCGCATGATATATTTTAAACTGGATTCATTTAAAAGAGCGGTTTTCTCTTAATATGCTCATATTGTTGTTTTATGTTGCATATATTGGTTTTCATGGATTTTCACATTGAGATATGGATTTCATATGATTTATGGATTTGAGAACAGTGGCGGAGTTTTTCAAGATATTTATGTATTGTTTGAAAACCCTGTTTCTTTGATATGATATTTCAGTGCGTCCACCATGTGATTTCTCGGTTCTGAGATTAGCATGTGACACCCGATTCGAGGAGGAGGAGGAACCGTCTGTGGGTACATGGTGGAGCCCGGAATGGTACCCCGGGGCGAGAGATCATTTCGTGGTGTAGATGATGAGCTTGGTAGAGGGACCACTACCTACCGGTGACAGTATTTGGACTCGGCGGATATCTTGGGGATACCCACCGGAGTCATGCTCAAACATGCTATGTGGATTGCGGGTGTCGATGTGGACACTCAGGTTCTATGAGATGTACTGACATCAGGGACGGTCATGGTGACGGCACCTGGCAGATGAGGATTTACGTGTCGATGCTAGACACGGGTTTCATGATGTTTCGAGTGTCGATGCGGACATTACGGTTCCATGATTTTGTTGTGTCGTGAGGGACACACATTGCTTCATATCCTCATATTTACCTGCATATGCTTTTATGATATTTACATGCAGGAGTTATTGTGTCGGTGGTTGACACGTGTACGAGATCCACTTGCATACATGCATTGATTATATTGTTGGACGGGATCTACTTACATACATGCTTTGATTATATTGTTGGATGATATCCACTTGCTGATAGGCATTGATTATGTGTTGTCATATATGTAGATACGGTTACCCTAGATATCATAGTATTACCTTAATGATATAGTTGACCTAGGAATCGTTGTTTATTTCGATTTCTACCTGGTGATGTTCTTCTATTCGCGAATTGGCAACTCACCCCCGTTGTGCCACAGTTCTTGCATGTTGTCCGGATGGATCAGTTGCGACAACGTTGGCACACAGTTGTTTTCGGGTGAGTTGCTTGTGGTAGGTAGTACATGTTGGATCATGCCCCTCTTGTATTCATTATTCATATTGTATCTAGTCACTCCATCAATTTAGAAACTAGTAATTGTATATATTGCAGACATAGAAGACTTGTAGTTGCGAGACATGAGCGATGGGTTTTATGTTCGCTTTTGGGGTTGATGTCTTGCTTTACTTTATTTCCTTGTCTGGATCTTCGCCGTTAGGCGTCGTATACTTGTTATTTATACTTGTGATGGTTGTTTCCGCCGTTGGGCATGATTTGCTCCCGTTTGGGGATGCTTTATATTATTCTGTGTTGTACCCATTTTCGGGGTTAGTTTTTACAAAGGAGGTGCTGCCCAATTTTTCAAAAGAAAAACATGATTTATTGTATCTTTTTTCACAAAAAGGTATAGATTTCTGGGTTTCAGCTTACTTGAATTACATTACGTCTGTAGACGTCGCGTGATTTAAGTGCTGGTCGCGAGCTAATACTTTGGGTCATCACAGTAGCACACTCACTAAGTGTAGTGAGAAGGTATCAAGCAGGTCCTGGAGAGAGTCACTGGATAGCTGTGAAGAGAATTCTCAAGTACTTGAGAAAGACTAAAGAAATGCTTTTGGTGTATGGTAACGGAGAGCCCCAAGTGGAGTCTTTTACCGATTCGAGCTTCCAGAATGATAAGGACGACTCTAAGTCACACTCGGGTTTTGTCTTTACCCTCAATAGAGCGGCGGTTTGCTGGAAGAGTTCCAAGCAGGAAACCGTTGCGGACTCGACGATGGAGGCTGAATACATCGCTGCCAACGATGCTGCCAAAGTGGCTGTCTAGATGAAGAAGTTCATAACTGAACTTGGAGTGGTTCCATCCATTGAGTATCCAATACCTTTGTATTGTGATAACAATGGAGCGGTGGCTTTGGCCAAGGAACCGAGGTCCCATCAGCGATACAGGCATATTCTGAGACGGTATCACCTGATCCGGGAGATAGTGGATCGCCGGGAGATCGATGTCAGGAGAGTTGACATGAAGAACAACACAGCGGATCCACTCACGAAGGCCATTCCCCAGATACAGTAAGAAAGACACTTCGGGATGTTGGGTATGAGATACTACAGCAGCTGGCACCAGTGCAAATGGGAGATTGTTAGTTATATGTATGCCCTAGAGGCCATTATTGTACATATGATGTATATTATATTGGATGCTTGGATATATATAGAGAGGACTTTCTTGCTCGACACGACAGTATGCTATCTGGTTGCTCTTTATCTTAACATGTATACTTGTCTCTTGATACAGTCTTATGGTTACATATTGGTAAAGCCCTTAGTATGTGTACTTGACTACCAGGATTATGATGCAGATCATACTAGTGGGCCCATGGTAGTTCATAAGTTCATCCTTTAATGTTCCTAGTCGTGGGTGTATCGAGACAGGGCATCGATAAACTAGAGTATACTAGCGTATACGCTTCTCGACCCATGTGATGGGCGATGGATGATCCCATATCGATTGGTGTTTGACATCAGAGATGGTATACGGGTGCTCAGTGGAGGCTGGGTACACTGAATGGACTCCCCGAGAACTCCTAGATGGTATTATACTTCATGTCAGATAGCAGTTCTCAGGTGACACTGGTACAGGTTAGTCTGTAGACCCAAGATCGTCATAGAGTCTTGTGTGATTCCTACTGTGCTTTGATTTCCACCTTACCACGTTCAAGGGGACGTGCAAAACGATGGTTTTTGGGTACAGTCCTGAGTAACATGGAGGCAATGAGCGATAGGAGGGGTTTCGTCTCTCCCGGTATTGGGGGTTGATGTTGCGCTGTTCTCGATTGGCCATAACAGGGAATTCCCTGGCCAGTGCTGATTTAGAGATTTACTGGTAAGTGTTATCGGTAGTTTCTTGACCCGTTATGAGCCTCATATCGACATGATTTATCGGTTATTGGGGTCTGGCGTTTACCACCCCTACACTGGATATGCGACATATCAGATGAGGAGACCGGACTGTACGGTAGTGTTACTGACAGGCTTTACAGGAGCTAGAGAGGGCTTGCTTGTTGATCTTCTGATCGGTACTTACCCGGGTAGCTGTTACGTCTAGCTAGTACCACCGACGGCTTATGGGTGCTTGATGTGATCATCACCTATTGCCGACGTATTGACGTTTCTTTAGAGTCATATATAGAGGTTTTACTGGCTCAGGCAAAACGAAGTAGGAGCACATATGTGATATGTGCGGGACCGAGAATAATGCGAGTTTGTGATACCGTATTCTATTCTCGCGATATTTGTATCGGACGGTTATATGTGATATAGCCGGGTTATAGAATCAAGTGTTGATTCGATAAGTTGGTAGATTTAATATTAGTCGGTTATATGTGATATAGCCGGATTATTAAATCAATTGTTGATTTGATAATTTAGTGTATAATTGTATATTTGATATACTAATTTACATTAACTAATATTAGCTCACTTAAGCATTTATTATTCTCACATTTGTACACTTAATATATATGTGATATATATTAATTGTGTTTTATTTTGTATCATGGTTGTTGATACACACTACATGGGTGTATGAGACTTACACCATACTAATTATAATGTTGGGTTTTAGTATTTAAAGTAATTCCAAATTCGTGGATAATAGCTCACATACATGAAGCTTGTGGATGCATTGACTTAGTCAACTAATTTTTTTTACTTAAGATATTTATTAACCTAACCATTATACTTTAGCTATGGTTATGTCTTTACATGAGTTAGTATATGATACAAACACATCCATGGTTCATTCTCTCACCTAGTTAGTTCATTCTCGTTTCTTTTGCTCATCTTCTTCTTCCTTGAGCAAAAAGCTTGATAGGTTTTTCTAAAGAGAGAAAATATTGTGAGAAAAATATAACAAAAGTGAGCCCACTTCCTACTTCATCATCCTCTACTAGATTAGCACTTTAGTATAGGGTGTTAGCTTCACTAATATCTCATTAGTGAAGTAGTAGCTAGAGTTAGTGTCTCCTCGACGTAGATGATCTTCGGCCTCGAAGATTTCAAGCAAGATCGTTCATTTCACCTTGAGAAGCCATACTAGAGTCCGGGAGTTCCATGATCGCAGCGAAGGGACCACTACAAGGAGCTATTAAAGTGCAGGACCGGTCTACAAAGGTTGTATTCCTAGTTCACTTAGATGTAAAGTAATTTACATGTTGTTTCGTATGATTCTCTAGTTATCGATTCTAGTTTAGGGTTCTTTAAAACAGCAAAATTTTGAATATGGCATGGATGATGCCTCCCGTAACCTTGCTGTCGTTCACAGGAACCCTACAATGATTTGGTTAGGGTTTCAGTTTGAGGGATGAGGATGAGGATGAGGAGAAGAACACAATTGTATGAGTGTGAGTGATGAGGAAAAGAAATGGGGAGTGTGAGAACGGTGAAGAAAAATAGGGGTGTGAGTTTAGAGTGAGCCATGCCCCCTTCACTCTCCTCATTAAATACACCCCATGCTTGCCCATTCATCATCATTTCCATGCCAACCCTCTCTCTCTCTCTCTCTCAAGTCAACCCAATTCAAACCCATTTTATTTTTAAAACTAAATAATTATGTAAATACACATAGCATTATTGTATGAGGGTTAAGGTGCCATGGCTACTTAAGCATGGTTAACACTAATTAACCCTAGGTTAACATGCACATGTGTGTGCAAGCCAAAATAAATAATAATAAAATGTTAATTAATTTTTATAAAATATGTGAAAACTATTTTGGTTATCTTTTTACTAAAAACCCGCATTATCGCATAATTAACACTAATCGCAATCTAAGGTGTTACAGTATAATACCAACTAGAAGTTCTAGGCGAGTCCGTTCAGTGTGCCCAGTTTCCATTGAGCACCCGTATACCATCTTTGATGTCAAACACCAATGGATGTGGGATCATCCATCGCCCATCGTATAGGTTAAGAAGCGTATACTCTAGTCTATTCTGGAATATCGATGACCTGTCTCGATACACCCTCGACTATGAATAATTAAAGGATGTATTTATGGACTACCATGGCCCCACTAGTATGATCTCCATTATAGTCCTAGTAATCAAGTACACATCCTAAGGGCTTCATCAACATGTGAGAGCAAGACAGTATCATGATACAAGTCTACATGTTAGGACAAAGAGCAACCAGATAGCATATTATCATGTCGAGCAAGAAAGTCCTCTCTATATATATCTATGCATCAACTATAATATACATCATATGTACAATAATGGCCTCTAGGGCATATTAATAACTAACATATATATCATATGTACAATAATGGCCTCTAGGGCATACACATTACTGACAATCTCCCACTTGCACTAAGGCCAGTTGTTGTAGTATCTCATACCCAACATCCCGAAGAGTCTCTAAAATTGTATCTGTAGTATGGCCTTCATGAGTGGATCCACTATGTTGTTCTTCGTGTTAACTCTCCTGACCTCGATCTCCCAGCGATCAACTATCTCCCGGATCAGGTGATACCGCCTTAGAATATGCATGGATCGCTGATGGGACCTGGGTTCCTTGGCCAAAGCCACTGTTCCATTGTTATCGCAATAGAAAGGTATTGGATGCTCGATGGATGGAACCACTCCAAGTTCGGTTATGAACTTCTTCATCCAGACATCCTCTTTGGCAGCATCGTTGGCAGCGATATATTCAGCCTCCATCGTCGAGTCTGCCACGGTTTCTTTCTTGGAACTCTTCCAACAAACCACCCTTCAATTGAGGGTAAAGACAAATCCCGAGACCGACTTAGAGTAGTCCTTATCACTCTAGAATCTCGAATCGGTAATGGACGCCACTTGGAGTTCACCGTTACCATACACCAAGAACGTCTCTTTAATCCTTCTCAAGTACTTGGGAATGTTCTTCGCAGCTGTCCAGTGATTCTCTCCTGGATTTGCTTGATACCAACTCACTACACTTAGTGAGTATGTTACATTGGGTCTAGTACATAACATTGCGTACATGATAGAGCCTACTGCCGAAGCATAGGGTATCCCTTGCATGCGAGCTCCCTCCAAATCAGTCTTGTGAGACATCTCTTGGGAGAGAGTGGGTCCTGAGATCATAGGTAAATTCTCACGCTTGGAATCTTCCATACTAAAGATCTTTAGTATGGTGTCAATGTACCTGGACTGGGACAATTCTAGTGTCCGTTTAGATCTATCTCGTGTTTGGTTTTGCCAGCGCCCCAGCCATCAAACCGTGGCCAAATGTGGAACAAAAATTTTCAAAAATTTGGCGCAAACAAAACCCGCACAAGATCGAACCAAAAACCCTATACTAGCAAACATGCAAAGAGGAGTTTGGAGAGGTTATACCAATCGATCCGTGTCTTTCGATCTTCAACCACTTTCCAAGCTCGTCACGGCGGCCCTGACAATGTTCTCTCTCCGGTTTCCCTCATCGAAGAGTATCCACATCGAGGATACTTTATACGGGCTCTCGCTTCTAAACCGAAGCAACTCGGACATCATGTTTGCTAGCCTAGATGCCCAAGATGGAGTAGAGCTAGTGTGTGAATACTTTATCTCATAACACCCATGGATTCTCAACCCATGAGAGGGATGGGTGGAGGTAGAAGAAGATGCCTATGGATGGAAAAAGTGAATCTCAAAAAAATGCAAGTGAGCAAGCCTTGAAAAGAAAATGTGATGGCTGCCCTCTTTATAGTGTGTGTGTGTGTGTGTTTATAGTGTGTGTGTGTGTGTTGCGTGATATTTTCATGAGCTAATGAAAAATCCCAGCATAAAATATCACACACCAAACCCAAGACCATGAGTCACCAAGTGTGCACATGCCACATTCAATGCCTCATGCCAAAACTTGCACTCACAATTTCAATCACAATAAAACATTAAACCAAATGTTTAAACAAAAATAATGGCATCTTCTAAAGTAAACTCGTAACGAATTACAAGATTACCACTCATCTGTATATACATAGCTGCATCCGCATTCCGACTGAATACGAATACAACAAGACGAAAATAATCCAACATTATAATACTAGGATTTGGCTTAAACCAAAGCCCATTAGTAGTATCCGTCCGATCATGATCCCTGCACAAGTGCACGTTTATGATCGAACCCTGCCATAAAACCATACGGCCTCTACAACGTTTCGCCCGAACTAGGGAAACACTCTGTGTGGGACTATAAAGACTCGTCAATACGCTGGCAGTCGGTTTAACCACAAGCACGCCAGTGGCACTAGCTGTACGTAACGGCTACCCAGGTATTGTGCGAAAGGGACGCTGACGAGCAAACTCATCCTGAAACCCTTCTGAGCCTGACAGTGACAATGTTCGTACAGTCCAGTCCGTTCGTCTATGAGTATCGCATATCGGGTGTAGGGGGTGGATAAAGTCAGACCCCTAATAACGCAATATTCATTGTCGGTATGAAGCCCATCATCACCTGATAAACTACCGATCCTAGATCGATAATTCTCGACTACCTTGGCCAAGGGTTTCTGGTGATGTCCACCCGTGCACACCGTGACATCAACCCTCAATACCGGGAGAGACGAATCCCCTGACTGTAACTCCTTGAAAATTCGTTTAGGTATTTTTTTCCGTTAATCGGTAAATAACTGGTATTTTCCGTAAATTGTCGTTATAATTATTTTTCAATATAGGCCTAATTATACATAATTTGGATAGGTAATTGCTAGTATTTAGTAGCTAATGAGTCACCTATAAATTTCTGGTCGTTTAATAATTTTTCCCTAATTTATTATATTTTATATTATTTTAAGCTGTTAAATATACATTAAATTAGTGATAAATACAAATTTGAACGGGCTAATTACATACTTAAGAACCATGACAACTAAAATCTAGTTTGTAATATAAATTTTTGGTATGTTATCTCTAAGTTCTAATTGGATATAATCAATGGAAAATTAAAATTTAAATGAATTAAACTAAAACTTACAATTATGAACTTGTGGGGGGTCTTTTTGCATGGAATTTTTTTTGTCAATCACTCACACACATCCTCACTCCTATAGCCGGCTGCACCACCTGCAGCAGCCCACTATTCCCCTAAAATTTTCTTCAACTCATTTGAATGAAACATTGTGAAAAGGGAATAAAATATATTAATTAGAGTATGGGTTTTAGGTGATTGGTATGGGCTTTGACTTTGAAATTTATTCCACACAACACTCCCTCACTCTTCCCCATCACCCTTGGCCAAGAGCCAACAGCAGCAGCTCCCATTCTTTTTGTAGGGTTCCTAGGCACTCTTGTGAAGGTTCAAAAGGCATCAAACATGCCCGGATAAAAATTTAGACGTGCTGAACAACCCAAAGCCGGGATCTTTGCTAGATTATTAGGGTTTAACATGCAATAAGATAACTTTTATCTAAGTGTGAGGGATTACAACCTTTGTAGTCCACTCCTTCACTTCACAAGCTCCGAGTAGAAGTCCCTTTGCCGCGATCCACGATCTCCCGGACTCATGAGAGGCTCCACAACTCGAACGATCCATTCTAGCTTGTCGTATTCCAAATCTCCAATGATCTACGTCGAGGTTTCAAAGAACTCAAGCTATCTCACTCTTTAGAAGTGAACACACTAATACCATGGGCTAGATGAGATGAGGATGAGAGAGTAGTATTTATCCTTTCTTTTTATATCATTTTCTCAATTTTATTCATCACTTCAAGATTTTCTAGCAAGCTTTTCAAGAGAGAAGAAGAAGCTAATGGAAAATCAATAATGAGATTAAAAACCTTTTGTGATGAATAGAAAGAATATATGATTGAATTGTAAACCATGGTCAAGGATGAGTGGATGAGAATGAGTAGAGAAACAACTAGGGTTAGGGTTTGGTTAGGTTAAAAGAATGTGTCATTCTAAATATCTTAAGAATGACAAAAGAAGAAAGCTTCTAGAAGGAACTTGAAGCATCCAACCCTAATCAAACCTTAACCTCAATTAATCATCCTTAAACATGTTTAACAATTAATCATATCATGTCACAATAATATATATCACATATATATTATATATTTGCAACAAAAGAAAATAATACAATTAAAATATATCGCATATATATCAATGTATCATCCAATGAGAAAATGAAATAATAAAGCGAGCCAATATTAGATAATGTAATACAATATATCATATATATTATTATACATTAAATCATCGAATCAACACTTGATCCGACGATCCGGCTATACCGAATATTGCCGACTAATATATCATGTACCGATTCATCGAATCAACACTTGATCCGATGTCCCGATTCATATCTAAATATCGCGAGAATATAATAGGGTATCCCATATCGCATTATTCTCGGTCCTGCGCATATCACATAAGTGCCACTACTCCGTTTCGCCTGAGCCAAGAAACCTCTGTGTAGGACTCTAAAGAATCGTCAATACGCCGGTAGCAGGTGATGATCATATCAAACACCCACAGGCTGCAAGCGGTCAGCTAAACGTAACAGCCACCCAGGTATTGAGCGATCAGAAGATCAACAAGCTAGCCTGTGCGTTCTCCTGTGAATCCGATCAGTAACACTCCCGTACAGTCCGGTCTGTTCGTCTGATATGTCGCATATCAAGTCTAGGGGTGGTATACGTCAGACCCCAGTAACCGATAAGTCGTGTCGATGTAAGGCTCATAACGGGTCGAGAAACTACTAGTAACACTTACCAGTAAATCTCTATATCAGCCCTGGCCAGGGACTTCCAGTTATAGCCAATCGAACACAGCACAACATCAACTCCCTATACCGGGAGAGACGAATCCTCTCCTATCGCTCATTGCCTCCATGTGATTGGGGACTGTACCCAAAAGCCACCATTTTGCACGCCCTCTTGGACGTGGTAAGGTGGAAATCAAAGCACAGTGGGAATCACACAAGACTCTATGACGATCTCAGGTCTACAGACTACCCTGTACCAGTGTCACCGGAGAACTGCCATCTGACGTGTGGTATATCACCATCTGGGAGTTCTCGGCGAGTCCGTCCAGTGTACCCAGTCTCCACTGAGCACCCGTACACCATCTCTGATGTCTAACACCGATGGATATGGGATCATCCATCGCCCATCATATGGGTCAAGATGCATATACGCTAGTCTACTCTGGTGTATCGATGCCCTGTCTCGATATACCCTCGACTAGGAACAGTTATAGGATGTACTCATCGACTACCGCGGCCCCACTAGTATGATCTCATCATAGTCCCAGTAGTCGAGTACAGATCCTAAGGGCTATATCAACATGTGAGAGTAAAACAGTAAACCAATACAAGTCAACATGTTAAGATAAAGTGAAACCAAATAGCATACTATCATGACGAGCAAGAAAGTCATCTCTATATATATCCAAGCATCCATTATAATATACATCATATGTACAACAATGGCCTCTAGGGCATATACATAACTAACAATCTCCCACTTGCACTAAGGCCAGCTGCTGTAGTATCTCATACCTAGCATCCCGAATAATCTCTCAAACTGTATCTGGGGAATAGCCTTCATGAATGGATCCGCAGTGTTGTCCTTCGTATCTACTCTCCTGACCTCGATCTCCCGGCGATCAACTATCTCCCTGATCAGGTGATACCGCCTCAGAATATGTCTGGACTTCTGATGGGACCTGGGTTCCTTGGCCAAAGCCACAGCTCTATTGTTATCGCAATACAGAGGTATTGGATGCTCAATGGATGGAACCACACTAAGTTCACTAATGAACTTCTTTATCCAGACAGCCTCTTTGGCAGCATTGTTGGCAGCGATGTATTCAGCCTCCATCGTTGAGTCTGCAACGGTATCCTGTTTGGAACTCTTCCAACATACCGCCCCTCCATTGAGGGTAAAGACAAAACCCGAATGCGACTTAGAGTCGTCCTTATCACTTTGGAAGCTGGAATCGGTAAAGGACTCCACCTGGAGTTCTCCGTTACCATACACCAAGAACATCTCCTAAGTCCTTCGCAAGTACTTAAGAATGTTCTTCACAGCTGTCCAGTGACTCTCTCCAGGATCTGCTTGATACCGACTCACTACACTTAGTGAGTATGCTACATCGGGTCTGGTACATAGCATCGCATACATGATAGAGCCTACTGCCGAAGCATAGGGTATCCCTTGCATGCGAGCTCTCTCCAAATCAGTCTTGGGAGACATCTCTTTGGAGAGAGTGAGTCCAGTGATCGTGGGCTGATTCCCACGTTTGGATTCTTCCATACTAAACCTCTTTAGTATGGTGTCAAAGTACCTGGATTGGGACAATCCCAGTATCCGTTTAGATCTATCTCTATAGATCATGATTCCCAATATGCAGGAGGCATCACCTAGATCTTTCATTGAGAATCTCTGTGATAAGAAGAGCTTGACTGATTGCATCATAGGAATATCATTTCCTATCAAGAGTATGTCATCCACGTACAATACGAGGAAGACAACCTTACCCTCTGCTACCTTCTTATAGATACAAGGTTCATCTATATTTTTGATGAAGTCAAACTCTTTGACTACAACATCAAAACAGATGTTCCAACTCCGCGATGCTTGCTTTAACCCATAAATGGATTTAAGCAGCTTGCACACCTTTCCGCTGCTCCCACTATCTACGAAGCCCTCTGGCTGAGTCATGTACACGCTCTCTTCTAAATCACCGTTTAGAAAGGCGGTCTTAACATCCATTTGCCAGATTTCGTAGTCATGGTATGCAGCAATGGCAAGTAGGATCCGGATGGACTTAAGCATAGCCACTGGAGAAAAGGTTTCATCATAATCCACACCTGGTCGTTAACGAAAACCCTTTGCTACAAGTCTAGCTTTGAAAGTCTCAACTTTTCCATCTACACCAAATTTCTTTTTAAAGATCCAATTGCTCCCAATGGGTTTTACCCCTTCAGGAGCATTTTCCAAAGTCCATACTTTGTTGGTGTACATGGATTCCATCTCAGATCGCATTGCATCCAGCCATTTCACAGAGTCACCACTCGTGATGGCCTGCTCGAAACTAGTGGGGTCATCATCATCCATGATGCAATCCTCGCTTCCACCATCAAAGAGAAAACCGTAGTATCTCTCAGGTGGACGAGAAACCCTACTAGATCGGCGGAGAGGCTGGGGTTCGTCGGGTACTACTGAATCCTCTGGTTCCACTAAATCTTCAGTTGCGGTTTGTGGTGTTGGAACCTCTTCCAGCTCTACCTCTCTGCCACTAATTTCTTTTGCAAGAAATTCCCTTTCCAAAAAGGTGGCATGTTGAGCAACAAACACTTTTTTTTCCTCAGCGTGGTAGAAAAAATATCCTTGTGAATTCTTAGGATATCCCACAAATTTGCAAAGAACTGATCGTGCCTCGAGTTTGTCTGGATTTTGTCTTTTGACATAGGCCGGACAACCCCATATCTTAACTCGTTTAAAATATGGTCTCTTCCCACTCCATATCTCATATGGTGTGGTAGGTACAGATTTAGACGGAACTAGATTCAATATGTATATGGCTGTCTCAAGCGCATACCCCCAGAAGGAAATAGGTAACTCAGCTTCGCTCATCATAGATCGCACCATATCTAATAGGGTTCGATTCCTTCGTTCCGATACACCGTTGTGCTGTGGTGTATAAGGAGGAGTAAGCTGAGAGAGAATCCCATTCTCTTTTAGATAATCTAAGAACTCACCGATTAAGTATTCACCTCCTCGATCAGATCGAAGAATCTTAATACTTTTGCCCGTTTGGTTCTCTACTTCGTGCTTATATTCTTTGAATTTCTCAAAAGCTTAAGACTTGTGTTTCAACTGGAACACATGTCCGTATCTAGAGAGATCATCAGTGAATGTAATGAAGTAGGAAGAACCGTTCCTGGCATGCGTAGACATGGGACCGCATACATCACTATGTATCAGTCCTAAGAGTTCAGTAACTCTTTCTCCGTGTCCACTAAACGGAGCTTTGGTCATTTTTCCTTTGAGACATGAATGGCAAGTATCATAAGATGATAATTCGAACGGATTCAAATAACCATCTTTATGTAACTTAGCCAGTCGTGTCGCATTGATATGACCAAGTCTACAATGCCACAAGTAGGATTCGTTCACATCTGAACTTTTCCTCTTGTGTGTGTTTTGTATATTCAGGACTGTATTCTGATTTAGAATGAATATGCCATTATGTAACGAACCTGATGCAATCAACTTTTGATCTAGGAATATGTTCATAACATTATCCTGTACTACAAAATTATATCCCTCTTTACTCAATAAAGAAACTGATATAATGTTGCACATCATGTTCGGTATATAATAGCACTCATTTAGAATCAGTGTATTACGACTTGGCAATACAAGGTGATATTCGCCAACTGCTTTGGCTACAATACTTGCACCGTTCCCTACTTGAACGGAATGATCACCTTTTCCCAGTTCTCTACCTTTCCGTAGCCCATGTAACAATTTACATATGTAGGATCCTGATCCGGTATCTAATACCCAGGACGTAGGGTGAACTGAGAAACAGTTCTCAATAACTAACACACCCGAAGAAGATGCATCAACATGTATGTTCTTTTGGGCGGCGTGAGAATCCAGATATTCTCCTGTTTCCTGTTCAGTCTTATAACTCTTATAAGAAAGAACGGGTCTAACGTTCCCTTGCTCAGTACAATAATAAGGTTTAGTCAATACATCTATATTATTATCTTGATTATGGCCTGAAATGGTCGCTACCTGGAGAGAGAGAGAAGAAAACACTTTAGCGTATGCTCTTGCAAGATTAGATTGGTTATTATCTTATCTAATCAGGATGTCTCCCACTGTTTTTATCAAATCTACCTTAAAAGCCTAAAAGGTAAGATTAGCCGGGATTAATTACACCCTACAATTTCGTCAATCTTTCAGCCAGATCAGTGTCGGTACTTTGAGGGAGGTTCCCCGTGCTCTCGCACGGACCTAATTAAAGTAAACCTCGTTTTCCCAGAGGCGTAACCCCGTTAACACTTTTCTAGACACCTACTTGAATGAATAATTGTCCTGTGTAAAACTCTCCCAGGAGTAACACTTACTCGCAGTGGGTATCGGGATCCAACTATCTCATAGGAGGTATGCAATCTCATTGCAAATTTCAACACTTGAAATTCCCGATAATATTTTTGCCCCTAGCGATCTATGACCTTGACTAAGTCAACAAACCATAAATCGCAAGTCAAGTTCAACCCGTACATTTCTTGATTGAATTAAACCCACCCGTACGACCCTTGACTGAGTCAACAAGGCCGTGCGAATACCCTAATCCAATCACATCTCATGTTTTAGCAGATAAACACTACTTAGCTACCGTACACTACGCCTTGACTAAGTCAACAAACATAGCACGAATACTAAATAATATCTATCTGAAATGACGGAGGGCTACGCAGGTTTTTTTTCAGAAGAAGCATGAGCGTAATGAACTTGATATCGTCATAGAATCGAGTAAAGTTTTGAAAAGGAGTGTTTTTTGAGACTTTTCTTGGTGTCGCTAAAGGGGTCACTCCCTGTGAAGGGATCGTCGGCCCTTTCCTCATCGAATAAGGTGCAGGATATATCATATATACCGCTGTGCAAAGCAAAATACTAAAAGCAATCAAAAGACAAACCGAGTTTTGTAGCATCTGCCAATTTTGCTAAAGGAGTCACTCCCGGTGAAGGGATCTCGGTTCTTTCCTCATCGAATAAGGTGCAGGATATATCGTATATATCACTGTGCAAAGCAAAACTGTAGCTACCCCTTTTATAAAGTTTTGATTCTACAATATCTTTAGGTTTCTTTTGTTTTATTAATCACATTAATAAAAATCCCATCAGCTTATGCTTCCTAAGCATCACAGAAGAAACGAAAGCAGTAATATTTATATATCAGCATATATATATAGTATAAGCATTCGTCTCGGGCAGTAATATGATCTCATCACAGAACATTGCAGCAGAAGAACATATATGAAATATTGGATATACTAGGACGTCCGTGTTTTCAATACGAGCCTGTATAAAACACGGATTCCACGGTCGCGACGAATAGCCAAACCCACATCCCAAGACCCCTACGAGAGCGGCAAGTAACACTGCCAATTCTAGGGTTAGGAGACCCGGTCTCGACTCCTCGAGATGGCCTCCCACTGGACCCTAGAACCCGGTTACTTGTGCTCCCCTCCTTGGGTCTACCTAATGCGGAAAAGTAGATAATATACACTGGTGACATCAACCGCAACCTGGAAGTGCCCCCAAATAAAAGAATATTACATTACAAATGAATTTTACATGAATGAAAATAAAAACCCTCATCTCACATAAAACCCCCGGCTATTCAGAACGCGACGATGCAATATAACATATCACAGCAACACATAATATCACATATCATCAACGTAAGTAAATATGCGCATCCCAATTGTCGTTGAATCATATAGCAACGAAACCGGCGATATCACATATTACACTTACGGTCACAGAAAAGAAAGTGTAAAACTACAACATTTGGAATCCATAATCACTTTAGACATCGTAAATCCGAAATATCACATACTCCGCATTTCATGCCTAACTATATGAATTCCACATATTGTATCACATTCCAGATAAATAGACAGTATTAAACTTTTCGAACAGATAATCAAACACCTAAAATTTCCCAAAGTGCACAACTCTTGAGCGGAGTTCAAATAATCCCAGAATATGTCAAAGTACCAGTGATCCAGCCGTAGAAGGGTCAAGCCAACGCCTCACATGTGGCACGCCGTACTGCCCCAAACCCGAAGGTTCAAAAGGCAGTTCAAGACGGTCACATAATCGAGTTAAGGTTTGTTGTCTTCTAGAGGGTCCACCGCTTAACTTGTACAATTTTTCCGAAAGATTTAAACCCGAATAAATTTCAACACTTGAAAATTTACCGTACCGGGAAACAGTGAGTTAATGATATCCGTTCAAATAGTTTAACAGTTTCTAAATATCCGGAAAGAAATACGAACTTAAATATTTCGATCGAATCTACTATTACCAAATAAACCCCAGATTTAAACAATACTGGAATCACTGTTAAAAATATCCAGAAACATCACCAAGTACCTACGGACATTACCATGAAGCCACGTGTCGCCAGTCGACTAATCCGCCGCGGAACCGCCGCGCAAGGCCTACTTGCGCCGCGGTTCCGCCGCCGTTTGGTCGATTTGGGGGCTCGGGTTTCATGGTAATTCTTAGAATTCCCTGCTGATTTTTTTACATATTTTTAATTCAGAAAAATCCCAAAATTTAAAAAATTTCCAGAGAGGGGTCTTTTTGCGTCGTTTCGGGTTCGATCGGAGTTTTAACTTCATAAACACATCGCCTAATGCTCTAGCTAGGCTCTGATACCACTGTAGGGTTCCTAGGCACTCTTGTGAAGGTTCAAAAGGCATCAAACATGCCCGGATAAAAATTTAGACGTGCCGAACAACCCAAAGCCGGGATCTTTGCTAGATTATTAGGGTTTAACATGCAATAAGATAACTTTTATCTAAGTGTGAGGGATTACAACCTTTGTAGTCCGCTCCTTCACTTCACAAGCTCCGAGTAGAAGTCCCTTTGCCGCGATCCACGATCTCCCGGACTCATGAGAGGCTCCACAACTCGAACGATCCATTCTAGCTTGTCGTATTCCAAATCTCTGATGATCTACGTCGAGGTTTCAAAGAACTCAAGCTATCTCACTCTTTAGAAGTGAACACACTAATCCCATGGGCTAGATGAGATGAGGATGAGAGAGTAGTATTTATCCTTTCTTTTTATATCATTTTCTCAATTTTATTCATTACTTCAAGATTTTCTAGCAAGCTTTTCAATAGAGAAGAAGAAGCTAATGGAAAATCAATAATGAGATTAAAAACCTTTTGTGATGAATAGAAAGAATATATGATTGAATTGTAAACCATGGTCAAGGATGAGTGGATGAGAATGAGTAGAGAAACAACTAGGGTTAGGGTTTGGTTAGGTTAAAAGAATGTGTCATTCTAAATATCTTAAGAATGACAAAAGAAGAAAGCATCTAGAAGGAACTTGAAGCATCCAACCCTAATCAAACCTTAACCTCAATTAATCATCCTTAAACATGTTTAACAATTAATCATATCATGTCACAATAATATATATCATATATATATTATATATTTGCAACAAAAGAAAATAATACAATTAACATATATCGCATATATATCAATGTATCATCTAATGAGAAAATGAAATAATAAAGCGAGCCAATATTAGATAATGTAATACAATATATCATATATATTATTATACATTAAATCATCGAATCAACACTTGATCCGACGATCCGGCTATATCGAATATTGCCGACTAATATATCATGTACCGATTCATCGAATCAACACTTGATCCGATGTCCCGATTCATATCTAAATATCGCGAGAATATAATACGGTATCCCATATCGCATTATTCTCGGTCCTGCGCATATCACATATGTGCCACTACTCCGTTTCGCCTGAGCCAAGAAACCTCTGTGTAGGACTCTAAAGAATCGTCAATACGCCGGTAGCAGGTGATGATCATATCAAACACCCACAAGCTGCAAGCGGTCAGCTAAACGTAACAGCCACCCAGGTATTGAGCGATCAGAAGATCAACAAGCTAGCCTGTGCGTTCTCCTGTGAATTCGATCAGTAACACTCCCGTACAGTCCGGTCTGTTCGTCTGATATGTCGCATACCAAGTCTAGGGGTGGTATACGTCAGACCCCAGTAACCGATAAGTCGTGTCGATGTATGGCTCATAACGGGTCGAGAAACTACTAGTAACACTTGCCAGTAAATCTCTATATCAGCCCTGCCCAGGGACTTCCAGTTATAGCCAATCGAACACAGCACAACATCAACTCCCTATACCGGGAGAGACGAATCCCCTCCTATCGCTCATTGCCTCCATATGATTGGGGACTGTACCCAAAAGCCACCGTTTTGCATGCCCTCTTGGACGTGGTAAGGTGGAAATCAAAGCACAGTGGGAATCACACAAGACTCTATGACGATCTCGGGTCTACAGACTACCCTGTACCAGTGTCACCGGAGAACTGCCATCTGACGTGTGGTATATCACCATCTGGGTGTTCTCGGCGAGTCCGTCCAGTGTACCCAGTCTCCACTGAGCACCCGTACACCATCTCTGATGTCTAACACCGATGGATATGGGATCATCCATCGCCCATCATATGGGTCAAGATACGTATACGCTAGTCTACTCTGGTGTATCGATGCCCTGTCTCGATATACCCTCGACTAGGAACAGTTATAGGATGTACTCATCGACTACCGCGGCCCCACTAGTATGATCTCATCATAGTCCCAGTAGTCGAGTACAGATCCTAAGGGCTATATCAACATGTGAGAGTAAAACAGTAAACCAATACAAGTCAACATGTTAAGATAAAGTGAAACCAAATAGCATACTATCATGACGAGCAAGAAAGTCATCTCTATATATATCCAAGCATCCATTATAATATACATCATATGTACAACAATGGCCTCTAGGGCATATACATAACTAACACTTTTCCTACAAATTCTACTTCTCATTTTGATTCTAAATTCCATCAAAATCCATTAAAAATCCACAAAATCCTTCACTAATTCAAAGCAAATCCCTATTCTACCTCTTCTCACACCTAAATTTGGTTAAAACATGGTGAAAGGAGGTGTCTTGGAGGCTAGTACAAGCTAGGGTTCGCTATTTGTGAGGTATAATTCTAATAAATTAGTTAATTTGTAGTTTAAGTGTGCTAAAATAGAACTTTGAAGTGTTAATTTTAGTGCTAATTTAAATTCTAGGTTTTTAACGAGGATGGTTTGAATTGAACTAGTGTTTTAGAACAGCATTACTAGGTTAATTAAATTTACTTTGCTACCTAGTTCTTATACTAACCTTCTAAGAGGTTACCTTGCTTAAGTGGGTTACAATTGGTGTTAATTTAGGTTTTTTTTGTTGGGTTCCTAGGCACTCTTGTGAAGGTTCATAAAGCATCAAACATGCCCGAATAAAATTTTAGACGTGTCGAACAACCCAAAGCCGGGATCTTTGCTAGATTATTAGGGTTTAACATGCAAGATAACATCTTTACTACTAAGTGTGAGGGATTACAATCTTTGTAGTCCCTCCTTCGCTTCACAAGCTCCGAGTAGAAGTCCCTTCGCCGCGATCCATGATCTCCCGGACTCAAGAGAGGCTCCACGACTCGAACGATCCAAGAAAGCTTGTCGTATTCCTTTTCTCCGATGATCTGCGTCGAAGTTGCAATATCTCAAGCTCTCTCACTCTAATGAGGCAAACACCCTAATCTAATGGGCTAGATTAGATGAGGATGATGGAGTAGTGTTTATACTTTCCTTTTATATCATTTTCTCACAAGAATCCATCACAAAAGAAATCACAAGCGAGATCTCTCTCAAACTCAAGAGAGAAGAAGATGAAGAATAATGAGAATAAATCCTTTTGTGATGAATAGTAGATCAGAATATTTGATTGATATGGAACCATGGTCAAGGATGATAGGTTTAACCTTTGTAGAGAATAAACTAGAGCTAGGGTTTGGTTAGGTTAAGTATGAGTCAAGGATAAGTATCAACCGTAATATCTTAACCAAGACAAAAAGGAAATCCTTCTATAATAATCAAGAAGGAGTTAACCCTAATCAATCCCTAATCTCTTTTTATCATCCTTAAACATGTTTCATAATAATTCATATCATGTCACAATAATATATATCACAAATATATTATATATTTTCAACAAAAGAAAATAATACAATTAACATATATCGCATATATATCAATGTATTAATCCGGTGAGAAAATGAAATAATAAAGCGAGCCAATATTAGATAATGTAATACAATATATCATATATATCATTATACATTAAATCATCGAATCAACACTTGATCCGATGATCCGGCTATATCGAATATAACTGACTAATATATCATGTACCGATTCATCGAATCAACAATTGATCCGATGTCCCGGTTCATATCTAAATATCAAGAATATAGTACGGTATCACATATCGCATTATCCTCGGTCCTGCACATATCACATATGTGCCTCTACTCCATTTTGCCTGAGCCAAGAAATCTCTGTGTAGGACTCTAAAGAATCGTCAATACGCCGGTAGCAGGTGATGATCATATCAAACACCCACAAGCTGCAAGCGGTCAGCTAAACGTAACAGCCACCCAGGTATTGAGCAATCAGAAGATCAACAAGCTAGCCTGTCCGTTCTCCTGTGAATCCAGTCAGTAACACTCCCGTACAGTCCGGTCTGTTCCTCTGATATGTCGCATATCAAGTCTAGGGGTGGTATACGTCAGACCCCAGTAACCGATAAGTCGTGTCGATGTGAGGCTCATAACAGGTCGAGATACTACTGGTAACTCTTACCATTATATCTCTATATCAGCCCTGGCCAGGGACTTCCAGTTATAGCCAATCGAACACAGCACAACATCAACTCCCTATACCGGAAGAGACGAATCCCCTCCTATCGCTCATTGCCTCCATGTGATTCGGGACTGTACCAAAAAGCCACCATTTTGCACGCCCTCTTGGACGTAGTAAGGTGGAAATCAAAGCATAGTGGGAATCACACAAGATTCTATGACGCTCTCGGGTCGACAGACTATTCTGTACCAGTGTCACCGGAGAACTGCCATCTGACGTGTGGTATATCACCATCTGGGAGTTCTCGGCGAATCCGTCCAGTGTACCCAGTCTCCACTGAGCACCCGTACACCATCTCTGATGTCAAACACCGATGGATATGGGATCATCCATCGACCATCATATGGGTCAAGATGCGTATACGCTAGTCTACTCTGGTGTATCGATGCCCCGTCTCGATATACCCTCGACTAGGAACATTTTTAGGATGTACTCATCGACTACCGTGGCCTCACTAGTATGATCTCATCATAATCCCAGTAGTCGAGTACAGATCCTAAGGGCTTTATCAACATGTGAGAGAAAGACAGTAAACCAATACAAGTCAACATGTTAAGATAAAGTGAAACCAAATAGCATACTATCATGACGAGCAAGAAAGTCCTCTCTGTATATATCCAAGCATCCATCATAATATACATCATATGTACAACAATGGCCTCTAGGGCATATACAAAACTAGCAATCTCCCACTTTCACTAAGGCCAGCTGCTGTAGTATCTCATACCTAGCATCCCGAATAATCTCTCAAACTGTATCTTGGGAATGGATCCGCAGTGTTATCCTTCGTATCTACTCTCCTGACCTCGATCTCCCGGCGATCAACTATCTCCCTTATCAGGTGATACCGCCTCAGAATATGTCTGGACTTCTGATGGAACCTGGGTTCCTTGGCCAAAGCCACAGCTCCATTGTTATCACAATACAGAGGTATTGGATGCTCAATGGATGGAACCACACCAAGTTCACTAATGAAGTTCTTCATCCAGACAGCCTCTTTGGCAGCGATGTATTCAGCCTCCATCGTCGAGTCTGCAACGGTATCCTGTTTGGAACTGTTCCAACATACCGCCCCTCCATTGAGGGTAAAGACAAATCCCGAGTGCGACTTAGAGTCGTCCTTATCACTTTGGAAGCTGGAATCGGTAAAGGACACCACCCGGAGTTCTCCGTTACCATAAACCAAGAACATGTCTTTAGTCCTTCGCAAGTACTTGAGAATGTTCTTCACAGCTATCCAGTGACTCTCTCCAGGATCTGCTTGATACCGACTCACTACACTTAGTGAGTATGCTACATCGGGTCTGGTGCATATTATCACATACATGATAGAGCCTACTGCCGAAGCATAGGGTATCCCTTGCATGCGAGCTCTCTCCAAATCAGTCTTGGGAGACATCTCTTTGGAGAGAGTGAGTTCAGAGATCGTGGGTTGGTTCCCACGCTTGGATTCCTCCATACTAAAGCTCTTTAGTATAGTGTCAATGTACCTGGATTGGGACAATCCCAGTATCCTTTTTGATCTATCTCTATAGATCCTAATCCCCAATATGCAGGAGGCATCACCTAGATCTTTCATTGAGAATCTTTGTGATAAGAAGAGCTTGACTGATTGCAGCATAGGAATATCATTTCCTATCAAGAGTATGTCATCCACGTACAATACAAGGAAGACAACCTTACTTTCTGACAGCTTCTTATAGATACAAGGTTCATCTATATTTTTGATGAAGTCAAACTCTTTGACTACAACATCAAAACAGATGTTCCAACTCCGCGATGCTTGCTTCAACCCATAAATGGATTTAAGCAGCTTACACACCTTTCCGCTGCTCCCACTATCTACGAAGCCCTCTGGCTGAGTCATGTACACGCACTCTTATAAATCACCATTTAGAAAGGCGGTCTTAACATCCATTTGCCAGATTTCGTAGCCATGGTATGCAGCAATGGTAAGTAAGATCAGGATGGACTTATGCATAGCCACTGGAGAAAAGGTTTCGTCATAATCCACACCTGGTCGTTGACGAAAACCCTTTGCTACAAGTCTAGCTTTGAAAGTCTCAACTTTTCCATCTACACCAAATTTCTTTTTAAAAATCCACTTTCTCCCAATGGGTTTTACCCATTCAGACGCATTTTCTAAAGTCCATACTTTATTGGTGTACATGGATTCTATCTCAAATCGCTTTGCATCCAGCCATTTCACAGAGTCACCACTCGTGATGGCCTGCTCGAAACTAGTTGGGTCATCATCTTCCATGATGCAATCCTCGCTTCCATTATCAATGAGAAAACCGTAGTATCTCTCAGGCGGATGAGAAACCCTGCTAGATCGGCGGAGAGGCTGGGGTTCGTCGGGTACTACTGAATCCTCTGGTTCCACTAAATCTTCAGTTATAGTTTGTGTTGCTGGAACCTCTTCCAGCTCTACCTCATCGCCACTAATTTCTTTTGTAAGAAATTCCTTTTCTAAAAAGGTGGCATGTTGAGCAACAAACACCTTTTGTTTTTCACTGTGGTAGAATAGATATCCATACGAATTGCTTGGATATCCTACAAACTTACAAAGAACTGATCGTGCCTCGAGTTTGTCCGGATTTTGCGTTTTAACATAAGACGGACAACCCCATATCTTATCTCTTTTAAGAGATGGTCTCTTCCCATTCTATATCTCATATGGAGTAGTAGGCAAAGATTTAGTTGGAACACTATTCAATGGGTATATGGCTGTCTCCAGCACATACCCCCAGAAGGAAATAGGTAACTCAGCAGTACTCATCATAGAGCGCACCATATCTAATAGGGTGCGATTCCTCCGCTCTGATACACCGTTGTGCTGTGGTGTGTAAGAAGGAGTAAGCTGAGAGAGAATCCCATTCTCTTTTAGATAATCTTAGAACTCATTGCTTAAGTATTCACCTCCTCGATCAGATCGAAGAATCTTAATATTTTTGCCCGTTTGATTCTCTACATCGTGCTTATATTCTCTGAATTTCTCAAAAGCTTCGGACTTGTGTTACATCAGGAACACATATCCGAATCTTGAGAGATCGTCAGTGAATGTAATGAAGTAGGAAGAACCGTTCCTGACGTGCGTAGACATGGGACCGCATTCATCACTATGTACCAGTCCTAAGAGTTCGGTAACTCTTTCTCCGTGTCTACTAAACGGAGCTTTGGTCTTTTTTCCTTTGAGACATGAATGGTAAGTGTCATAAGATGATAATTCGAACGGATTCAAATAACCATCCTTATGTAACTTAGCCAGTCATGTCGCATTGATATGACCAAGTCTACAATGCCACAAGAAGGATTCGTTCATTTCTGATCGTTTCTTCTTGTGTGTGTTTTGTATATTGAGGACTGTATTCTGATTTAGAATGAATATGCTATTATGTAACGAGCCTGATGCAATCAACTTTTGATCTAGGAATATGTTCATAACATTATCTTTTACTACAAAATTATATCCTTCTTTACTTAATAAAGAAACTGATATAATGTTGCACATCATGTTCGGTATAGAATAGCACTCATTTAGAATCAGTGTATTACGACTTGGCAATACTAGGTGATATTCGCCAACTGCTTTGGCTGCAATACTTGCACCGTTCCCTACTTGAATGGAATGATCACCTTTTTCCAGTTCTCTACCTTTACGTAGCCCATGTAACAATTTACATATGTGGGATCCTGATCCGGTATCTAATACCCAGGACATAGGGTGATCTGAGAAACAGTTCTCAATAACTAACACACCTGAAGAAGATGCATCAACATGCATGTTCTTTTGGGCGGCGTGAGAATCCAGATATTCTCCTGTTTCCTGTTCAGTCTTATAACTCTTATAAGAAAGAACGGGTCCAACGATCTGTAACCCTTCGAAAATCGTTTAGGCAGTTTTTCGGTAATCGGCTAATTTTTCGGCTTTTTCCGTAAAAAGTCGAAATAGGTATTTTTCATTGTAGACCTAATTATACAAAATTTAGATAAGATATTACTATAATTTTGTCACTAAAATGTCACTTATAATTTTCTAGTTAAATAAAAAAAAATTCGTAATTAATTATTTTTCTTATTATTTTAAGCCTTTTTAAATACATTAAATTAGTGATAAATACAAATTTAATTAGGTAAATTTCTTAATTAGGAGTCTTTATAAGCTAAAATATGGTGTTAATAAAATTGTATCATGTCTTGCAAACTTTTGGTTTAAAGGTGGGAAATTTAATGAAAAATGAGGTAAAAAATGGGTTTTTTTGTAAAACGGTTGACATGAAAGCATTAAATGATAATATGGGGTATTATTTGACCTAGAACCTTCTCAAATTTTCCCCACCTCCTCACCCTTGCTGCTGGCCGACCCCTCTTCCTGCAGAATTCCCCACTTCATCACTTCATTTTGCTTCTTTTTCTTTGCTAAAAATCCATTTAAATTCATAAATTTCCATCTCCATTCAAACCCAAACCCTAAACCACTCTCTCTTCTACCCAAATTGGTTCAAAAACTAGATGAAAGGAGGCTTCTTGGTGACTTGATCAAGCTAGGGTTCAAGCTTGAGAGGTGAAAATTCTAATCTTTTTGTTAACTTGTGGTTTAATTATGCTAGAATTGAAATTCTAAATATTAGTTTAGTGATCATGTTGTTTAGGAAAAATCAAGAGAAGGATTGATTTTAAAACTAGGGTTTGAAGCATAGTTGTTAGGATTAAATTAGGGCTTTGGGTTTCTAATTGGTTGTAGTGGTTAATGGTGTATTTATATGCTCGCTAAATCGTTAAAATTCGATATTTGCATTGAATCGGCGTTGAATTTGCTTGCTAGATTTTTACGAAAAATAGAATGTGTTCAATTTGCGTTAGGTTAGAAATATTATTAGCTTCGTATAGGATTATTAGAATGCGCGAACGCGGGGTTTCGTCTAGTCGGGTTGTAGTTTAGTCGATTTTCCCGAAATGACAATTCTAGTTAAAGGTTAGCGATTTTCGTGCGTTTTTCCGCGCACCGAGTGCATGCTATGATTAATACGAGAGTGTGGATAATTGTATGTTCTGACTTGCATTGTTTTAGATTTTGTAATCTTATGCTCGATATTGTGCAAATATAGGATAGGTCGGGGAAACTTCAGACACGGCACGAAAAGGCAAAGCGGTGGCCGGATCAGATTTGCGGGGATTTCTGGTGAGTAGATATATTCATCTATGGGGGAATCGTCTGGATGGCGCAAGGCGCCCCCTAGTTAGGATTACCCTACTTTTGCAAGATTTATATATTAGCTAACTTATCCATTCATGTACACTGCATACCCTTATAGCGAACAGTATATTACATTGCATGGACATTCATCATACTTATGCGATATCACTTCGTAGGGCACGAACACCATTACCATTGGCATCTGTTGCACGCGCACTAATCATGTGACACACACGCCTTTGGTAATTGCCATGCCACGTGCACTATAGAACCTGTTTAACTTAATAACGTCATTGCATTCATACATGATATATGGAGTTGCATAGCATGCATATACCTCGCATTACCATCATATCTACATAGATTTCTAGCCAAAACTCACATCATATACATTGATATCATAGACATTTATCATATATAACATGTGGACACTATGATTTTCTGATGATTTCAGTTTTCTGCGATTTCTGGATTTTTGGGGAAAACCGCAAGAATTTAACAAAACCTTATATTTATCATTTTCAAAACAAAGTTGCGGTTTTCTCGTGACGTATGTGTCGTCCACCTTGAGTTTTCATGTTTTCTGTTGGATTTCGAGACCCGATTCGAGGAGTGGATGAACCGTCTCGGGTACATGGTGGGCCCGGTATGGTACCCCGGGGCAAGAAGATCGAGTTGTAGACGATGAGCCTGGCAGGGGAAGACTACCTACCGGTGATGTCTGGCGCGGCGGATATCCGGAGCATACCGACCGTTGTCGTGAGATTTATGATATGGGCCGATCCGGACTGACGGAGCCCGATATTGAGACAGATATGATTCCTATTTGGTGTCGATGCTTGACACGGGTTTTCAGATGAGTTCTTGATGATACTTAGCTATTGTACAGATATTCATTTTCTAAAAGTTAAGAATGCAGTAACCTTAACATTTAAAACACTTAAAGAGTTAGAAAAGACATTGCATACATGTTCATGCATACTAGAGATATTATATCACATATGGACATACAGGTTGTTCCGCATTGCGTGCATTCTTACGATTGCCTTACTAGATGTTATATTTACTCACGAGCCGGCAACTCACCCCCGTTGTGCCACAGTGTCTTGCAGGTCGGACCCGTCACTCTTGTAGCGGCGGCTATCTTATCATCAGCTCCTTTTGTGCAGACTCGCGACATCGCCCGTAGGTGGGTTGCGAGCATATTTTATATCTTTTGCTTTATCACTGTATCTAGTATTCTCCATCTACCACTTTATATATTGTATATGTGACATAGTGATGAGACTGAGAGATTTGTATATTGGTGGTTTCTTTTGGGTCGAGCTCACTTGAGCCGGCGTTGCGTTTTTCTGATATTTTGGGTTTCTTCTATGCTCTTTTCTTAGTATTGCTTATATATTGCATGTGGTTGTGATCCGCCGTGGGCGAAGAGCTAGCTCCCGCTTGGGGATGCCATTTTTATGATTTCATATGTATTATCTTGTTGTACCCATTTTGGGGGGATAGAAAATACAGGGGAGACTCTGCCGAAATTTTGGAAAATTTTTGATGTTTTAAAAAGGGATTCTATGCAACTACAATGATTTTAAAACCGTTTTCATTAAAGGTTTTCCTTCACTCTCTTTTGATTCTGGTTTAGATTTTCTGGGCTTTGGCTGACTTAGGTTTCGGTACGCCTTTAAACGTCTCGTAATCTAAGTGCCAGTTACGTTCCGTACTTTCGGGTCGTGACAAAGTTGGTATCAGAGCGTAGGTTTTACCTTTCTGAGTGTAGGACGACCTTGGTAGATGGAGTAGGTGACTTAAGCAGAGTGGCGTAGCGTGGGTATGATCCGCGGCATACTTACGATACGGTACTCCGCCTAAGTGACCTTAGGACATAATTGCTTGTATTTCCTTTCTTGATTCCTTGCATTCCTTGATTCAATTGCAATGTCCTTATCAGTCCTGTTTCTTATTCCAGCTTCGATGCCGCCAAAGACTACGAGAGCTCAGCGGGCTGCCGCTAGTGATGAGATTCGGGCGGGCCCGTCTGAGGCGAGGATCGAGCGGGATGATACACCTACCCCTCAGGGTCCTACTGATCCGCCTTATCCTGACCGTATTGCCAGACTAGAGGCCGGCATGCAAGAGTTGCGGCAGATGATGGGATCTTTAGTTGAGTCCAGCCGGGCACAGAGATCCGAGGACGTTCCTTCCACCGCACAGACCACGATTGTACCTACTGCACAGATGGTCACTCCTGCTGCTACTACGGAGACTATCCCTGTTTCACTACAGGAGTTCATGAGATTGAGACCTCCAGCTTTAACCGGTACAGATGCGACAGAGGACCCACAGGCATTTCTTGATAGGATGGCTCGGATTTGCCGTTCGTTGAGGTGTTCTGATGATAGATTGGTGGAGTTTGCGAGTTTTCATCTGGAGGGTCTTGCCCAGACATGGTACGACTCAGTAGAGAGAGGCCGAGCTGCAGGTCTGCCTTCTATGACCTGGGATGAGTTTACAGCTGCATTTCTTGCCCGTTTTCTTCCGGAGAGTGTCCGAGATGCTCGAGCCCGTAGTTTTGAGTCTTTGCGCAAGACTCCTGGGATGACGGTGTCGGAGTATGATATACAGTTTACCCAGTTGTCTCGATATGCTCCGTACCTAGTCGACACAGAAGAGAAGAGAATAAAGAGTTTTGTACGAGGGCTTGATACACAGCTATTCCTTGCCCTCGGCACCCAGCACTTTGATACATACGCAGCCGCGATGGATGCAGCCTTACTTTTGGAGGAGCGTATTTCTGAGACTCCGGTCGTTTCTGGGCCGAAGAGGATCCGTACTGATGCGCCAGCTCAGCGGCAGATGGGTAGACACCGCGATAGATTATTTCCGGGAGATGGTGGAGGCAGAGGATTGAGACGATGTCAGTTATTTGGTTCATATCCACAGACCCAGCAGTCGTCTCCAGGATGTTTTCGGTGTGGGAGTCAGTACCACCGTGTCAGAGACTGTACCATGGGACGCCAGGGCGCGGCGACAATCCCGCATGTGACCTTACCACCCTCACCACCTTCGCAGAGAGCTTTACTTCCTACTCCTGATGATGCTTCACGCCAGCCAGATGCTTCTAGAGGCCGTGGGGATGGCGGTCCGGTTCAAAGAGGACGAGGCGACAGAGGCAGAGGCAGAGGCCGAGGTAGAGGCAGAGCACAGCCAGCTATTAGTGGTGGACAGGCCCGAGTGTTCGCGTTGACTCCTCAGGATGCACAGGCATCCAATGCTGTCGTGACAGGTACTCTGCCAGTATGTTCTTTTGATGCACGGGTATTATTTGATCCAGGCTCCACACATTCCTATGTATCCACGTATTTTGCACCGAGGTTGGGCCGAGAGTCTTCTCCGTTAGATCAGCCGCTTGTCGTTATTACCCCGGTAGGCGAGTCTTTTATTGCCCGTTTTGTGTACCGATCGTGTTCCGTTCGTATCGGGGAGAGAGATTCTTCAGTTGATTTGATTCTCCTCGATATGCTTGACTTTGACGTTCTTCTTGGTATGGACTGGCTAGCTACCTGTTATGCATCTGTGGACTGCCGTGAAAAAGCAGTCAGATTCAGTTTTCCTGGTGAGCCGGTACTTATTATTCAGGGAGATCGTAGTGCTACCCTTCCCAGCTTGATTTCTTCTCTTCGCGCTGGTCAGCTCTTAAGGAAAGGGTGTCAGGGATTCTTAGCCTATATTTATGATACTAGCTCCACAGAGGTTCCGTTGGACCAGGTCCCTGTTGTGAGAGAGTTTCCTGATGTATTTCCTGACGAGCTGCCTGGTCTGCCACCAGAGCGCGAGATTGAGTTCTGTATTGACTTGATCCCCGGCACGGGGCCTAACTCTATACCGCCTTATCAGATGGTCCCGGCGGAGCTGAGAGAGCTAAAGGATCGGTTACAGGACTTGCCGGACAAAGGGCTTATCCGACCGAGTGTGTCACCTTGGGGTGCTCCCGTCTTGTTTGTTAAGAAGAAGGACGGGAGTATGCGTTTATGCATTGATTATCGTCAGCTGAACCGGGTTACTGTGCGGAACAAGTATCCCCTACCCCGCATTGATGACTTATTTGATCAGCTCCAGGGTGCAGGGTTTTTCTCGAAGGTTGATTTACGATCAGGTTATCACCAGTTGCGGGTTCGGAAGGAGGATATTCCGAAGACAGCTTTCCGTACTCGTTATGGTCATTTTGAGTTCTTGGTGATGTCGTTCGGGCTCACTAATGCCCCGGCAGCATTTATGGATTTGATGAACCGCGCATTCAGGCCGTATCTCGATCAGTTCATCATTGTGTTCATTGACTACATCTTGGTTTATTCTCGGAGCCGGGAGAAGCATGAGCAGCACTTACGTATCACATTGCAGACTTTGAGGGAGCATCAGCTGTTCGCCAAATTCTCCAAGTGCGCATTCTGGCTAAACAGTGTCGATTTCTTGGGTCATGTGGTGACGAGAGATGGTATTTGTGTGGACCCGAAGAAGATCGAGGCAGTTCAGCGTTGGCCTAGACCAGTATCAGTTACAGAGGTTCGCAGCTTTCTAGGTCTGGCCGGCTATTATCGACGTTTTGTCCTGGATTTCTCCCGCATTGCTGCACCGTTGACCGGGTTGACCCGGAAGGGGGCTCCTTTTGATTGGACCCAGGCATGTGAGGATAGTTTTCAGCAGTTGAAGACTCGTCTGACTACTGCACCAGTGTTAGCATTGCCTTCAGGATCAGGCGGGTTCGTGGTATATTGTGATGCTTCTAGAGTGGGGCTGGGATGTGTATTGATGCAGCACGACAGAGTTATCGCGTATGCTTCTCGGCAGCTGAGGAACACGAACAGAACTACCCCACCCATGATTTAGAGATGGCTGCAGTGGTATTTACACTTAAGATCTAGAGACATTACCTATACGGTGAGTCGTGCCAGATATTCACTGACCACAAGAGTTTGAAGTATATCTTCCAGCAGCGAGATTTGAACCTGAGACAGCGCCGTTGGATGGAGTTGGTGAAGGATTATGACTGCGAGATTTTATACCATCCGGGCAAGGCGAATGTGGTGGCAGATGCTTTGAGTAGGAGGCCCGGAGGTAGCCTATCTTGTTTGAGCGCAGTACAGATGCAGTCGACGGCGGATTGGCAGGTGTTATGTGACAGCAGAGTGCAGTTCGAGTTTACTTCTTCAGGGGGACAGCTGGCCCATTTCAGAGCACGCCCACAGTTACTTGACCGTATCCGCGAGGCACAGTCCGGCGACGCCCGTATCTTAGAGATTATTGAGCAGATTCGGCAGGGCAGAGTTTCCGAGTTCATGATTGATGATCAGGGGATACTTCGATTTGGGACTCGACTGTGCGTGCCAGATTCAGAGGGACTGAGGCGTGATATTCTCGAGGAGGCACATAGATCAGTATACAGTGTGCATCCGGGTTCCACCAAAATGTACCGTGATTTGAGAGAGGTTTACTGGTGGGATGGGATGAAGAAGGATATTGCAGACTTTGTGTCGAGATGCCTGACTTGTTAGCAAGTCAAGGCCGAGCACCAGAGGCCAGCCGGCGAGTTACAGCCTTTGCCCATCCCTGAGTGGAAGTGGGAGCAGGTCTCCATGGATTTCGTTGTGGGTCTACCCAGGACCAGTCGAGGGTATGACTCTATTTGGGTGATTGTGGATCGACTGACGAAAGCGGCTCACTTCCTGCCAGTGAAGACCACTTTTGGATTTTTTCAGTATGCCCAGGTTTATATTGATGAGATAGTGCGACTGCATGGCGTTCCAACTTGCATCGTGTCAGACCGTGGCACCCAGTTTACAAGCCGATTGTGGTAGAAACTCCAGGAAGCTTTGGGCATCCGATTGAGTTTTAGCACAGCCTTTCATCCTCAGACTGACGGTCAGTCGGAGCGTACGATTCAGACTCTTGAGGACATGCTCAGAGCTTGTGTTTTAGATTTCGGTGGTAGCTGGGATCGTCATTTGCCTTTGATCAAGTTTTCCTACAATAATAGCTTCCAGGAGACGATTCAGATGGCACCTTTTGAGGCTTTATATGGGAGGAGATGCCGATCGCCTGTATGTTGGACAGAGCTCAGGGAGAGCAGTATTTTGGGGCCGTAGATTGTACAGGAGACGGCCGAGAAGATACAGCTGATTCGGAACAGGATGAGAGCGGCACAGAGCAGGCAGAAATCATATGCTGACAGGCGCCGTCGCCGACTCGAGTTCGCTATTGGCGATCATGTTTTCCTGAAGGTCTCTCCGATGAAAGGTGTGATGAGATTTAGGCGGAAAGGGAAACTGAGTCCTAGATATGTTGGTCCTTTCGAAATCCTAGAGCGTGTTGGTCCAGTCGCTTATCGGTTAGCTCTTCCGCCCAGCTTCCCCGATGTTCACCCCGTATTCCATGTCTCGATGCTCCGCAAGTACCTTCATGATCCTTCCAAGGCGATTCAGCACCAGACGATCCAGTTAGAGCGTGATCTTTCTTTCACCGAGCAGCCGGTGGTCATTTTGGATCGGCAGGTGAAGAAATTAAGGTCGAAGGTTATACCGTCCGTCAAGGTCCTTTGGCGTGGCCCGAACAGCGAGGAGGTCACCTGGGAGACCGAGGTCGAGATGAGGAAGAGATATCCCTATCTTTTTGAAGGTACGCGTAGTTAAATTTTAAATTCGGGGACCGAATTTCTTTAAGGGGGGGAAGATTGTAACCCTTCGAAAATCGTTTAGGCAGTTTTTCGGTAATCGGCTAATTTTTCGGCTTTTTCCGTAAAAAGTCAAAATAGGTATTTTTCATTGTAGACCTAATTATACAAAATTTAGATAAGATATTACTATAATTTTGTCACTAAAATGTCAGTTATAATTTTCTAGTTAAATAAAAAAAATTCGTAATTAATTAATTTTTTTATTATTTTAAGCCTTTTTAAATACATTAAATTAGTGATAAATACAAATTTAATTAGGTAAATTTCTTAATTAGGAGTCTTTATAAGCTAAAATATGGTGTTAATAAAATTGTATCATGTCTTGCAAACTTTTGGTTTAAAGGTGGGAAATTTAATGAAAAATTACGTAAAAAATGGGTTTTTTTGTAAAAAGGTTGACTTGAAAGCATTAAATGATAATATGGGGTGTTATTTGACCTAGAATCTTCTCAAATATTCCACACCTCCTCACCCTTGCTGCTGGCCGACCCCTCTTCCAGCAGAATTCCCCACTTCATCACTTCATTTTGCTTCTTTTTCTTTGCTAAAAATCCATTTAAATTCATAAATTTCCATCTCCATTCAAACCCAAACCCTAAACCACTCTCTCTTCTACCCAAATTGGTTCAAAAACTAGATGAAAGGAGGCTTCTTGGTGACTTGATCATGCTAGGGTTCAAGCTTGAGAGGTGAAAATTGTAATCTTTTTGTTAACTTGTGGTTTAATTATGCTAGAATTGAAATTCTAAATATTAGTTTAGTGGTAATGTTGTTTAGGAAAAATCAAGAGAAGGATTGATTTTAAAACTAGGGTTTGAAGCATAGTTGTTAGGATTAAATTAGGGCTTTGGGTTTCTAATTGGTTGTAGTGGTTAATGGTGTATTTATATGCTCGCTAAATCGTTAAAATTCGATGTTTGCATTGAATCGGCGTTGAATTAGCTTGCTAGATTTTTACGAAAAATAGAATGCGTTCAATTTGCGTTAGGTTAGCAATATTATTAGCTTCGTATAGGATTATTAGAATGCGCGAACGCGGGGTTTCGTCTAGTCGGGTTGTAGTTTAGTCGATTTTCCCGAAATGACAATTCTAGTTAAAGGTTAGCGATTTTCGTGCGTTTTTCCGCACACCGAGTGCATGCTATGATTAATACGAGAGTGTGGATAATTGTATGTTGTGACTTGAATTGTTTTAGGTTTTGTAATCTTATGCTCGATATTGTGCAAATATAGGATCGGTCGGGGAAACTTCAGACACGGCACGAAAAGGCAAGGCGGTGGCCGGATCAGATTAGCGGGGATTTCTGGTGAGTAGATATATTCATCTATGGGGGAATCGTCTGGATGGCGCAAGGCGCCCCCTAGTTAGGATTACCCTACTTTTGCAAGATTTATATATTAGCTAACTTATCCATTCATGTACACTGCATACCCTTATAGCGAACAGTATATTACATTGCATGGACATTCATCTATACTTATGCGATATAACTTCGTAGGGCACGAACACCATTACCATTGGCATCTGTTGCACGAGCACTAATCATGTGACACACATGCCTTTGGTAATTGCCATGCCACGTGCACTATAGAACCTGTTTAACTAAATAACGTCATTGCATTCATACATGATATCTGGAGTTGCATAGCATGCATATACCTCGTATTACCATCATATCTACATAGATTTCTAGCCAAAACTCACATCATATACATTGATATCATAGACATTTATCATATATAACATGTGGACACTATGATTTTCTGATGATTTCAGTTTTCTGCGATTTCTGGATTTTTGGGGAAAACCGCAAGAATTTAACAAAACCTTATATTTATCATTTTCAAAACAAAGTTGCGGTTTTCTCGTGACGTATGTGTCGTCCACTATGAGTTTTCATGTTTTCTGTTGGATTTCGAGACCCGATTCGAGGAGTGGATGAACCGTCTTGGGTACATGGTGGGCCCGGTATGGTACCCCGGGGCAAGAAGATCGAGTTGTAAACGATGAGCCTGGCAGGGGAAGACTACCTACCGGTGATATCTGGCGCGGCGGATATCCGGAGGATACCGACCGTTGTCGTGAGATTTTTGATATGGGCCGATCCGGACTGACGGAGCCCGATATTGAGACAGATATGATTCCTATTTGTTATCGATGCTTGACACGGGTTTTCAGATGATTTCTTGATGATACTTAGCTATTGTACAGATATTCATTTTCTAAAAGTTAAGAATGCAGTAACCTTACCATTTAAAACACTTAAAGAGTTAGAAAAGACATTGCATACATGTTCATGCATACTAGAGATATTATATCACATATGGACATACAGGTTGTTCCGCATTGCGTGCATTCTTACGATTGCCTTACTAGATGTTATATTTACTCACGAGCTGGCAACTCACCCCCGTTGTGCCACAGTGTCTTGCAGGTCGGACCCGTCACTCTTGTAGCGGCGGCTATCTTATCATCAGCTCCTATTGTGCAGACTCGCGACATCGCCCGTAGGTGGGTTGCGAGCATATTTTATATCTTTTGCTTTATCACTGTATCTAGTATTCTCCATCTACCACTTTATATATTGTATATGCGACATAGTGATGAGACTGAGAGATTTGTATATTGGTGGTTTCTTTTGGGTCGAGCTCACTTGAGCCGGCGTTGCGTTTTTCTGATATTTTGGGTTTCTTCTATGCTCTTTTCTTGGTATTGCTTATATATTGCATGTGGTTGTGATCCGCCCTGGGCGAAGAGCTAGCTCCCGCTTGGGGATGCCATTTTTATGATTTCATATGTATTATCTTGTTGTACCCATTTTGGGGGGATAGAAAATACAGGGGAGACTCTGCCGAAATTTTCCGAAATTTTTGATGTTTTAAAAAGGGATTCTATGCAACTTCAATGATTTTAAAACAGTTTTCATTAAAGGTTTTCCTTCACTCTCTTTTGATTCTGATTTAGATTTTCTGGGCTTTGGCTGACTTAGGTTACGGTACGCCTTTAGACGTCTCGTAATCTAAGTGCCAGTTACGTTCCGTACTTTCGGGTCGTGACGCGTTCCCCTGCTCAGTATAATAAGCGGGTTCAGTCAATACATCCATATTATTATCTTGATTATGGCCTGACATAGTCGCTATCTGGAGAGAGAAAGAAGAAAACACTTTAGCGTATGCTCTTGCAAGATTAGATTGGTTATTATCTTATCTAATCCGGATGTCTCCCACTGTTTTTATCAAATCTATCTACAAACCCTAAAAGGTAAGATTAGCCGGAATTAATTACACCCTACAATTTCGTCAATCTTTCAGCCAGATCAGTGTCGGTACTTGAGGGAGGTTCCCTGTGCTTTCGCACGGACCTAATTAAAGTAAACCTCGTTTTCCCAGAGGCGTAACCCCGTTAACACTTTTCTAGACACCTACTTGATTGGCTAATTGTCCTGTGTAAAACTCTCCAAGGAGTAACTCTTACTCGCAGTGGGTATCGGGATCCAACTATCTCATAGGAGGTATGCAATCTCATTGCAAATTTCAACACTTGAAATTCCCGATAATGCTTTTACCCCTAGCAACTTATGACCTTGGCTAAGGTCAACAAATCATAAGTGCTAGTCAAGTTCAACCCGTCATTTCTTGATTGAATTAAACCCACCCGTACGTCCCTTGGCTAAGGTCAACAAAGTCGCACGACTACCCTAACTCAATCACATCTCATGTTTTAGCAGATAAATACTAATTAGCTACCGTACACCACGCCTTGGCTAAGGTCAACAAATGCAGCACGAATACTAACTAGTCTCTATCTGAAATGACGGAGGGGTACGCAGGTTTTTCAGAAAACCATGAGCGTAATGAACTTGATATCGTCGTAGAATCATGTGAAATTTTGAAATGGAGTGTTTTTGAGGCTTTCATTAGTTTTGTTAAAGAGGTCACTCCCGGTGAAGGGATCTCGGCTCTTTCCCCATCGAATAAGGTGCAGGGCATATCATATATACCACTATGCCAAGTAAAACTCTAAAAGCAATCAAAAGACAAACCGAGAGTTTTGTAGCATCTGCCAGTTTCGCTAAAGAGGTCACTCCGGTGAAGGGATCTCGGCTCTTTCCTTATCGAATAAGGTGCAGGGTATATCATATATACCGCTATGCAAAGCAAAACTGTAGCTACCCTTTTAATAAAGTTTTGATTCTACAACATCTTTTAGGTTTCTTTTCTTTTATTAATCTCATTAATAAAATCCCATCAGCTTATACTTCCTAAGCATCACAGAAGAAACGAAAGCAGTAATATTTATATATCAGCATATATATATATAGTATAAGCAGTCGTCTCAGGCAGTAGTATGATCTTATCACAGAACATTGCAGCAGAAGAACATATATGAAATATTGGATATAGTAGGACGTCCGTATTTTCAATACGAGCCGGTATAAAACACGGATTCAACGGTCGCGATGAATAGCCAAACCCACATCCCTAGACCCCTACGAGAGAGGCAAGTAACACTGCCAATTCTAGGGTTAGGAGACCCGGTCTCGACTCCTCGAGATGGCCTCCGACTGGACCCTAGAACCCGGTTACTTGTGCGCCCCTCCTTGGGTCTACCTAATGCGGAAAAGTAAATAATATACAAGGGTGACATCAACCTCATCCCGGAAGTGCCCCAATGAAAAAATATTACATACAAATAAATTTTACATGAATGAAAATAAAAACCCTCATCTCACATAAAACCCCCGGCTATTCAGAACACGACGATCCAATATAACATATCTCAGCAACACATAATATCACATATCATCAACGTAAGTAAGTATGCATACACCGATCGTCGTATAGCAACGAAAACCGGCAATACAACTACATACTACACTTACGGTCACAGAAAAAAAATTGTAAAACTACAATATTTGCAATCCACAATCACTTTAGACATCGTAAATCCGAAATATCACATACTTCGCATTTCATGCCTAACTATATGAATTCCACATATTGTATCACATTCCAGATAAATAGACAGTATTAAATTTTTCGAACAGATAATCAAATACCCAAAATTTCCTAAATAGCTCAACACTTGAGCGGAGTTCAAATAATCCCAGAATATGTCACAGTACCAGTGATCTAGCCCTAGAAGGGTCAAGCCAACGCCTCATATGTGGCACGCCGTACTGCTCCAAACCCGAAAGTTCAAAAGGCAGTTCAAGACGGTCACATAATCGAGTTAAGGTTTGTTTTCTTCTAGAGAGTCCGCCGTGTTACTTGCATATTTTTCCGAAAGATTAAAACCCGAAAAAAATTCAACACTTGAAAGTTTGCCGTGCCGGGAAAAAGTGAGTTAATGATATCCGTTCGAACATTTTAACAGTTTCTAAATATCCGGAAATAATCACAAAATTAAATTTTCCGATCGAATCAACGATTACAGAATAAACACCAGAACACTCAACACTTGAGCCAGATTAAAAGTACCGAGAAAAATACATAGTCACTTAAGGTTATAACCATTGAAAAACGAGTCAACAACATGACTGTACGACCGCGGATCCGCGGCAGGAGCAAGGTATTGCCGCGGTTCCGCCGCGCAATGTGCGGATCATTGACACATGTTTCAGGTAGATGCTTATATTTTCCTGCTGGTAATTTTAAGAATTTTTAATTCTGAAAAATCACAGTTTTCAGAAAAAGTCCAGAGAGGGGTTCATTTCGTAGTTTCGGGGTTCTTTCGGAGTTTTAACTTCGTATACACGTCGCCTAATGCTCTAGCTAGGCTCTGATACCACTGTAGGGTTCTTAGGCACTCTTGTGAAGGTTCATAAGGCATCAAATATGCCCGAATAAAATTTTAGACGTTCCGAACAACCCAAAGCCGGGATATTTGCTAGATTATTAGGGTTTAACATGCAAGATAACATCTTTACTAGTAAGTGTGAGGGATTACAACCTTTGTAGTCCGCTCCTTCGCTTCACAAGCTCTGAGTAGAAGTCCCTTCGCCGCGATCCATGATTTCCCGGACTCAAGAGAGGCTCCACGACTCGAACGATCCATGAAAGCTTGTCGTATTCCTTTTCTCCGATGATCTACGTCGAAGTTGCAATAGCTCAAGCTCTCTCACTCTAATGAGGTGAACACCCTAATCTAATGGGCTAGATTAGATGAGGATGATGGAGTAGTGTTTATGCTTTCTTTTTATATCATTTTCTCACAAGAATTCATCACAAAAGAAATCAAAAGTGAGCTCTCTCTCAAACTCAAGAGAGAAGAAGATGAAGAATAATGAGAATAAATCCTTTTGTGATGAATAGAATATAAGAATATGTGATTGATATGGAACCATGGTCAAGGATGATAGGTTTAACATTTGTAGAGAATAAACTAGAGCTAGGGTTTGGTTAGGTTAAGTATGAGTCAAGGATAAGTATCAACCATAATATCTTAACCAAGACAAAAAGGAAATCCTTCTAGAATAACCAAGAAGGAGCTAACCCTAATCAAACCCTAATATCTTTTTATCATCTTTAAACATGTTTCATAATAATTCATATCATGTCACAATAATATATATCACATATATAGTATATATTTGCAACAAAAGAAAATAATACAATTAACATATATCGCATATATATCAATGTATTAATCCGGTGAGAAAATGAAATAATAAAGCGAGCCAATATTAGATAATGTAATACAATATATCATATATATCATTATACATTAAATCATCGAATCAACACTTGATCCGACGATCCGGCTATATCGAATATAACCGACTAATATTTCATGTACCGATTCATCGAATCAACACTTGATCCGATGTCACGGTTCATATCTAAATATCGAGAATATAGTACAGTATCACATATCGCATTATCCTCGTTCCTGTACATATCACATTTGTGCCTCTACTCCGTTTTGCCTGAGCCAAGAAACCTCTGTGTAGGACTCTAAAGAATCGTCAATACGCCAGTAGCAGGTGATGATCATATCAAACACCCACAAGCTGCAAGCGGTCAGCTAAACGTAACAGCCACACAGGTATTGAGCGATCAGAAGATCAACAAGCTAGCATGTCCGTTCTCCTATGAATCCAATCAGTAACACTCCTGTACAGTCCGGTCTGTTCGTCTGATATGTCGCATATCAAGTCTGGGGGTGGTATACGTCAGACCCTAGTAACCAATAAGTCGTGTCGATGTGAGGCTCATAACAGGTCGAGAAACTACTCGTAACACTTACCTGTATATCTCTATATCAGCCCTGGCCAGGGACTTCCAGTTATAGCTAATCGAACGCAGCACATCATCAACTCCCTATACCGGGAGAGACGAATCCCCTCCTAACTCTCATTGCCTCCATGTGATTCGGGACTGTACCCAAAAGCCACCGTTTTGCACGCCCTCTTGGACGTGGTAAGGTGGAAATCAAAGCACAGTGGGAATCACACAAGACACTATGACGATCTCAGGTCTACAGAATACTCTGTACCAGTGTCACCGGAGAATTGCCATCTGACGTGTGGTATATCACCATCTGGGAGTTCTCGGCGAGTCCGTCCAGTGTACCCAGTCTCCACTGAGCACCAGTACACCATCTCTGATGTCAAACACCGATGGATATAGGATCATCCATCGCCCATCATATAGGTCAAGATGCGTATACGCTAGTCTACTATGGTGTATCGATGCCCCATCTCGATATACCCTCGACTTGGAACATTTATAGGATGTACTCATCGACTACCGTGTCCCCACTAGTATGATCTCATCATAATCCCAGTAGTCGAGTACAGATCCTAAGGGCTTTATCAACATGTGAGAGAAAGATAGTAAACCAATACAAGTCAACATGTTAAGATAAAGTGAAACAAAATAGCATACTATCATGACGAGCAAGAAAGTCCTCTCTGTATATATCCAAGCATCCATCATAATATACATCATATGTACAACAATGGCCTCTAGGGCATATACATAACTAACATTTTTTTCATGCATGGAATGGATTTAAATTGCATGTTTATGAGGTTCTAGAAAGGGGGTTGATGTTGGAATTAGAGTTTGAAGCATTGCTAATGGGTTGAATTTAAGTGATTGTGGCTAACAGGTTGTGTGGTTGGATGATTATGCTTGATAGTTGTCATTTTGTCGTTAATCCGCGATGTTTGCATCGAATTTGGAATGCTAATGCTTACTTGGTTTTTTATACAATTAGGAGGTGAATTAATTTGGTTATGTTGGTTATATTATTAGCTTCTACTACGGTATTTAAGGTGTGCGAATGTGTATCGGTATGTTCGGGTCTTAGTTTCGACAGTTGTTCCGAGCGACGATTCTAGTTAAGGTTGTTGTGTTTTTCGTGTGTGTTCCGCGCACCAAGTGCACAATGTGCCTAACTTATAGACATTGACCCTTTCTTTTTGTGACTTGGCGTCGTTTCAGGATATGTAATCTTATATTTTGTGTTGTGCAAATTCCAGGATCGGTCGCGGAGACTTCGGACGCGGCACGAAAAGGGAAAGCGGTGACTGGACCAAGCTAGCTGGGGATTTCCAGTGAGTAGATGTATACATCTACCGGAGAAATCGTTTGGATGGCGCGAGGCACCCGATAGTTTAGAATTTCTAGTAATACCAGCTTGTTGCATGTAGTTCCTAGTTACCTATTTTACTCCATTGCATGACCTTTATATCCATATATGTGTTAATTCATCATATAGAAACCATTAAAATGAGTTATGCGACACAAGTAATAATTGGCTTGCTTAGTTCGTCATATATATAATTGTGCAACTTCATCCTATAGGACACTTGCACCATTACCATGGTTTTATGCATCACGAACACTATTCATACGCACACACACACGCCTTGGTAATTGCTATGCCACAAACACTAGATAACTTGTTTAAACCGGAATCTAGAATAATTTTACCATATAGAACGTGTAAAACAGTACTAATACATTAAATGCCTCAAGATAAACGTGTAGGATGGCTAGCCACATATACATACATCATAGCATCATACTTCATACATAGTTTCTGTTCGTACATTGCATAGTATATACTATCATATCATAGACATCCATTACCATCGATATGCTTACACATTGTGATTTATTCTTGAGAATTCGGTATTTATGAGATTTCTGGATTTTGGGGAAAACCGAAAGAATTTATAAACTTATTATCCCTCTTTTTAAAAAATGCAAGTTGCGGTTTTATTCTGATGTATGAGTCGTCCACCATGAGTTTTCATGATTGCTGTTGGATTTCGAGAACCGTTACGAGGAGTGGATGAATCGTCTCGGGTACATGGGGGACCCGGTAAGGTACCACGGGGCAATAATCTCGAGTTGTAGACGATGAGCCTGGCAGGAGAAGACTACCTACCGGTGATTATTACCGCGGCGGATATCCGGAGGATACCGACCGTGGTCATAAGATATTGAGATATTGATATTTTGAGATGGGCCAGTCCGGATTGCTGGAGCCCGAGATTTCTGAGATACCTATACTTTGGGACACTGAGATATTCATTTGAGGTGCCGATGCTGGCCACAGATTTCTGTTGATTTAATTGATATCACATCAGATATTTCAAAAGTGTTTTTCTAAGAAGAAATTAATGACTTTCTCATATCAAGAATATTCAGATCACGGGTTAAATTGCATTCATGTCGCATACATGCTAGTATATCATAGCATATCGATATTGTAGAATTGTGACACTTTGCGTACATGCTTACGATAGTCTTTATAGATGTTACATATTACTCACGACTTGGCAACTCAACCTCGTTGTGCCGCAGCCTTTTTGCAGGTCCGATCCGTCAGTACTGTACCGGCGGACGTACTTCCTTCTTTTGCTTGGATTTGAGGCTTTTGCTCGTAGGTGGGTTGTATGATTATTTTGTTTCCACCTTGTATATTCATTGTATATAGTGTACTCCATCTACTGTATCATTTACCAGTACTGATGTATATTGACTTAGAAACGGGACAGTGAGATTTGTGGGTATGGATGTTGTTTCTTTGGGTCGAGCTCACTTGAGTTGACGTGTTGGTTATTACTTGTGCCTTTTTATGCTTATTTTGCACATTGCTGATTTATATTGCGTGGGATTTGAGTCCGCCTTAGGGAGAAGAGCTAGCTCCCGTTTGGGGATGCCTTATTTCATGTTATTGATATATTCCTGTTTTGTACCCGTTTGGGGGCCAGTATTTACAAAGGAGACTCTGCCGAAATTTTCGGAAAAATGGATGTTTCTTTTAAAAAGGCTTGATGTGACTTGATTGATTAAATTCGTTTTCAATAAATTGGTTTTCCTTCACTCTACTGCTTATTTAGTTTTGATTTCTGGGTTTTAGCTTACTTAGATTACGTACGCCTCGAGACGTTTCGTAATTTAAGTGCCGGTCATGCTCCGTACTTTTCGGGTCGTGACAAAGTTGGTATCAAAGCGATAGGTTTTACCTTTCTGAGTGTAGGATGATCCTTGGTAGATGGAGTAAGCGACTTAAGCAGGGTAACGTAGCGTGTGTATGTCCGCGGCATACTTGCGATACGGTACTCCGCCTAAGTGACTTTAGGATATACTTTCTTGAAAATTCCTTCTTCGATTCCGTGTATCCTATGATTCTATTGCACTGTTCTTATTATCCTGTTTCCTATACCAGCTACTATGCTGCCGTAGGCTACGAGGGCCCGGTGGGGCGCCGCCAGAGACGAGATCAGGGCAGGTCCCACCGAGACAAGGACCGACCAGGACGGTATGCCCATCCTTCAGGAGCAGGTTGAATTGCTTTCTACAGACCCTATCACTAGGATGGAGGCCAGTTTACAAGACTTACGCCAGATGATCGGATCCTTGATAGAGATTAATCGAGCGCAGAGATCGGATATTACTCCCCCTACGGTCGTTTCGAGACCGAGTCGGATTTGCAATGATATGTTAGCACCTAGGAGTGTTCGGAGAGGCCGTGGCGGATTCTTTAGGGGCCAGTTGTATCGCCTTCACCCATATGGGCAGCAGGCATCGCCAGGATGTTTTCGGTGCAGGAGTCCGTATCATCGTATCAGAAACTGTATGTTGAGATGACAGGGCGCGGCGAAAGTTCCCCACGTGATTTTACTACCTTCACCACCTCCTCAGAGAGCTCTACTTCCTACCACCATTGATGCTCCATGTCAGTTAGATGCCTCCAGTGGCCGTGGACACAGCGGTCCTATTCAGAGAGGATGAGGAGGTAGAGGCCGAGGCAGAAGACAGCCAGCTATTGGTAGGCGACAGGCACGAGTTTTCGCTTCGACTCATCAGGAAGCGCAGGCGTCCAATGCAGTGGTTTCAGGTACTCTTTCAGTATGTTCTTTGACACACACCTATTGTTCGACCCAGGTTCCACACATTCGTATGTATCTACACACTTTGCACCGATGATGTGCCGTAAGTCATCATCGTTAGATCAGCCACTTGTTGTTATTTCTCCGGTAGCCGAGTCGTTTGTCGCTCGTTTTGTGTTTCGATTGTGTTCCGTTCGTATCAGGGAGAGGGATTCAACGGTTGATTTGATTCTCCTCGATATGTTGGACTTTGTTGTGCTTCTGGGCATGGACTGGCTAGCCAGTTGTTATGCGTCTGTGGACTGCCGTGAGAAGGCAGTCAGATTTAGCTTTCCGGGAGAGCCAGTCCTTGTTATTCAGGGAGACCGCAGCGTCACCCTTCCCGGCTTGTTTTCGTCTCTTCGCACTGGTCAGCTCTTGCGGAGGGATGTCTGGGATTCTTAGCATATGTTTGTGATAATAGAGCTGCAGAGGTTCCTTTGGACCAGGTTCCGATTGTTAGTGAGTTCCCTGATGTTTTCTCTGACGAGCTAGCTGGGTTACCACTTGAGCGCGATATTGCTTTCTGTATTGACTTGATTCTCGGCTCGTGCCTATTTCCATACCGCCTTATCGGATGGCCCCGGCAGAGCTTAGAGAGCGGAAAGATCAGTTCCAGGATTTGTTAGATAAAGGGTTTATTCGACCTAGTGTGCCTCCGTGGGGTGCTCCTGTCCTGTTCGTTAAGAAGAAAGATGGCAGTTTGCGCTTGTGCATAGATTACCGCCAGCTGAACAGGGTTACCGTACGGAACAGATATCCCTTATCCCGTATCAATGATTTGTTTGACCAGCTTCAGGGTGCGGGATACTTTTCGAAGATTCACTTGCGATCGGGTTACCATCAGTTGCGAGTGCGGCAAGAGGATATTCTAAGGACGGCTTTTCGCACACGTTACGGGCACAATAAGTTTTTGGTGATGTCGTTCGGACTCACCAATGCATCAGCCGCGTTTATGGAGTTGATGAACCGCATTTTCAGGCCGTATCTAGATTTGTTCATCATCGTGTTTACTAACGACATTTTGGTGTATTCCCGGAGCTGAGAGGAGCACGAGCAGCACTTGCAGATCACATTACAGACTTTGAAGGAGCACCAGCTGTTTGCGAAATTCTCTAAGTGCGCATTTTGGCTTGACAGCGTTGATTTCTTGGGTCACGTGATTACGAGAGATGACATATCTGTGGACCCGAAGAAGATCGGGGCCGTTCAGCATTGGCCCAGACTGGCATCAGTTACGGAGATCCGCAGCTTCCTAGGCCTGGCTGGCTACTATCGACGATTTGTTCAGTACTTCTCCTGTATTGTTGCACCGTTGATCGGGTTGACCCGGAAGGGAGTTCCTTTTGATTGGACCGAGGCGTGCGAGCATAGCTTCCAGCAGTTGAAGACTCGTCTGACTACTGCACCAATGTTGTCATTGCCTTCGGGATCGGGCGGATTCGTGGTTTATTGCGACGCTTCTCGAGTGGGACTAGGTTGCGTGTTGATGCAGCACGATAGGGTTATTGCGTATGCTTCTCGATAGCTGAAGACATATGAATAGAACAATCCTACACATGATTTATTGATGGCTGCAGTGGTCTTTGCACTCAAGATCAGGAGAAATTACCTATACGACGAGTCGTGCCAGATATTTATGGACCACAAGAGTTTGAAGTACATATTTCATCAGCGAGACCTGAATCTGAGACAGTGCCGTTGGATGGAGCTGGTGAAAGACTATTATTGCGAGATCCTTTACCATCCGGGCAAGGCGAATGTGGTGGCAGATGCTTTGAGTCGGAGGCCCGGAGGTAGTTTATCTTGTTTGAGCGCCATGCAGAGGCAGTTATCCGCAGATTAGCAGATTCTATGCAACAGCCGAGTGCAGTTTGAGTTCACTCCGACCGGGGGACAGCTTGCGAATATTCGTGCACGTCCGCAGTTGCTTGACCGTATTCGAGAGGCAAAGCCTAGTGATGACCGACTTTCAGAGATCATGGAGCAGATTAGGCAGGGCAGAGATTCCGAGTTCGTGGTTGATGATTAGGGGATACTGCACTTTGGGACTCGATTATGCGTACCAGATTCTGAGGGACTGCGGTGTGAGATTCTTGAGGAGGCACATAGATCGATATATAGCATTCATCCCGGTTCCACCATGATGTACCATGATTTGCGAGATGTTTACTGGTAGGACGGAATGAAGAGGGACGTCACAGACTTCGTGTCGAGATGCCTGACTTGTCAGCAAGTCAAGGCAGAGTACCAGAGGCCCGCGGGAGAGTTGCAGCCTTTGCCCATTCCGGAGTGGAAATGGGAGCAGATGGACTTAATTGTGGGTCTACCCAGGACCAGTCGAGGGTATGACTCCATTTGGGTGATCGTGGATCGATTGAAAGCGGCTCACTTCATGCCAATGAAGACCACTTTCGGTTTTGCTCAGTATGCCCAGATTTACATCGACGAGATCGTACGGTTGCATGGCGTCTCGACTTGTATCGTGTCCGACCGAGGCACCCAGTTTACCAGCCGACTATGGCAGAGACTTCAGGAGGTGTTGGGCAACTGTTTGAGTTTCAGCATTTCATCCGCAGACCGACGGCCAGTCGGAGTGGACTATTCAGACTCTTGAGGACATACTCCGAGCGTGCGTTTTAGATTCTGGTGGTAGCAGGGATCATCATTTACCCTTAATGGAGTTCTCCTGCAATAACAGCTTCCATGATACTATTCAGATGGCACCTTTCGAGGCCTTGTATGGGAGGAGATGCAGATCACCCATCTGTTGGACAGAGCTCAGCGAGTGCAGTATTTTGGGACCGCAGATTGTTGAGGACACAACCGAGAAGATACAGTTGATTTGAGATCAGATGAAAGCGGCCCAGAGCAGGCAGAAATCGTATGCGGACAGGCGCCGTCGCAGACTAGAGTTCGCAGTTGGCGATCACGTTTTTGTGAAGGTGTAACATTTTAAAAATAATTAAATAATTAATTAAATAAATAAAATCGTTTAAGTAAATTTTATAATTTTCGGTAAAGTAAAACGTAGTTTTCATAAAACTAAACCGTAATTATTTTTCATTATAAATTTAAAAATACCTATTTTAATTATGTTATTACTTGTAAATGGTGTTTATTTAGCCACTTATAAATTTTTAGTTTAATTAAATATTTTTCTTAAATTAATTATTTTAAATATTAACATAAGCTTTATTTTTACACTAAATTAGTGTAAATTACAAATTTGAATGGGTTAAATTTGCAAAAATGAAACATTGCATCTTAGAATCAAGTGTGCTTCATGCAAAATTTATTTTCAAAATTTTACAATGGTTCTAGACCATTCTAGGTCAAATGGAGTGAAGAAAATAAAGAATTTTTAAATAAATTCATGAAAAGACTTAATGGTGTGATATTTTTGTGAAACCTTCTACACTTTTCTTCACATTTTCTCACTCTCCTCTCTTTTCCTCACCTCATGGCCGGCCTCACCTCCATGGGCAGGCCCAAAATTCCCCCCCCCCCCATCATTTTTGCAGTAAAAATCATCAAAATTCATCAAAAATTCATAAAAAAATCCACAAAATCCTAATAAATTCCTACCCTCTATTCTTTGCTCATCTTTACATGGATTTTGGAGATGGAAAGCATTCATTTTGGAGGCTTATTTTCATGTTTGGATTTCATAATGTGGAGGTATAAATCTTCTTCTTTTGATTTATTGTTATTAGATGTTTCATTTAAGCATAATTAGATTTAATAAATAATTTCTATCTACAAGTTTTAAAATTCAAGTTAGGGTTTATAAAATTAAATTATGGTTTTTATTAATTAAGTAGGGTTATAATAACTAGTTTAAGATTTTTAGAAGTGGAAAATCTTGTATGGTTGATATATTGTAAATTGTTTATCCAAAATTATTTAAATTAACCGATTTTGCAAACTAGATTTCTATATATTGTATATATTGGTGAGATAAAATTCCAATTAATATTTGTAACACTAGATTTAGGTTTTAATGAGGATATTAACTTGTTGATGGAATGAAAAACTTAAATTGATTACTAGTTTCTATTGGTAATTGAAAAATACAAATAAAAATGCGATTTTTGCTAACTAGATTTTGGAAATTCTTAAATAAATAAAATTTAAAATATAATTTATGGTTTCATTGTATCATTATCATCATGAATTGTAGTTTAATGCATTAACTCATGCAAAATCCAGTTTTGATGTGATATTGTGAAATTTTCTTTAAAAGTATCGAAATCGTGAAAGTTTGCAAACTAGAATTTTCAAACTAATATAAATTAGGGTGTTAAAAATATAGTGGTGGTTTATATAGTCTAGTTATGCTAATTAATGAATATTATGACCATTAGTTTCTTTTGAACATCAAGTTTTGAAGTAAAACGGTAAATTGGCGTTTTCGGGTTTTACGAAATCGGACGATTTGATCGATTTCAGGATTTCGATGAATTAAATCATGTTTTATATTATAAGTATTGAGTTTTGAAACTAGGAGTTTTTTTATTGGTGTTTATCTCGATCAATCGGCGTTTGTATGCCGATATCGAGCGATATTGGTTCTTTTGCATGAGCGGGACATAGGTTTTAACCTATGCGCGTTCCGTGCGTCGTTTTGACTTTTGTTCGTAATTCAGTTTACGATACTATATATATGTTTACGTATAGGTACCCCTCACGTGGACTGCGGGCGATGAAGAAGAGGATGGCGACATCATTTTCGGCATAAAAGGACCAGGTGAGTAGATGTATATCTACGGGGGGAAGTCGGGTGGATGGCGTTTAGCACCCCGGCAAACGTAGAATAGGGATAGTACTTATTGTCATTAGGAAGCCAGACGTGACCTTGGATTCTTGATGAGTAGGACCCTAGTAATGACCCTAGGTTGGACTAGACTGATTTAGAAAGACCTTACCAGAGGATGAATACCATGGAAGAGATTCGTAGGTTTAAGGTAGATACACACACACGCACACACTGGGACTCGACATGGTGTATACGTGTATGTATATGTATATATATGTATATATAGGACTAGGTGTAGGTATATATATATATATACATAATACGTATATGTGATACAAGGATGTGATATGATACACTGGGATGAAACAATATAACTGGGCTGATGCCGTGATTCTTGGCTATACAGTCGTGTTATGATGTTAGCGGATCCTTAGAAAATGAGATAATGGATTTGTATACTTGAACAATAATAAAGAATGGTGATGATATTGAAGTATATGGGACTCTAAAATAGAACCTGGACCGTAACCTGTGCCTGAAATTCTGATATGATATATGTATGACCTGATTACGACATCGTATCGGTGTGACTTGATTTCGATATGATATAAGTGTGACTTAATCACAATATGATGCATATACATGATATTTATGAGGATAAATTAACGATGTATATTTATGCTGGCAATGATATATGATTGATGTATGCGATTACAGTATAGCACCTTGATCTTGACACAAGTTGATGATAATATTATACGAATGATGAGACACGTAGGTGATAATTGACCCGTACCCCGATATTGGGATGCCGTACGATGGATTTTACCGTACGAGGTATAGATATGATGATTGATCCGCACACTTGATTTGAGGAAGCCGTACTACGTACGTGACGCTACAGAGGCTGGATCGTTGACTATTAGAGATATGGACTCAGACTTTAGGTGTACTCCTATTTCTTATCGACTAGTTCCTTAGGTTTAGTTCCTTAGGAAGTTAGATAGACACTAGTTTAGGTTCGAGTCATATAGTGGTAGTTGTACTTGTATATCGCAGATGAGTGGTTATTACAAATCCTTCTTTACATTCATACCGTAATCATAATGTTGCATGTTCATACATATGTTTCTATAATCAATATAAAACTCTGCCTGTTAGGACACCAGCACCATTACCGATGATGCGCATATTCCACGCACACTTATTTACCGGCTCACACACATCATCATCGGTAATTGCTTTGTCACGTACACTTTAGATCATATTATCTTTTATTGATACATTCAGCTAACAGCTAGATCGATATAATATTGTGATTACTCTCTGGTGTTAGTATAGACATGATATTTATTACTTAGACATTTCATGCATTCGCATTTTCATGTTATCATGTAGTATTATGGGGCATATGCCGACACTTATCATATACTTACTCTTGATTTTGGGATTTTGGATTTCTATGAGATTTCTGGATTTTTGGGGAAAACCACAAGAATATATAAAAAAACTTCTCTCTCTCTCCTCCTCTCTTTTAAAAACATAAGATGCGGTTTTCTCGTGATGTATGTGTCGTCCACCATGAGATTTCATGTTTTCTGTTGGATTTCGAGACCCGATTCAAGGAGTGGATGAACCATCTCGGGTACATGGTGGGCCCGGTATGGTACCCCGGGGCAAGAAGATCGAGTTGTAGACGATGAGCCTGGCAGGGGAAGGCTACCTACCGGTGATGTCTGGCGCGGCGGATATCCGGAAGATACCGACCATTGTCGTGAGATTTGATTATATGGGCCGATCCGGACTGACAGAGCCCGAGATCTTGAGACTATGAGACATTGAGATTATGAGGTATTGAGACTTGAGATTTACATGTTTTGTGTCGATACTTGACACGGATTTCCATGGATTTCATTGTTGATATTTCAGATTTCTATACACATTTTACTATGATAAAAGCTAAAGATTTCTTATACAGATATATCTAGATTTCAGGATTGGTTATTTTACATTCATGGTGCATGCATGCTCATTCATATGACATAGTACTATATGAGGCACTGACACGAGCACGGAGTATTTTCATTTACACGTAATATTACCCTACTATTACTAGATGATTGGGATATAGTAGTGTATTATTATGACCTAGGACAACGTCGTGCATTCAATTTATTTTCGCAGATATCTTCTACTCACGAGTTGGCAACTCACCCCCGTTGTGCCAAATTTTATTACAGGTTCGATGTACAGGTTTCCCTGGAAGCTTGCTGGCACATCATTTCATTCCGGATGATTTGCACGGTAGGTTGGTTCATTTGTATCTGGACCGCCATTGCACTTTTATTATTTCATTTGTATCTAGAAAGCTCTATCAACCAAGCTTTTATTACTTGATAGTTTACTGGATCGGTTTTTTATTTCGACCTTAGAGTCGCGCTTGTATTATTATGATATCTGGTGGTTTTGTTTTCTTTTAAGTTTTGAGCCTCGCCCTTTGGCGTTGTATACTATTATGCATTGGTGTGATTGTTTCCGTCTTTTGGCGTAGAGCTTGCTCCCGTTTGGGGATGCTTTTTATTGTTTGTGTATATTATACTTGTTGTACCCGTTTGGGGCCAGTTTTTACAGAGGAGACTCTGCCAAAATTTTTGGGAAAATTTGCTTTTGCTTTTTAAACTTGTTTTCTTCATGTTTTCAATTACTTCTTCTTCTTTTTATGGTTTAGATTTCTGGGCTTCGGCTTACTTAGGTTACGTTGCGTCTCTAGACGCTTTATAATCTAAGTGCCGGTCACGTTCCGTACTTTCGGGTCGTGACAGAGGGTCTCTCCGATGAAGGGCGTAATGAGATTTGGGCGAAAAGGAAAGCTTAGTCCCAGATTTGTGGGTCCCTTCGAGATCCTCGAGCGTGTCGGCGCAGTTGGGTATCGTTTGGCTCTTCCACCCAGCTTTCCTGATGTTCACCCCGTCTTCCGCGTTTCGATGCTCTGCAAGTACCTTCACGACCCTTCTCATGCGATTCAGCACCCGACGATCCAGTTGGAGAGCGACCTTTCTTTTGCAGAGCAGCCGGTGGTCATCCTGGATCGGCAGGTGAAGAATTTGAGATCGAAGGTTATACCGACCGTCAAGGTCCTTTGGCGTGGCCCGAGCAGCGAGGAGGTCACCTGGTAGACCGAGGACGAGATGAGGAAGAAATATCCCCATCTCTTTGAAGATACGCGTAGCTAGATTTTAAAATTCGGGGACCGAATTTCTTTAAGGGGGAAGATTGTAACGCTTTGAAAAGTCGTTTAGGTATTTTTTTTCCGTTAATTGGTAAATAACTAGTATTTTCCGTAAATTCTCATTATAATTATTTTTCAATATAGGCCTAATTATACCTAATTTGGATAGATAATTGCTAGTATTTAGTAGCTAATGAGTCACTTATAAATTTCTGGTCGTTTCAAAAAATTTCCCTAATTTATTATTTTTAATATTATTTTAAGCTGTTAAATATGCATTAAATTAGTGATAAATACAAATTTGAATGGGCTAATTACATACTTAAGAACCATGACAACTAAAATCTAGTTTGTAATATAAATTTTGGGTATGTTATTTCCAAGTTCTAATTGCTTATAATCGAAGGAAAATTAAAATTTAAATGAATTAAACTAAAACTTGCAAGTATGAACTTGTGGGGGGTCCTTTTTGCATGGAATTTTTTTGGCAATCACTCACACAAATTCTCACTCTTATGGCCGACCCCACCACCTGCAGCAGCCCACTTTTCCCCTCAAAATTTTCTTCAAATCATTTGAATGAAACATTATGAAAAGGGAATAAAATATATTAATTAGAGTATGGGTTTTAGGTGATTGGTATAAGCTTTGACTTTGAAATTTTTTCCACACAACACTCCCTCACTCTTCCCCATCACCCTTGGCCAAGAGCCAACAGCAGCAGCACCCATTCATTTCCCCCAAATTCTCCTTCTCATTTTGCCTCGAAATTCCATCAAAATCCATTAAAAATCAACAAAATCCTTCACAAATTCAAAGCAAATCCCTATTCTACCTTTTCTCACACCAAAATTAGTTTACAACATGGAGAAAGGAGGTGTCTTGGAGGCTAGTGCAAGCAAGGGTTCACTACTTGTGAGATATAATTCTAATCAAATGGTTAATTTGTAGTTTAAGTGTGCAAAAATAGAACTTTGAAGTGTTAATTTTAGTGCTAATTTAAATTCTAGGTTTTTAAAGATGATGGTCTGAATTGATTTAGGGTTTTAGAACACTATTACTAGGTTAATTAAATTTATTTTGCTACCTAGTTCTTATACTAACATAATCTAAGAGGTTACCTTCCTTAAGTTGGTTTCAATTGGTGTTAATTTAGGTTCTTTTTTCTTGTATGGAATGGATTTAAATTGCAAGTTTATGAAATTCTAGAAAGGGGGTTGATGCTGGAATTAGGTTTTGAAGCATTGCTAATGGGTTGAATTTAAGTGATTGTGGCTAACAGGTTGTGTGGTTGGATGATTATGCTTGATAGTTGTCATTTTGTCGTTAATCCGCGATGTTTGCACCGAATTTGGAATGCTAATGCTTACTTGGTTTTTTATACAATTAGGAGGTGAATTAATTTGGTTATGTTGGTTATATTATTAGCTTCTACTACGGTATTTAGGGTGTGCGAATGTGTATCGGTATGTTCGGGTCTTAGTTTCGACGGTTGTTCCGAGCGACGATTCTAGTTGAGGTTGTTGTGTTTTTCGTGTGTGTTCCGCGCACCAAGTGCACAATGTGCCTAACTCGTAGACGTTGACCCTTTCTTTTTGTGACTTGGCGTCGTTTCACGATATGTAATGTTATGTTTTGTGTTGTGCAAATTCCAGGATCGGTCGCGGAGACTTCGGACGCGACACGAAAAGGGAAAGTGGTGATTGGACCAAGCAAGCTGGGGATTTTCGGTGAGTAGATGTATACATCTACGGGAGAAATCGTTTGGATGGCGCGAGGCGTCCGATAGTTTAGAATTTCTAGTAATACCAGCTAGTTATATGTAGTTGCTAATTACCTATTTTACTCCATTGCATGACCTTTATATCCATATATGTGTTAATTCATCGTATAGAAACCATTAAAATGTGTTATGCGACACAAGTAATAATTGGCTTGCTTAGTTCATCATATATATAATTGTGCAATTTCATCCTATAGGAGACTTGCACCATTACCATGGTTTTATGCAGCACGAGCACTATTCATACGCACACACACACGCCTTGGTAATTGCTATGTCACAAACACTAGATTACTTGTTTAAACCGGAATCTAGAATAATTTCACCATATAGGACGTGTAAAACAGTACTAATATATTAAATGCCTCAAGATAAACATGTAGGATGGCTAGTCACATATACATACATCATAGCATCATACTTCATACATAGTTTCTTTTCGTACATTTCATAGTATATAATATCATATCATAGACATCCATTACCATCGATATACTTACACATTGTGATTTCTTATTGAGAATTCAGCATTTATAAGATTTCTGGATTTTGGGGAAAACCGCAAGAATTTAAAAACTTATTATCCCACTTTTTAAAAATGCAATTTGCGGTTTTCTTATGATGTATGAGTCGTCCACCATGAATTTTCATGATTGCTGTTGGATTTCGAGACCCGTTGCGAGGAGAGGATGAACCGTTTCTGTTACATGTTGGAGTCTTCCATTCTAAAACACCTTTAGAATACTGTCTAAGTACCCAGATTGGGAAACTAACCAAATCTAGATCTAAAACCATAGATCTAGTAACCATAATGCCAGATATAATATCCATATCCTGTGTGGAGAAACCACTGTGTGACAGCCACAGTATAACCAATTGTAGTATAGGAATTTCACTTCCTACAAAGTGCATGGCATCCAATTACCAGGACATACCACCCTAATACCTTCTTAACAGATCCATCTCCTATTCTGATGAAGTCAAAGCCTATGACTGTAACATTAAAATTAGATGATCTATCTCCGCTATACCTGCTTTAGTTTATAAATAGACATAAGCTACTTGTCCACTATGCTTCCGCTGCTCCCACTGACTACAACAACCCTCTGGTAGAGTCATATACACGTGCACTTTAAAGTTAGTTTAGAACGATGATATACTCATTCTCCTGCAGGGTCTCATAGTCTAGAACAGCCGTAGTGTCAAGTCTTGGTAAACAAGAACCTCCCTGTCACCGTCTTTGAGGATACCGAAGTACCTCTCGGGCGCCTGAGATTACCCACCATATCTGCGGAGTGGTTAATAGATGTCAAACCTGATTGAATCTTTAGGTTCTAATAAATTTTCTGTAATCGTTTGTGGTGTTGGAATCACTTCCAGTTCTACTATACTCCCACTACTGTTTTCTGAAAAAGTCCATTTTACTAAAACTATGGCGAGCCAAGAACAATATCACTATTGATCTTCCAGATGGTAGAAAGTTAACCCTCGTCATAGCCCTGGATAACCCACAAACTGCCATTACAGAAACGTGCCTTGAGTTATCCAGAGTCTGGTTTTAAGCATAAGCCGGACAACTCCATATACCTTAACATCGTTAAGATATAAACCGTTCTATATACAATATAGAAACAGAGGCACTGATTTAATTAGAACCAGATTCAAATCATACTGCTATCTCCAGTGCATGCCAACTGAATGGAGAGAGGCCGATCAACATTACTCAACTTAGGAGTGCATCCAGATATGAGTAACCTGAAAGAGAAGCAAGTTCTCAAAACCATTACTATCAACTAAATACCAAACACAAGTATCTACATCTTCGATAACCTCGAAGAATACTGATACTTGCAACACTTGGTTCTCTACTTTAATCTTGCAACTTTAACTTCTCAAAACTTGGACCTTGTATCTCTACGAAATACTTGTCTAAAACAGGAGAAGTCACAAGTAAACAGAATATAGTACGAGTACCAACCGCGCTGTCTTAAAGGACACTGGACAACATACAATACTTTGTATAAGTCCCCTAACTTCAATAACTCAAACCCTGTGCGTCGTAGGTTCAATACTGTACTTATGGTTAAGAAGAATTACATCGCTGTTTAATACTCCTTACCTAAACATCAACTGATATAGGTAAATGTCATGGACATAATTTCAAAAAGTCATATCTCACTTTATAAAATAAACGTACAGATATATCAGTTTGAAATTGATGCATAACAACGGATATTCAAAATCAAATATTTTCCATCAAGCAAAAACCCCAGGCGATTTTCTCAAATATCACCAATTACAACGAATTCCGATATAATGAGGATGATCAAATAAATCCTAATAACTTACTCTCACCCACCATCTATAAACCCATACAGATGTGAGAATCAAACCTGGTAAATACATACCCTGGAGTAAGGATCAAATTGGGAAATCAGTTTTCAATTAACAATCCACGGAGAAACTGAAACATGAAAATGTTTAATGCCTCTTCCAATATCCAGATTCATGAATGTAATCGTATATTTCTTTGCCAACTCTCCAAATCCCTTTATTTGTTTTACTCATCACCTTCTGTACACCAACTTTAGGTTAAATGGTTTTCTTCCTTCCCTACCGTTCGGCACCATCCTATGGTTTGGAAGAAGACTGTCCAATAAGCGTAATAGGTCTACTCTTCTAATCCTAAGAGCACTCGCAACCTGAGAGAAGGTAAAGATAAAATACAACTGAATAAACCTTATTCTATTTCTCTTGAACAAGAATCCATCCTCGAACTGGAACAAGTTACTTCGAGTTCGTATGCAACTATACGACGAATTATCCGATAACAGTGGATCTTCAAAGTGATACGGGGTGTTCTGGAGAAATTCAAAGGTGAAGCAGGAGTGGCGATGATATACGCGGTTTGGTCGTGAATGATAGCAGTCGCAATTTACTTTGCCCTCTTTCTAATCCCTTTATTTGTATTTACTTATTACCTCGTGTACACCTCACTTTGGCTAATTGGTTTCCTTCCTTCCCAACCTTTCGGCACCTGCCCATGGTTTGGAAGAAGACTATCCAATAAGCATAATAGGTGCACTCTCCTAATCCTAGGAGCCCTCACAACCTGAGAGAAGGTAAAAGGAAAAGACAACTGAATTTTCTTATTCAATTTCTCCAGAACCGAAAACCATCCTCGAATCTGAAACAAGTTTTTTCGAGTTCGTATGTAACTATACGATGGTCATATCCAATAACTCTGGATCTTCGTAGTGATACAGAATGTTCCAGAGAAAAAAAAAAGGGTAAAAGTAGGAGTGGCAATGATGTATGCAACTCTGACAATCCAAAGGTCTGTGTTGTAAGAAAGTTCGGTTAACTTGGTCACTGAGTTACAGTCTAGGGTCAGGACATGGTCGCTACCAAAGAGAGGGAGAAAAGAAACACTCTGCGTGCACTCTAACCTAGATCAGAATGGTTAATCACTTTATCTAATCAGGATGTCTCCCACTGTATCCTCAAATTCTCCTCAAAACCTGAAAGAAGAATTTGTCGGGATCATCTAAAATCACCTGAGGAGTAAACCAACTCATCAGTGGGTATCAGGATCCAACTATCATCGCGTAATAACCTGATAGAATCCACTCACGTTATCACACTCCAGAAGGTATGCGCATTCCTGGCAAGTTTCCTGTATGTTTGAAACTCCCTATATGATTTTTACCCCATGCTCTTATGACCTTAACGAAGGCCAACAAAATATAAGTCACATGTCAAGTTCTATCCGTCATTGTCTAAGTTAATTTGAACCTACCCGTACTCGCCCTTGATGAAGGCCAACAAGGCTGTACGACTGTCCTAAACCAACACATCTATCTATGCAACAGAAAGGTAACAAGTAGGTACCATACATTATGCCTTGACGAAGGCCAACAAACATTGCATGAATACTAAGTGCTATCCGTCTGAAATGACAGAGGGCTACTAATGGTTTTTGGCGAAAAACCTTTAACTTAATGAACTTGATATCGTTGAAGGATCTGGATAGCGTTTTACAAATATATAGTGGCGAAAACCATTGCTAAAGAGGTCACTCCCGGTGAAGGGATCTCAGCTCTTTCCCCGTAGAATGAGGTGCAGGATAATCCAACTGAATACCGCGATGCAAACCAAAAAGTAATCGACTATAGTGAAGTTATTACCCTGACGCAAACTTCTGCCCAAGGGGTCACTCCCGATGAAGGGATCTCAGCCCTTGCCTCGTCGAATGAGGTGCTGGATATTCATAACCGAATACCGCTGTGCAAAACAAAAGAAAACGTCCTTGTAACAACAGCTTTTTGAAAATTATTCCAACAACTTCTAATAGGTCTGTTTTCTTTGCATTGATCTGAATCAATGCAGTCCCATCAATTATTCACACCACAAAAGAACGAAAATATGATGTGCGTATATGCCATCCGCATTCGTCAATGGGCCCCGTCATCACCCGTTTGGTTACTTAACTAAGGACAGAGTGAGGGATGGACTAGCGCGGGTGTAAAACATATACAACATATACTAGTATATATATAGCAATATACAATAATCGCTCCAGGCATGATAAATGCAACATCACAGAACAAGCGATAAGAATCACAAAACAATACAGATAATCTGGGAGCCCCGGGTTTCCTTTCAGCCACAACTGAAACCCGATGTTTCCTGGGTCGTGTGGATAGCCTGTGCAATGAAAACCTGGACCCCTATGAGCGCGGCAAGTTACCCGTCAAAACCAGAAGCGAGGCAGCCCCCTTCAGCAAAGTGAATGGGCTACCCGGCACTTCACGGAATCTGGTAACTTAAGCACTCCTCCTTAGGTCAACCTATACCCCCTACGAGTGCGGCGAATAGCCCGCCAATTCTAGAGTGAGGCACCCACCTTCTCCACGCTATGAAATGCGGACCCGTTTCCCTCCAGAACCCGGCTATCCGTGCACTCCACCGCGGGGTAATCCTAGTACAGAAAAGAAAATATGTACAACGGTGACATCGACCTCAACCCGGTCGTGCCCCAAACAAATAATATACAAATAGGCGGTGATGATAGTCCACATGTCGGACGCTCCCCCCATAATATCAAATGTACAAATGATACTAAACTGCACTACCATTGCACCCAAGGCTATGCATCACGACAATCCGCACAAACCATAACCAGATTTATCCACATAAACAAGTAACTGAATCAAGTGTGTAACCCCGTCTAATTGAGAATATAGCAATTAGAAAAAGTTACCAACACATCCACGCATGCAAACGAAGTCATGACATTAGAATTCCAAAACACAATTAGCGCACATCCCAAATATACTAAGGATCAAAAACCAAGTGCACTAAACATCCAAAAAGTCGAGTTTTGAGACAATTCGGAGGTCCGAATCAAAATGAAACGCGCCCGAACCTTCGGGTTGAGTTAGAGCACGAAATTAACTTCGAGTTGGGGGGCCTATAGGTGGTACCCCACCCTTGAGGCCACCACCAGGTGGCCAGAGGGTGAGGCAGACCCGAAACTGCCCAAGCATGGGCAGTTTCGGATCCCCACCCCCATGAACACCTTATGGTGGTCTTGGGGAGTGGGCCCAGCCGTTCGGTCTACCAAGGGTGCCCTCACAGCACCCCGGGGCTTCTCGGTTCAAACCGAGAGCCCGCAGGGTGTGTAAACGTCTCAAAATTCAAAAATTCGGGATTGTTTTTTTGACAGTTTTCGATGTCCGAAAAAACATGAATTTTAATGTCACAACTAGCTAGTTTAAGGTGTTTGGGTGGCTCTGATACCATGCTGGATTTTGGCGGCGCCCCAGCCATCAAACCGTGGCCAAATGCGGAACAAAAATTTTCAAAACTTTGGCGCAAACAAAACCCGCACAAGATCGAACCAAAAACCTTATACTAGCAAACATGCAAAGTGGAGTTTGGAGAGGTTATACCGATCGATCCATGTCTTTTGGTATTCAACCTCTGCCCAAGCTCCTCGCGGCGGCCCCGATGAAGTTCGCTCTCCGGTCTTCCTCGTCGAAAAGGATCCACGTCGAGGATTCTTTACATGGGCTCCTGCTTCTAAACCGAAGCAACTCGGACATCAAGTTTTCTATCCTAGATGCCCAAGATGAAGTAGAGATGGTGTGTGAATACTTTGTCTCGTAACACCTATGGATTATCAAACCATGAGAGGGATGGGTGGAGGTAGAAGAAGATGCCCATGGATGGAAAATATGAAGTTTAAAGAAAAAGCAAGTGAGCAAGCCTTGAAAAGAAAATGTGATGGCTGCCTTCTTTTTAGTGTGTGTGTGTTGTGTGATATTTTCATGAGCTAAAGAAAAATCCCAGCATAAAATATCACACACTAAACCCAAGACCATGGGTCACCAAGTGTGCAAATGCCACATTCAATGCCTCATGCCAAAGCTTGCACTCACAATTTCCATCCCAATAAAACATTAAACCAAATGTTTAAACAAAAAGAATGGCATCTTTTAAAGTAACTCGTAATGAATTATAAGAATACCCCTCAACTGTATATACATAACTGCATCCGAATTCCGACTGAATATGAATACAACGAGACGATAATAATCCAACAATATAATACTAGGCTTAAACCAAAGCCCGCTAGTATTATCCGTCCGATCATGATCCGTGCATAAGTGCACGTATAAGATCGAACCCTGCCATAAAACCATACGGCCTCTACAACGTTTCACCTGAACTAGGAAAACACTCTGTGTGGAACTCTAAAGACTCGTCAATACACTGGCAGTGGGTTTAACAACAAGCACGTCAGTGGCACTAGCTGTATGTAACGGCTACCCAGGTATTGAGTGAAGGGGAGGCCGAAGAGGGAACTCATCTTGAAACCCTACTAAGCCTGACAGTGACAATGTCTGTACAGTCCGGTCCATTCGTCTATGAGTATCGCATAACTGGTCTAGGGGGTGGATAAAGTCAGACCCCTAATAACGCAATATTCAGTGTCGGTATGAAGCCCATCAAAACCTGAGAAACTACCGATCCTAGATCGGTAATTCTCAACTACCTTGGCCAAAAATTTCTGGTGATGGCTACCCGTGCACACCGCGACATCAACCCCTAATACCGGGAGAGACGAATCCCCTGACGATCCGCTCACTGCCTCCATGTGGCTCGGGAATGTACCCAACTAAAACCTATTTGCACGACTCCTTTGAGCCGTGGTAGGGTAGTAATCAAAGCACAGTGGGAACACACACGAGACAAATGACGATCTTAGGTCGATAGACTAACCTGTACATATGTCACTGGGGAACAGCTATCTCACAATAGGTATAATACCAACTAGTATATTCCCGGCGAGTCCGTCCGGTGTACTCATAACCCAATGAGCACCTGTATACTATCTTAGGTGAACCAACTGACACCAATAGCTTGTGTGACCGGCCACCGCCCTTCGTTGGGGTCTCGATTCGTATACACTAGTCTACTCTCGGAGTATCGATACCCAGTCTCGAAACTCCTATGATTAGGGACACTTTAAGGATGTGCTTATAGACTACCCAACTCTCACATATATGTTCAACATCATACTGCTGGTAGTCAAGAAAGAATCCTATGGGCTCTATCAACATGTAATAGTGATCTGTAATGTCACCTGAAGTATGTACACGATGATAAAGACAAACCAGATAGCATACTATCCTCTTGACTAAGACTGTTCTACCGGCATAGGTCCTCCCTCAATCATTGCAATCACGTGCCTGCGATCCAATAATTGACTTGAGGGCACTATAGCCAACATCTCTATAGATCTTAATCCGCAAGATTTACTAGGCATCACCTAGATCTTTCATTGAGAATCTTTATGATAAGAAGAGCATGACCGAGTGCAGCATAGGAACATCATTTCCTATCAAGAGTATGTCATCCACGTACAATACGAGGAAGACAACCTTACTCTCTGCCACCTTCTTGTAGATACAGGTTCATCTACGCTTTTGACGAAGTCAAACTCTTTGACTACGACATCAAAACAGATGTTCTAACTCAGCGATGCCTGCTTCAACCCGTAGATAGATTTAAGCAGCTTGCACACCTTTCCGCTGCTTCCACTGTCCAAGAAGCCCTCTGGCTGAGTCATGTACATACTCTCTTCTAAATCACCATTTAGAAAGGCAGTCGTAACATCCATTTGCCAGATTTCGTAGTCATGGTATGCAGTGATGGCAAGTAGGATCCGGATAGACTTAAGCATAGCCACTGAAGAAAAGGTTTCATCATAATCCACACATGGTCGTTGACGAAAACCTTTTGCAATAAGTCTAGCTTTGAAAGTCTCAACTTTTATATCTACACCAAGTTTCTTCTTAAAGATCCATTTGCTCCTAATGGGTTTTACCCCTTCAGGAGCAACTTCTAAAGTCCATACTTTGTTGCTTTACATGGAATCCATCTTAGACCACATTGCATCCAGCCATTTCACAGAGTCCCCACTCGTAATGGCCTGCTCGAAGCTAGTTGGGTCATCATCTTCCATGATGCAATCCTTGCTCTCACCATCAATGAGAAAACCGTAGTATCTCTCAGATGGAAGAGCAACCCTACTAGATCGGCGAAGAGGCTGAGGTTCGTTGGGAATTATCGAATCCTCCGGTTCTACCAAATCTTCTTCTGTAGTTTGTGCGGTTGGAACTACTTACAGCTCTTCCTCTTTGCTACTATTCTCTTTTACAAGAAATTCCTTTTCTAAAAAGGTGGCATGTTGAGCAACAAACACCTTTTGTTCCTCACTGAGGTTGAAATGATATCCATATGAATTGTTTCGATATTCCACAAACTTGCAAAGAACTGATCATGCCTCGAGATTGTCCGGATTTTGCCTTGTGACATAGGCCGGACAACCCCATATCTCAACTCGCTTAAAAGATGGTCTCTTCCCATTCCATATCTCATATGGAGTGGTAGGCACTGATTTGGTTGGAACTCTAATTAATAAGTTGTAACATTTCAGAAAATAAAAAATATTATTCTAGGAATTTAATATTAAAATAATATATTTCCCGAAAACTGCCCGATTTGCGAAATTGGGCTTTCCGAAAAAGGGTATAAATATATACTGATAATTGTGAAATAAAAGGAAATTTAAAAAGATTTATTCATTTAAAAATATATTTAAATGGTTTGGCATTTTTAAAATTTATTATATGCAGTTTGGATAAGAACCCGATTAGTGCACTGATAATCGCGATTAAGCCAAATCCGTGTTTCTACAGTTTTCATGGTTAGTGCACCATGACATGTTTGATTTGGTTACATGTTCATTTGTGTTGTTTTTGTTAGTTATATGTATGTTCTAGAAGCCATTACTATACATAGGATGTATATTGTAGTGGATGCTTGGACATATATATGGAGAACTTTCTTGCTCGACATGATAGTATGCTATCTGGTTGCTCTTTATCTTAACGTGTACACTGATTGTCTCTCTGTTACATGTTGGTAAAGCCCTTAGGATGTGTACTTGACTACCTGGACTATGATGTAGATCATACTAGTGGGGACATGGTAGTCCATAAGTACATCCTTCAAGGTCCCTAGTCGTGGGTGTATCGAGACAGGGCATCGATATACCAGTGTAGACAAGCGTATACCTTCTCGACCCATACAGATGGGCGATGGATGATCCCATATCCATTGGTGTTTGACATCAGAGATGATATACGGGTGCTCAGTGGAGACTGGGTTCACTTGATAGACTCGCCGAGAACTCCCAGATGGTATTATACCTTACGTCAGATGGCAGTTCTCTGGTGACACTGGTACAGGTTAGTCTGTAGACCAGAGATCGTCATAGTTTCTTGTGTGATTCCCACTGTTCTTTGATTTCCACCTTACCACATCCAATAGGGCGTGCAAAACGGTGGTTTTTGGGTACAGTCCCGAATCATATGGAGGCAATGAGAGATAGGAGGGGATTCGTCTCTCCCGGTATAGGGCGATGGAAATACCTGGCCAGGGTTGCTGAAATTTACTGGCAAGTGTTACCAGTAGTTTCTCGAACTGTTATAGACCTCATATCGACACGACTTATCGAGCTATTGGGGTCTGACGTTTACCACCCCTAGGCGAGATATGCGACATATCAGACGACGAGACCGGACTGTACGGTAAGTGTTACTGGTTGGATTCATAGGAGTGTGAGCGGGCTTGCTCGTTGATCTTCTGATCGCTCAATACCCCGGTGGCCATTACGTTTAGCAGACCGCTTGCGGCTTGTGGGTGTTTGATATGATCATCACCTACTGCCGGCGTATTGACGAGTCTTTAGAGTCCAACACAGAGGTTTCCTGGCTCAAGCGAAACGAAATAGGAGCACATATAAGATATGTGCGGGACCGAGAATAATGCGTGTATGTGATACCGTATTCTATTCTCGCGATGAATGCATCGATTGGTTGTATGCAATATAACCTAGTTATCGAATCGAGCTATGATTCGATAAGTCAATACATTGGATATTAGTCGGTCATATGCGATATGACCGGATCGTTAAATCAAGTGTTGATTTAATGATTTAATGCATAATTATATATTTGATATATTACTTTGCATTAATGAGTATTGGTTCACTTAAGATGGATTTTCTCACTTGATGTGCACATTGTATATATGATATAGTTTTTTGCACTAGTTTGTATCATGTTTGATGATACATGCAAACTTGGGTGTGTGTATGCTTTTAACTATGATTAGGTTAATGGTTAGGTTTTGATTTATTTACTTATTCATTTATTTATTTATTCATTTTTTGCAAAATGAAATGGTGGCTAATTTTGTATCTTTGCTTTAGCTTCATGAAGCTTTTTTAGATTATCTACCATTTTGTCTTTTGCCTAAACCTAACCATTCACCTAACCCTAGTTTGTTCTCTACACTTAACCAAGGTTGCATTATGATAACTTCACTTAATTTATCTTTTGTTTTATTATTCTCTCATGATATTCTTTCTTCTTCTTCTTCTTCTTTTTCAAGAAGAAGAAACTTTGCTACCATTAATGTTGCCTTGAGAAAAAGAGTGAGAAATCCAAATCCAAAGTGAACCCACTTCCTATTTCTTCATCTTCTACCACTTGCCATGTACTATAGGGTGTTTTCTTCACAAGTTTCATGACTTGGTGAAGTTGGAGCTTGATCTTGAGTTGCCTCGACGTAGATCATCTTCGGCATCGAAGTCGACGACCTAGCCCGATAATTTCTTCGACGAAACCATCGCTAGAGTCCGGGATCCGATGATCGCAACGGAGGGACATCATCATGGAGCTAAGGAAGTGGAGGAACGGATCTATAAAGCTTGTATTTCTTTTCACTTTATAGTAAAGTTGTTTACATGTTTAATTTTCGCCTATCCTCTAGTTAACGATCTAGTTTAGGGTTTCTCGGCACCGGAAAATTTGAATTTGGCATGGTTGATGCCTTGTGGAACCTCTTGAGTGTGCCTAGGAACCCTACAGTAGTATCCGAGCCTAGCTAGAGCCATAGGCGATGCGTAGACGAATTTAGAAACCCGATCGAACCCGAAACCCTAATCCAAAATCCTTCTCTGTACATTTTTTGAAATCGTGGATTTTTGTGAATTAAAAATATGCAGGGTTTTCTAGGAGTTTCTGTGCAATACGAGCATCTAACTCGATCAAATCGCCACGGAACCGCGGCAATAGCATGGCTAATGTGGCGGTTCCGCGGCTGTACGGTCTCTTCTTTCATCAATCTTTGCACAGTAATGTTAATCTGAATTTCCTGTGTTTTCAGGGAATTTTTAATTTGCACTCCATAGTTGAGTTTTCTGGGTTATATTGGGGACTCGGTGTTTCGATCGGGAAGTTTAACTTCGTCTATGGGTTTTTCCGGATAATTTTAGAAAATGTTGAAAAGTTCGACCGGATATAAATACCCACTTTTTCCCCTGTCAGGAAATTTCAAAGTGTTGGATCTTTCCGTGGTTTAAGAACATTCGAAGTAGTGCAAGTAACGCGATGGACCCTCTAGAAGACAACAAACCTTAAGTCGATTATGTGACCATCTTGAACTGCCCTTTGAAACTTAGGGTTTGGGGCAGTACGACGTGCCACATGTGAGGCGTTGGCTTGACCCTTCTACGGCTGGACCGTTGGTACTGAGGGATGAAGTGAATGTTTTTAAACTTATTTCATGTATTGATCTGTTTCGGGAAAACTTGGGTGTTTGATTGTTCGATCGGAAAGTTTAACATTTTCTATTTATCTGGAATGTGATACAATAATTGGAATTCACAAGTAGTTATGAGATAACTGAATGAATGTTATAAACATAGCAGTTTAGTCTCACTTGATCAGTTGCCAAGGAATTTTGATGCGATCAAAAGTCCGTCGCAATCGCGTAGCGTACGCGGATACTCGCCGGTAAACTTAATAGATAGCTACGCCCCATAGCCCCGACCAAGTGACTGTAGGAGAACTCCGTCGACGAAAGCATCCGTTCGGATGCTCGCGGCAGCGGTGTTCCGCCTTAGTGCACTTCGTCGACGGTATCGTGGGTGCGGCCGCCTACTGAAGTTTACGACGAGCATTCGATCAGGATGTCGGGAATCTTGTTGAATTGCCCGACTTGATATTGAAAAGAGTTTTCAATAATGAGACTAAAATGCGGGGTTTATAATTGTTAGGCATGCGATGTCTAAGTATTTCATTTGATTAGGCATGCGATGTCTAAAAAGATTGCGGATTCCAACTGTTGTAGTTTTACACTTTCTTTTCTGTGACCGTAAGTGTAATATATGATATCGCCGGTTTCGTTACTATATGTCAACGAAAATTGTGATACGCATGTTTACTTACGTTGATGATATGTGATATTTTGTGATGCTGGATATGTTATATTGGATCGTCGCGTTTGAATAGCCGGGTTTTTTTTATGTGAGATGAGTGTTTTTCATTTTCATTCATGTAAAAACTTGAATGTAATATTCTTTTATTAGGGCACTTCCAGGTTGCGGAAGATGTCACCTATGTATATTATTTACTTTTCCGCACTAGGATAGACCCAAGGAGGGGAGCACAAGTAACCGGGTTCTGGAGTCCAGTGGGAGACCAACTCGAGGAGTCGAGTCCGGGTCTCCTAACTCTAGAATTGGTAGGGTTTCTTGCCGCTCTCGTAGGGGTCTAGGGGTGTGGGTTTGGCTATTCATCGCGACCGTGGAATCCGTGTTTCATACTGGCTCGTATTGAAAACACGGACGTCCTAGTATATCCAATGTTTCATATGATATTTTCTGCTGTGTTATCTATGATATGATCATGTGATTTGTTCAGATAGATATTGTATATAGTATATATGATATATTATATAGACGTTGCTTATGTTTTACACCCGCGCTAGCCCTGCCTCGCTCTGGCGTTAGTTACCTAACCTAACGGTGCAAACGGGACCTCGAGGCAAATGCGGCTGGCATAAGCGTACGTTATATTTATCTGTGATGTTTAGGTAACTTAAATGTTGGGACTTCATTAATATGATTAATGAAACTAAAAGGAACCTAAATATGTTGTAGAATCGAATTTCAAAAATAAAACAGGTAGCTACAGTTCTTGCTTTGCACAGCGGTATATATGATATATCCTGCACCTTATTCGATGAGGAAAGGGCCGACGATCCCTTCACCAGGAGTGACCCCTTTAGCAATAACTGGCAGATGCTACACCCCTCGGTTTTTCTTTTGATTGCTTCTATAGTTTCTGCTTTGCACAGTGATATATATGATATGTCCCGCACCTCATTCGACGAGGAAAGGGCCGACGATCCCTTCACCGGGAGTGACCCCTTTAGCAAAACTATAAAAGCCTAAAAAACACTCCATTTCAAAATCATTTCATTCTACAACGATATCAAGTTCATTACGTAATAGGTTTTCAGAAAAACCTGTCGTAGCCCTCCGTCATTTCAGATAAGTACGAGTTAGTATTCGTGCTGCGGTAGTTTGGCCTCCGTCAAGGCGTAGTGTACGGTAGCTAACTACTGCTTATCTGCTAGCATATGATGCGATTGGATTAGGGTATTCGTACGGCGTTGTTTGGCCTCCGTCAAGGGTCGTGCGGGTGGGTTTAATTCAATCAGGAAATGACGGGTTGAACTTGACTAGCGGACTATGGGTAGTTTGGCCTCCGTCAAGGTCATAGGACGCTAGGGGCAAAATATTATCGGGAATTTCAAATGTTGAAATTTGCAATGAGATTGCATAACTTCTATGAGATAGTTGGATCCCGATAACCACCGCGAGTAAGAGTTACTCCTGGGAGAGTTTTACACATTACAATTAGCCGATCAAGTAGGTGTCTACAAAGGTGTTAACGAGGTTACGCCTCTAGGAAAACGAGGTTTACTATAATTAGGTCCGTGCGAAAGCACGGGGAACCTCCCTCAAAGTACCGACACTGGCCTGGCTGAAAGATTGACGAACTTGTAGCGTGTAATTAATCCCGGCTAGTTTTTCCTTTTAGGGTTTGAAGGAAGATTTGATAAAAACAGTGGGAGCCATTCTGATTAGATAAAATAATAACCTATCTGATACTGCAAGAGCGCACGCAGAGTGTTTTCTTCTCTCTCTCTCCAGGTAGCGACCATATCACGCCTTAATCAAGATAATATATTCGGTTGTATTGACCGAACCCGCTTGCTCTACTGAGCTGGGGAACGTTGGTCCCGCTCCAACGTATAATTGTTATAAGGCAGAGCAGGAAATAGGGGAATACCAGATTTCCCGTGCTGCCCAAACGAAGAAAGTGCATGCTTATGCATCATCTTCGGGTGTGTTCATTACAAAGAACTGTTTCTCTGTATCCTCTACGTCCTGGGTATTAGATACCGGATCAGGATCCCAGATATGTAATCTGATACATAAGGCTACAGAAAGGTAGAGAACTGAGAACGGGTGATAAGTTTCATGAGACAGAGAACGGTGCATGTGTTGCAGCCAAGTCTGTTGGTCACTGTCACCCTGTATTCCAAATACATTAATTCTGAATGAATGTTATTAGATACCGAACCTGATATACAAAATCATATCAGTCTCTTTATTAGTAAAGAAATGAAAAAATTTTGTATTGTTGGATAATGTTTTGAACATTTACTATAACAAAAGTTGATCGGTTCAGGCACGTTATCTAAAAGCATTGACGTTCTAAATCAAACTACAGTTCCTAGTATACAGAACACATACAAGAGGAAGAGTTCAGATATGAACGATTCCTTCTTGAGGCATTGTAGACTAAGTCATATCAATGCGACCTGATTGACTGAAGATACATTTAAATGGATATTTAAATTAGTTTGAATTTACATTTTGTGAAACTTGCCAGTCATGTCACAAAGATAAAATGACTATAGCTCTGTTTATTGGAAACAGAGAAAGAGTTAGTGAACCCTTGGGACTGATACATAGTGATGTATGTAAGGTCTCTCGTCTATACATACCAGGACTGGTTCTTTGTACTTCATTACATTCTCTAATAATCTCTCAAGATTCAGACATATGTTCCTGTTAAAACACAAGTCCGAAACTTTTGAGATATTCACGGAATATAAGTTTGAAGTAGAGAACCAAAACGGGTATGTGTATTATGTCCTTTGATGTGATCAGGGAGGAGAATACTTGAGCACGGAAATCCTAAAATATTCTAAAGGAGAATGAGATTCTCTCTCAGCATTACTCCTCCGTATACACCATAGCACGATGGTATATCGGGGCGGAGCAATTGCACCCTATTCGATATGGTGCGCTCTATGATGAGTACTACTGAGTTACATGTTTCCTTTTTGGGGGATATGCACTTGAGAAGCTGCATACCTATTGAATTAGGTTCGAATCAGATCACAGCCTACCACTCCATATAAGATATGGTATGGGAAGAGCCCATGTCTTAAGCTAGTTAAGATTTGGGGTTGACCGGCCTATGTATAAAAGCAAAATCCTGACAAGCTCGAGGCAAGGTCTGTAATGTAGAACTGGAAAGGTTCCAGCTATACAAACTACAGCCTATGATTTGATAAAACCAAAGGATTCAATAGTTACCAACGAACCTCAGTCTCTCCGCCGATCTGGTAGGGTTCCTCATCCGACTGAGAGATACTTCAGTTTCTCGATGACAGTGGGAGCGAGGAATGCATCATGACATGATGACCCAACTAGTTTCGAGCAGGCCATCGAGAGTAGGGACGCTGTAAGAATGGATGGATGGTTAGTGATCTGAGATGGAATCCTTATACACCAACAAAGTATGGACTTTGGTTGCTATATCTGAAGGGTTAAATCCCCATCAGGAGTAAGTATATCTTGAGAAGATTACTTGGTGTAGATGGAAAGGTTGATACTTTCAAAGCTAGACTTGTTAAAGGTTTGCGTCATCGACCAGGCGTGGATAATGATAAAACCTTTTCCAGTGGCTATGCTTAAGTCCATCCGGATCCTACTTGCCACGGCTACGTACCATGACTACGATATCTTGCGGTAGGGTATCATGACTGCTTTTCTAAAATGATGTTTTAGAAGAGTGCGTCTGTAAGTACACAGCCAGAGGGCTTCGTAGACAGTGGGAGCAGCGGAAACGTGTACAAGATGCTTTATAGGATAAAGCAGGCATCGCGGAGTTGGAACGTTTGTTTTGATGTAGTAGTCAAAGAGTTTGACATCATCAAAATGGTAGATGAACCTTGTATAAACAAAAAGGTAGTAGGGAGTATGGTGACGATCCTCGTAGAGTATGTGGATGACATACTCTTGATAGGGAAGGAGTTTCCTATGGTACGCTCGATCAATCTCCGCTTATCACAATGATTCTCCACATAGGATCAAAGTGATACCTACTAAATCCTGGGTTTTGGATCTATGAGATAGATCTAAATGGATGTTAGGATTCTCATTAGATGTAGTGAGATGGTATCAATAGATCCTGGGGAGAATCACTGGAAGTGTTCCAGGGTGATAAGGACGACTGAAAGTGTTGGAGATAGTGCCCTCAGAGTCAATTATTAGATCACAGGTACGTGATTGCAATGATTGAGGGAGGACTTGTCCCAGTAGGACAGTCTTACTCGAGATGATAGTATGCTATCTGGTTTATCTTTATCATCGTGTACTGCTTAGGTGACCTGACAGGTCGCTATTACACGTTGATAGAGCCCCTAGGATTCTTGCTTGACCACCAGCAGTATGAGGGCGATCATATAAGTGGGAGCGGGGGTCTATAAGCACTTCCTTAAAAGGTCCCTAGTCGTGCGAGTTTCGAGACAGGGCATCGATACTCCAGAGTAGACTAGTGTATACAGTCGAGACCCCGACGAGGGGCGGTGGCCGGTCTCACAAGCCATTGGTGTCAGTTGGATCACCTAAGATGTATACAGGTGCTCATTGGGTTATGAGTACACCGGACAGGACTCGCCGGGAACATGCTAGTTGGTCTTATACCAGACGTCAGATAGCAGTTCTCAGGTGACATGTGTACAGGTTAGTTCATCGACCTGAGGATCGTCATTTGTCTCGTGTGAGTTCCCACTGTACTTTGATTACTACCCTACCACGCTCAAAGGAGACGTGCAAACAGGTTTTAGTTGGGTACAGTCCCGAGCCACATGGAGGCAGTGAGCGTATCTTCAGGGGTTCGTCTCTCCCGGTATTGGGGGTGAGGTCGCGCTGTGTCTAGGAGAGCCATTACACAAAGCCCTCGGCCGAGGCAGGAGATTTACTGGTAGGTATTCCAGTAGTATCTCAGGGTGTTCTGGGCTACACTCCGACACGACTTGTACCGCTTTTGGGGGTCTGACTTTTACCAACCCCCTAGGCCCGCCATGCGATGCTCATAGACGAACGGACCGGACTGTATGGATATTGTCACTGACAGGCTCAGTAGGGTGTCAGGCTGAGTTCGCTCACAGACGTCCCTTTTGGTCAATACCTGGTAGCCCGTTACGTATTGGCTTATACCTCTGACGTGCTAGTGGTTAAATCCACAACCAAGGTGTTGACGAGTCTTTAGGGTCCCCCACATTCAGTTACTCAAGTTTCGGGCGAAAAGCTGTAGAGGCCGTATGGAGATATGGTAAGGCCCGATCAGATACGTGCGGTATTGCACAGATCAGGATCGGACAGTTTGTACTAGAGGCCGTATGGATATATGGCAGAGTTCGATCAGATACGTGTGGTATTGCATGGATCAGGATCGGACGGATATTACTAGCCGGCTTTGGTTTAAGCCGGATCCTAGTATAGTACAGTGTAGATTTTGTCTCTTTGCATTTGTATTTCGGTCGGAATAAGAATGTAGGTGTGTATACACAGTATCGGGGTTTAACTGTAATTTATTACGGGATCAGTTTTCTGGAGTTGCCAGTTTTCTTTCCGTTTCGGCCATTTTCTTTGTTTCGTTCGTTGGCCGAAGATTGGTGGAGGAGGGCTTATTTGCATTTGTGCAAATAAGCAATTGTGGAGGGGGTCTTTGCATATTCTTGTATCATGATACTTGCACCATCATTTGACCTCTTTTGACTATGATGGTTTGACTTATGTTTTCATGATGGTTGTGGTGGAGTGTTGGCCTTTGATTGTCATCATGCTTGTTGATGATGAAGTGTGATGATTGTTGTTTGAGTGTTGGACTTTCCTAGTGATCATTTCTTTGCATGATTGTCTTTTCTCTCACTCTCTCCCTCATTTGTTTTGGCCGGCCAAGCTTGTATAGGGCTGTCCAAAATTTTTGGATTGGGAATTGTTGTTCTTTTCATGCTCCAAAAATCCCCAAGTCCCTCTACATAGTTCTTGTATCATCCCTCCACCAAAATGGCAACTCCCATAACCCCTAGAGACCAAATAGCTCACTACACATTCTACAGCAAATCTTGGGCACATCGACTAGCCAGCTTCGTGCCCGAGTTGCCTCGGTATTGAGGTGGGAGCCCGTAAAAGATGTAGGCGATGTGGTGCACTTCCGGCGGCGAGGTGGAGATTGGACATTCCGCGGGAGATCGGACATTCCGCGGGAGATCGGGACGACGACGAGAAGACCGGAGGACTCGGATCAGTCGGTATATCTCTATTCCCCATCTTGTAGTTAGCTAGGACTAGTTAATGGTTCGATCCGCATTTTTAGTGCCCGGTGGTGCCGGTTTGCTAGTTTGCAATATTAAAGTTTATCACCGCTTCCGCATTTGGCCGTCGGATTGACGGCCGGGGCGCCGCCGTGCACTTACAGTGGTATCAGAACCTCACCATTAACTTAGTCTAGCTTTGTTTAATGTGTTTACATTTCCGATCGACCAAAATCCCAAAAACCGTATTTTCCTACACATCAGTTTTCTGTCGAAATTTTCTGGTCTCCAAAATTTTTTCAGGTGACTGCAGAATGATGTACAGAGTATCCTAAGACCACTGGAAAATTTTGGTTCCCTGATCCTTCCGTACGACCGCGGAACCGCGGCCATAACCCCTCTTTGGCCGCGGTTCCGCCGCAGGTAGTTGGGTTCAGTTCACCATTTTTTTCAGTGGGCTTATGGGTTGAAAATAGGGTTTCTGGAATATTATTTTTGGGCCCAGAATTTCTTGATGTGCTACAGTAGTACTTGGGGCCCACTTGTTAAAATTTGATCGATCGGATATTTTAAACACATTAGTTCACAGTATTTACATTATATCTGCGACCGTGAATATCACTTGATCGGTAAATCCTGTCTAACTGCTATAGCCCGATAAGATGGATTTGCGAACGTGACTTTCACGTTGATGTTCTGTGTATTGCTGTGATGTTGCGGATCGGTCGTGGGGATAGCCTGGATGCAACGCTAGTACAGTTTTGTTGTATTATGTACATTTGATATTGCGGGGCGAGCGTCCGACATGTGGACTGCCGTCACTGCCTGTTTGTATTATTATTTTGGTGTACGACCAGGTTGCGGTTGATGTACCCGTTGTATGTGTATTTTACTTTCTGTACTAGGATTGCCCCGCGGAGGGGTGCACGGATAGCCGGGTTCTATAGGGCAACAAGCCCCATCTCATGGCATTGGGACGGAGGGGCTTCACTCTAGGATTGGCGGGCTATTCGCCGCACTCGTAGGGGGTACAGGTTGACCCAGGAGGGGTGCCCAAGTTACCGGATTCCGTGAAGTGCTGGGTGGTCCATTCACGTTGCTGAAGGGGGATGCCTCGCTCAGGTTTTGGCGGGTAGCTTGCCGCGCCCGTAGGGGTCTAGGATTTCATTGCACAGGCTATGCACACGACCAGGGGAACGTCGGGTTTCAGTAGTGGCTCTGTGAAACCCGGGGATCCCAGATATCTGTATTGTTCTGTGATGTTGTACATTTCTGTGATGTTGCATTTTTTTCACGCCTTGAGCGAAATATAATATATTGGTATATATATTAGTAGATGTTGTATATGTTTTGCAGCCGCGCTAGTCCAGTCCCCGCTCTGTCGTTAGTTAGCTAACCTAACGGGTAATGACAGGACCCTGTGGCGAATGCGGATGGCATATACGTACGTCAGTATATTTTCGTTCTTTGTGGTGTGATCAATTGATGGGACTGCGTTGATTCGGATCAATGCAAGTTAAAAACAAACCTAATCTGATGTTGTTGGAACACTTTTCAAAAAGCTGTTATTGCAAGGACGTTCACTTTTGTTTTGCATCGTGGTATTCAGTTGGAATATCCTGCTCCTCAGTCGACGAGGCAAGGGCCGAGATCCCTTCACCGGGAGTGACCCCTTGGACAAAAAGTTTGCGTCAGGGCATTAACTTCACTATAGCCGATTACTTTTGCTTTGCACCGAGGTATTCAGTTGGAATATCCTACACCTCATTCTACGGGGAAAGAGCCGAGATCCCTTCACCGGGAGTGACCTTTTTAGCAATGGTTTTCGTCACTATATTTTTTAAAAAGCTATCCGTTCCTTTAACGATATCAAGTTCTTTACGTTTAAGGTTTTCGCCAGAAACCATTCGTAGCCCTCCATCATTTCAGTTAAATATTCGGTAGTATTCAAGCTATATATTTTGACCTCACGCCAAGGCATAGTGTTTGGTAGCTGCCGGGTATTTCTCTGTTGCATAAATAGATGCGTTGGTTTGGGACAGTCGAACTACTATTTTGGCCTACGTCAAGGGTATGTACGGGTGGATTCAAATTAACCTGGACAATGATGGGTAGAACTTGACATGTGACTTATGATATTTTGACCTCACGCCAAGGTCATAAGAGCATGGGGCAAAAATCCACATCGGGAGTTTCAAAAGAACTGAAACTTGTTAGTGTATATGCCCTAGAGGCCATTACTGTATCATACTAGTTTGTATATTACTTAATGGAAGCTTGGGATATTCACCTTGTATATACAATCTTGCTCAAAATAGTAGTATGCTACCTGGTTTGTTTCTACTTCAATGTGTACATGTGTTTATTTTTGTATATCGCCTATACACATTAGTGGAGCCCTTAGGTTCTTTGCTTGATTACCAGCGTTGTGATGGCAGCCACACTAGTGGGGCTGGGTAATCTATAAGCAAATCCTTATGCAGGTCCCTGGCCGCAGGACTATCGAGACAGGGCATCGATACTCCGGAGTAGACTAGCGCATGCGCTTCTCATCCCAGTGTGGGAGACGGTCTGTCCCACAGCCATCGGTACGTCGTACTTGAGTGAGTATGCGGGTGCTCGTTGGGTTACGAGTACACTGGACAGGACTCGTCGGGAACTGACTAGTTGGTATTATGCCTATCGTCAGTTATCAGTTCCCAGGTGACATGAGTACAGCTTAGTCCGCTGACTTGACACTGTCACTTCGCCTCGAGTGTGTTCCCACTGTACTTTGATTACTACCCTACCACGGCTCAAAGGAGTCGTGCAAACAGGTGGTAGTTGGGTGCAGTCCCGAAGCACTTAGAGCCAGTGACGGTTAGACATGATTCGTCTCTCCCGGTAATGGGGGTTGACATCGCGCTGTGTCTAGGAGAGCCATTACACGAGTAGTCCCTGGCCAGGGCAAACGGGATATACTGGTAGGCTTCCAGTGTTATCTCAGGGTGTTTTGGGCTTCACTCCGACACGACTTGTACCGCTATTGGGGGACTGACGTTTACCGCCCCCCAGGCCCGCCATGCGATGTATCAGACAAACAGACCGGACTGTACGGAGAATGTCACATTCAGGCTTAGTAGGAGTTCAGATGGGTTTCACCTCGTCAGTCTTCTTGTCGGCATCTACCTTGCGGTCTATGGTTAAACCCACTGCCAGCGTAGTGTCGAGTCTTTAGAGTCCCATACAGAAAGCTATTCGCATTTAGGCAAAAGAGTAGAGGTCGCGTGGTTTTGCGAAAGGTCGCATGGTTTTGCGAAAGGTCGCATGGTTTTGCGACAGGGTTCGGTCACATCCGTGCACTTGTGCACATACAGTGTCCGGACAGTTTACACTAGCGGGCTTTGGTTTAAGCCAGATCCTAGTGTACCTTTTAGGATTGGATTTATCCAGTATGCATTTGTGTTCCTCGGAACGCCGATGCGGGTGTGTATGCACAGTTGATGGAGAGACAGAGGCAGAGGATTCTCATTAGGGTTGTTCACCGTTGACAGTTGACTATTGACTTTTTGCTCAACCCTAATGAGAATATGATATGTGATTAACAATTATATTAATTAGGTATTATGGTGACATGGTTGTTGAGGGGTTGACTTTGTTGACTTGTTGACTTTGTTGACCGGTTGACTAGGTTGGACTAGTTGACCATCATGATGACAATGGCTATCATTTCATAGCAAAGACTTTTTACTTGCTTGTTTCTTTTGTGAGAAATTAGAGCATGAAATGATTTAGCCATTTTGACTTGAACCATTTTACACAATACTTGATTATTATTTTTGTGATGATGGTTTTGGATTATGAGAGCCAAGAGAGAAAAGTCTTCTCTCATTCTTTCATGCTCATTCTCTCTCTTGTTCTTGAGCTCTCATCTTCCTCCTCTTGCTCTCCCTCTCTTGATTCTATGGTTCACTTGTCTCATGAGTTGAGAACCAAGAACCATAGATAAAATCCCATATAAACTCTTCTCTACTCACTCTAGGTCACAAGGTTTGGCAAACCGAGTGAACTAGTTTCTTCAAAGTTCGAAGAAGGAGCCAAAGGTTGAAGCTTTCAGGTGGATCTATCTTCGACACAAGGAGATGACGGGGAGAAGCCGATTCGGACGACCATCGAAGCTTGAAGATGAAGGAGTTCAAGAAAAAGAAAGGTATAACCCCCTAACCGAGTAGTTAGCAACTCATAGTTAGGTTGTTAGTTAGATGTTTAACAAAGATCCGGGTTTTGAGTCCATGTTACCACCTCTTAGAAAATTGTTTTTCACCAAATTCCGCATGCCCGAAAGTACCGGGAGAGGTAGCATGGACTTACAGTGGTATCAGAGCCTAGTTAAACTCTATCTAACATGTTAGCAAAGTAGCTAGAAGATCGATCAAAGAAAAAGTCGAAAAACGAACCGCGGCCGAGTTGACTCGGTCATGGGGTTTCTTCTTTGCAGTTTGCTCATAGGGGTATTTTGGGATTTTTGGAATATATATTTTCTGTCCAGATTTTCCAGAACGAAAATTTTATTTTTGGGGTCCTGAAAATCCGTATTTTTGATCGAACTTCTAAAAGACTTTAGCTGACGGGTTTTTCTGTGATGTGATATTTGTATTGAACGTCTGCTAATCGCTATATGTCGATTAGTGGGGGTTATACAAATCTGTGATCTGTAATGTTGCTGGAATGTGTATATGAATATGTTGGATTGTCGCGGGTGAATAGCCGGGGGTTGTGAGACGAGAGTTTTCTTTTCTTTCAATTCATTTAAATTTGTAAATTGATGTAATAATTATTTGTATGGCCGCACAACCGGGTCGGGGTTATAGCCGTCATTGTATAATTTCTTTTTACTATTTTTGCTCCTAGGATAGACCCATGGAGGGGGTGCACAAACTACCGGGTATGCCAAAGTGCCGAGTGGCCTACTCACGGAGTTGAGGGAGGTTGCTTCGCTTCGGGAACTTGGCGGGTAGTTTGCCGCACCCGTAGGGGTCTTGGGTGGGGTATTGGCTATTCACCGCGACCGTGTAATCTGCTTTTCGTTACAGGCTCATACGAATTGCAGCTTCCTAGTATATCCAATGTGTTCATCTGTGATCTGAAATGGCTATCATTGCAATATATCTATATATGATATTATTTAGGCGTTGCTTATGTTTTACAGCCGCGCTAGCCCAGCCCCCGCTCTGTCGTTAGTTAAGTAACCTAACGGGTAATGACGGGGCCCCGTGGCGAATGCGAATGGCATTAGCGTGCGTCATATTTTGGTTGTTTTCTGCAATGGTAGGATTAAATGATGGGACAGATTAAAAGAACTAATGCAAGAATATCACGCATTAAAAGAACTAATGCAAGAAAATAAACCAAGTTAAAGTCGTTGGAACACTTTCGAAAAACCACTCGGTTCTTTTCAAAATCAACTTTTAAAATGCGGAGTTTGAGCCACTCCTTTTAAAAACTATCTCGTTCCATCGACTATATCAAGTTCACTACGTTCACGGTTTAGCCAAAACCATTCGTAGCCCTCCGTCGTTTCACATGAATAGTCAATAGTATTCAAGCTGTGTTTGTTGGCCAAAGTCAAGGCATAGTGATTGGTAGCTATTGGGTATTCATGTGCAGCATAGATAGATGCGTTGGTTTGGAACAGTCGTACTGCCTTGTTGGCCAAAGTCAAGGGTAGGTACGGGTGGATTCAAATTAACCTGGAGAACGACGGGTAGAACTTGACATGTGACTTATGATTTGTTGGCCAAAGTCAAGGTCATAAGAGCATGCGGCAAAAAATCCACATCGGGAGTTTCATAAGTACTGAAACTTGCTAGCGCTGCATACCATTTGGAGTGTGATGATTCTGGTAGGATTCCTTCAGTTTCTTCACGCGATGATATTTGGATCCCGATCCTACTGTGAGTATATGCTACTCCTCGGGAAATTTCTCACTTAACGATCAATGCTATAAACCAAGTAGCTGTCTAGAAAGGTGTCAACGGGGCTACGCCCTCAGGGAAAAGAGGTTATTTTATTAAGGAACTTCGCGAACGCGTTGGAAAACCTCCTTCGAAGTACCGACACTGGCCTGGCTGAACGGTTAAGCAAGTATTGTATGGTGAGATTGATTCTGACTAATTCTTCCTTTTTGGTTTGAGGAGGGATTCGAGAAACAGTGGGAGCCATCCTGTTTAGACAAACTAAAAACCATTCTAAACTTGCAAATACATCAAGCTGAGTGTTTCTTCTCTCTCCTAATTGCAGCGACCAATCGACATGACTGGACTTAAGTTACTCCTGGATAAAAACATACTGACAGGGCCAAACTACAAAGATTGGCTCAGGAATGTCAAGATGGCAATCACTTACGACAAGCTGGGGTATCTTCTTACCACCAAAGCTCCCCCTGTCCCTGGTCCCACTTCCAGCGTCGCGGATAAGGAAATCCGTAAGACTTAGGAGATTGATAGCGCGAAGGCCAAGTGCCTCGTACTTGCCTCTATGGACAATGAACATCAGAGGAGGCACGAGAATATGGACTTGGAATCCATATTTCTTCATACAAAAGAACTGTATGGAGAGCAATCTCGTATCGCAAGATACGAAGCGTCGAATAAGTTATTTTCGGTAAGGATGGCCGTAAGATCATCAGTAGCAGAACACGTGCTTAAGATGATCGGCTACATTGAGGAGCTCGCGGACCTAGGGACCACATTGGAGAGTGTGCTCTATACGGACTTAGTTCTCCAGTCTCTTCCTTCCACTTACGCCCAGTTTATACTAAACTTCAACTTACAAGAAAAAGAAGTTGAACTTTCAGAGCTCCTCAACATGCTGAGGAGCGCAGAGGGCACCCTACAGAAAGGTAGGGAAACATCCACTTTGTTTGTAAGAGGATCATCTTCTTCTAGGTCCAAGGAGAAAGCCAAGGAAAAGAAGAAGAAAGCCCCCGCCAAACCAAGGGGCGGTGTTAGTAAAGTAGATACGAAGGGAAAAGCTAAAGCAACAAAGAAGGCGGGGAAGCTTGTGGATAAGGAAGAATGCTTCTATTGTCATAAGAAAGGACACTGGAAGAATGATTGCAGGGCCTGAAAGGCCTGAACACAGGAATTGAAGCAGGTTGCAGCTTCAGCTTCAGGTGTGTATGTTATTGAAAACTGTCTTTCAATAAACTCTACTTCCTGGGTATTGGATACTGGATCAGGATCTCATATCTGTAATTCTTTGCAGGCGTTGAGAAACCGTAGTGTTTTGAAAGCAGGTGACATGACCCTCAGAGTTGCGAACGGAGCTAGCATGGATGCTAAAGCCGTGGGGGACTATCACCTGGGAATGTCAGATGGTCATGTTTTGGTTTTTCGTAATTGCTTTTTTGTACCCAACGCAACTTGTAATATCATTTCTGTATCTTTAGTTTCTAAAGAAGGTTATGAATTTGCGTTTGTAAGCAATGTTGTAAACATTCACCTTAATCAAGTTCTGATTGGGTCTGGTACATTGAGCAATGGTATATACGTATTAAACCAACCACAGGTTTTCAATGTCCAGAATACACACAAAAGAAAGTCTCTGGAAGTAAATCAGACTTTCTTGTGGCATTGTAGACTGGGTCACATCAATGAGAGAAGGTTGACGAAGTTACATACAGAAGGATATTTGAATGCGTTCGAATATCAATCGTATGCCACTTATCAATACTGTCTCAAAGGAAAGATGACAAAGACTCCGTTCACTGGACACGGAGTAAGAGCGAGCGAGCTCTTGGGACTCGTACACAGCGACGTGTGCGGTACAATGTCTACACATGCGCGAAGCGGTTATTCTTACTTCATTACTTTTACGGATGACTTTTCAAGGTACGGTTATGTCTTCTTAATGAAACATAAGTCCGAAGCCTTTGGAAAATTCCAGGAATATAAGAATGAAGTAGAAAAACAAACCGGCAAAAGTATCAAGATCCTAAGATCGGATCAAGGTGGTGAATACTTGAGTGCCGAGTTCCTGGACTATTTAAAAGAGAACGGAATTCTCTCTCAGCTTACTCCTCCATACACTCCACAACATAATGGTGTATCGGAGAGACGGAACCGAACCCTATTGGATATGGTACAGTCCATGATGAGAAACGCTGAGTTACCGCGATCATTCTGGGGTTATGCGCTAGAATCAGCTGCATACCTTTTGAACCGAGTTCCAACTAAGACTGTGCCTACTACACCACATGAGATGTGGTGTGGGAAGAGACCCTATCTTAAGCATATTAAGACATGGGGATGTCCAGCTTTTGTTAAAAAGCAGCATGCGGACAAGCTCGAGGCACGCTCAGTACAGTGTAAGTTCGTGGGATATCCAAAGAACTCCAAGGGATATTTCTTCTACTGCGAAGAGGAACAAAATGTTCTTGTTTCTCGTCATGCCTACTTCTTGGAAACTGAGTTTTTGGAAACCCAGATAAGTGGGAGCACAGTAGAACTGGAAGAAATTCCAGAACCACGAGCTATTACTGAAAGCTTAGTGGAACCAGAGGGTTCAAAAGAACAGGACATTCCTACGCCGCTCCGCAGGAGTAGTAGGCAGTCTCATCCGCCCGAGAGATACTACGGTTTTCTCATAGACGGGGATAGAGAGGATTGCATCATAGATTATGATGAGCCTACCAGCTTCCAGCAAGCCGTTCAGAGCATTGACTCAGTAAAATGGCTGGATGCAATGCGGACCGAAATGGAGTCCATGTACACCAACAAAGTATGGACGTTGGACATTGCTCCAGACGGGGTAAAACCCGTACGATGCAAGTGGATCTTCAAAAGGAAGATTGGTGTAGATGGACAGGTTGAGACCTATAAAGCTAGACTTGTTGTAAAGGGTTTCCGTCAAAGACCTGGCTTGGACTATGACGAAACCTTTTCTCCAGTGGCTATGCTGAAATCCATTCGGATCCTTCTTGCCATTGCTGCCTTCCACGACTATGAGATCTGGCAAATGGACGTAAAGACCGCTTTTCTAAATGGAAATTTAGAGGAGTGTGTCTATATGGACCAACCAGAGGGTTTCATTCAGAGTGGGAGCAGCGGAAAGGTGTGCAAGTTGCTTAAGTCCATCTATGGACTAAAGCAGGCATCGCGGAGTTGGAACATCTGTTTTGATGAGACGGTCAAGGAATTTGGCTTTATCAAAAATCCAGATGAACCATGCATCTATAGTAGATTTGTGGCGAGAACTGTAGTATTCCTCGTTTTGTACGTGGATGACATTCTCTTAATAGGAAATGCCATTCCTATGCTACAATCTGTCAAGGGGTTCTTATCACACAGGTTCTCCATGAAAGACCTAGGTGATGCCTCATACATCCTGGGAATCCGGATCCATCGTGATAGATCCAAGAGGATATTAGGACTTTCACAGTCCAGGTACATCAACAACATACTAAAGAGATTCAATATGGAAGATTCCAAGCGCGGTAACCTACCGGCTTGTCACGGGATCACCCTCTCTAAAGAGATGTCTCCCAAGACTTATTTGGAGAGGGATCGCATGTCTATTATACCCTACGCTTCTGCGGTTGGCTCTATAATGTATGCGATGTTGTGTACCAGACCGGATGTAGCTTATGCACTGAGTGTGGTAAGCCGGTATCAGTCAAACCCTGGGGAGAAACACTGGATAGCAGTAAACAACATTCTCAAGTACCTGAGAAGGACTAAGGAGATGTTCTTGGTGTATGGCGGAAAATATCTCCAGATCGAGGCCTTTGCTGACTCCAGCTTCCAGAGTGATAAGGATGATTCCAAGTCCATGTCGGGTTTTGTCTTTACCCTCAATGGAGGGGCGGTGTGTTGGAAGAGTTCCAAACAGGAAACCGTTGCAGACTCGACGATGGAAGCGGAATACATCGCTGCATCTGATGCCGCAAAAGAAGCTGTCTGGATGAGGAAGTTCTTGAATGAACTTCAGGTGGTTCCGTCCATTGTTGATCCAATACCTCTGTATTGCGACAACAACGGGGCTATAGCTTTAGCAAAGGAACCCAGGTCCCATCAGAGATCCAGACACATCTTGAGGAGGTATCACCTGATCAGGGAGATCGTGGATCGCCCGGAGATCGAGGTTCGGAGAGTCGCTTCAGAAGATAACACTGCAGATCCATTCACCAAGGCCTTGCCCCAGACTCAGTTCGAGCGGCTGATCGAGATGATAGGTCTTCGATACGCCAGTACATGGCCTTAGTGCAAGTGGGAGATTGTTAGTGTATATGCCCTAGAGGCCATTACTGTATCATAATAGTTTCTATATTACTTAATGGATGCTTGGGATATTCACCTTGTATATACAATCTTGCTCAAAATAGTAGTATGCTACTTGGTTTGTTTCTACTTCAATGTGTACATGTGTTTATTTTAGTATATCGCTTATACACATTAGTGGAGCCTTTAGGATCTTTGCTTGATTACCAGCGTTGTGATGGCAGTCACACTAGTGGGGCTGGGTAATCTATAAGCACATCCTTATGCAGGTCCCTGGTCGCAGGACTATCGAGACAGGGCATCGATACTCCGGAGTAGACTAGCGTATGCGCTTCTCATCCCAGTGTGGGAGACGGTCTGTCCCACAGCCGTCGGTACGTCGTACTTGAGAGAGTATGCGGGTGCTCGTTGGGTTACGAGTACACTGGACAGGACTCGTCGGGAACTGACTAGTGGGTATTATGCCTATCGTCAGTTATCAGTTCCCAGGTGACATGAGTACAGCTTAGTCCGCTGACTTGACACTGTCATTTCCCCTCGAGTGTGTTCCCACTGTACTTTGATTACTACCCTACCACGGCTCAAAGGAGTCGTGCAAACAGGTGGTAGTTGGGTGCAGTCCCGAAGCACTTGGAGGCAGTGACGGTTAGACAGGATTCGTCTCTCCCGGTATTTGGGGTTGACATCGCGCTGTGTCTAGGAGAGCCATTACACGAGTAGTCCCTGGCCAGGGCAAACGGGATATACTGGTAGGCTTCCAGTGTTATCTCAGGATGTTTTGGGCTTCACTCCGACACGACTTGTACCGCTATTGGGGGACTGACGTTTACCGCCCCCTAGGCCCGCCATGCGATGTATCAGACGAACAGGCCGGACTGTACGAAGAATGTCACATTCAGGCTCAGTAGGAGTTCAGATGGGTTTCACCTCGTCAGTCTTCTTGTCGGCATCTACCTGCGGACCGTTACGCACAGCTAGTGCCGCTTGCGGTCTGTGGTTAAACCCACTGCCAGCGTAGTGTTGAGTCTTTAGAGTCCCACACAGAAAGCTATTCGCCTTTAGGCAAAAGAGTAGAGGTCGCGTGGTTTTGCGACAGGTCGCATGGTTTTGCGGCAGGGTTCGGTCACATCCATGCACTTGTGCACGTACAGTGTCCGGACTGTTTACACTAGCGGGCTTTGGTTTAAGCCAGATCCTAGTGTACCTTTTGGGATTGGATTTATCCAGTATGCATTCGTGTTCCTCGGAACGCGGATGCGGGTGTGTATGCACAGTTGACGGAGAGACAGAGGCAGAGGATTCTCATTAGGGTTGTTGACCGTTGACGGTTGACTATTGACTTTTTGCTCAACCCTAATGAGAATATGATATGTGATTAACAATTATATTAATTAAGTATTATGGTGACATGGTTGTTGAGGGGTGTTGACTTGTTGACTTTGTTGACCGGTTGACTAGGTTGGACTAGTTGACCATCATGATGACAATGGCTATCATTTCATAGCAAAGACTTTTTACTTGCATGTTTCTTTTGTAAGAAATGAGTGCATGAAATGATTTAGCCATTTTGACTTGAACCATTTTACACAATACTTGATTATTATTTTTGTGATGATGGTTTTGGATTATGAGAGCCAAGAGAGAAAAGTCTTCTCTCATTCTTTCATGCTCATTCTCTCTCTTGTTCTTGAGCTCTCATCTTCCTCCTCTTGCTCTTCCTCTCTTGATTCTATGTTCACTTGTCTCATGAGTTGAGAACCAAGAACCATAGATAAAATCCCATATAAACTCTTCTCTACTCACTCTAGTTCACAAGGTTTGGCAAACCGAGTGAACTGGTTTCTTCAAAGTTCGAAGAAGGAGCCAAAGGTTGAAGCTTTCAGGTGGATCTATCTTCGACGCAAGGAGACGACGGGGAGAAGCCGATTCGGACGACCATCAAAGCTTGAAGACGAAGGAGTTCAAAAAAAAGAAAGGTATAACCCCCTAACCGAGTAGTTAGCAACTCGTAGTTAGGTTGTTAGTTAGATGTTTAACAAAGATCCGGGTTTTGAGTCCATGTTACCACCTCTTAGAAAACTGTTTTTCACCAAATTCCGCATGCCCGAAAGTACCGGGAGAGGTAGCATGGACTTACAAAACTTGCCAGATATGCACATACCTTCTGGAGTGTGATGACGTGAGCGGATTCCATCACGTTATCATGCGGTGATAGTTGGATCCCGATTCCCACTGATGAGTTAGTTTACTCCTCGGGTGATCCCGACTAATTCTTCTTTCAGGTTTGGAGGAGAATTTGACGGTACAGTGGGAGGTTTCCAGATTAGATAAATTGGTAACTATTCTGATCTAGGTTAGAGTGCACGCTGAGTGTTTCTTTTCTCTCTCTCTTTGGCAGCGACCATTGACCAGACCCTAAGACTATGACTTAGTGACCAAGTTGACCGAACCTTCTTTAACACTGGCTTTTGGATTGTCAGAGTCGCTAACCTCATTGCCACTCCTACTTTTAATCTTTTCTCCAGAACACCCCGTATTACTACGAACATCCACTTCCATTGGGCAAAACCATCGTATGGGTATGTACGAACTCGAAGGGATTTATTCGAGGATGTTTTCAGGTTCTTTAGAAAACGGATAGGACTATCCAGTTGTCTTTTCCTTTTACCTTCTCTCAGGTTGCGAGTACTCCTTGGTTTAGGAGATAGTACACCTATTACGCAAATTGGATAGTCTTCTTCCAAACCTTAGGCCGGTGCCGACCGGTAGGGAATGAAGAAAACCAATTAGCCTAACGATGGTGTACAGAAGGTATTAAGTTAAGATAAAGCAAGGGATTAGTAAGAGGGCAAAGTAAATTGCGACTGATATTCACGACCAAACCAGGTATTTCATTACCAATCCCACTTCACCTTTGTATTTCTCCAGGAAACTCCGTATCATTACGAAGATCCACAGTTCATTGGATACTCCATCGTATGGTTATATACGAACTCGAAAGGAACTTGTTCCAGTTCGGGGATGGATTCTGGTTCAGGAGAAATAGGAATAAGGTTTATTCGGTTGTCTTTTATCTTCACCTTCTCTCGCATTGCGAGTTTTCCTAGGATTGGGACAGTACACCCATTATGCTTATTGGATAGTCTTCTTCCAAACCATAGGCTGGTGCCGAACGGTAGGGAAGGAAGAAAACCATTTGGCCTAAAGGGGTGTACAGAAGGTAATGACTAAAGACATATGAAGGGACTTGGAGAGGTGGCAGAGATTTATACGGTTACAGTTGTGAATCTGGAAGAGGCATTACTAGGAATACCGGGATACCCCATCGAAACATTTCAATGTTTTAGTTTCACTGTGTACTGTTAAAGGAAAACTGATTTCCCGATTAGATACTTACTCCAGGGTATGTATTTACCAGGTATGATTCTCACATCTGTAAGGTTTTGCAGATGTTGAGTGGGAGTAAGTTATTGGGAATTAGGTGATCTTCCTCATTATATCGGGATTCGTTGTATTCAGTGATATTTGAGGAAATCACCTGGGCTGTTTGCCGGTCGGCAAATATTTAGTTTTGAATATCCGCTGTTGTGCACCAATTTCAAATTGATATATCTGTACGTCTATTTTCATAGAGTGAGATATACCTTTATGAAATTATGTCTATGACATTTACCTATATCAGTGGATGGTCAGGTAAGGAGCATTAAACAGCGGTGTAATTCTTCTTAACCATAAGTACAGTTTTCAACCTACGACACACAGTGAATGAGTTATCAGACTCAAGGGACTTATACAGAGTATTGTATGTTGTCCAGGGTCCACCAGGATAGAGGGGTTGGTCCTCGTACTATATTCGGTTTACTTTTGACTTCTCTAGTTTTTAGACAGGTGTTTCGTGGAAACACAGGGTCCGAATTTGGAGAAGTTATAGGTATTTGAATAGAGTAGAGAACCAGGTGTAGCAAGTATCGGGATTTTTCAAGGTGATCGAAGATGTAGATACTTGTCATTGGTATTCAGTTGATAGTAATGATTGAGAGAACTTGCTTCTCTTTCAGGTTACTCATAATTGGAAGCATTCCTAAGTTGAGTAACGCTGATCGGCCTCCTTCCATTTAGTTGACATGCACTGGGGATAGCTGCATGATTTGAATCTGGTTCAATTAAATCAGTGCCTCTGTTTCTATATTGGATATAGAACAGTTCATATCTTAACGTTGTTAAGGTACGGGGAGTTGTCTGGCTTATGCTTAAAACCAGACTCTGGATAACTCAAGGCATGTTTCTGTAATAGCTGTTTGTGGGTTGACCCAGGCTATGACGAGGGTTGACTTTCTACCATCTGGATGGACAATAGCGATATTGTTCTAGACTCGCCACAGTTTTAATAAAAATGGATTTTTTCAGAAAACAGTAGTGGGAGTATGGTAGAACTGGAAGTAATTCCAGAACCACAAACGATTACTGAAGATTTCAAAGGAACCTAAAGATTCAATCTGGATTGACATTCCATTGGCCACTCCGCAGATGAGGTGGGTAACTTCAGGGACCCGAGAGGTACTCCGGTAGCCTCAAGGACGGTGACAGGGAAGTTCTTGTTTACCCACACTTGCCATTGCTGTTGTTCCAGGTTGCGAGATCCGGCGGGAGGATGAGTATAGCGTCGTTCTAAACTAGTTTTAGAAGTGTACGTGTATATGACTCTGCCAGAGGGTTGTCGTAGTCAGTGGAAGCAGCGGAAGCATTGGTGGACAGGTAGCTTATGCCTATTTATAGACTAAAGCAAATGTAGCGGAGATAGATCATCTATTTCTGATGTGACAGTCATAGGTTTGACTTCATCAGAATAGGGGATGGATTTGTTGAGAAGCTAGTAGGGTGTGATGTCCTGGTATTTGGATGACATACACAGAATAGGAAAAGAAACTCCTATACTACAATCGGTTATACTTTGGTCGTCACACAGTGGTTTCTCCACATGGGACTTGGATATTATATCAGACATACTGGTTACTAGATCTATGGTTTTAGATCTAGATTTGGGTAGTTTCCCAATCTGGGTACTTAGACAGCATTCTAAGAGTATTTAGAATGGACGACTCCTGACACGGTAGTGTACCTGCAGGTGATGGAGTCACCCTTTCTAAACGTGTCTTACAGACTAAAGGGGAGAGGGATGTGCATGATTGGCAGATCACTTGCTTAGGCAATTGAGTCAATCATGAGATGTCAAGTACCACACCAGATGTTGTTCTTGCACCAGATGCAATAAGTTGACATTGATCCAATACTGGAGAAACAGTCGGAAGCAGCTTTAGAGCATAAGTGGATGTTCTAGGGATATGATAACGACAGCCTCATTCAGGAGACAGTTATCATTCCAGGCTTCCAAGGTGACCTGGACGACAAGGAGGTTGTCAGAGTTATAGTTTTCCTTCTGACGAGGGGCAGTATTTTTGGACAGGTGGTCCAAGGCAATACTGAGGGAGGCATGAAGCAGGATACTGATTAAGTTCAGTTGTCGATACAGTCTAAGAAGTTTGGATTTGGAGTTCATTTATGAGCTAGGTCCCATCAGACATCCAGACACATTCTAAGACAGGTATTGCTCATTTCGGGAGATGGTTTTCTCCGCGAACATGAGATATAGAGAGACATAGAAAGAAACATCAAGGCGGATCCACTCACTGAGGCTATTCCTCGAACGCAATAGTTTCGCAAACAGGTTTTGTGAGACTGACTAGTAGAGGAGTTGGGTGTTCGGTATCACACGGGCTGTGAGTATGCGACATCGCAATAATTAACCTTGAGTGCAAGTGGGAGATTGTTGGAGATAGTGCCCTCAGAGTCAATTATTGGATCACAGGCACGTGATTGCAATGATTGAGGGAGGACCTGTCCCAGTAGGACAGTCTTACTAGAGATGATAGTATGCTATCTGGTTTATCTTTATCATCGTGTACTGCTTAGGTGACCTGACAGGTCGCTATTACACGTTGATAGAGCCCCTAGGATTCTTGCTTGACCACCAGCAGTATGAGGGCGATCATATAAGTGGGAGCTGAGGGTCTATAAGCACATCCTTAAAAGGTCCCTAGTCGTGCGAGTTTCGAGACAGGGCATCGATACTCCAGAGTAGACTAGTGTATACAGTCGAGACCCCGACGAGGGGCGGTGGCCGGTTTCACAAGCCATTGGTGTCAGTTGGATCACCTAAGATGTATACAGGTGCTCATTGGGTTATGAGTACACCGGACAGGACTCGCCGGGAACATGCTAGTTGGTCTTATACCAGACGTCAGACAGCAGTCTCCAGGTGACATGTGTACAGGTTAGTTCATCGACCTGAGGATCGTCATTTGTCTCGTGTGAGTTCCCACTGTACTTTGATTACTACCCTACCACGCTCAAAGGAGACGTGCAAACAGGTTTTAGTTGGGTACAGTCCCGAGCCACATGGAGGCAGTGAGCGTATCTTCAGGGGTTCGTCTCTCCCGGTATTGGGGGTGAGGTCGCGCTGTGTCTAGGAGAGCCATTACACCAAGCCCTCGGCCGAGGCAGGAGATTTACTGGTAGGTATTCCAGTAGTATCTCAGGGTGTTCTGGGCTACACTCCGACACGACTTGTACCGCTTTTGGGGGTCTGACTTTTACCAACCCCCTAGGCCCGCCATGCGATGCTCATAGACGAACGGACCGGACTGTACGGATATTGTCACTGACAGGCTCAGTAGGGTGTCAGGCTGAGTTCGCTCACAGACGTCCCTTTTGGTCAAAACCTGGTAGCCCGTTACATATTGGCTTATACCTCTGACGTGCTAGTGGTTAAATCCACAACCAAGGTGGTGACGAGTCTTTAGGGTCCCCCACATTCAGTTACTCAAGTTTCGGGCGAAAAGCTGTAGAGGCCGTATGGAGATATGGCAAGGTCCGATCAGATACAGGCGGTATTGCACGGATCAGGATCGGACAGTTTGTACTAGAGGCCGTATGGATATATGGCAGAGATCAATCAGATACGTGCGGTATTGTATGGATCAGGATCGGACGGATATTACTAGCCGGCTTTGGTTTAAGCCGGATCCTAGTATAGTACAGTGTAGATTTTGTCTCTTTGCATTTGTATTTCGGTCGGAATACGAATGCAGGTGTGTATACACAGTATCGAGGTTTTCCTGTAATTTATTACGGGACCAGTTTTCTGGAGTTGCCAGTTTGCTTTCCGTTTCGGCCATTTTCTTTGTTTCGTTCGTTGGCCGAAGATTGGTGGAGGAGGGCTTATTTGCATTTGTGCAAATAAGCAATTGTGGAGGGGGGCTTTGCATATTCTTGTATCATGATACTTGCACCATCATTTGACCTCTTTTGACCATGATGGCTTGACTTATGTTTTCATGATGGTTGTGGTGGAGTGTTGGCCTTTGATTGTCATCATGCTTGTTGATGATGAAGTGTGATGATTGTTGTTTGAGTGTTGGACTTTCCTAGTGATCATTTCTTTGCATGATTGTCTTTTCTCTCACTCTCTCCCTCATTTGTTTTGGCCGGCCAAGCTTGTATAGGGCTGTCCAAAATTTTCGGATTGGGAATTGTTGTTCTTTTCATGCTCCAAAAATCCCCAAGTCCCTCTACATAGTTCTTGTATCATTCCTCCACCAAAATGGCAACTCCCATAACTCCTAGAGACACAAATAGCTCACTACACATTCTACAGCAAATCTTGGGCACGTCGACTAGCCAGCTTCGTGCCCGAGTTGCCTCGGTATTGAGGTGGGAGCCCGTAAAAGATGTAGGCGATGTGGTGCACTTCCGGCGACGAGGTGGAGACAGGACATTCCGCGGGAGATCGGGACGACGACGAGAAGACCGGAGGACTCGGATCAGTCGGTATATCTCTATTCCCTATCTTGTAGTTAGCTAGGACTAGTTAATGGTTCGATCCGGGTTTTTAGTGCGCGGTGGTGCCGGTTTGCTAGTTTGCAAAATTAAAGTTTATCACCGCTTCCGCATTTGGCTGTCGGATTGACGGCCGGGGCGCCGCCGTGCACTTACAGAATGTCAGTCACATGCATTGTCTTTACCCTCTATCGAGGGACGGTATGTTGGAAGAGTTCCAAGCTAGATACCGTGACATACTAGACGAGTAAAGGCAAGATACATCGCTACTTAAGATGCTACCAATGGAAGGCTGTTTGGGTGTATATTAGTTCATGAGATGAACTTAGTTCCTCCCATTGTGTGACAATAGAGTAATGGCTTATGCCAAGGAACCCCGGTCCCATCTGTGACTCAGGCGTATTCTAAGGCAGCATCACCTGATTATGGAGATAGTTGATCTCCAGGGTCATCGAGGTTAGGAGAGTAGACTCAAAGGACAACACGGCGGATCCACTCACAAAGGCCTTTTCCCAGAGAGAGACTTTTATGGGATGGTTGAGTATGAGATACTGCAACCACTGCTATCAGATGGCCCTAGTGCAAGTGGGAGATTGTTTGTTATATGTATGCCCTAGAGGCCATTACTATATAAAGGATGTATATTGTAGTGGATGCTTGGACATATATAGGGAGGACTTTCTTGCTCGACATGATAGTATGCTATCTGGTTGCGCTTTACCTTTACGTGTACACTGATTGTCTCTCTGTTACATATTGGTAAAGCTCTTAGGATGTGTACTTGACTACCTGGACTATGATGTGGATCATACTAGTGGGGACATGGTAGTCCATAAGTACATCCTTCAAGGTCCCTAGTCCTGGGTGTATCGAGACAGGGCATCGATATACCAGTGTAGACTAGCGTATACCTTCTCGACCCATACAGATGGGCGATGGATGATCCCATATCCATTGGTTTTGACATCAGAGATGATATACGGGTGCTCAGTGGAGGCTGGGTACACTGGACGGACTCGCCGAGAACACCCAGATGGTATTATACCTTACGTCAGATGGTAGTTCCCTAGTGACACTGGTACAGGTTAGTCTGTAGACCCGAGATCGTCATAATGTCTTGTGTGATTCCCACTGTGATTTGATTTCCACCTTACCACGTCCAAGAAGGCGTGCAAAACGGTGGTTTTTGGGTACAGTCCCGAATCATATGGAGGCAATGAGCGATACGAGGGGATTCGTCTCTCCCGGTATAGGGAGTTGATGTTGCGCTGTGTTCGATTGGCTATAACCGGAAATCCCTGGCCAGGGTTGCTGAGATTTACTGGTAAGTGTTACCTGTAGTTTCTCGAACTGTTATAGACCTCATATCGACACGACTTATCAAGCTATTGGGGTCTGACGTTTACCACCCCTAGGCGAGATATGCGACATATCAGACGACGAGACCGGACTGTACGGTAAGTGTTACTGGTTGGATTCACAGGAGTGTGAGCGGGCTTGCTCATTGATCTTCTGATCGCTCAATACCCGGGTGGCCGTTACGTTTAGCAGACCGCTTGCGGCTTGTGGGTGTTTGATAAGATCATCACTTACTACCGGCGTATTGACGAGTCTTTAGAGTCCTACACAGAGGTTTCCTGGCTCAAGCGAAACGAAATAGGAGCGCATATAAGATATGTGTGGGACCGAGAATAATGCGTGTATGTTATACCGTATTCTATTCTCGCGATGAATGCATCGATTGGGTGTATGCGATATAACCTAGTTCTCGAATCGAGCATTGATTCGATAAGTCGATATATTGGATATTAGTCGGTCATATGCGATATGACCGGATCGTTAAATCAAGTGTTGATTTAATGATTTAATGCATAATTATATATTTGATAAATTACTTTGCATTAATGAGTATTGGTTCACTTAAGATGGATTTTCACACTTGATGTGCACATTGTATATATGATATAGTTTTGTGCACTAGTTTGTATCATGTTTGATGATACATGCAAACTTGGGTGTGTTTATGCTTTTAACTATGATTAGGTTAATGGTTAGGGTTTTATTTATTTACTTATTCATTAATTTATTTATTTATTTTTGGCAAAATGAAATGTTGGCTAATTTTGTATCTTTGCTTTAGCTACATGAAGCTTTTTTAGATTATCTACCATTTTGTCTTTTGCCTAAACCTAACCATTCACCTAACCCTAGTTTATTCTCTACACTTAACCAAGGTTGCATTATGATAACTTCACTTAATTTATCATTTGTTTTATTATTCTCTCATGATATTCTTTCTTCTTCTTCTTCTTCTTCTTCTTCTTCAAGAAGAAGAAACTTTGCTACCATTAATGGTGCCTAGAGAAAAAGAGTGAGAAATCCAAATCCCAAGTGAACCCACTTCCTATTTCTTCATCCTCTACCACTTGCCATGTAGTATAGGGTGTTTTCTTCATATGTTTCAAGACTTGGTGAAGTTGGAGCTTGATCTTGAGTTGCCTCGATGTAGATCATCTTCGGCATCGAAGTCGATGACCTAGCCCGATCATTTCTTCGACGAAACCATCGCTGGAGTCCGGGATCCGATGATCGCAGTGGAGGGACATCATCATGGAGCTAAGGAAGTGGAGGAACGGATCTACAAAGGTTTTATTGTTAGTGTATATGCCCTAGAGGCCATTACTGTATCATACTAGTTTGTATATTACTTAATGGATGCTTGGGATATTCACCTTGTATATACAATCTTGCTCAAAATAGTAGTATGCTACTTGGTTTGTTTCTACTTCAATGTGTACATGTGTTTATTTTTGTATATCGCCTATACACATTAGTAGAGCCCTTAGGATCTTTGCTTGATTACCAGCGATGTGATGGCCGTCACACTAGTGGGGCTGGGTAATCTATAAGCGCATCCTTATGCAGGTCCCTGGTCGCAGGACTATCGAGACAGGGCATCGATACTCCGGAGTAGACCAGCGCATGCGCTTCTCATCCCAGTGTGGGAGACGGTCTGTCCCACAGCCGTCAGTACGTCGTACTTGAGATAGTATGCGGGTGCTCGTTAGGTTACGGGTACACTGGACAGGACTCGTCGGGAACTAACTAGTTGGTATTATACCTATCGTCAGTTATCAGTTCCCAGGTGACATGAGTACAGCTTAGGCCGATGACTTGACACTGTCACTTCGCCTCGGGTGTGTTCCCACTGTACTTTGATCACTACCCTACCACGGCTCAAAGGAGTCATGCAAACAGGTGGTGGTTGGGTGCAGTCCCGAAGCACTTGGAGGCAGTGACGGTTAGACAAGATTCGTCTCTCCCGGTATTGGGGGTTGACATCGCGCTGTGTCTAGGAGAGCCATTACACGAGTAGTCCCTGGCCAGGGCAAACGAGATATACTGGTAGGTTTCCAGTGTTATCTCAGGGTGTTTTGGGCTTCGCTCCGGCACGACTTGTACCGCTATTGGGGGACTGACGTTTACCACCCCCTAGGCCCGCCATGCGATGTATCAGACGAACAGACCGGACTGTACGGAGAATGTCACACTCAGGCTCAGTAGGAGTTCAGATGGGTTTCGCCTCGTCGGTCTTCTTGTCGGCATTACCTAGGGACCGTTACGCACAGCTAGTGCCGCTTGCGGTCTGTGGTTAAACCCACTGCCAGCGTAGTGTCGAGTCTTTAGAGTCCCACACAGAAAGCTTTTCGCCTTTAGGCAAAAGAGTAGAGGTCGCATGGTATTGCGACAGGTCGCATGGTTTTGCGACAGGGTTCGGTCACATCCGTGCACTTGTGCACGTACAGTGTCCGGACAGTTTACACTAGCAGGCTTTGGTTTAAGCCAGATCCTAGTATACCTTATGGGATTGGATTTATCCAGTTTGCATTCGTGTTCCTCGGAACGCGGATGCGGGTGTGTATGCACAGTTGACAGGGAGGCACAGACAGCGGATTCTCATTAGGGTTGTTGACAGTTGACCGTTGACTTTTCGACTTTTTGCTAAACCCTAATGAGAATATGATATGCGATTAACTATTATATTAATTAAGTATTATAGTGACTTGGTTGTTGACTTTTGTTGACTTTGTTGACTTGTTGACTTTTGTTGACTTTGTTGACCGGTTGACTAGGCTTGACTAGTTGACCATCATGATAACCATGGTTATCATTTCATGCCAAAGACTTTTTCTTGCTTGTTCATTTGAGTAAAATGAGTGCATGACATGATAAGGTTATGGTTGCTTCAACCATCACATAAGACTTTTATTGATATGATGAGTTATGATTACATTGGATTATGAGAGGGTGAGAGACAAAAGAGAGCCTCATTTCTTTCTTGCTCATTCTCTCTCTTGTTCTTGAGCTCTCCTCTTGCTCTCACCCTCAACCTCTTGCTCCCTCTCTTGATCTATGGTTCTCTTGTCTCATGAGTTGAGAATCAAGAACCATAGATAAAATCCCATTCTAAATCTTCTCTACTCATTCTAGTTCACTAGGTTTAGCAAACCAAGTGAACTAGTTTCTTCAAAGAACGAAGAAGGAGCTAAAGGTTGGAGCTTTCAGGTGGATCTATCTTCGGCGTACGGAGACGACGAGAAGAAGCCATCGGACCACCATCGGAGCCTTGAAGACGAAGGAGTTCAAGACAAGCTAGGTATAACCATCTCCATCCGAGTAGCTAACTCTCTTTAGCAAAGTTTGCTAGTTTTAGTTTAGTTAAAGATCCCGACTTTGCTTAGTCCATGTTGCCCCTTGCGCTAAAAATTTGATTTTTATACCGTTTCCGCCTCCCCGTAAGAACCGGGGGTCGCAACGTGGACTTACAGTGGTATCAGAGCCTAACTAAACTTAAACTAGCTTGGTAGTGAAGTGTAACGAAGTTCGGAACCGGAAAAATCAAAAAAACCAAACTTTTACAAAATCTGAGTTTCTGTTGAAATTTTTTCTGGTCAAAATGAAAAACTTTATACTCCTAAATTCGGCTCAGGGTTTTGTGTGAACACCCATGAAAAACGGTCCACTGTTTCGTTCAAACCGCCGCGCTTCCGCCGCACGAGGTAGGCATGTGCCGCGGAAGCGCCGCGGTTTGTCTTCTTCTCTGCATCGTTTTTCGTGCAGTGTGTGTCTGTGTTGGTTTTGGGATTTTTGAAATATATTATATGTGCCCAGATTTTCCAGAAAAGAAATTTCCTTTTGGGGTCCTATAATTCCGTATTTTTTTCCGAACTTCACTGCACTTTGACTATGATGGTTATATCTGTGATGTTTGCATGTATTGAACGTCGGCTAATCGCTATAAGTCGATTGGTCGGGGTTATACATGATCTGTGTTTGATGCTGGAATGTGTATATAAATATGTTGGATTGTCGCGGGTGAATAGCCGGGGGTTGTGAGACGAGAGTTTTTCTTTTCTTGCAATTCATGTAAATTTGTAAATTGATGTAATAATTATTTGTATGGCCACACAACCGGGTCGGGGTTGTAGCCGTCATTGTATAATTTCTTTTTACTGTTTTTGCTCCTAGGATAGACCCATGGAGGGGTGCACAAACTACCGGGTATGCCGAAGTGTCGAGTGGCCTACTCATGGAGATGAGGGAGGTTGCTACGCTTCGGGTACTTGGCGGGTAGTTTGCCGCACCCGTAGGGGTCTTGGGTGGGGTTTTGGCTATTCACCGCGACCGTGTAATCTGTTCTTGTTACAGGCTCGTACAAATTACAGATTCCTAGTATATCCAATGTATTTATCTGTGATCTGAAATGTTTATCATTGCAGTATATCTATATATGATATTATTTAGGCGTTGCTTATGTTTTACAGACGCGCTAGCCCAGCCCCCGCTCTGTCGTTAGTTAAGTAACCTAACGGGTAATGACGGGGCCCAGTGGCGAATGCGAATGGCATAAGCGTACGTCATATTTTGGTTGTTTTCTGCAATGGTAGGATTAAATGATGGGACGCATTAAAAGAACTAATGCAAGAATATCACGCATTAAAAGAACTAATGCAAGATAATAAACCAAGTTAAAGTCGTTGGAACACTTTCGAAAAACCACTCGGTTCTTTTCAAAACAACTTTTAAATGCGGAGCTTGAGCCACTCCTTTTAAAAGCTATCTCGTTCCATCGACCAAATCAAGTTCACTACGTTCACGGTTTTGCCAAAACCATTCGTAGCCCTCCGTCGATTCGTATGAATATTCAATAGTATTCAAGCTGTGTTTGTTGACCTTCGTCAAGGCATAGTGATTGGTAGCTATTGGGTATTCATATGTAGCATAGATAGATGCGTTGGTTTGGGACATTCGCATTACCTTGTTGACCTTCGTCAAGGGTATATACGGGTGGATTCAAATTAACCTGGATAATGACGGGCAGAACTTGACATGTGACTTATGATTTGTTGACCTTCGTCAAGGTCATAAGAGCATGGGGCAAAAATCCACATCGGGAGTTTCATAAGTACTGAAACTTGCTAGATTTGCATACCATTTGGAGTGTGATGATTCTGGTAGGATTCCTTCAGTTTCGTCACGCAATGATATTTGGATCCCGATCCTATTGTGAGTATATGCTACTCCTCGGGAAATTTCTCACTTAACGATCAATGCTATAAACCTAGTAGGTGCCTAGAAAGGTGTTAGCGGGGCTACGCCCCCAGGGAAAAGAGGTTCTTTAATTAAGGAACTTCGCGAAAGCGTTGGAAAACCTCCCTCGAAGTACCGACACCGGCCTGGCTGAACGGTTAAGCAAGTATTGTGCGGTGGGATTGATCCCGGCTAATTCTTCCTTTATGGTTTGAGGAGGGATTCGAGAAACAGTGGGAGCCATCCTGTTTAGACAAACTAAAAACCACTCTAAACTTGCAAGAGCATCATGCTGAGTGTTTCTTCTTCTCTCTCCTAATTGCAGCGACCAATCAACATGACTGGACTTAAGTTACTCCTAGATAAAAACAAACTGACAGGGCCAAACTACAAAGATTGGCTCAGGAATGTCAAGATAGCAATCACTTATGACAAGCTGGGGTATCTTCTTACCACCAAAGCTCCCCCTGTCCCTGGTCCAACTTCCAGTGTCGCGGATAAGGAAATCCGCAAGACTTGGGAGATTGATAGCGCGAAGGCCAAGTGCCTCCTGCTTGCCTCGATGGACAATGAACATCAGAGGAGGCATGAGAATATGGACATGGAGTCCATATTGCTCCATACAAAAGAACTGTATGGAGAGCAATCACGTATCGCAAGATACGAAGCGTCGAAAAAGTTATTTTCGACAAGAATGGCCGTCGGATCATCAGTAGCCGAGCACGTGCTAAAGATGATCGGCTACATTGAGGAGCTCGTTGACCTAGGGATCACATTAGAGAGTGAGCTATATACGGATATAGTTCTCCAGTCCCTTCCTTCCACTTACGCCCAGTTCATACTGAACTTCAACCTACAAGAAAAAGAGGTTGAACTTTCAGAGCTCCTCAACATGCTGAGGAGCGCAGAGGGCACCCTACAGAAGGGTAGGGATACATCCACTTTGTTTGTAGGAGGATCATCTTCTTCTAGGTCCAAGGCGAAAGCCAAGGGAAAGAAGAAGAAGGCCCCCGCCAAACCAAGGGGCGGTGTTAGTAAAGTGGATACGAAGGGAAAAGCAAAAGCAACACAGATAGCGGGGAAGCTTGTGGACAAGGATGAATGCTTCTATTGTCATAAGAAAGGACACTGGAAGAATGATTGCAGGGCCTGGAAGGCCAGAACACAGGAATTGAAGCAGGTTGCAGCTTCAGCTTCAGGTGTGTATGTTATTGAAAATTGTCTTTCAATAAACTCTACTTCCTGGGTATTGGATACCGGATCAGGATCTCATATCTGTAATTCTTTGCAGGCGTTGAGAAACCGTAGGGTTTTGAAGGCAGGTGACATGACCCTCAAAGTTGCGAACGGAGCTAGCATGGATGCTAAAGCCGTGGGGGACTATCACCTGGGAATGTCAGATGGACATGTTTTGGTTTTGCGTAATTGCTTTTTTGTACCCAACGCAACTTGTAATATCATTTCTGTATCTTTAGTTTCTAAAGAAGGTTATGAATTTGCGTTTGTAAGTAATGTTGTAAACATTCACCTTAATCAAGTTTTGATTGGGTCAGGTACATTGAGTAATGGTATATACGTGTTAAACCAACCACAGATTTTCAACGTCCAGAATACACACAAAAGAAAGTCTCCGGAAATGAATCAGACTTTCTTATGGCATTGTAGATTGGGTCACATCAATGAGAGAAGGTTGACTAAGTTACATACAGAAGGATATTTGAATGCGTTCGAATATCAATCGTATGCCACTTGTCAATCTTGTCTCAAAGGAAAGATGACAAAGACTCCGTTTACTGGACAAGAAGTAAGAGCGAGCGAGCTCTTGGGACTCGTACACAGTGACGTGTGCGGTCCAATGTCTACACATGCCCGAAGCGGACATTCTTACTTCATTACTTTTACGGATGACTTCTCAAGGTACGGTTATGTCTTCTTGATGAAACATAAGTCCGAGGCCTTTGGAAAATTCCAGGAGTATAAGAATGAAGTAGAGAAACAGACCGGCAAAAGTATTAAGATTCTAAGATCGGATCGAGGTGGAGAATACTTAAGTGCCGAATTCCTGAATTACTTAAAAGAGAATGGTATTCTCTCTCAGCTTACTCCTCCATACACTCCGCAACATAACGGTGTATCGGAGAGACGGAACCGAACCCTATTGGATATGGTTCGGTCCATGATGAGTAACGCTGAGTTACCGCGATCATTCTGGGGATATGCACTAGAAGCAGCTGCGTATCTCTTGAACAAGGCTCCCACCAAGACTGTGCCTACCACCCCATATGAGATGTGGACTGGGAAGAAACCCTGTCTTAAGTATCTTAAAGTATGGGGATGTCCAGCTTTTGTAAAAAAGCAGCATACGGACAAACTTGAGGCACGTTCAGTACAGTGTAAGTTTGTGGGATACCCAAGGAACTCCAGGGGGTATCTTTTCTATTCCGCTGAGGAGCAAAAGGTCTTTGTTTCTCAGCATGCCCGCTTCTTGGAAACTGAGTTTTTAGAAACCCAGATAAGTGGGAACACAATAGAACTGGAAGAAGTTCCAGAACCACAGACTGTTACTGAAAGCTTAGTGGAACCAGAGGGTTCAACAGAACAGGACATTCCTGCGCCACACCGCAGGAGTAGTAGGCAGTCTCATCCGCCCGAGAGATACTACGGTTTTCTCATAGACGGGGATAGAGAGGATTGCATCATAGATTATGATGAGCCTACTAGCTTCCAGCAGGCCGTTCAGAGCGTTGACTCAGTGAAATGGCTGGATGCAATGCGGACCGAAATGGAGTCCATGTACACCAACAAGGTATGGACGTTGGACATTGCTCCAGACGGGGTAAAACCCGTAGGATGCAAGTGGATCTTCAAAAGGAAGATTGGTGTAGATGGACAGGTTGAGACCTATAAAGCTAGGCTGGTAGCAAAGGGTTTTCGTCAAAGACCTGGCTTGGACTATGACGAAACCTTTTCTCCAGTAGCCATGCTGAAATCCATTCGGATCCTTCTTGCCATTGCTGCCTTCCACGATTATGAGATCTGGCAAATGGACGTAAAGACAGCTTTTCTAAATGGAAATTTAGAGGAGTGTGTCTATATGGACCAACCAGAGGGTTTCATTCAGAGTGGGAGCAGCGGAAAGGTGTGCAAGTTGCTTAAGTCCATCTATGGACTAAAGCAGGCATCGCGGAGTTGGAACATCTGCTTTGATGAGACGGTCAAAGAATTTGGCTTTATCAAAAATCCAGATGAACCATGCATCTATAGTAGATTTGTAGCGAGAACTGTAGTATTCCTCGTTTTATACGTGGATGATATTCTCTTAATAGGAAATGACATTCCTATGCTACAATCTGTCAAGGGGTTCTTGTCACACAGGTTCTCCATGAAAGACCTGGGTGATGCCTCATACATTCTGGGTATCCGGATCTACCGTGACAGATCCAAGAGGATATTAGGACTTTCACAGTCCAGGTACATCGACACCATACTGAAGAGGTTCAGTATGGAAGATTCCAAGCGCGGTAACCTACCGGCTTGTCACGGGATCACCCTCTCCAAAGAGATGTCTCCCAAGACTGATTTGGAGAGGGATCGCATGTCTATTATACCCTACGCTTCTGCGGTAGGCTCTATAATGTATGCGATGTTGTGTACCAGACCGGATGTAGCTTATGCACTGAGTGTGGTAAGCCGGTATCAGTCTAACCCTGGGGAGAAACACTGGATAGCGGTAAAGAACATTCTCAAGTACCTAAGAAGGACTAAGGAGATGTTCTTGGTGTATGGCGGAAAAGACCTCCAGATCGAGGCCTTTGCTGACTCCAGCTTCCAGAGTGACAAGGATGATTCCAAGTCCATGTCGGGTTTTGTCTTTACCCTCAATGGAGGGGCGGTGTGTTGGAAGAGTTCCAAACAGGAAACCGTTGCAGACTCGACGATGGAAGCGGAATACATCGCTGCATCTGATGCCGCAAAAGAAGCTGTCTGGATGAGGAAGTTCTTGAAAGAACTTCAGGTGGTTCCATCCATTGTTGATCCAATACCTCTGTATTGCGACAACAACGGGGCTATAGCTTTAGCGAAGGAACCCAGGTCCCATCAGAGATCCAGGCACATCTTGAGGCGGTATCACCTGATCAGGGAGATCGTGGATCGCTAGGAGATCGAGGTTCGGAGAGTCGCTTCAGAAGACAACACTGCAGATCCATTCACCAAGGCCTTGCCCCAGACTCAGTTCGAGCGGCTGATCGAGATGATAGGTCTTCGATACGCCAGTACATGGCCTTAGTGCAAGTGGGAGATTGTTAATGTATATGCCCTAGAGGCCATTACTGTATCATACTAGTTTGTATATTACTTAATGGATGCTTGGGATATTCACCTTGTATATACAATCTTGCTCAAAATAGTAGTATGCTACTTGGTTTGTTTCTACTTCAATGTGTACATGTGTTTATTTTTGTATATCGCCTATACACATTAGTAGAGCCCTTAGGATCTTTGCTTGATTACCAGCGATGTGATGGCCGTCACACTAGTAGGGCTGGGTAATCTATAAGCGCATCCTTATGCAAGTCCCTGGTCGCAGGACTATCGAGACAGGGCATCGATACTCCGGAGTAGACCAGCGCATGCGCTTCTCATCCCAGTGTGGGAGACGGTCTGTCCCACAGCCGTCAGTACGTCGTACTTGAGATAGTATGCGGGTGCTCGTTAGGTTACGGGTACACTGGACAGGACTCGTCGGGAACTGACTAGTTGGTATTATACCTATCGTCAGTTATCAGTTCCCAGGTGACATGAGTACAGCTTAGTCCGCTGACTTGACACTGTCACTTCGCCTCGGGTGTGTTCCCACTGTACTTTGATCACTACCCTACCACGACTCAAAGGAGTCGTGCACACAGGTGGTGGTTGGGTGCAGTCCCGAAGCACTTGGAGGCAGTGACGGTTAGACAGGATTCGTCTCTCCCGGTATTGGGGGTTGACATCGCGCTGTGTCTAGGAGAGCCATTACACGAGTAGTCCCTGGCCAGGGCAAACGAGATATACTGGTAGGTTTCCAGTGTTATCTCAGGGTGTTTTGGGCTTCGCTCCGGCACGACTTGTACCGCTATTGGGGGACTGACGTTTACCGCCCCCTAGGCCCGCCATGCGATGTATCAGACGAACAGACCGGACTGTACGGAGAATGTCACACTCAGGCTCAGTAGGAGTTCAGATGGGTTTCGCCTCGTCGGTCTTCTTGTCGGCATTACCTGGGGACCGTTACGCACAGCTAGTGCCGCTTGCGGTCTGTGGTTAAACCCACTGCCAGCGTAGTGTCGAGTCTTTAGAGTCCCACACAGAAAGCTTTTCGCCTTTAGGCAAAAGAGTAGAGGTCGCATGGTATTGCGACAGGTCGCATGGTTTTGCGACAGGGTTCGGTCACATCCGTGCACTTGTGCACGTACAGTGTCCGGACAGTTTACACTAGCAGGCTTTGGTTTAAGCCAGATCCTAGTATACCTTATGGGATTGGATTTATCCAGTTTGCATTCGTGTTCCTCGGAACGCGGATGCGGGTGTGTATGCACAGTGGACAGGGAGGCACAGACAGCGGATTCTCATTAGGGTTGTTGACAGTTGACCGTTGACTTTTCGACTTTTTGCTCAACCTTAATGAGAATATGATATGCGATTAACTATTATATTAATTAAGTATTATGGTGACTTGGTTGTTGACTTTTGTTGACTTTGTTGACTTGTTGACTTTTGTTGACTTGTTGACTTTGTTGACCGGTTGACTAGGCTTGACTAGTTGACCATCATGATAACCATGGTTATCATTTCATGCCAAAGACTTTTTCTTGCTTGTTCATTTGAGTAAAATGAGTGCATGACATGATAAGGTTATGGTTGCTTCAACCATCACATAAGACTTTTATTGATATGATGAGTTATGATTACATTGGATTATGAGAGGGTGAGAGACAAAAGAGAGCCTCATTCTTTCTTGCTCATTCTCTCTCTTGTTCTTGATCTCTCCTCTTGCTCTCACCCTCAACCTCTTGCTCCCTCTCTTGATCTATGGTTCTCTTGTCTCATGAGTTGAGAATCAAGAACCATAGATAAAATCCCATTCTAAATCTTCTCTACTCATTCTAGTTCACTAGGTTTAGCAAACCAAGTGAACTAGTTTCTTCAAAGAACGAAGAAGGAGCTAAAGGTTGGAGCTTTCAGGTGGATCTATCTTCGGCGTACGGAGACGACGAGAAGAAGCCATCGGACCACCATCGGAGCCTTGAAGACGAAGGAGTTCAAGACAAGCTAGGTATAACCATCTCCATCCGAGTAGCTAACTCTCTTTAGCAAAGTTTGCTAGTTTTAGTTTAGTTAAAGATCCCGACTTTGCTTAGTCCATGTTGCCCCTTGCGCTAAAAATTTGATTTTTATACCGTTTCCGCCTCCCCGTAAGAACCGGGGGTCGCAACGTGGACTTACATTTATTTCCTTTCACTTTATAGTATAGTTGTTTGCATGTTTAATTTTCGCCTATCCTCTAGTTAACGATCTAGTTTAGGGTTTCTCGGCACCGGAAAATTTGAATTTGGCATAGTTGATGACTTGTGGAACCTCTTGAGTGTGCCTAGGAACCCTACAGTTTTATGTTATGATTTTATTGTGGTGAGAAAAGAAAAGAAAGGAAAAAGGTGTCATGATGACTTGAGGAGAGAGAGAGAGAAAGGGGGGGACATCATGATGAGAGGTAAGCATGCTAAGAGTGAGAGAGAGAAAGAGAGGTAAGGCTCTACCCACACCTCTTCACTTCATTTCATTTCTTCAACTCCCTCATCCTTCTTCATCTCCTTCTTCCTCCACCTCACTACCAATGGAAACCATCTCCAAAACCTAATCAAAACCCCAAACTCCTTTCATTAAAAATGGGATTTTGATGAGTTGAAAAGCTAGGGTTTTCTTGAGTGGCCTAAATGAGGTATAATTTCTACCACTTAGTTAGTTTTTAGTTCCTTTATATTCTAGTTGTAGTTTAGAATGGGTTTAGTGGTGAGTTGTGAAGTTTGAAAATTCTAGTGAAGGGTTTGGGAAATTGTGTCGAAGTTATGATGAGTAGTGGCTGTTAACAAGACTTGAGTGGTGTTTTACTGACCTAGAACAGAAAAAATTGAACCCAAACACGAACTTAGAACTTCCGACATCGGTTAAATTTGACAGTTTGTGATAGTATTATGGAATCTGGTATCATCCGAGACCTTTGTAAACGAAGTTTCCTTGACCATGAGACGTGCAGGCAACCTTGAATCAACCCTAGAAACCTGAGCCCCTCCCCCTATTTTCTGGCCGCAATTTTAATCATTATGGCCGCAAATTGGGGCCAGAGCAGTGTGGATCTTAGTGAAATTTGTTCTGTGGCATTATTATCCTATAAATTGAGCAACCCTATGTGCAAAATTTCTTAGTTTGGCCTAGGGTGAAATCTGGGAGTGGTTTTTCTATTGTTGATGTTTTCATGTTTTCCGTATTTTGAAATGTTAGTTTTGATATTTGGATTTGTATTTGGTTGTTGGATGTTTGTACATCAACGACTAGGGATGATTGATTGGTTTTGCATGCGTGGGCTATAGGTTCTAACCTATAGGCGATCCGTATGCCGTTTTGGTTTCCGGATTCGATTTTAATAGCGTTTGCGACTGTGTATTATTGTAGGTACCCTCGCGTGGATTCTGAGATGATGGAGCATGGCATCATCGGCTTCGGCAAGCAAGTAGCAAGGTGAGTCGATCTTTATCCAGGGGGAAGTCGGGTGGATGGTGTATAGCACCCCCGCAAGTTTTTGATGGAAACCGATTCCTAGTATATGGTTAAGGAAACCTTTAATATAAAACTATAGATAAAGTTAAGAGATAGTTAGAGAAACTATATTAGGAACTAAAGGATAGTCAGAAGTGAGTTGATCCGGCTAATATGTGATGACGGGATTTGAGGATGATGTTTGATGATATTGCCGTTTAGGGTACTATAAGACTAGATAGCCGACGTATATGTGTCATCCGAACCATACCTGTTTCCAAACTGAAGAATCGTATGCATCTTTTAAACAAATACCTTGAGGGACGTTACGGATTTTCAAATGATATCTTTTCCTTAAAAACGCCGTAGCCCCTATTTTCAAAACTACGATTCACATCTTTCAAAAACTGTTTGTATGGTTCAGGTGCGTATGTTAGATTACATACTTATGCTTATAGTAAAGGTAGAATGTATATGTAAAATTGACCTTATGTGAGATATAAATGCGATGAATAGAGAATACGATTTGACATGTGATATGATGATATATTGGTATACGGATGCGAGTCGATTGAGATGATTGACACCTTGTCGGTCCCCTGATACGAGATTGTTATGGATGTGACCTGGGACATTGGTATATAGACATATATAGAATGTCTTGAATCATGAGTGATTTCCGTACGAGACGTTAGGTCCATACCCCTCATTGTCATATAGGATAATAGGATCCCCGATGGTTCAGTGTCGCCGTACGATGATTTTCCGTACGTGATGAGTTGGGCTCGATGATTGATCCATACCCTTGACTAGAGGATGCCGTATGATGGATTATTCCGTATGTGATGTTGTGAGGCTAGATACCGATGGTTAGATTCACCGACAAGGTCATGTTAGATACGTATACCTGTCAGCATTTTGCATACGATTTACTTTATGCTACGCTCATGTCACTCGCATTGCATTACTTATACCCGTGCTTGTACACCTGCACCATTATCGATGATGCGTATGTTACACTTGCACAGATTGCCGGGTAACACACTTCATCATCGATAATTGCTATGTCACTAACACAGTAAAATCACTGCATCAGGATATGACTCCTTGCATGTTATATTTGCTATAGTTACATATTGTACACCTATACTTGCGTACATACATATTGTATACACATACATGCGTACATAAATATTGTACACCCAAACTTGCGGACATACACATTTGTACGTCCATACTTGTGTACATGCATATTCTACACCCATACTTGCGTACATACATTTTTTACACCAGTATTTGCGTACATACATATTGTACACCCAAACTTGCGTACATACATATTGTTCACCCATACTTGCGGACATACACATTTGTACGTCAATACTTGCATACATACATATTGTACATCCATACTTGCGTACATACATATTGTACACCTATACTTGCGGACATACACATTTGTACGTCCATACTTGCGTACATACATATTGTACACCTATACTTGCGTACATACATATTGTACACCCATACTTGAGAACATACACATTTGTACGCCCATACTTGCGTACATACACATATGCACCTTTATATGATATTGCATTCGATTTTGGAGATTCGGGAACAGCATGATATATTTTAAAACTGGATTCATTTAAAAGAGCGGTTTTCGTTCAATATGTCCATATTACTGTTCCATGTTGCATGATATACAGATATTCTTAAATTTCTGTTATATATCGCACACATCATGCTTTATGATTACACGAATTGAGATATGTTGTTTTCATGAGATTTCTGGATTTGAGAACCGTGGCTATTTCATAAGAAAGCATGTACTGTTTTAAAAACCCGGTTTCTCTTGATATGATATTTCAGTGCGTCCACCATGCATTTTCTCGGTTCTGAGACGTATGACATGTGAAACCCAATTTGAGGAGCTGGATGAGGCCGATTGCGGGTACATGGTGGACCCGGTATGGTACCCGGGATGAGAATGGATTGCTATGGAGTAGACGGTGAGCCTGGCAGAGGGACTACAACCTACCGGTGATAGTATTTGGGCTCGGCGGATATCCGGAGGATACCGACCGGAGTTGAGAGATGATATGGGCTAATCCGGACTGACGGAGCCCGTCGGCCGATCCGGACTGACGGAGCCCGAGATATGAGGATTTACGTGTCGATGCTGGACATGGGTTTCATAATGTTTTCGAGTGTCGATACTGGACACCCAGGTTCCATGATTTTGATGTGTCGCGAGGGACACACGTTGATTTTGTTGGAGATAGTGCCCTAAGAGTCAATTATTGGATCACAGGCACGTGATTGCGATGATTGAGGGAGGACCTATCCCGGTACAACAGTCTTACTCGAGATGATAGTATGCTATCTGGTTTACCTTTATCATCGTGTACTGCTTTAGGTGACCTGACATGTCGCTATTACACGTTGATAGAGCCCCTAGGATTCTTGCTTGACAACCAGCAGTATGAGGGCGATCATATAAGTGGGAGCTGGGGTCTATAAGCACATCCTTAAAAGGTCCCTAGTCGTGGGAGTTTCGAGACAGGGCATCGATACTCCAGAGTAGACTAGTGTATACAGTCGAGACCCCGACGAGGGGCGGTGGCCGGTCTCACAAGCCACTGGTGTCAGTTGGTTCACCTAAGATGTATACAGGTGCACATTGGGTTATGAGTACACCGGACAGGACTCGTCGGGAACATGCTAGTTGGTCTTATACCTGATGTCAGATAGCAGTTCCCTGGTGACATGTGTACAGGTTAGTTCATCGACCTGGGGATCGTCATTTGTCTCGTGTGAGTTCCCACTGTACTTTGATTACTACCCTACCACGCTCAAAGGAGACGTGCAAACAGGTTTTAGTTGGGTACAGTCCCGAGCCACATGGAGGTAGTGAGCGGGTCTTCAGGGGTTCGTCTCTCCCGGTATTGGCGGTGAGGTCGCGCTGTGTCTAGGAGAGCAATTACACAAAGCCCTCGGCCGAGGCAAGAGATTTAATGGTAGATATTCCAGTAGTATCTCAGGGTGTTCTGGGCTACACTCCGACACGACTTGTACCGCTATTGGGGGTCTGACTTTTACTAACCCCCTTGGCCAGCCATGCGATGCTCATAGACGAACGGACCGTACTGTACGGATATTATCACTGACAGGCTCAGTAGGGTGTCAGGATGAGTTCGCTCATCGACGTCCCTTTTGGTCAATACCTGGTAGCCCGTTACGTATTGGCTTATACCTCTGACGTGCTAGTAGTTAAATACACAACCAAGGTGTTGACGAGTCTTTAGAGTCCCCCACATTCTGTTGCTCAAGTTTTCGGGCGAAAAGCTGTAGAGGCCGTATGGAGATATGGCAGGGTTCGATCAGATACGTGCGGTATTGCACGGATCAGGATCGAACGGATTTCACTAGCCGGCTTTGGTTTAAGCCGGATCCTAGTATAGGTGTAGATTTTGTCTCATTGCATTTATATCCGGTCGGAATACAGATGCGGGTATGTATACTCAGTATCGGGGTTTTCCCATAATTTATTACGGGACCAGTTTTCCGGAGTTGCCAGTTTGCTTTCCGTTTCGGCCATTTTCATTTGTATCTTTAATTGGCCGAAGATTGGTGGAGGAGGGCCTATTTGCAAGTATGCAAATTTGGATAGTGGAGGGTGTTATTTGCATATTCTTGTATCATGATAATTCCTCCACCATTTGACTTCTTCTTCTTCTCATCATGGCTTGACTTTTGAGTCATCATGGTTGTTGATGATTAGCTTGTTGGAGTGTTGGGTTTGGTGCAATCATGGTTGTTGATGATTGGTTGATGGAGTGTGAGTTTTAGTGGGTGGTCATTTCCTTTTTCATGATAACCCTTTTCTCTCTCTTGTTTATTGGCTGACACTCATTCCTTTGATACTACTCTTTCATTCTCACTCTCCCCTCACTTTGCATGGCCGGCCACTTCCTCAAGTGGGTTGTCCCCAATTTTTGTGGAGGGATTTTATCTCTTTTGGCTTGTAAAAAATCCCATAGCTCCACAAAAATTCCACAACTCATCCCTCCACCAAATGGCAACCTCCATAAACCCTAAATGAGACATATAGATCTTCACTATATTCTACAGCAAACCTTGGGCACGTCGGCTCGCCAACTTCGTTCCCGAGTTTCCTCGGTATGGAGGTGGGAGACGTAAAAGAAGCCGGCGACGCGGTGCCCTTCCGGCGATGAGGTGGAGACCGGAGATTCCGCGGGGAGATCGGGACGACGACGAGAAGACCGGAGGACTCGGATCACTCGGTGTTAGTTATATGTATGCCCTAGAGGCCATTATACATTGGATGTATATTGTAGTGGATGCTGGGACATATATAGGGAGGACTTTCTTGCTCGACATTATAGTATGCTATCTGGTTGACCTTTACCTTAACGTGTACACTGATTGTCTCTCTGTTACATGTTGGTAAAGCCCTTAGGATGTGTACTTGACTACCTGGACTATGATGCGGATCATACTAGTGGGGACAGGGTAGCCCATAAGTACATCCTTCAAAGTCCCTAGTCGTGGGTGTATCGAGACAGGGCATCGATATACCAGAGTAGACTAGCGTATACCTTCTCGACCCATACAGATGGGCGATGGATGATCCCATATCCGTCGGTGTTTGACATCAGAGATGATATACGGGTGCTCAGTGGAGACTGGGTACACTGGACGGACTTGCCGAGAACTCCTAGATGGTATTATACCTCACGTCAGATGGCAGTTCTCTGGTGACACTGGTACAGAGTAGTCTGTTGACCCGAGATCGTCATAGAGTCTTGTGTGGTTCCCACTGTGCTTTGATTTCCATTTTACCACATCCAAGAGGGCATGCAAAACGGTGGTTTTTGGGTACAGTCCCGAGTCACATGGAGGCAATGAGCGATAGGAGGGGATTCGTCTCTCCCGGTATAGGGAGTTGATGTTGTGCTGTGTTCGATTGGCTATAACAGGAAATCCCTGGACAGGGTTGCTGAGATTTACTGGTAAGTGTTACCAGTAGTTTCTCGAATTGTTATAGACCTCATATCGACACGACTTATCGAGCTATTGGGGTCTGACGTTTACCACCCCTAGGCGAGATATGCGACATATCAGACGATCAGACCGGACTGTACGGTAGTGTTACTGGTTGGATTCACTGGAGTGTGAGCGGGATTGCTCGTCGATCTTCAGATCGCTCAATACCCGGGTGGCCGTTACGTTTAGCAGACCGCTTGCGGCTTGTGGGTGTTTGATATGATCATCATCTGCTGCCGGCGTATTGACGAGTCTTTAGAGTCCTACACAGAGGTTTCCTGGCTCAAGCGAAACGAAATAGGAGCGCATATGAGATATGTGCGGGACCGAGAATAATGCGTGTATGTGATACCGTATTTCATTCTCGCGTTGAATGTATCGATTGGTTGTATGCGATATAACCTAGTTATCGAATCAAGGGTTGATTCGATAAGCCGATACATTGGATACTAGTCGGTTATATGCAATATGACCGGATCGTTAAATCAAGTGTTGATTTAATGATTTAATGCATAATTATATATTTGATATATTACTTTGCGTTAACTAGTATTGGTTCACTTTAAATGAATTTTCTCACTCGGATTGTACACATTGTATATGTGATATACTTTTGTGCACTTGATTGTATCATGTTTGATGATACATGTTATGCTAGGGTTTGTTTTATTCACTTATTTATTTATCCATTTCATTTTGGAAAATAAATGGAAAAGAGAAAAGAATGGTGGCTTTATTTGTTGTTTAGTTGAAGCTTCATGAAGCTTTGACTTTGTCCACCATTCTTATCTCATCCTTAACCCTAACCATTCCTTTAAACCTTGGTCAATTCTCTACACATAACCATAGTTAGAATTATGATAAGGATGGTTTTTCTATTCTTTTTAATTAACTTATCATAATATCTTTCTTCTTCATCTTCTTCTTCTTCAATGAAGAAAAAGCTTTCTTCATCAATGGTGATTGATGAAAATGAGTGAGAAATCCAATTCTAAAGTCTACCCACTTCCTATTTCTTCATCCTCTACCTCTTGCCAAGTAGTAGAGTGTGTTTCCTTCACAAGTTTTCTTGACTTGGTGAAGTTGGAGCTTGATCTTGCGATGCTTCGACGTAGATCATCTTCGGCATGTCGTCGATGACCTAGCCCGCCTATTCTCCGATGAAGACGACGCTAGAGCCCGGGATTTGTTTTGGACAGCGAGGGGACTTCGTTGCGGAGCTATGGAGGTGGAGCACAGGATCTACAAAGGTTGTATTTCCGTATTCTTTATAGTTAAGTTGTTAACTAGTTTCTAGTTTCGCCTAAACTTTAGCCAACGGTCTGTATTAGGGTTTCTCGGCACCTATAATTTTTGAAATTGGCATGGTTGATGCCTTGTGAGACCTCACTTGTATGCCTAGGAACCCTACAGTGGTATCAGAGCCTAGCTAGAGCCTTAGGTGAAGTCTAGACGGAATTTGAAGTCCGAACGAACCGAAAACCCAACCCGGAACATGCTCTCTGTCCTTTTTCTAAAATCTGGGATTTTTCGAAAATAAAAATATGCAGAAAAATCAGCAGGGAATCCTAAGAATAACTGTGCAACACAACTCCATAATTCCATCATTCCGCCGCGGTTCCGCGGCACGAGCATGGCTCGTGCGGCGGATCCGCGGCAGGTTTGTCGTTTTGTGCGTCTAATTCTGCACAGTAATTCTTAGTTTTGTATGCTGGTTTTCCTGGGAATTTTTTTTTTTTTTTCCAGAGTTGAATTTTCTGGGTTGATTTAGGGATTCGGTGTTTCGATCGGAGTATCAGATTTTGTCTATGTGGCTTTCCGGATAAATTTTAGAATATGTTAAAAAAGTTCGACCGGATATAAATACCCAATTTTTCCCCTGTCGGAAAATTTCCAAGTGTTGGATTTTTCCGTAGTTTAACGACGTTCTAAGTAGTGCAAGTAACGCGATGGTCCCTCTAGAAGACAACAAATCTTAACTCGATTATGTGACCGTCTTGAACTGCCCTTTGAACCTTCGGGTTTGGGGCAGTACGGCGTGCTACATGTGAGGCGTTGACTTGACCCTTCTACGGCTGGACCGTTGGTACTGAGGCACGAACCGAATGTTTTTAGACTTGTTTCATGTGTTGATCAGTATCGGGAAAACTTGGGTGTTTGAATGTTCGATCGGAAAATTTAACATTTTCTAATTATCTGGAATGGGATACAATAATTGGAATTCACAATGAGTTATGAGATAACTGAATGAATGTTATAAACATAGCATTTTAGTCTCACTTGATCGGTTGCCACGGAATTTTGATGTGATCAAAAGTCCGTCGCAATCACGTAGCGTACGCGGATACTCGCCGGATAAACTTAATAGACAGCCTCACTCCATAGCCCTGACCAAGTGACTGTAGGAGAACCCCGTCGCCGAAAGCATCCGTTCGGGTGCTCGCGGCAGCGGTGTTCCGCCTTGGTGCACTTCGTCGACGGTATCGGGGGTGCGGCCGTCTACTGAAGTTTGCGGCGAGCATTCGATCAGGATGTCGGGAATCTTGTTGAATTGCCCGACTTGATATTGAAAAGTGTTTTCGATTTTGAGACTAAAATGCGGGGTTTATAATTGTTAGGCATGCGATGTCTAAGGAATTCATTTGGTCAGACATGCGATGTCTGAGGTGGTTGCGGATTCCAACTGTTGTAGTTTTACACTTTCTTTTCTATGACCGTAAGTGTAATATGTGATATCGCCGGTTTCGTTGCTATATGTCAACGACAATTGGGATGCGCATATTTACTTACGTTGATGACATGTGATGTTATGTGTTGCTGGATATGTTTTATTGGATTGTCGTGTTTGAATAGCCGGGGATTTTTATGTGAGATGAGTGTTTTTCATTTTCATTCATGTAAAAACTTGTATGTAATATTCTTTTATTGGGGCACTTCCAGGTTGCGGAAGATGCCACCTTTTTTATATTATTTACTTTTCCGCACTAGGATAGACCCAAGGAGGAGGGCACAAGTAACCGGGTTCTGGAGTCCAGTGGGAGACCAACTCGAGGAGTCGAGTCCGGGTCTCCTAACTCTACAATTGGTAGGGTTGCTTGCCGCTCTCGTAGGGGTCTAGGGGTGTGGGTTTGGCTATTCATCGCGACCGTGGAATCCATGTTTTATACTGGCTCGTATTGAAAACACGGACGTCCTAGTATATCCAATATTTCATATGATTCTTTTGCTGCGATATCTGTGATGTGATCATGTGATGTTCTAGAATAGATACTATATATAGTATATATGATATATTATATAGACGTTACTTATGTTTTACACCCGCGCTAGCCCTGCCCCGCTCTGCCATTAGTTACCTAACCTAACGGTGCACGAGGGGACATCGAGGCGAATGCGGATGGCATAAGTGTACGTCGTATTTATCTGTGATGTTTAGGTACTTAAATGATGGGACTTCATTAATGTGATTAATGAAATAAAAGAAACCTAAGATGTTGTAGAATCGAATTTCAAAATAAAACAGGTAGCTACAGTTCTTGCTTTGCACTGCGGTATATGTGATATATCCTGCACCTTATTCGATGAGGAAAGGACCGAGATCCCTTCACCGGGAGTGACTCCTTTAGCAATAACTGGCTGATGCTACACACTCGGTTTGTCTTTTGATTGATTTTAAGAGTTTTTGCTTTGCACAGTGATATATATGATATATCCCGCACCTCATTCGACGAGGAAAGGACCGACGATCCCTTCACCGGGAGTGACTCCTTTAGCAAAACTACAAAAGACTCAAAAGCACTCCATTTTTAAAATCATTTGATTCTACAACGATATCAAGTTCATTACGCAATAGGTTTTCAGAAAAACCTGTCGTAGCCCTCCGTCATTTCAGATAAGTAGTAGTTAGTATTCGTGCTGCGTTTGTTGGCCTTTGTCAAGGCGCAGTGTACGGTAGCTAACTGGTGCTTATTTGCTTATGCATATGATGCAGATTGAGTTAGGGTAGTCGTGCGACCTTGTTGGCCTTTGTCAAGGGCCGTGCGGGTGGGTTAAATTCAATCAGGAAATGACGGGTTGAACTTGACTAGCATCCTATGGTTTGTTGGCCTTTGTCAAGGTCATAGGAGATTAGGGGCAAAATATTATCGGGAATTTCAAGTGTTGAAATTTGCAATGAGATTGCATACCTTCTATGAGATAGTTGGATCCCGATACCCGCTGCGAGTAAGAGTTACTCCTGGGAGAGTTTTATACATTACAATTAGCCGATCAAGTAGGTGTCTAGAAAGGTGTCAACGGGGTTACGCCTCTGGGAAAACGAGGTTTACATTAATTAGGTTCGTGCGAAAGCACGGGGGACCTCCCTCAAAGTACCGACACTGGCCTGGCTGAAAGATTGGCGAACTTGTAGTGTGTAATTAATCCCGGCTAGTCTTTCCTTTTAGGGTTTGAAGGAAGATTTGATAAAAAGCAGTGGGAGCCATCCTGATTAGATAAAATTATAACCAATCTATTCTTGCTAGAGCGCACGCTGAGTGTTTTCTTCTCTCTCTCTCCAGGTAGCGACCATATCACGCCTTAATCAAGATAATAATACGGATTATTGACCGAACCCGCTTGTTATACTGAGCTGGGGAACGTTGGTCCCGCTCCAACTTATAATTATTATAAGACAGAGCAGGAAATTGGGGATTATCAGAATTCCCGTGCCGCCCAAACGAGGAGAGTGCATGATGATGCATCATCTTCGAGTGTGTTCATTACAGAGAACTGTTTCTCAGTATCCTTTACGTCCTGGGTATGTGATACCAGATCAGGATCCCAGATATGTAATCTGTTATATAAGGCTACAGAATGGTAGAGGACTGAGAACGGGTGATAAGTTTCATGAGGCAGAAAACGGGGCAAGAATTGCAGCCAAGTCTGTTGGTCACTGTCACCCTGTATTACCAATACATTGATTCTGAACGAATGTTATTAGATACCGAACCTGATATACAAAATCATATCAGCCTCTTTATTAGTAAAGAAAGGATATAATTTTGTATTGTTGGATAATGTTTTGAACATTTCCTATATCAAAAGTTGATCGGTTCAGGCACGTTATCTAAAAGCGTTGATGTTCTAAATCAAACTACAGTTCTTTAGTATACGGAACACACACAAGAGGAAGAGTTCAGAAATGAACGAATCCTTCTTGAGGCATTGTAGACTAGGTCATATCAATGCGACCCGACTAGCTAGAGTTACATATAGATGCATATTTAAATCAGTTTGAATTTACATCTTGTGAAACTCGCCAGTCATGTCACAAAGATAAGATGACCATAGCTCCGTTTATTGGAAACAGAGAAAGAGTTAGTGAACTCTTGGGATGATACATGTTGATGTATGTAGGTCCCCTGTCTACACATGCCAAGACCGGTTCTTTGTACTTCATTACATTCTCTGATAATCTCTCAAGATTCAGACATATGTTCCTGTTGAAACACAAGTCCGAACCTTTTGAGATATTCACGGAATATGATTTAGAAGTAGAGAACCAAAACGGGTATAAGTATTATGTCCTTTGATGAGATCAAGGAGGAGAATACTTGAGCATGGAAATCCTGGATTATTCTAAAGGAGAATGAGATTCTCTCTTAGCATTACTCCTCCGTATACACCATAGCATGATGGTATATCGGGGCGGAGCAATAACACCCTATATGATAAGGTGTGCTCTATGATGAGTACTACTGAGTTGCCTATTTCCTTTTTGGGAGTTATGCACTTGAGAAGCTGCATACCTATTGAACAGGGTTCAAATCAAATCAGTTGCCAACCACTTCATATGTGATATGGAAAGGGAAGAGCCCATATCTTAAGTTAGTTAAGATTTGGGGTTTACCGGCCTATGTCTAAAAGCAAAATCCGGACAAGATCGAGGCAAGGCCTGTAATGTACAACTGGAAAGGTTCCAGCTATACAAACTGCAGCGATGATTTGACAGAACCAAAGGATTCAATAGTTACCAACGAACCTCAGCCTCTCCGCCGATCTAGTAGGGTTCCTCACCCACCTGAGAGATATTTCGTTTTCTCTATGACAGTGGGAGCGAGGACTGCATCATGAGATGATGACCCAACTAGTTTCGAGCTGGCCATCGAGAGTAAGACTCTGTAAGAATGGCTGGATGTTTATCGATCTGAGATGGAATCCTTATACACCAACAAAGTATGGACTTTGGTTGCTATATCTGAAGGGTTAAATCCCCATCAGGAGCAAGTATATCTTGAGAAGATTACTTGGTGTACATGGAAAAGTTGAGACTTTCAATGCTAGACATGTTAAGGGTTTTCGTCATCGACCAGGCGTGGATAATAATGAAACCTTTTCCAGTGGCTATTCTTAAGTCCATCCAGATCCTACTTGTCACGGCTACGTACCATGCCTACGATATCTGGCGGTTGGGTGTCTTGACTGCTTTTCTAAATGATGTTTTGGAAGAGTGCGTCTATAAGTACACAGCCAGAAGGCCTCGTAGACAGTGGGAGCAGCGGAAACGTGTGCAAGATGCTTTATAGGATAAAGCAGGCATCGCGGAGTTGGAACATCTGTTTTGATGGATTAGTCAAAGAAGTTGACATCATCAAAATGGTAGATGAACCTTGTATAAACAAGAAGGTAGTAGGGAGTATGGTGATGATCCTCGTAGAGTACGTGGATGACATACTCTTGATAGGGAAGGAGTTTCCTATGCTACGCTCGATCAATCTCCGCTTATCACAATGATTCTCCATATAGGAACAAAGTGATACCTCCTAAATCCTGGGTTTTTGGATCTATGAGATAGATCTAATTGGATATTAGGACTCTCACAAGTTGTAGTGAGACGGTATCAACCGATCCTGGGGAGAATCACTGGAAGGGTTCCAGGGTGATAATGACGACTGAATGTCAGTCGCAGGCATTGTCTTTACCCTCAGTAAAGGGACGGTATGTTGGAAGAGTTCCAAGCTAGACACCGTGGCATACTAGACGATAAAGGCAGGATACATCGCTACTAAAGATGCTACCAAAGAGGCTGTTTGGATGTATAATGGTTCATGAGATGAACTATGTTCCTACTATTGTGAGACAATGGAGTTGTGGCTTATGCCAAGGAACGCCGGTCCCATCAGTGATCCAGACATATTCTAAGGCAGTATCACTTGATCATGGAGATGGTTGATCTCCAGGGAGATCAAGGTTAGGAGAGTAGACTCAGAGGACAACACAGCGGATCCACTCACAAAGGCCTGTTCTCAGAGAGAGACTTTTATGGGATGGTTGAGTATGAGATACTACAACCACTGCTACAGATGGCCCTAGTGCAAGTGGGAGATTGTTAGTTATATGTATGCCCTAGAGGCCATTACTGTACATTGGATGTATATTGTAGTGGATGCTGGGACATATATAGGGAGGACTTTCTTGCTCGACATGATAGTATGCTATCTGGTTGACCTTTACCTTAACGTGTACACTGATTGTCTCTCTGTTACATGTTGGTAAAGCCCTTAGGATGTGTACTTGACTACCTGGACTATGATGCAGATCATACTAGTAGGGACAGGGTAGCCCATAAGTACATCCTTCAAAGTCCCTAGTCGTGGGTGTATCGAGACAGGGCATCGATATACCAGAGTAGACTAGCGTATACCTTCTCGACCCATACAGATGGGCGATGGATGATCCCATATCCGTCGGTGTTTGACATCATAGATGATATACGGGTGCTCAGTGGAGACTGGGTACACTGGACGGACTCGCCGAGAACTCCCAGATGGTATTATACCTCACGTCAGATGGCAGTTCTCTGGTGACACTGGTACAGAGTAGTCTGTTGACCCGAGATCGTCATAGAGTCTTGTGTGGTTCCCACTGTGCTTTGATTTCCATCTTACCACGTCCAAGAGGGCGTGCAAAACGGTGGTTTTTGGGTACAGTCCCGAGTCACAAGGAGGCAATGAGCGATAGGAGGGGATTCGTCTCTCCCGGTATAGGGAGTTGATGTTGTGCTGTGTTCGATTGGCTATAACAGGAAATCCCTGGCCAGGGTTGCTGAGATTTACTGGTAAGTGTTACCAGTAGTTTCTCGAATTGTTATAGACCTCATATCGACACGACTTATCGAGCTATTGGGGTCTGACGTTTACCACCCCTAGGCGAGATATGCGACATATCAGACGATCAGACCGGACTGTACGGTAGTGTTACTGGTTGGATTCACTGGAGTGTGAGCGGGCTTACTCGTTGATCTTCAGATCGCTCAATACCCGGGTGGCCGTTACGTTTAGCAGACCGCTTGCGGCTTGTGGGTGTTTGATATGATCATCATCTGCTGCCGGCGTATTGACGAGTCTTTAGAGTCCTACACAGAGGTTTCCTGGCTCAAGCGAAACGAAATAGGAGCGCATATGAGATATGTGCGGGACCGAGAATAATGCGTGTATGTGATACCGTATTTCATTCTCGCGATGAATGTATCGATTGGTTGTATGCGATATAACCTAGTTATCGAATCAAGGGTTGATTCGATAAGCCGATACATTGGATACTAGTCGGTTATATGAAATATGACCGGATCGTTAAATCAAGTGTTGATTTAATGATTTAATGCATAATTATATATTTGATATATTACTTTGCGTTAACTAGTATTGGTTCACTTTAAATGGATTTTCTCACTCGGATTGTACACATTGTATATGTGATATACTTTTGTGCACTTGATTGTATCATGTTTGATGATACATGTTATGCTAGGGTTTTTGTGTAAAGATCAAACCATGGTTACATGATTATGGTTAGGGTTTTGTTTTATTCACTTATTTATTTATCCATTTCATTTTGGAAAATAAATGGAAAAGAGAAAAGAATGGTGGTTTTATTTGTTGTTTAGTTGAAGCTTCATGAAGCTTTGACTTTGTCCACCATTCTTATCTCATCCTTAACCCTAACCATTCCTTTAAACCTTGGTCAATTCTCTACACATAACCATAGTTAGAATTATGATAAGGATGGTTTTTCTATTCTTTTTAATTAACTTATCATAATATCTTTCTTCTTCATCTTCTTCTTCTTCAAAGAAGAAAAAGCTTTCTTCATCAATGGTGATTGATGAAAATGAGTGAGAAATCCAATTCTAAAATCTACTCACTTCCTATTTCATCATCCTCTACCTCTTGCTAAGTAGTAGAGTGTGTTTCCTTCACAAGTTTTCTTGACTTGGTGAAGTTGGAGCTTGATCTTGCGATGCTTCGACGTAGATCATCTTCGGCATGTCGTCGATGACCTAGCCCGCCTATTATCCGATGAAGCCGACGCTAGAGCCCGGGATTTGTTTTGGACAGCGAGGGGACTTCGTTGCGGAGCTATGGAGGTGGAGCACCGGATCTACAAAGGTTGTATTTCTGTATTCTTTATAGTTAAGTTGTTAACTAGTTTCTAGTTTCGCCTAAACTTTAGCCAACGGTCCGTATTCGGGTTTCTCGGCACCTATAATTTTTGAAATTGGCATGGTTGATGCCTTGTGAGACCTCACTTGTGTGCCTAGGAACCCTACACTCGGTATATCTCTCTTCCCTCTCTAGATAGCTAGGACTAGTTAATGGCCCGATCCGGGTTTTTAGTGCGCGGTGGTGCCGGTTCAAGAAAATTAAAGTTAACCATCGCTTCCGCATTTGGCCTCGGGATGGAGGCCGGGGCGCCGCCGTGCACTTACAGTGGTATCAGAACCTCGCCATTAACATAGTCTAGCTTGGTCTAATATGTTTTACACTTCAAATCGAACAAATGTTCGAAAACCGTGTTTTTCAAAACAACAGTTTTCTGTCGAAATTTTTTTGTCTCGAAAATTTTTTCAGGTAGTCTCAGAATACTGTGCATGGAAGTATAAGCCTACTGTAAAAATTTGGTGGCGAGATCTCATTATTCGACCGCGGAACCGCGGCCAAACCCATGCTTGGGCCGCGGTTCTGCCGCTGTTTTGAGTGATCAGTGCACCAATTTTTTACAGAGGCCTCCTGTGATGAACATAGGGGTTTTGGAATATTAATTTTGGGCCCAGATTTCTTAATGTGCTACAGTAGTACTTGGGGGCCCACTTGGTAAAATTTGATCGATCGGATATTTTAAACACATTAGTTCACAGTATTTACATTATATCTGCGACCGTGAATGTCACTTGATCGGTAAATCCTGTCTAACTGCTATAGCCCGGTTAGACGGATTTGCGAACCTGACTTTCACGTTGATGTTCTGTGTATTGCTGTGATGTTGCGGATCGGTCGTGGGGGATAGCCTGGATGCAATGCTAGTACAGTTTTTGTTGTATTATGTACATTTGATATTGCGGGACGAGCGTCCGACATGTGGACTGCCGTCACTGCCTGTTTGTATTATTATTTTGGGGCACGACCAGGTTGTGGTCGATGTACCCGTTGTATGTATATTTTACTTTCTGTACTAGGATTACCCCGCGGAGGGGTGCACGGATAGCCGGGTTCTAGAGGGCAACGGGCCCGCATCATATGGCATTGAGACGGAGGGGGCTTCACTCTAGAATTGGCGGGCTATTCGCCGCACTCGTAGGGGGTACAGGTTGACCCAGGAGGGGTGCCCAAGTTACCGGATTCCGTTAAGTGCTGGGTGGTCCATTCACGTTGCTGAAGGGGGCTGCCTCGCTTCAGGTTTTGGCGGGTAACTTGTCGCGCCCGTAGGGGTCTAGGATTTCATTGCATAGGCTACCCACACGACCAGGGGAACGTCGGGTTTCAGTAGTGGCTCTGTGAAACCTGGGGATCCCAGATATCAGGATTGTTCTGTGATGCTGTACTTTTCTGTGATGTTGCATTTTATCACGCCTTGAGCGAAATATAATATATTGGTATATATATTAGTAGATGTTGTATATGTTTTGCATCCGCGCTAGTCCAGTCCCCGCTTTGTCGTTAGTTAGCTAACCTAACGGGTAATGACGGGACCCGGTGGCGAATGCGGTTGGCATATACGTACGTCATATTAATTTCGTTCTTTGTGGTGTGATCAATTGATGGGACTGCATTGATTCGGATCAATGCAAGTTAAACACAAACCTATTCTGATGTTCTTGGAACACTTTTCAAAAAGCTGTTATTGCAAGGACGTTCACTTTTGTTTTGCATCGTGGTATTCAGTTGGAATATCCTGCTCCTCAGTCGACGAGGCAAGGGCCGAGATCCCTTCACCAGGAGTGACCCCTTCGACAAAAAGTTTGCGTCAGGGAAATGACCTCACTATAGCCGATTACTTTTACATTGCACCGTGGTATTCAGTTGGAATATCCTGCACCTCATTCTACGGGGAAAGAGCCGAGATCCCTTTACCGGGAGTGACCTCTTTAGCAAAGGTTTTCGTCACTATATTTTTCTAAAAAGCTATCCGTTCCTTCAACGATATCAAGTTCATTACGTTAAAGGTTTTCGCCAGAAACCATTCGTAGCCCTCCGTCGTTTCATATAGGTGGTCAATAGTATTCAAGCTGTGTTTGTTGGCCAAAGTCAAGGCACAGTGTTTGGTAGCTGTTGGGTATTCATATGCAGCATAGATAGATGCGTTGGTTTGGGACAGTCGTACTGCCTTTTTGGCCAAAGTCAAGGGTAGGTATGGGTGGACTCAAATTAACCTGGAGAATGACAGGTAGAACTTGACATGTGACTTATGATTTGTTGGCCAAAGTCAAGGTCATAAGAGCATGGGGCAGAAATCACATCGGGGGTTTCTAAAGAAACTGAAACTTGCCAGATATGCGCATACCTTCTGGAGTGTGATGACGTGAGCGGATTCCGTCACGTTATCATGTGATGATAGTTGGATCCCGATTCCCACTGATGAGTTAGTTTACTCCTCGGGTGACCCCGACTAATTCTTCTTTAAGGTTTGGAGGAGAATTTGAGGTGACAGTGGGAGGTTTCCAGATTAGATGAATTGGTAACCATTCTGATCTAGGTTAGAGTGTACGCTGAGTGTTTCTTTTCTCACTCTCTTCGGCAGCGACCATTGACCCGACCCTAAGACTATGACTCAGAGACCAAGTTGACCGAACCTTCTTAAACACTGGCTTTTGGATTGTCAGAGTTGCAAACCTCATTGCCACTCCTACTTTTACCCTTTTCTCCAGGACACCCCGTATTACTACAAACGTCCACTTCAATTGGACAAAACCATCGTATGGTTAGATACGAACTCGAAAGAATTTACTCGAGGATGGTTTCATGTTCTGGAGAAAACGGATAGGACAATTCAGTTGTTTTTTCCTTTTACCTTCTCTCTGGTTGCGAGTGCTCCTTGGTTTAGGAGACAGTACACCTATTACGCAAATTGGATAGTCTTCTTCCAAACCTTAGGCTGGTGCCGAACGGTAAGGAATGAAGAAAAGCAATTAGCCTAAACGGTGTACAGAAGGTATTAAATTAAGACAAAGCAAGGGATTAGTAAGAGGTCAAAGTAAATTGCAACTGATATTCACGACCAAACCAGGTATTTCATTACCACTCCCACTTCACCTTTGTATTTCTCCAGGACACTCCGTATCACTACGAAGATCCACAGTTTATTGGATACTCCATCGTATGGTTATATACGAACTCGAAAGGAACTTGTTCCAGTTCGGGGATGGATTCTGGTTCAGGAGAAATATGAATAAGGTTTATTCGGTTGTCTTTTATCTTCACCTTCTCTCGCATTGCGAGTGCTCCTAGGATTAGGACAGTACACCCATTATGCTTATTGGATAGTCTTCTTCCAAACCATAGGCTGGTGCCGAACGGTAGGGAAGGAAGAAAACCATTTGGCCTAAAGGGGTGTGCTGAAGATAGTGACTAAAGACATATGAAGGGATTTGGAGAGGTGGAAAAGAATTATACGGTTACAGTCGTAAATCTGGATAATGGAAGAGGCATTACTAGGAATACCGGGATACCCCATCGAAACATTTCAATGTTTCAGTTTCACTGTGTATTGTTAAAGGAAAACTGATTTCCCAATTAGTCCTTACTCCAGGGTATGTATTTACCGGGTATGATTCTCACATCTGTATGGTTTTACAGATGATGAGTGGGAGTAGGTTAGTGGGAATTAGGTGATCATCCTCATTATATCGGGATTCGTTGTAATCAGTGATATTTGAGGAAGTCACCTGGGTTGTTTGCCAGTCGGCAAGTATTTGGTTTTGAATATCCGCTGTTGCGCACCAATTTCAAATCGATACATCTGTACGTCTATTTTTATAAAGTGAGATATATCTTTTTGAAATTATGTCTGTGACATTTACCTATATCAGTGGATGGTTAGGTAAGGAGCATTAAACAACGGTGTAATTCTTCTTAACCATAAGTACAGTTTTCAACCTACGGCACACAGTGAATGAGTTATCAGACTCAAGGGACTTATACAGAGTATTGTATGTTGTCCACCGTCCATGAGGCCAGAGGGGTTGGTCCTCGTACTATATTCGGTTTACGTATGACTTCTCTAGTTTTTTGACTGGTGTTTCGTGGAAACGCAGGGTCCGAATTTTGAGAAGTTATAGGTATATGAATAAAGTAGAGAACCAGGTGTTGCAAGTATCGGGATTCTTCAAGGAGATCGAAGATTTAGATACTTGTGTACGGTATTCAGGTGATAGTAATGATTAAGAGAACTTGATTCCCCTTTCAGGTTACTCATAATTGGAAACACTCCTAAATTGAGTAACGCTGATCGGCCTCCTTCCATTCAGTTAACATGCACTGGAGACAGCTGCATGATTTGAATCTGGTTCAATTAAATCAGTGCCTCTTTTTCTGTATTGGATATAGAACAGTTCATATCTTGACATTGTTAAGATACGGAGAGTTGTCCAGCTCATGCTTAAAAACCAGACACTGGACAACTCAAGGCACGTTTCTGTAATGGCTATTTATGGGTTGACCCGGGCTATGACGGGGGTTGACTTTCTACCATCTAGAAGATCAATAGTGATATTGTTCTTGACTCGCCTCAGTTTTAATAAAAAAGTTTTTTTTCAGAAAACAGTAGTGGGAGTATGGTAGAACTGGAAGTGATTCCAGAACCGCAAACGATTACTGAAGATTTGATAAGAACCTAAAGATTCAATCTGGTTTGACTTTCCATTAGCTACTCCACAGATGTGGTGGGTAACTTCATGGACCCGAAAGGTACTCCGGTAGCCTCAAGGACGGTGACAGGGAAGTTCTTATTTACCCACACTTTCCATTGCTGTTGTTCCAGACTGTGAGACCCGGCAGGAGGACGAGTATAGCATCGTTCTGAACTAGCTTTAGAAGTGTACGTCTATATGACTCTGCCAGAGAGTTGTCGTAGTCAGTGGGAGCAGCAGAAGTATTGGTGGACAGTTAGCTTATGCCTATTTATAGACTATAGCAGATATAGCGGAGATAGATCATCTATTTCTGACGTGACAGTCATAGGTTTGACTTCATCAGAATAGGGGATAGATCTGTTAAGAAGGTGATAGGGTGTGATGTCCTGGTATTTGGATGACATACACAGAGTAGGAAGTGAAATTCCTATACTACGATCGGTTATGCTTTGGTCGTCACACAGTGGTTTCTCCACATGGGACTTGGATATTATATCAAACATACTGGTTACTAGATCTATGGTTTTAGATCTAGATTTGGGTGGTTTCCCAATTAAGGGTACTTAGACAACATTCTAAGAGTATTTAGAATGGACGACTCCTGGCACGGTAGTGTATCTGCAGGTGATGGAGTCACCCTCTCTAAAGGTGTCTAACAGACTAAAGGGGAGAGGGATGTGCATGATTGGCAGATCACTTGCTCAGGCAATTGAGTCAATCATGAGATGTCAAGTACCAAACCAGATGTCGTTCTTGCACTAGATGCATTAAGTTGATGTTGATCCAATCCTGGAGAAACAGTCGGAAGCAGTTTTAGAACATAAGTGGATGTTCTAGGGATATGATAACGACAGCCTCATTCGGGAGACAGTTATCATTCCAGGCTTCCAAGGTGGCTTGGACGACAGGGAGGTTGTCAGAGTTATAGTTTTCCTTCTGACGGGGGGCAATATTTTGGACAGGTGGTCCAAGGCAATACTGAGGGAGGCAGGCTCAGGATACTGATTATGTTCAGTTGACGATATAGTCTAAGAAGTTTGGATTTGGAGTTTATTTATGAGCTAGGTCCCATCAGACATCCAGACACATTCTAAGACGAGTATTGCTCATTTCGGGAGATGGTTTTCTCCGCAAACTTAAGATATAGAGAGACATAGAAAGAAACATCAAAGGCGGATCTACTCACTGAGGCTATTCCTCGAACGCAATAGTTTCGCAAACGAGCTTTGTGAGACTGACTAGTAGAGGAGTTGGGTGTTCGGTATCACACGGGCTGTGAGTATGCGACATCGTAATAATTAGCCTTGAGTGCAAGTGGGAGATTGTTGGAGATATCGCCCTCAGAGTCAATTATTGGATCACAGGCACGTGATTGCAATGATTGAGGGAGGACCTATCCTGGTAGGACAGTCTTACTCGAGATGATAGTATGCTATCTGGTTTACCTTTATCATCGTGTACTGCTTTAGGTTACATGACATGTTGCTATTACACGTTGATAGAGCCCCTACGATTCTTGCTTGACCACCAGCAGTATGAGGGCGATCATATAAGTGGGAGCTGGGGTCTATAAGCACATGCTTAAAAGGTCTCTAGTCGTGGGAGTTTCGAGACTGGGCATCGATACTCCAGAGTAGACAAGTGTATACAGTCGAGACCCCGACGAGGGGTGGTGGCCGGTTTCACAAGCCACTGGTGTCAGTTGGTTCACCTAAGATGTATACAGGTGCTCATTGGGTTATGAGTACACCGGACAGGACTCGCCGGGAACATGATAGTTGGTCTCATACCTGACGTCAGATAGCAGTTCCCTGGTGACATGTGTACAGGTTAGTTCAACGACCTGGGGATCGTCATTTGTCTCGTGTGAGTTCCCACTGTACTTTGATTACTACCCTACCACGCTCAAAGGAGACGTGCAAACAGGTTTTAGTTGGGTACAGTCCCGAGCCAAATGGAGGCAGTGAGCGGATCTTCAGGGGTTCGTCTCTCCCGGTATTGGAGGTGAGGTCGCGCTGTGTCTAGGAGAGCCATTATACAAAGCCCTCGGCCGAGGCAGGAGATTTACTGGTTGGTATTCCAGTAGTATCTCAGGGTGTTCTGGGCTACACTCCGACACGACTTGTACCGCTTTTGGGGGTCTGACTTTTACCAACCCCCTAAGCCCGCCATGCGATGCTCATAGACGAACGGATCGGACTGTACGGATATTGTCACTGACAGGCTCAGTAGGGTGTCAGGATGAGTTCGCTCATCGACGTCCCTTTTGGTCAATACCTGGTAGCCCGTTACGTATTGGCTTATACCTCTGACGTGCTAGTGGTTAAATCCGCAACCAAGTTGTTGACGAGTCTTTAGAGTCCCCCACATTCAGTTGCTCAAGTTTTAGGGCGAAAAGCTGTAGAGGCCGTATGGAGATATGGCAGGGTTCGATCAGATACGTGCGGTATTGCACGGATCAGGATCGAACGGATTTTACTAGCCGGCTTTGGTTTAAGCCGGATCCTAGTATAGGTGTAGATTTTGTCTCATTGCATTTGTATCCGGTCGGAATACAGATGCGGGTGTGTATACTCAGTATCGGGGTTTTCCCGTAATTTATTACGGGACCAGTTTTCCGGAGTTGCCAGTTTGCTTTCCGTTTCGGCCATTTTCATTTGTATCTTTCATTGGCCGAAGATTGGTGGAGGAGGGTCTATTTGCAAGTAATGCAAATTTGGATAGTGGAGGGTGTTATTTGCATATTCTTGTATCATGATAATTCCTCCACCATTTGACTTCTTCTTCTTCTCATCATGGCTTGACTTTTGAGTCATCATGGTTGTTGATGATTAGCTTGTTGGAGTGTTGGTTTTGGTGCAATCATGGTTGTTGATGATTGGTTGATGGAGTGTGAGTTTTAGTGGGTGATCATTTCCTTTTTCATGATGACCCTTTTCTCTCTCTTGTTTATTGGCTCACACTCATTCCTTTGATACTACTCTCTCATTCTCACTCTCCCCTCACTTTGCATGGCCGGCCACTTCGTCAAGTGGGCTGTCCCCAATTTTTGTGGAGGGATTTTATCTCTTTTGGCTTGTAAAAAATCCCATAGCTCCACAAAAATTCCACAACTCATCCCTCCACCAAATGGCAACCTCCATAAACCCCAAATGAGACATATAGATCTTCACTATATTCTACAGCAAACCTTGGGCACGTCGGCTCGCCAACTTCGTGCCCGAGTTGCCTCGGCATAGAGGTGGGAGCCCGTAAAAGAAGCCGGCGACGTGGTGCCCTTCCGGTGACGACGTGGAGACCGGAGATTCCGCGGGGAGATCGGGACGACGACGATAAGACCGGAGGACTCGGATCACTCGGTATATCTCTCTTCCCTCTCTAGATAGCTAGGACTAGTTAATGGCCCGATCCGGATTTTTAGTGCGCGGTGGTGCCGGTTCAAGAAAATTAAAGTTAACCATCGCTTCCGCATTTGGCCTCGGGATGGAGGCCGGGGCGCCGCCGTGCACTTACAGATTTATATTCTTATACTTCCATGCATATGCTTTTATGATATTTACACGCATGATGTTGTTGTGTCATTGGTTGACACGTGGACGGGATCCACTTGCATGGATACATTGATTATATTGTTGGATGTTATCCACATACTGATTGACATTGATATTAGTGTTGGCACATATACAGATACGGTCACCATAGATATCATAGTATTACCTTCATAATATAGTTGACCTAGGAGTCGTTGTTTATTCGATTTCTACATGTTGATGTTATTCTACTCACGAGTTGGCAACTCACCCCCGTTGTGCCACAGTTCTTGCAGGTTGACCGTATGGATCAGTAGTGGCTTCGCTGGCACACAGTTGCTTTCGGGTGATTGCTTTGGTAGGTGGGACATTTGTATCGTACCCACTCTTATATTTATATTTCACATTGTATCTAGTCAACTCCATCAAATCAAACTAGTGTTTGTATAAGTAACGAGACTTAGCAAGACTTGTAGTTGCGAGACTTGAGCGATGGGTTTATGTTCGCTTTTGGGGATTTATGTCTTGCTTTTCTTTTATCTTTTATGGTGAACTTCGCCGTTGGGCGTCGTATACTTATATGTACTGTCTTGCGTGGTTGTGATCCGCCGTTTGGCGAAGAGCTAGCTCCCGGTTGGGGATGCCTTTATTATCATTATCTTGTATTTGTAGTTTTGGATCAAAATATACAAAGGAGGTGCTGTCCAAATTTTTTAAAAAAATACGAAACATGTGTTTTAAACTTGCATAATCCATTTGCATTTTTCATGTTCCATTATCTATGCATTAAGAAAACCTTTGATTTCATAATACCTTTATTTTAAAACTTCACCTCTTTTATTTTTTTAATAAGGTTTAGATTTCTGGGTTTCAGCTTACTTGAATTACGCTACGACTTTAGACGTTGCGTGATTTAGGTGCCGGTCACGAGCTAATATTTCGGATCGTGACAAAGTTGGTATCAGAGCGCTAGGTTTAACCTTGGTTCAAGTCTACGTTTGACTATGCGGAGTCTAGGACGGGTATGTATTTCGGAACATAGGCTTGACCTTACGGAACTTAGACTTGAACGGGGGGTATAGACTAGATATTTCGTTACTTAGGCTGACCCTGATTAATGGAGTAGGTAGCTTGGGTAGAGTGAAGTACCGTACGTATATTCCGCGGCATATTTACGATACGATACTCCACTTAAGAAACCTTAGGATGTACATATTTTTGAGACTTATGATTCTCTTCGTACCCATGATTATAAATCCATTGGAGATCCTTGATTCTATTCATTTCCATGATCATACTTTCATTGATGTTGTTTCTTCTTATGATCATGTATCCATTCTGGATCCGTCATTTCCTTTCATGCCCTTATTCTGTTTTCATCGATACTCGATTGATATTCCTGTCACCATGGTTTGAGCGCAGATTGAGCTGCTGCTAGTGTTGTGGTCTGGGCAAGCTCGTCATGGACGAGAACTGACCATTGTGATTTCTGGTGACATGGGAACGTCTCGATGTAGTGTTGTGTTGTGACCTCTTGTTGAGGTCAGCGTTTGGTTTTACATCGAATGATCGGCCCATTGACAGAGGCTGCCAGTTGTGAGAGGACTGTTGATGTACGACATACCTCAGAGATTGTGATGTCGTCTACCGTGCAGACGGATGACCTACCTATTGCTGAGATTGAGAGGATGTCGCTACCAGACCTTACGAGACGAGATCGCTGGAGCTTCCAGGCATAGATGCGACAGGTGATAGCTAGTCTATCCCGAGTTGAGATACGAAGGTAATTCGTCAAATTGATGTGCCGACGCAGGCCTAGTTGAGTTGAAGATTTCCATTGTGGAGAGTCTTACTCAGATCTAGAATAGACCGATCCAGAGATGACCGTTGATGTATCGTCTATCCTAGAAGATTGAGGCATTGTTTAGCATGCAGACGAAGGGCATTCGCATGTCGTCTAAGCGAAGTTAAAAAGTTCGAACGAATGACAGAAACACATTTTTCCAAGTTAATGTATTCGAAGGAACATGCAAGCAATTCTGTTGACCCTCTAGAAGAATGAAACCCTAACTCGACATAATGACCATGGAACAGCTTCTGAACCTTAGGGTTTGCAGCATTTCAGCGGTGCCATCAGTGAGGCTTGGTTTTTCCCTTCTACGGTTGGTCCATAGGTACTGTGGCGTGTATTGGATATTATTAGACTGTGCTCAGGTGTTGAGCTTTCAGGGAATTATGGGACTTTGACGAATCGATCGAAAAGTTTGACGTCGTCCAAATATCATGTGATAAGAGATTAGCAAGCTGACCAGTTCCGGACAGTGGACCTCACCCAGATGTGTTGCGAGTTGATCAAGAACAGATGAGTATTGAGTATTCCTCCGATGGTTGGGACGAGTTCCCGAGGATGTGTTCGGCCAGATACCTTCCAAAGAGTGATGAAGATACCGAGTTTGTAATTTCGAGTCCGTATGAGAGACTTCGGATTGACCGTAGCCGAGAACAGTTGCAGTGCGCAGATAGCATAACGTGGCGTCAAAGTGGATGATGATACGGACGAGCGAAACCAGAGGTTCGCGCGAGATGCTGGCGAGCTGTTATTACTCGCCGTCGAGATCAAAGATCTGATATGCTTACAGAGGCGTTGGGATGCGGCCAATTCCCGAGGAATGTTGTGCTGAAAACGCAAATCCCCAGAGAATGAGAAAAGATTATGCAAGAGTACCAGCCTTCATACAGTTCGGCATAGGCGAAATCGGAAGAGACCATGAGCAGGTTCCTTCCAGGACACTGCTGCAATGAGATTTGCACCATGGATCAGTTATGTCATGAGTATTCAGAGGACCAGAGGCCGACGCTAGTAACGTGCTGCTTTACGAGTAGTCGTGATGATTGGCCGAGTGATGACCAGAGAAGTGCCAGAGCGGAATCGCTCCCGTTAGCACACCTGACCGGACCGATGAGCCGATGGATTGCGAGATTGGTGAATCCACAGAGAGGATAAGGACCTAGAGACTGAGGACGCCAGACTGTGAGTAGGAGGCAAGCGGATATTCTTGTTCTGTCGGTTTTAGGCGCACCGATTTATTTTCGACATTGTAGTGTTAGTTGTATGTATGCCCTAGAGGCCAGTATTGTACAGATGATGTATATTATATTGGATGCTTGGACATATATAGAGATGACTTTCTTGCTCGACATGATAGTATGCTATCTGGTTGCCATTTATCTTAACATGTACACTAGTCTCTTTATACTGTCTTATAGTTACATGTTGGTAAAGCCCTTAGGATGTGTACTTGACTACCTGGATTATGATGCAGATCATACTAGTGGGGACATGGTAGTCCATAAGTACCTCCTTCAAGGTCCCTAGTCGTGTGTGTATCGAGACGGGGCATCGATATACCAGAGTAGACTAGCGTATACGCTTCTCGACCCATGTGATGGGCGATGGATGATCCCATATCCATTGGTGTTTGACATCAGAGATGGTATACGGGTGCTCAGTGGAGACTGGGTACACTGGACGGACTCACCGAGAACTCCCGGATGGTATTATACCTCACGTCAGATGGCAGTTCTCAGGTGACACTTGTACAGGTTAGTCTGTAGACCCGAGATCGTCATGGAGTCTTGTGTGGTTCCCACTGTGCTTTGATCTCCACCTTACCACGCCCATGAGGGCGTGCAAAACGGTGGTCTTTGGGTACAGTCCCGAGTCACATGGAGGCAATGAGCGATAGAAGGGGTTTCGTCTCTCCCGGTATTGGGAGTTGATGTTGCGCTGTGCTCGATTGGCCGTAACAGGGAAGTCCCTGGCCAGGGCTGATCAGAGATTTGCTGGTAAGTGTTACCAGTAGTTTCTCGACCCGTTACGAGCCTCACATCAGCACGACTTATCGGGTTATTGGGGTCTGACGTATACCACCCCTAGACTTGATATGCGACGTATCAGACGAAGAGACTTGACTGTATGGTAAGTGTTACTGGTCGGATTCGCGGGAGTGTGAGCGGGCTAGCTCGTCGATCTTCTGATCGCTCAATACCCGGGTGGCCGTTACGTTTAGCAGACCGCTTGCGGCTTGTGAGTGCTTGATATGATCATCACCTGCTACCGGCGTATTGACGAGTCTTTAGAGTCCTACACAGAGGTTTCCTGGCTCAAGCGAAACGAAATAGGAGCGCATATGAGATATGTGCAGGACCGAGAATAATGCGTGTATGTGATACCGCATTACATTCTCGCGATATATGTTTCGAATGGTTATATTCGATATGACCTAGTTATCGAATCATTGATTCGATAAATCGATACATTGGATTCTAGTCGGTTATGTGCGACATGACCGGATCATTGAATCAAATGTTGATTTAATGATTTAATGCATAATTATATATTTGATATATTGCATTGCATTAACTAGTATTGGTTCACTTTAATCGGATTTTTCTCACTTGATGCACATTGTATATATGATATGCTTTAGTGCACTACTTAGTATCATGTTTGATGATACTTGATAAAGTGGTTAAGTGTAAAGGGTTAAACCATGGTTAAGTGGTGATTAGGGTTTTGGTTTATCATTTATTTATTTGTTTATTTATTTAAAAGGATTAAGTTAAGAATGGTGGCTATTTTTGGAGCTATGTTGAAGCTTCATGAAGCTTTGACAAAGTCCACCATCCTTATCTCATCCTTAACCCTAACCACACTTATTAACCTTGGTTTAATCTCTACACTTGACCATGGTCAAGATATGATAAGTATTCATATTAGTTTTATTTTAAAATAGAATACTTATCATATTTTTCTTGGAGCTCATCTTCTTCTTCTTCTTCAAGCTTGCTACTCCAATGGCAAGATGAGATCTAGTGAGTTAAATCCAAATCTAAAGTGAACCCACCTCCTATTTCTTCACCCTCTACCTCTTGCCAAGTTGTTTTGGGTGTTTACTTCACAAGTTTCACAAGTTTGTGAAGTCGGAGCTTGAGTTTGTGCAACCTCGACGTAGATCGTCTTTGACACAAAGCCGACGAGCTATTCCGCTCTCTTTCCCGATGAAGCCGATGATCGAGTCAAGGATTCATGATGGACAGCGAGGACATGACGATGCGGAGCCGTGGAGGTGGATATCCGGATCTACAAAGGTTGTAGTTTCCGACTTTTAGTTAACTAGTTAACTAGCTTTCATATTCGCCTAAACATCTAGTTAAAGATCCGTAGTCTAGGGTTTCTCGGCACTAAAAATTTTAATTTGGCATGTTCAATGCCTTGTGAGAACCCACTAGGGTGCCTAGGAACCTTTTACTGGTATCAGAGCCAAGCTAGAGCCTTAGGCGAAGTCCCGACGCAGTTTGACGTCCGAACGAACACGAAACCCTAATACTTTAGAGCTCTCTGGACATTTTCATAAATCTGGGATTTTTCATTATTTAAAATGTCTAAAAAATTCAGCATAGAATTCTAAGCATTACTGTGCAAAACGATCCCCTCCACTGTTCATACTGCCGCGGAAGCGCGGCAGAAGCATGCTTTCTGCCGCCCTTCCGCGGTCCAATAGTGACGTCATCTTAAATGTTTTGTACAGTAATACCTGATAAATTCTGGTGAGTTTTCTGGATATTTTTAAATTTATTCAAAGGTTGAGTGCTCTGGAGTAATATTGGGAATCGATGAATTCGATCGGAATATCAAACTTTGTCTAAGTGTTTTTCCAGATAACTGTAGAATATGTTAAAGAGTTCGACCGGATAAAAATACCCAGGTTTTCCCCTGCCAAAATATCCAAGTGTTGGATTATTGTGTGGTTAAAAGACGTTCTGAGTAGTGCAAGTAACGCGATGGTCCCTCTAGAAGACACAAACCTTAACTCGATTATGTGACCGTCTTGAACTGCCCTTTGAACCTTCGGGTTTGGGGCAGTACGGCGTGCCACATGTGAGGCGTTGGCTTGACCCTTCTACGGCTGGACCGTTGGTACTGAGGTATGAAGTGAATGTCTTTGAACCTATTTCATGTGTTGATCGGTGTCGGGAAAACTTGGGTGTTCGAAAGTTCGATCGGAAAGTTTGATATATTCTATTTATCCGGAATTGGATACAATAATTGGAATTCACAAAAGGTTATGAGATAACTGGATGGATGTTATAAATCTAGCGGTTTAGTTTCATTGGATATCGAAAAGAGTTTTCGATAATGGGACTAAAATGCGGGGTTTATAACCGTTAGGCATGTGATGTCTAAAAGGGTTGCGGATTCCAATTGTTGTAGTTTTACACTTTCTTTTCTGTGACCGTAAGTGTAGTATATTCATATCGCCGGTTTCGTTGCTATACGTCAACGACAATTGGGGTATGCATACTTACTTACGTTGATGACATGTGATGTTATGTGTTGCTGGATATGTTATATTGGATCGTCGTGTTTGAATAGCCGGGGGCTTTTATGTGAGATGAGTGTTTTTCATTTTCATTCATGTAAAAACTTGTATGTAATATTCTTTTATTCGGGGCACTTCCAGGATGCGGGAGTTGTCACCCTTTGTATATTATTTACTTTTCTGCACTAGGATAGACCCAAGGAGGGGAGCACAAGTAACCGGGTTCTGGGGTCCAGTGGGAGACCAACTCGAGAAGTCGAGTCCGGGTCTCCTAACCCTAGAATTGGCAGGGTTGCTTGCCGCTCTCGTAGGGGTCTAGGGGTGTGGGATTGGTTATTCATCACGACCGTGGAATCCGTGTTTTATACTGGCTCGTATTGAAAACACGGACGTCCTAGTATATCCAATATTTCATATGTTTATTCTGCTGCGATATCTGTGATGTGATTCTGTAATGGATATAGTATATAGTATATATGATATAATATATAGACGTTACTTATGTTTTACACCCGCGCTAGCCCTGCCCTGCTCTGTCGTTAGTTACCTAACCTAACGGTGCATGAGAGGACATCGAGGCGAATGTGGATGGCATAAGTGTACGTCATATCTATCTGTGATGTTTAGGTATTAAATGATGGGACTTCATTAATGTGATTAATGAAAGATAAGAAACCTAAGATGTTGTAGAATCGAATTTTAAAATAAAACAGGTAGCTACAGTTTTTGCTTTGCACAGCGATATATATGATATATCCCGCACCTCATTCGACGAGGAAAGGACCGAGATCCCTTCACCGGGAGTGACTCCTTTAGCAATAACTGGCAGATGCTACACATTCGGTTTGCTTTTGACTGCTTTTGCGATTTTGCTTTGCATAGCGATATATATGATATATCCAGCACCTCATTCGACGAGGAAAGGACCGAGATCCCTTCACCGGGAGTGACTCCTTTAGCAAAACTAGAAAAGCCTTAAAATCACTCCATTTCAAAACATCATTTGATTCTACAACGATATCAAGTTCATTACGCTTATGGTTTTATGAAAACCTGCGTAGCCCTCCGTCATTTCAGATAAGTATTAGTTAGTATTCGTGCTGCGGTTGTTTGGCATGCGTCAAGGCGTAGTGTACGGTAGCTAACTAGTGCTTATCTGCCAGCATATGATGCGATTGGATTAGGGTATTCGTACGGCGTTGTTTGGCATGCGTCAAGGGTCGTGCGGGTGGGTTTAATTCAATCAAGAAATGACGGGTTGAACTTGACTAGCAGACTATGGGTTGTTTGGCATGCGTCAAGGTCATAGCAAGCTAGGGGCAAAATATTATCGGGAATTTCAAGCGTTGAAATTTGCAATGAGATTGCATACCTTCTATGAGATAGTTGGATCCCGATACCCGCTGCGAGTAAGAGTTACTCCTGGGAGAGTTTTACACATTACAATTAGCCGATCAAGTAGGTGACTAGAAAGGTGTTAACGAGGTTACGCCTCTGGGAAAACGAGGTTTACAGTAATTAGGTTCGTGCGAAAGCACGGGGGACCTCCCTCAAAGTACCGACACTGGCCTGGCTGAAAGATTGGCGAACTTGTAGTGTGTAATTAATCCCGGCTAGTCTTTCCTTTTAGGGTTTGGAGGAAGATTTGATAAAAAGCAGTGGGAGCCATCCTGATTAGATAAGATAAAAACCAATCTGATCTTGCACGAGCTTACGCTAAAGTGTTTTCTTCTCTCTCTCTCCAGGTAGCGACCATTTCATGCCTTAATAAAGATAATAAAATGGATGTATTGACCGAACCCGCATGTTATACTGTGCTGGGGAACGTTGGTTCCGTTCTTTCCTGTAAGAGTTATAGGAATGAACAGGATATAGGGGAATACCAGGATTCCCATGCCACCCGAATGAAGAAAGTACATGATGATGCATTTTCTTCGGGTGTGTTCGTTACTGAGAACTGTTTCTCCATTTGCTCTACGTCCTGGGTATTGGATACCGGGTCGGGATCCCATATATGTAATCAGTTACATGGGCTAAGGAAAGGTAGAGAACTTGGAGAAGGTGATAAAGACATTAGAGTTGGAAATGGTGCAATTGTTGCAGCCAAGACTGTCGGGGAATATCACCTTGTATTACCAACTGGTAATACATTGGTTCTGAACGAATGCTATTACATGCCGAACCTGATATGCAACATTATATCGGTTTCTTTATTAAGTAAAGAGGGATATAATTTTGTATTACAGGACAATGTTATGAACATTTTCCGTAACCAAAAGTTGGTTGGATCAGGCACGTTGTGCAATGGCATTTATGTTCTAAATCAATCAACAGTTCTGAGCATAACAAACACACACAAGAGGAAGAGTTCTGAACTCAATGAATCCTTCTTGTGGCATTGTAGACTGGGTCACATCAATGCGACACGACTAGCTAAATTGCATAAAGATGGATATTTAAATCCGTTTGAATTTTCATTTTATGACACTTGCCAGTCATGTCTCAAAGGCAAGATGACCAAGACTCCGTTTACGGGACACGGAGAAAGAGTTACCGAACTCTTAGGACTGATACATAGTGATGTATGCGGTCCCATGTCTACACATGCCAGGGATGGTTCTTCGTACTTCATTACATTCACTGACGATCTCTCAAGATTCGGATATGTGTTCCTGATGAAACACAAATCAGAAGCTTTTGAGAAATTTAGAGAATATAAACAAGAAGTCGAGAACCAAACCGGAAAAAGTATTAAAATCCTTCGATCAGATCGGGGAGGTGAATACTTGAGCAATGAATTCCTGGACTTCCTAAAAGAGAATGGGATTCTCTCTCAGCTGACTCCTCCTTATACACCACAGCACAACGGTGTATCTGAACGGAGAAACCGCACCCTATTAGATATGGTGCGCTCAATGATGAGTGCAGCTGAGTTACCTATTTCCTTCTGGGGACATGCGCTTGAGACAGCCATGGACCTATTGAATAGAGTTCCTACCAAATCAGTGCCTACCACTCCATATGAGATATGGAAAGGGAAGAGACCACATCTTAATTATATTAAGATATGGGGTTGTCCAGCCTATGTCAAAAGACAAAATCCGGACAAACTCGAGGCAAGATTTGTCTTATGTAAGTTTGTAGGATATCCCAAAAATTCACAAGGGTATATCTTCTACCACCCCGAGGAACAAAAGGTGTTTGTTTCTCGACATGCCACTTTCTTAGAAAAAGGTTTTCTTATGAAACAGATAAGTGGCATTGAGGTAGAACTGGAAGAGGTTCCAGCGACACAGACAACAACAGAAGATTTGGTTGAACCCGAGGATTCCGAAGTTCCCGATGAACCCCAGCCACTCCGCCGATCTAGTAGGGTTCCTCGCCAACCTGAGAGATACTACGGTTTTCTCATGGATGGTGGAAGTGAGGATTGCATCATGGAGGATGATGACCCAACTAGCTTCGAGCAGGCCATCACTAGTGGGGACTCAGTGAAATGGCTGGATGCTATGCGGTCCGAGATGGATTCCATGTACACCAACAAAGTATGGACTTTGGAAGTTGCTCCTGAAGGGGTAAAACCCATTGGGAGCAAGTGGATCTTCAAGAAGAAATTTGGTGTAGATGGGAAAGTGGAGACTTTCAAAGCTAGACTTGTAGCAAAAGGTTTTCGTCAAAGACCAGGTGTGGACTATGACGAGACCTTTTCTCCAGTAGCTATGCTTAAATCCATCCGAATCATGCTTGCCATTGCTGCCTTTCATGACTACGAAATCTGGCAAATGGATGTTAAGACCGCCTTTCTAAATGGTGATTTAGAAGAGTGCGTGTACATGACTCAGCCAGAGGGCTTCGTAGACAGTGGGAGCAGCGGGAAGGTGTGCAAGCTGCTTAAATCCATTTATGGATTAAAGCAAGCATCGCGGAGTTGGAACATCTGCTTTGACGTCGTTATCAAAGAGTTTGATTTCGTCAAAAATCCAGATGAACCTTGTATCTACAAGAAGGTGGCAGAGAGTAAGGTTGTCTTCCTCGTATTGTACGTGGACGACATACTCTTGATAGGAAATGATATTCCTATGCTGCAATCGGTCAAGCTCTTCTTATCACAAAGATTCTCAATGAAAGATCTTGGTGATGCCTCCTGCATATTGGGAATCAGGATCTATAGAGATAGATCCAAACGGATTTTGGGATTGTCCCAATCCAGGTATATTGACACCATACTAAAGAGGTTTAGTATGGAAGAGTCCAAGCGTGGGAACATGCCCACGATCTCTGGAGTCACTCTCTCCAAAGAGATGTCTCCCAAGACTGATTTGGAGAGAGCTCGCATGCAAGGGATACCCTATGCTTCGGCAGTAGGCTCTATCATGTATGCGATGCTATGTACCAGACCCGATGTAGCATACTCACTAAGTGTAGTGAGTAGGTATCAAGCTGATCCTGGAGAGAGTCACTGGACAGCTGTGAAGAGCATTCTCAAGTACTTGCGAAGGACTAGAGACATGTTCTTGGTGTATGGTAACGGAGAACTCCAAGTGGAGTCCTTTACCGATTCCAGCTTCCAGAGTGATAAGGACGACTCTAAGTCGCAGTCGGGTTTTGTCTTTACCCTTTACGGAGGGGCGGTTAGCTGGAAGAGTTCCAAGCAGGAAACCGTGGCAGACTCGACGATGGAGGCTGAATACATCGCTGCCAACGATGCTGCTAAAGAAGCTGTCTGGGTCAAGAAGTTCATTACTGAACTTGGAGTGGTTCCATCCATTGAGCATCCAATACCCTTGTATTGCGATAACAATGGAGCGGTGGCTTTGGCCAAGGAACCCAGGTCCCATCAGCGATCCAGGCATATTTTGAGGCGGTATCACCTCATCGGGAGATAGTTGATCGCCGGGAGATCGAGGTCAGGAGAGTTGACACGAAGAACAACACGGCGGATCCACTCACGAAGGCCATTCCCCAGATACAGTTTGAGAGACTCTTCGGGATGCTCGGTATGAGATACTACAGCAGCTGGCCCTAGTGCAAGTGGGAGATTGTTAGTTGTATGTATGCCCTAGAGGCCAGTATTGTACAGATGATGTATATTATATTGGATGCTTGGACATATATAGAGATGACTTTCTTGCTCGACATGATAGTATGCTATCTGGTTGCCATTTATCTTAACATGTACACTAGTCTCTTTATACTGTCTTATAGTTACATGTTGGTAAAGCCCTTAGGATGTGTACTTGACTACCTGGATTATGATGCAGATCATACTAGTGGGGACATGGTAGTCCATAAGTACCTCCTTCAAGGTCCCTAGTCGTGTGTGTATCGAGACGGGGCATCGATATACCAGAGTAGACTAGCGTATACGCTTCTCGACCCATGTGATGGGCGATGGATGATCCCATATCCATTGGTGTTTGACATCAGAGATGGTATACGGGTGCTCAGTGGAGACTGGGTACACTGGACGGACTCACCGAGAACTCCCGGATGGTATTATACCTCACGTCAGATGGCAGTTCTCAGGTGACACTTGTACAGGTTAGTCTGTAGACCCGAGATCGTCATGGAGTCTTGTGTGGTTCCCACTGTGCTTTGATCTCCACCTTACCACGCCCATGAGGGCGTGCAAAACGGTGGTCTTTGGGTACAGTCCCGAGTCACATGGAGGCAATGAGCGATAGAAGGGGTTTCGTCTCTCCCGGTATTGGGAGTTGATGTTGCGCTGTGCTCGATTGGCCGTAACAGGGAAGTCCCTGGCCAGGGCTGATCAGAGATTTGCTGGTAAGTGTTACCAGTAGTTTCTCGACCCGTTACGAGCCTCACATCAGCACGACTTATCGGGTTATTGGGGTCTGACGTATACCACCCCTAGACTTGATATGCGACGTATCAGACGAAGAGACTTGACTGTATGGTAAGTGTTACTGGTCGGATTCGCGGGAGTGTGAGCGGGATAGCTCGTCGATCTTCTGATCGCTCAATACCCGGGTGGCCGTTACGTTTAGCAGACCGCTTGCGGCTTGTGAGTGCTTGATATGATCATCACCTGCTACCGGCGTATTGACGAGTCTTTAGAGTCCTACACAGAGGTTTCCTGGCTCAAGCGAAACGAAATAGGAGCGCATATGAGATATGTGCAGGACCGAGAATAATGCGTGTATGTGATACCGCATTACATTCTCGCGATATATGTTTCGAATGGTTATATTCGATATGACCTAGTTATCGAATCATTGATTCGATAAATCGATACATTGGATTCTAGTCGGTTATGTGCGACATGACCGGATCATTGAATCAAATGTTGATTTAATGATTTAATGCATAATTATATATTTGATATATTGCATTGCATTAACTAGTATTGGTTCACTTTAATCGGATTTTTCTCACTTGATGCACATTGTATATATGATATGCTTTAGTGCACTACTTAGTATCATGTTTGATGATACTTGATAAAGTGGTTAAGTGTAAAGGGTTAAACCATGGTTAAGTGGTGATTAGGGTTTTGGTTTATCATTTATTTATTTGTTTATTTATTTAAAAGGATTAAGTTAAGAATGGTGGCTATTTTTGGAGCTATGTTGAAGCTTCATGAAGCTTTGACAAAGTCCACCATCCTTATCTCATCCTTAACCCTAACCACACTTATTAACCTTGGTTTAATCTCTACACTTGACCATGGTCAAGATATGATAAGTATTCATATTAGTTTTATTTTAAAATAGAATACTTATCATATTTTTCTTGGAGCTCATCTTCTTCTTCTTCTTCAAGCTTGCTACTCCAATGGCAAGATGAGATCTAGTGAGTTAAATCCAAATCTAAAGTGAACCCACCTCCTATTTCTTCACCCTCTACCTCTTGCCAAGTTGTTTTGGGTGTTTACTTCACAAGTTTCACAAGTTTGTGAAGTCGGAGCTTGAGTTTGTGCAACCTCGACGTAGATCGTCTTTGACACAAAGCCGACGAGCTATTCCGCTCTCTTTCCCGATGAAGCCGATGATCGAGTCAAGGATTCATGATGGACAGCGAGGACATGACGATGCGGAGCCGTGGAGGTGGATATCCGGATCTACAAAGGTTGTAGTTTCCGACTTTTAGTTAACTAGTTAACTAGCTTTCATATTCGCCTAAACATCTAGTTAAAGATCCGTAGTCTAGGGTTTCTCGGCACTAAAAATTTTAATTTGGCATGTTCAATGCCTTGTGAGAACCCACTAGGGTGCCTAGGAACCTTTCATGTAGGAGGTGTACCTCAATGTCATTTGTTGCGATTTGCGGTTGTGTTCCGAGTATCACGCATATATCGCTTGGATTTGAGTTTTGATGATTGAGCTTTATGATATTGTTTTCGTGCACCATGGCTGCACCTGCTGGGTGCAGGGTTCCTAGGCACTCAAGTGAGGTCTCCCAAGCCATCAACCATGGCAATTTCAAAAATTATGGTGCCTACAAACCCTAAACTACGGATCGTTTGCTAGATTTCTAGGCGAACAAGAACTAGTTAACAATTAACTATTGAGAATACGGAAATACAACCTTTGTAGATCCGGTCCTCAACCTCCACGGCTCCGCAACGGGGTCGTCTCCGCTGTCCAAATCAAATCTGGGCTCTAAGATCGGCTTCGTCGGAGAATGGGCAAGCTAGGTCGTCGATGTCCATGCCGAAGATGATCTACGTCGAGGCATCGATGAATCAAGCTCCACCTTCACCAAACCCTAAAATCTTGTGAAGGAAACACACTCTACTACTTGGCAAGAGGTAGAGGATGAAGAATTAGGAAGTGGGTTAACTTTAGAATTGGATTTCTCACTCATATCCAACAATCACCATTGATGGACTTTGCTTTTCTTCACTTGAAGAATGAAGAAGAAGAAGAAAAATGATATGATAAGTTAAAAAGAATAAGAAAAGAAAATCAATTCTTATCATAATATAACCATGGTTATGTGTAGAGATTTAACCAGGGTTAATTCAAATGGTTAGGTTAAGCATGAGATAAGAATGGTGGACAAAGTCAAAGCTTCATGAAACTTCAACTTAAAACAAAAATAGCCACCATTCTTTTCTCTTGCCTTTTATTTTCCAAAAATCAATAAATAAATAAATAAATAAATAGATAAATAAAGGAAAAGAAACCCTAACCATTCTTTTAACCATGGTTTAAATCTTTGCACTTAACCAAGTAAACATGTATCATCAAACATGATACAATCAAATGCACAAAATCATATCGCATATGTAATGCGCATATCCGAGTGAGAAAATCCATCTTAAGTAAACCGATACTAGTTGATTCAAAGTAATATATCAAATATATAAATATGCATTAAATCATTAAATCAACACTTGATTCAATGATCCGGTCATGCGCACATAACCGACTGGTATCATTAGTAACATCTTATCGAATCAACACTTGATCCGATAACCCGGCTATATCGCATATAACCGATCAATGTCACATCGCGAGAATCAAATACAGTATCACATACTCGTATTATTCTCGGTCCCGCACATATCTCATATGCGCTCCTATTTCGTTTCGCTTGAGCCAGGAAACCTCTGTGTAGGACTCTAAAGACTCGTCAATACGCCGGCAGCAGATGATGATCATATCAAGCATCCACAAGCCGCAAGCGGTCTGCTAAACGTAACGGCCACCCGGGTATTGAGCGATCTGAAGATCGACGAGCAAGCCCGCTCACACTCCAGTGAATCCGACCAGTAACACTACCGTACAGTCCGGTCTGATCGTCTGATATGTCGCATATCTCGCCTAGGGGTGGTAAACGTCAGACCCCAATAGCTCGATAAGTCGTGTCGATATAAGGTCTATAACTGTTCGAGAAACTACTGGTAACACTTACCAGTAAATCTCAGCAACCCTGGCCAGGGATTTCCTGTTATAGCCAATCGAACACAGCGCAACATCAACCCCCATATACCGGGAGAGACGAATCCCCTCCTATCGCTCATTGCCTCCATGTGACTCGGGACTGTACCCAAAAACCACCGTTTTAAACGCCCTCTTGGACGTGGTAAGATGGAAATCAAAGCACAGTGGGAACCACACAAGACTCTATGACGATCTCGGGTCAACAGACTACTCTGTACCAGTGTCACCAGAGAACTGCCATCTGACGTGAGGTATAATACCATCTGGGAGTTCTCGGCGAGTCCGTCCAGTGTACCCAGTCTCTACTGAGCACCCGTATATCATCTCTGATGTCAAACACCGATGGATATGGGATCATCCATCGCCCATCTATATGGGTCGAGAAGGTACACGCTAGTCTACTCTGGTATATCGATGCCCCGTCTCGATACACCCACGACTAGGGACTGTGAAGGTTGTACTTATAGACTACCATGTCCCCACTAGTATGATCCGCATCATAGTCCAGGTAGTCAAGCACAGATCCTAAGGGCTTTACCAACATGTAACAGAGAGACAATCAGCATACACGTTAAGGTAAAGAGTAACCAGATAGCATACTATCATGTCGAGCAAGAAAGTCCTCCCTATATATGTCCCAGCATCCACTACAATATACATCCTATGTACAGTAATGGCCTCTAGGGCATACATATAACTAACAATCTCCCACTTGCACTAGGGCCATCTGTAGCAGTGGTTGCAGTATCTCATACTCAACCATCCCATGAAAGTCTCTCTCTGGGAACAGGCCTTTGTGAGTGGATCCGCTGTGTTGTCCTTTGAGTCTACTCTCCCTACCTCGATCACCCTGAAGATCAACCATCTCCATGATCAGGCGATGCTGCCTTAGAATAAGTCTGGATCACTGATGGGACCGGCGTTCCTTGGCATAAGCCACAACTCCATTGTCACACAATGGGAGGAACATAGTTCATCTCATGAACCTATATACACCCAAACAGCCTCTTTGGTAGCATCTTAAGTAGCGATGTATCCTGCCTTTATCGTCTAGTATGCCACGGTATATAGCTTGGAACTCTTCCAACATACCGTCCCTTTACTGAGGGTAAAGGCAATGCCTGCGACTGACATTCAGTCGTCTTTATCACACTGGAACCCTTCCAGCGATTCTCCCCAGGATCGGTTGATACCATCTCACTACAACTAGTGAGAATCCTAACATCCAATTAGATCTATCTCATAGATCCAAAATCCAGGATTTAGTAGGTATCACTTTAATCTTATATGGAGAATCTTTGTGATAAGCGGAGATTGATCGAGCGTAGCATAAGAAACTCCTTTCTTATCAAGAGTATGTCATCCACGTACTCTACGAGGATCGTCACCATACTCCCTACTACCTTTTTGTTTATACAAGGTTCATCTACCATTTTGATGATGTCAACTTCTTTGACTTGTTCATCAAAACAGATGTTCCAACTCCGCGATGCCTGCTTTATCCTATAAAGCATCTTGCACACGTTTCCGCTGCTCCCACTGTCTACGAGGCCCTCTGGCTGTGTACTTATAGACGCTCTCTTCTAAATCATCATTTAGAAAAGCAGTCAAGACACCCAACCACCAGATATCGCAGTCATGGTATGTAGCCGTGGCAAGTAGGATCTGGATGGACTTAAGCATAGCTACTTGAAAAGGTTTCATCATTATCCACGCCTGGTTAATGACGAAAACCTTTAACAAGTCTAGCTTTGAAAGTCTCAACTTTTCCATCTACACCAAGTAATCTTCTCAAGATATACTTGCTCCTGATGGGGATTTAACCCTTCAGATATAGCAACCAAAGTCCATACTTTGTTGGTGTATAAGGATTCCATGTCAGATCGATAAACATCCAGCCATTCTTACAGAGTCTTACTCTCGATGGCCAGCTCGAAACTAGTTGGGTCATCATCTCATGATGCAATCCTCGCTCCCACTGTCATAGAGAAACCGAAGTATCTCTCTGGTGGGTGAGGAACCCTACTAGATCGGCGGAGAGGCTGAGGTTCGTTGGTATCTACTGAATCCCTTGGTTTTATCAAATCATCAGCTGCAGTCTGTATAGCTGGAACGTTTCCAGTTCTACATAACTAACCTTGCCTCGAGCTTGTCCGGATTTTGCTTTTAGACAAAGGCCGGACAACCTAAATCTTAACTAACTTAAGACATGGGCTCTTCCCTTTCCATATCACATATGAAATGGTAGGCAACTGATTTGATTGGAACCCTATTCAATAGGTATGCAGCTTCTCAAGTGCATAACTCCCAAAAGGAATTAGGTGACTCAGTATTACTCATCATAGAGCACACCATATCAAATAGGGTGTATCTGCTCCGCCCCGATATACCATCGTACTATGGTGTATACGGAGGAGTAATGCTGAGAGAGAATCTCATTCTCCTTTAGAATAATCCAGGATTTCCGTGCTCAAGTATTCTCCTCCTTGATCTCATCAAAGGACATAATACTTATACCCGTATATCTGGTTCTCTACTTCTAACTTATATTCTGTGAATATCTCAAAAGGTTCGGACTTGTGTTTCAACAGGAACATATGTCTGAATCTTGAGAGATTATCAGAGAATGTAATGAAGTACAAAGAACCGGTCTTGGCATATGTAGACAGGGGACCTACATACATCAACATGTATTATCCCAAGAGTTTACTAACTCTTTCTCTGTTTCCAGTAAACGGAGCTATGGTCATCTTATCTTTGTGACATGACTGGCGAATTTCACAAGATGCAAATTCAAACTAATTTAAATATGCATCTTTATGTAACTCTAGCTAGTCGGGTCACATTGATCTGACCTAGTCTACGATGCCTCAAGAAGAATTCGTTCATTTCTGAACTCTTCCTCTTGTGTGTGTTCTGTATACCAAGAACTGTAGTTTGATTTAGAACATCAATGCTTTTAGATAACGTGCCTGATCCGATCAACTTTTGATATAGGAAATGTTCAAAACATTATCCAACAATACAAAATTTTATCATTTCTTTACTGATAAAGAGACTGATATGATTTTGTATATCAGGTTCGGCATCTAATAACATTTGTTCAGAATCAATGTATTGTAATACAGGGTGACAGTGACCAACAGACTTGGCTGCAACTCTTGCCCCGTTTTCTGCCTCATGAAACTTATCACCCGTTCTCAGTTCTCTACCTTTCTGTAGCCCTATGTAACAGATTACATATCTGGGATCCTGATCTGGTATCACATACCCAGGACGTAAAGGATACTGAGAAACAGTTCTCTGTAATGAACACACCCGAAGATGATGCATCAGTATGCACTCTCTTCGTTTGGGCGGTGCGGGAATTCTGGTAATCCCCAATTTCCTGCTCTGTCTTATAACAATTATAAGTTGGAGCGGGACCAACGTTCCCCAGCTCAGTATAACAAGCGGGTTCGGTCAATAATCCGTATTATTATCTTGATTAAGGCGTGATATGGTCGCTACCAGGAGAGAGAGAGAAGAAAACACTCAGCGTGCGCTCTGTCAAGAATAGATTGGTTTTTATTTTATCTAATCAGGATGGCTCCCACTGCTTTTTATCAAATCTTCCTTCAAACCCTAAAAGGAAAGACTAGCCGGGATTAATTACACACTACAAGTTCGCCAATCTTTCAGCCAGGCCAGTGTCGGTACTTTGAGGGAGGTCCCCCGTGCTTTCGCACGAACCTAATTAATGTAAACCTCGTTTTCCCAGAGGCGTAACCTCGTTAACACCTTTCTAGACACCTACTTGATCGGCTAATTGTAATGTATAAAACTCTCCCAGGAGTAACACTTACTCGCAGCGGGTATCGGGATCCAACTATCTCATAGAAGGTATGCAATCTCATTGCAAATTTCAACACTTGAAATTCCCGTTAATATTTTGCCCCTAGCAGCTTATGACCTTGGCTAAGGTCAACAAATCATAAGTGCTAGCCAAGTTCAACCCGTCATTTCCCGATTGAATTAAACCCACCCGCACGACCCTTGGCTAAGGTCAACAAAGTCGCACGACTACCCTAACTCAATCGCATCATATGCTTATACAGATAAGCACTAATCAGCTACCGCACACTACGCCTTGGCTAAGGTCAACAAACGTAGCACGAATACTAACCAGTACTTATCTGAAATGACGGAGGGCTACGACAGGTTTTTCTGAAAACCTATTGCGTAATGAACTTGATATCGTTGTAGGATCGAATGAATTTTGAAATGGAGTGTTTTTGAGGCTTTTCTAGTTTTGCTAAAGGAGTCACTCCCGGTGAAGGGATCGTCGGTCCTTTCCTCGTCGAATGAGGTGCGGGATATATCATATATATCACTGTGCAAAGCAAAAACACTTAAAAGCAATCAAAAAACAAACCGAGTGTGTAGCATCTGCCAGTTATTGCTAAAGGAGTCACTCCCGGTGAAGGGATCTCGGTCCTTTCCTCATCGAATAAGGTGCAGGATATATCGCATATACCGCTGTGCAAAGCAAGAACTGTAGCTACCTGTTTTATTTTGAAATTCGATTCTACAACATCTTAGGTTTCTTTTATTTCATTAATCATATTAATGAAGTCCCATCATTTAAGTACCTAATCATCACAGATAGATATGACGTACACTTATGCCATCCGCATTCGCCTCGATGTCCCCTCGTGCACCGTTAGGTTAGGTAACTAACGGCAGAGCAGGGCAGGGCTAGCGCGGGTGTAAAACATAAGTAACGCCTATATAATATATCATATATACTATATACTATATCTATCACAGAACATCACATGATCACATCACAGATATCGCAGCAGAAGAATCATATGAAATATTGGATATACTAGGACGTCCGTGTTTTCAATACGAGCCAGTATAAAACACGGATTCCACGGTCGTGATGAATAGCCAAACCCACACCCCTAGACCCCTACGAGAGCGGCAAGCAACCCTACCAATTCTAGAGTTAGGAGACCCGGACTCGACTCCTCGAGTTGGTCTCCCACTGGACTCCAGAACCCGGTTACTTGTGCTCCCCTCCTTGGGTCTATCCTAGTGCGGAAAAGTAAATAATATACAACAGGTGACAACTCCCGCAATCTGGAAGCGCCCCAAATAAAAGAATATTACATACAAGTTTTTACATGAATGAAAATGAAAAACACTCATCTCACATAAAAACCCCCGGCTATTCAAACACGACGATCCAATATAACATATCCAGCAACACATAACATCATATGTCATCAACGTAAGCAAATATGCGCATCCCAATTGTCGTTGACATATAGCAACGAAACCGGCGATATCACATATTACACTTACGGTCACAGAAAAGAAAGTGTAAAACTACAACAGTTGGAATCCGCAACCATCTCAGACATCGTATGCCTGATCAAATGAATACCTTAGACATCACATGCCTAACAATTATAAACCCCGCATTTTAGTCTCATTATCGAAAACACTTTTCAATACCAAGTCGGGTAATTCAACAAGATTCCCGACACACTGATCGAATGCTCGTCGCAAACTTCAATAGGCGGCTGCACCCCTGATACCGGCGACGAAGTGCACCAAGGCGGAACACCGCTACCGCGAGCACCCGAACGAATGCTTTCGGCGACGGGGTTCTCCTACAGTCACTTGGTCGGGGCTATGCAGTGAAGCTGTCTATTAAGTTTATCCGGCGAGTATCCGCGTACGCTACGTGATTGCGACGGACTTTTGATCACATCAAAATTCCGTGGCAACCGATCAAGTGAGACTAAACTGCTACGTTTATAACATTCATTCAGTTATCTCATAACCATTGTGAATTCCAATTATTGTATCCCATTCCAGATAAACAGAAAATGTTAAACTTTCCGATCGAACAATCGAACACCCAAGTTTTCCCGATACAGATCAACACATGAAACAAGCCTAACAACATTCAGTTCGTACCTCAGTACCGACGGTCCAGCCGTAGAAGGGTCAAGCCAACGCCTCACATGTGGCACGCCATACTGCCCCAAACCCGAAGGTTCAAAGGGCAGTTCAAGACGGTCACATAATCGAGTTAAGGTTTGTGTCTTCTAGAGGGACCATCGCGTTACTTGCACTACTTAGAACGTCGTTAAACTACGGAAAAATCCAACACTTGGAAATTTCTCGACAGGGGAAAAGTTGGGTATTTATATCCGGTCGAACTTTTTAACATATTCTAAAATTTATCCGGAAAGCCACACAGACAAAATTTGATATCCCGATCGAAACACCGAATTCCCAAAACAACTCAGAAAAAATTAACTCTGGAAAAAATATTAAAAATTCCCAGAAACACCAGCACAGCAAAATAAGAATTACTGTAGAAAGTTCAATGCCATAAACGACAAAATGGCCGCGCTTGCGCCGCATGAGCCAGGCTCGTGCCGCGGAAGCGCGGCACACTGTTGGAATTGGGTGTACGAATTTTACAGTATTTCTTAGAATTGCCTTCTGATTTTTCTGAATATTTTTAATGTGGAAAAAGACCAGATTTTAAAAATTGTACAGAGAGCAACTTTGAATCGGGGTTTCGGGTTCGTTCGGACTTCAATTTCCGTCTGGACTTCGCCTAAGGCTCTAGCTAGGCTCTGATACCACTGCAGGGTTCCTAGGCACTCAAGTGAGGTCTCCCAAGCCATCAACCATGGCAATTTCAAAAATTATGGTGCCTACAAACCCTAAACTACGGATCGTTTGCTAGATTTCTAGGCGAACAAGAACTAGTTAACAATTAACTATTGAGAATACGGAAATACAACCTTTGTAGATCCGGTCCTCCACCTCCACGGCTCCGCAACGGGGTCGTCTCCGCTGTCCAAATCAAATCTGGGCTCTAAGATCGGCTTCGTCGGAGAATGGGCAAGCTAGGTCGTCGATGTCCATGCCGAAGATGATCTACGTCGAGGCATCGATGAATCAAGCTCCACCTTCACCAAACCCTAAAATCTTGTGAAGGAAACACACTCTACTACTTGGCAAGAGATAGAGGATGAAGAAATAGGAAGTGGGTTAACTTTAGAATTGGATTTCTCACTCATATCCAACAATCACCATTGATGGACTTTGCTTTTCTTCACTTGAAGAATGAAGAAGAAGAAGAAAAATGATATGATAAGTTAAAAAGAATAAGAAAAGAAAATCAATTCTTATCATAATATAACCATGGTTATGTGTAGAGATTTAACTAGGGTTAATTCAAATGGTTAGGTTAAGCATGAGATAAGAATGGTGGACAAAGTCAAAGCTTCATGAAACTTCAACTTAAAACAAAAATAGCCACCATTCTTTTCTCTTGCCTTTTATTTTCCAAAAATCAATAAATAAATAAATAAATAAATAGATAAATAAAGGAAAAGAAACCCTAACCATTCTTTTAACCATGGTTTAAATCTTTGCACTTAACCAAGTAAACATGTATCATCAAACATGATACAATCAAATGCACAAAATCATATCGCATATGTAATGCGCATATCCGAGTGAGAAAATCCATCTTAAGTAAACCGATACTAGTTGATGCAAAGCAATATATCAAATATATAAATATGCATTAAATCATTAAATCAACACTTGATTCAATGATCCGGTCATGCGCACATAACCGACTGGTATCATTAGTAACATCTTATCGAATCAACACTTGATCCGATAACCCGGCTATATCGCATATAACCGATCAATGTCACATCGCGAGAATCAAATACAGTATCACATACTCGTATTATTCTCGGTCCTGCACATATCTCATATGCGCTCCTATTTCGTTTCGCTTGAGCCAGGAAACCTCTGTGTAGGACTCTAAAGACTCGTCAATACGCCGGCAGCAGATGATGATCATATCAAGCATCCACAAGCCGCAAGCGGTCTGCTAAACGTAACGGCCACCCGGGTATTGCGCGATCTGAAGATCGACGAGCAAGCCCGCTCACACTCCAGTGAATCCGACCAGTAACACTACCGTACAGTCCGGTCTGATCGTCTGATATGTCGCATATCTCGCCTAGGGGTGGTAAACGTCAGACCCCAATAGCTCGATAAGTCGTGTCGATATGAGGTCTATAACTGTTCGAGAAACTACTGGTAACATTTACCAGTAAATCTCAGCAACCCTGGCCAGGGATTTCCTGTTATAGCTAATCGAACACAGCGCAACATCAACCCCCATATACCGGGAGAGACGAATCCCCTCCTATCGCTCATTGCCTCCATGTGACTCGGGACTGTACCCAAAAACCACCGTTTTGCACGCCCTCTTGGACGTGGTAAGATGGAAATCAAAGCACAGTGGGAACCACACAAGACTCTATGACGATCTCGGGTCAACAGACTACTCTGTACCAGTGTCACCAGAGAACTGCCATCTGACGTGAGGTATAATACCATCTGGGAGTTCTCGGCGAGTCCGTCCAGTGTACCCAGTCTCTACTGAGCACCCGTATATCATCTCTGATGTCAAACACCGATGGATATGGGATCATCCATCGCCCATCTACATGGGTCGAGAAGGTACACGCTAGTCTACTCTGGTATATCGATGCCCCGTCTCGATACACCCACGACTAGGGACTGTGAAGGATGTACTTATAGACTACCATGTCCCCACTAGTATGATCCGCATCATAGTCCAGGTAGTCAAGTACAGATCCTAAGGGCTTTACCAACATGTAACAGAGAGACAATCAACATACACGTTAAGGTAAAGAGTAACCAGATAGCATACTATCATGTCGAGCAAGAAAGTCCTCCCTATATATGTCCCAGCATCCACTACAATATACATCCTATGTACAGTAATGGCCTCTAGGGCATACATATAACTAACACTGGGTATTTACATTTTGCGCATAGTTATCGCACTTGTTATATATTTTATACACCGTTGTGTTGATTTGCGATTTGTGCATATCCATTGCATTTGATGTCGATTTTGTACCTTCGTAGCATGTGTTTATGATTTCGTGGATTTCATATGAATGATGTGATTTTTGCACTCGGTATAGCTCACATGTTCTTGCAGTGCATTGATACAAATATTGTGCACATAGTTGCACACGTTTTTAATTTTATACACCTTACTACACTCGGTGTTGCTTTTATACGCATTTGAGTTATTGATGCGTTTCCGTGCACTTATTGCACCCGATTTATTTTTTGTGCAATTGTCGCACTAGGTTTTTACGCGGTGCAATTGATGCACTGTATTTGTATTTCGTGCACTGGATGCACCGTATTTGTGTTTCGTGCACTTTATGCATCGTATTTGTATTTCGTGCACTAGATGCACCGTATTTGTGTTTTACAAGAAATTCCTTTTCTAAAAAGGTGGCAGGTTGAGGAACAAACACCTTTTGTTCCTCACTGAGGTAGAAATGATATCCATACGAATTGTTTTGATATCCTACAAACTTGCAAAGAACCGATCGTGCCTCGAGTTTGTCCGTATTTTGCCTTTTGACATAGGCCGGACAACCCCATATCTTAACTCGCTTAAAAGATGGTCTCTTCCCATTCCATATCTCATATGGAGTGGTAGGCACTAATTTGGTTGGAACTCTATTGAATAAGTCGTAACATTTCAGAAAATATAAAATATTATTTTTGGAATTTAATATTAAAATAATATATATCCCGAAAACTGCCCGATCTGCGAAATTGGGATTTTCAAAAAAGGGTATAAATATATACCGATAATTATGAAATAAAAGGAAATTTAAAAAGATTTATTCATTTAAAAATATATTTCAAAGATTTGGCATTTTTAAAATTTATTATATGTAGTTTGGATAAGAACCAGATTAGTGCACTGCTAATCACGATTAAGCCAAATCCATGTTTCTACAGTTTTCATGGTTAGTGCACTAAGACTTGTTTCATTTGGTTACATGTTCATTTGCGTTGTTTTATGTTATGGTTTTATTGTGGTGAGAAAAGAAAAGAATGGAAAAAGGTGTCATGATGACTTGAGGAGAGAGAGAGGGGACATCATGATGAGATGTAAGCATGCTAGGAGAGAAAGAGAAAAAGAGGTAAGGATCCACCCCCACCTCTTCACTTCATTTCATTTCTTCAACTCCCTCATCCTTCTTCCTCCACCTCACTACACATGGAAACCATCTCCAAAACCAAATCAAAACCCCAAACTCCTTTCATTAAAAATGATCACCTCCTCACCCTCATCATATTAGACCAAGAAAAGTGGGATTTTGATGACTTGAGAAGCTAGGATTTTCTTGAGTGGCCTAAATGAGGTATAATTTCTACCATTTAGTTATTTTTAAGTTCCTTTATATTCTAGTTGTAGTTTAGAATGGGTTGAGTGGTGAGTTATGAAGTTTGAAAATTCTAGAGAAGGGTTTGGCAAATTGTGTGGAAGTGATGATGAGTAGTGGCTGTTAACAAGACTTGAGTGGTGTTTTTACTGACCTAGACCAGAAAAAATTGAACCCAAAAATGAACTTAGAACTTCCGACATCGGTTAAATTTGATAGTTTGTGATATTATTATGGAATCTGGTATCACCCGAGACCTTTGTAAAAGAAGTTCTCTTGACCAGGAGATGTGCAGGCAACATTAAATCAACCCTAGAAACCTGAGCCCCTCCCCTCATTTTCTGGCCGCAATTTTAATCATTCTGGCCGCAAATTGCGGCCAGAGCAGTGTGCATTTTGGTGAAATTTGATCTGTGGCATTGTTATCCTATATCTAGAGCAACCCAATGTGCAATATCCCTTAGTTTGGCCTAGGGTGAAATCTAGGAGTGGTTTTCCTATGTTGTTTTTTTCGTTCTTTCCGTATTTTGAAATGTTAGTTTTGATATTTGGATTTGTATTTGGTTGTTGGATGTTTGTACATCAACGACTAGGGATGATTGATTGGTTTTTCATGCGTGGGCTATAGGTTCTAACCTATTGGCGCTCCGTATGCCATTTTGGTTTCCGGATTCGATTATAATAGCGTTTACGACTGTGTATTATTATAGGTACCTTCACGTGGATTCCGAGACGACAGAGCATGGCGTCGTCGACTTCGGCAAGCATGTTGGAAGGTGAGTGGATCTATATCCACGGGGGAAATCGGGTGGATAGCGTATAGCACCCCAGCAAGTTTTTGATGGAAACCAATTCCTAGTATATGGTTAAGGAAACCTTTAATAGAAAACTATAGATAAAGTTAAAATATAGTCAGAGAAACTATATTAGGAAATATAGGATAGTTAGAAGTGATATGATCCGGCTAATATCTGATGACGGGATTTGAGGATGATGTTTGATGATATTGCCGTTTAGGGTACTATAGGACTAGATAGCCGACGTAGACATGTCATCCGAACCATTCCTATTTCCAAACTGATGAATCGCATGCATCTTTTAAACAAATACCTTGAGGGACGTTACGGATTTTCAAATGATATCTTTTCCTTAAAAACGTCGTAGCCTCTACTTTCAAAACTACGATTCGCATCTTTCAAAAACTGTTTGTATGGTTCAGGTGTGTATATTAGATTATATACTTATGCTTATAGTAAAGGTAGAATGTAAATGTAAAATTGACCTTATGTGATATATAAATGCGATGAAAAGATAATACGATTTGACATGTGATATGATGATATGTTGGTATACGGATGCGAGTCGATAGAGATGATTGATACCTTGCCGGTCCCCTGATACGAGATTGTTATGGATGTGATGATTGTCACGTTTTCACCGTGTCGTATATAAAAAGAGTTTTGAAATTACCACAATCAAAATGGTGTCGCGTGTAGCGAGCCACGATGAATACGGGTCGTCCGCAGGGAGATGGTAAGTTTCTAGGCTTGTTTTAACGAGTTAATATCGTGTTTTGATTTGTTGGTTAAACTAAATGTCGTAACAAGGATATGTATAAAAAAGGAGACTTGTTAAGGGTAGTAATAGGTTCGATTGTATGAAGGTGATGTTTATCGATTCCTTATAGCCCCAACTTTGGTATTGACACTAAAGCAATAGGTAACGACGCGAATTAGGGAACTTGAAATACGGTATTTGCGGCATTTCACTAAATCCGTTTTCCTTGTCCCTTGTCTTTCCGTTGTTATCTCTTGATTTTAGCCTTCGGCAAACCACTAGCAATCCGGTCATGATTAGGAATCATCGCTATCATTGTAGGATAGGATTCCTAGTGGAGCGGAATTGCGAGTGATTTGCACGGTGTTTCAATTGCAAAGTTTTAAGGTTTTTAAAGTCTTAGTAAAGAACATCTTCAAATACAAGCTAACCGTATTACACCCTTAACAAGTAAATAGATTACTCATACATATTCACAAAGTAAAAATATTGAAAAGAGAAAAGAGTAAGGAAAATAATAAAAAATTGCAAGAAAAGAAAGATAAAAAGAGAACCGATGAATTCAAGTGCTAATATCTCCAATTGTTCTTAAGCTCGGTGAAATGTGAAATCCAAATACCAAACTTTAAGTTTGCAAGCTCACTTAAGAGGTTGCAAGATCAAAGTAAAGAAAGAATTTCACAATTGCAAATATGTAAAATAGAACAAGATATGTAATAAAAATAAGGACTTTTTATTGATTTGGAAACATGTTACAAGAGATTTTGAAGTCAAGAACCTAAGCCTTAAGCTTGCAAGTTCAAATGAGAAGTTTTAAGGTCAAGACAAAGGGACAAGAGCTTAAGAATTAAAATAGAAATTACGAGATTTCTAAAACAAAAGTAAAGAAAGTAGTCACTTTTCCCTTTGGCTTCTGGTCTGTATTTATAGGCTCCAAAGAAAATCAAGCAAATAATAAAAATGAGATGAGATGGAAGCAAGGTTTGCACTGTACAAAACTGGGGGCATTTTGGACATTATTGGCCAGCCACACCGGATTTTGTGTGCATGTGCTCGGGTCAAATCCGAACACATGGTCCCATATTTGTTGTGTGGTCTTTGGTTGTCCCCGGTATCTCTTTGGTCCCGTTTATTTTCTCTGTTTTGACCTGGTTTGCACCCAGTGCTTGGAGGGAAATTCGAACCTTCAAATTAACACAAAATTTAGCATTAAATGCTCATTACTTCATTTCCACATGTACCTAAATTCATGGCTGCCCCCATCATGGTCCATGCTGATTTGTCTATTTGAATTTGATTTGCAGTCAGTTTTGGAAAGAGATTTATATCTTTAAATCCACACATAATCTTTAGCATTGAATGCACATTACTTCATATCCACATGTGCCTAAAAGTCTTGTGCACGCTCTTGTTTGTGTTGGACCATTTAGATAAAAAAAAATGTGTACAAAAACTTGTTTCAAAAAGAAACTCATGAAGTATCGGTCGGTTTGCTGTTCTGGTTGCAGTGTCGGCTTTCAAATGATATATCCGTGCTTTTGAATGTATTTCCAGTATTTTGTCATGGGTACCAGTAATCTGTATTACTGAGCAGACACTGGTTAACAGTACTGATAAATACAACAAATAGGTAATGATTTAGCGGTATTAGAATGCAGTTTTCTGATATAAACAAATACCCCCAAACTTATCTTTTGCTCGTCCCGAGCAAAACAAAAAGAATCCTGACCTCACTTTCTCAGGGAACGCGATTGCACTGAGCTCGTGCAACAAGCCGTTAAAGCTCTAGGTGTCCCTAGTAGGAGGAGTGTTGTCTCCTGAGGGTTTTCAGCGGATTCCACCCACAAAATCCCATCAAGCTATTTTTGCGAAATAACTATGATTCAAATCCTATGGTTTTCTTTGAAAGCTAGCAATTCTATCATCCTAAATTTAGAATTATCGAACCTTTATTTTTCACACCTCGCTTCTTATTTAACTTAAGATTTTATGTATCTTTAGGTGCAGTGCAAATAGTGTCGTTAAGTTTCAAAAGGATCTATTAAAGTCGTCATGTCACAAAATAAAGCCCGGATAAAAACATAAAAAGGATCACACAAGTTTTATAAAGAGTTAAGTACTTCTCAAGTTTCTTTTTCCAGTTAGGTTTCAGATTCAGAATTTCTATCGTCCTTAACAGGAAATTAGGTCTTATTTTTCACTCCCCCTTTTTCTTGTTTTCGTTTCATACACACCTCTGTGAACGTGCAATAGTCTTCATCATAGGATAAAACCTTCATATCTCCGCTATAAATATTTTATAAAACCTGTCTTTTGTCAAGATTATTCTCACACAAAGAACCGTTAGGAATTTTAACTCGGAGAGAACACTTACTTGACTTTGTTTTAATTTGGACTTTCTAGGCTTCTTAGTGAGATTTGGGTCAATGCTCCCAAACCAGTTCGCTTTAAGGCATTAGGTATGGAGACACCCCAGTGGACTTAATTACTCAAGTTACCTATGCCCTAAAACAAAAGACCAATTATACCGTGAAAATCATAATGATTTAATGCGAACGGAGATATAACCGGTAGTTCAAATATTTTTTTTTTTATTAAAGACGTGTTTAGTGGGTCAGGTGTGTAATCACTCCAATCAAGATAAAGATGGGTTATTCTTCAGAATTAGTTCCAATTAAGGTATCAATAACATCCCTTCATATCCACTTCACATCATAAACTATTCTTGATATTACTTATTTTAGAACAAGCCTATTTGATCCTCAGAAAATAATTTATCCATTTAAAAGTTTTCAGACATAATAGACTTGTCATCTAATTTTCAAAACTCACGATACGTGTAATGTGATGTAAAGACGTATGTTAGCTATAGTTAACTTCAAAGGAGGGCTATCTTTCAGGTTTTCAAAATCTAAAAATAGTATTTAGTTGTTCCTATCTTATCATACAAAACCGTCGAAATATTGAATCTAAGTTCTTCCACTAGCTACCTTGATGACAAAGTTTCTTAATGTTTTGGAAAATTTTCAGATTTTTATGGGTTTTACTACGCAAATGCAAAATATACACATGAATGCGAAGGTTAGAAATGCGTACCGAGCGTACCCCCAAACTTAAACTGGACAGTGCCCCCACTGTCATTGTACATCAAGAAGGCAAAAATATTGAAGGGTCAAAATTTTCGGTTATATATACATTTTTTTTACTAAGCAACACCAGACAAGATTGCTCGTCAAAAATGGATATGCACCGGACAAGAATATCCACATATATATACAAAAAGTATATACATACCCCCTAAACTTTTTTGAAACAGTGTCCACTGTTTTTGGTTGGATAACCGAAGTTTGGTGGTAGATAGAGGAAGATTATGCAGGGTTAACCGGCTACTGCAAGACCAGGAGCTCCTCTGATGGTTCAGCGCTAAGGTACGGTTTCAGTTTGTGTCCGTTTACTTTGAAAAGCAAACCGTCCTTTGGATTTTCCAAATCCACCACGCCGTGCGGATATACAGTCCGCACAACAAAGGATCCTTTCCAGCAAGATCTGAGCATACCGGGATGAAAATGTAGTTGGGTGTCGTAAAGAAGCACCTAATGTCCAGGTGTGAAAGTTTTGCGTGTAAGGTGTTTATCATGAAACACCTTCGTTCGGTTCTTTACAATAATCGCGTTGTCGTAAGCTTCATCCCGAAGCTCGTTCAATTCGTTCAGCTGCAGCTTCTGATAGCTGCCCGCATCTTCGAGAGATAGATTCAGCTTCTTTATCGCCCAAAATGCGTGATGCCCTATTTCCACTGGAAGGTGGAAAGCCTTTCCGTAAACAAGCCGATAAGGAGACATGGTAAGTGTTGGAGATAGTGCCCTCAGAGTCAATTATTAGGTCACAGGTACGTGATTGTAATGATTGAGGAAGGACCTATCCCGGTAGGACAGTCTTACTCGAGATGATAGTATGCTATCTGGTTTACCTTTATCATCGTGTACTGCTTTAGGTGACCTGACAGGTCGCTATTGCACGTTGATAAAGCCCCTAGGATTCTTGCTTGACGACCAGCAGTATGAGGGCGATCATATACGTGAGAGCTGGGGTCTACAAGCATATCCTTAAAAGGTCCCTAGTCGTGGGAGTTTCGAGACAGGGCATCGATTCTCCAGAGTAGACTAGTGTATACAGTCGAGACCCCGACGAGGGGCGGTCGCCTGTCTCACAAGCCACTGGTGTCTGTTGGTTCACCTAAGATGTATACAGGTGCTCATTGGGTTATGAGTGTTGGAGATAGTGCCCTCAGAGTCAATTATTAGGTCACAGGTACGTGATTGTAATGATTGAGGGAGGACCTATCCCAGTAGGACAGTCTTGCTCGAGATGATAGTATGCTATCTGGTTTACCTTTATCATCGTGTACTGCTTTAGGTGACATGACACGTCGCTATTACACGTTGATAGAGCCCCTAGGATTCTTGCTTGACCACCAGCAGTATGAGGGCGATCATATAAGTGGGAGCTGGGGGTCTATAAGCTTATCCTTAAAAGGTCCCTAGTCGTGGGAGTTTCAAGACTGGGCATCGATACTCCATTAGTAGACTAGTGTATACAGTCGAGACCCCGACGAGGGGCGGTGGCCGGTCTCACAAGCCACTGGTGTCAGTTGGATCACCTAAGATGTATACAGGTGCTCATTGGGTTATGAGTACACCGGACAGGACTCGCCGGGAACATGCTAGTTGGTCATATACCAGACGTCAGATGGCAGTTCCCTGGTGACATGTGTGCAGGTTAGTTCATCGACCTGGGGATCGTCATTTGTCTCGTGTGAGTTCCCACTGTACTTTGATTACTACCCTACCACGGCTCAAAGGAGTCGTGCAAACAGGTTTTAGTTGGGTACAGTCCCGAGCCACATGGAGGCAGTGAGCGTATCTTCAGGGGTTCGTCTCTCCCGGTATTGGGGGTGAGGTCGTGCTGTGTCTAGGAGAGCCATTACACAAAGTCCTTGGCCAAGGCAAGGAGATTTAATGGTAGGTATTCCAGTAGTATCTCAGGGTGTTCTGGGCTACACTCCGACACGACTTGTACCGCTTTTGGGGGTCTGACTTTTACCAACCCCCTAGGCCCGCCATGCGATGCTCATAGACGAACGGACCGGACTGCACGGATATTGTCACTGACAGGCTCAGTAGGGTGTCAGGATGAGTTCGCTCATCGACGTCCATTTTAGTCAATTGCTGGTGGCCCGTTACGTATTGGCTTATACCTCTGAAGTGCTAGTGGTTAAATCCACAGCCATAGTATTGACGAGTCTTTAGAGTCCCCCACATTTCAGTTACTCAGCTTTCGGGCGAAAGGTTGTAGAGGCCGTATGGAGATATGGCAAGGTCCGATCAGATACGTGCGGTATTGCACGGATCAGGATCGGACAGATTGTACTATAAGCCGTATGGTTATATGGCAGGGTTCGATCAGATACGTGCGGTATTGCACGGATCAGGATCGAACAGATATTACTATCCGGTTTTGGTATAAGCCGGATTCTAGTATAGTACAGTGTAGATTTTGTCTCATTGCATTTGAATTTCGGTCGGAATACAAATGCGGGTGTGTATGCACAGTATCGGGGTTTTCCTGTAATTTATTACGGGACCAGTTTTCTGGAGTTGCCAGTTTGCTTTCCGTTTCGGCCGATTTCCATTGTTCCGTTCATTGGCCGAAGATTGGTGGAGGAGGGCTTATTTGCATTGTTGCAAATAGGCAATTGTGGAAGGGGGTCTTTGCTTATTTCCTTGTATCATGATGGCTCACCTTACCTTGACTTGCTTGACTTTCCATGCTCATGATGGCTTGACCTTTTTGGAGCCATCATGCATGAGTTGATGGTTGTGTGGAGTGTTGGCTTAGTTTTGTGATCATGGTTGTTTTTGATAACCATTCCTCTCTCTCTCTCTTGATTGATTGATATGGTCACCTCCCCGTTGACTTTTCCCTCTCTCCAATCACACAAATGAAAAGGGTGGCCGGCCATATTCTTTGGGGGTTGATTCATTTTAGGTGTGGCATTTTTCATATTGTGCTAAGAAAAAGAGCTCTCTAGTTGATCTCCAAAATCCTTTCTTTCCTCCACCAAAAATGGCACCTCCACTACCCCAAAAGAGACACTAGTTCTACTACACATTCTACAGCGATTCTTGGGCACGTCGAGTAGCCGGCTTCGTGCCCGAGTTGCCTCGGCATTGAGGTGGGAGCCCGTAAACGAAGAAGGCGATGTGGTGCACTTCCGGCGACGAGGAGGAGACGGGACTTTTCTGCAGGAGATCGGGACCATGACGAGAAGACCGGAGGACTTGGATCGTCGGTATATCTCTATTCCCTTTCTTGTAGATAGCTTAGACTAGTTAATGGTTCGATCCGGAGTTTAGTGCGCGGTGGTGCCGGTTTGCAAAGTCCGCAAAAATTTAAGTTATTCACCGCTTCCGCATTCCGGCGTCGGATTGACGGCCGGGGCGCCGCCGTGCACTTACAGTGGTATCAGAGCCTCGCCATTAACTTAGTCTAGCTTTGTGTAATGTGTTTGCATTTCCGATCGATCAAAAAGTCCAAAAACCCGTATTTTGTCGCATCAGTTTTCTGTTGAAAATTTTTGGTCTCGAAAATTTTTTCGGGTTGTAAAATATTAATGTACTGGAGATTTCAAGGCTACTGAGAAAATTCGAGAGTGTCAGTCAACAGTACAAGCGCGGAAGCGCGGCCTGACCTTCCTTAAGCGCCGCCCTTCCGCCGCTTACTGTTCTGATCCTTGCATCAAATTTCTTCAGTAGTTTTCTGGGCTTAAAGTATGGGTTTTGGAATATTAAATTTGGGCCCAGGTTTTCTGTGACTGCTACAGTATTGGTTGAGGGCCCACTTGTTAATGTTTGATCAATCGGAAAATTTTAAACACATTTTTCACAGTATTTACATTATATCTGTGACCGTGAATGTCACTCGATCGGTAAATCCGGTCTAACTGCTATAGCCCGGTTAGACGGATTTGCGAACGTGACTTTCACGTTGATGTTCTATGTATTTGCTGTGATCTTGCGGATAGGTTGTGGGGGATAGCCTGGATGCAATGCTAGTACAGTTTTTGTGGTATTATGTACATTTGATATTGCGGGGCGAGCGTCCGACATGTGGACTGCCGTCACTGCCTGTTTGTATTATTATTTTGGGGCACGGCCTGGTTGCGGTCGATGTACCCGGTGTATGTATATTTTACTTTCTGTACTAGGATTGCCCCGCGGAGGGGTGCACGGATAGCCGGGTTCTGGAGGGCAACAAGCCCGCATCTCATGGCATTGAGACGGAGGGGGCTTCACTCTAGGATTGGCGGGCTATTCGCCGCACTCGTAGGGGGTACAGGTTTGACCCAGGAGGGGTGCCCAAGTTACCGGATTCCATGAAGTGCTGGGTGGTCCATTCACGGTGCTGAAGGGGGCTGCCTCGCTTCAGGTTTTGGCGGGTGACTTGCCGCGCCCGTAGGGGTCTAGGTTTTCATTGCACAGGCTATCCACACGACCAGGGGAACGTCGGGTTTCAGCGGCTCTGTGAAACCCGGGGTTCCCAGATATCTGTATTGTTTCTGTGATGCTGTTCATTTTCTGTGATGTTGCATTTTTATTCACGCCTTGAGCGAATATAATATATTGGTATATATATTAGTAGATGTCGTATATGTTTTGCATCCGCGCTAGTCCAGTCCCCGTTCTGTCGTTAGTAAGCTAACCTAACGGGTAATGACGAGACCCAGTGGCGAATGCGGATGGCATATACGTACATCAGTATATTTTCGTTCTTTTTGGTGTGATCAATTGATGGGACTGCATTGATTCGGATCAATGCAAGTTAAAACAAACCTAATCTGATGTTGTTGGAACACTTTTCAAAAAGCTGTTATTGCAAGGACGTTTACTTTTGTTTTGCATCGTGGTATTCATTGGAATATCCTGCTCCTCAGTCGACGAGGCAAGGGCCGAGATCCCTTCACCGGGAGTGACCCCTTGGACAAAAAGTTTGCGTCAGGGCAATGACTTCACTATAGCCGATTGCTTTTGCTTTGCACCGTGGTATTCATTTGGAATATCCTGCACCCCATTCTACGGGGAAAGAGCCGAGATCCCTTCACCGGGAGTGACCTCTTTAGCAACGGTTTTCGTCACTATATTTTAAAAAGCTATCCGTTCCTTCAACGATATCAAGTTCATTACGTTAAAGGTTTTCGCCAGAAACCATTCGTAGCCCTCCGTCGTTTCATATGGGTAGTCAATAGTATTCAAGCTGTGTTTGTTGGCCAAAGTCAAGGCACAGTGTTTGGTAGCTGTTGGTTATTCATATGCAGCATAGATAGATGCGTTGGTTTGGAACAGTCGTATAGCCTTGTTGGCCAAAGTCAAGGGCTTGTGCGGGTGGATTCGAATCAACCTGGAGAATGACGGGTAGAACTTGACATGTGACTTATGATTTGTTGGCCAAAGTCAAGGTCATAAGAGCATGGGGCAGAAATCACATCGGGAGTTTCAAAAGAACTGAAACTTGCCAGATATGCGCATACCTTCTGGAGTGTGATACCGTGAGCGGATTCCGTCACGTTATCATGCGATGAGAGTTGGATCCCGATTCCCACTGATGAGTTGGTTTACTCCTCGGGTGACCCCGACTAATTCTTCTTTCTGGTTTGGAGGAGAATTTGAGGTACAGTGGGAGGATTCCAGGTTAGATAAATTGTCACCATTCTGATCTAGGTTAGAGTGCACGCTGAGTGTTTCTTTTCTCTCTCTCTTTGGCAGCGACCATTGACCCGACCCTAAGACAATGACTCAGTGACCAAGTTGACCGAACCTTCTTAAACACTGGCTTTTGGATTGTCAGAGTTGCAAACCTCATTGCCACTCCTACTTTTACCCTTTTCTCCAGGACACCCCGTTTTACTACGAACGTTCACTTCCATTGGACAAAACCATCGTATGGTTAGATACGAACTCGAAAGAATTTATTCGAGGATGGTTTCCGGTTCTGGAGAAAACGGATAGGATTATTCAGTTGTCTTTTCTTTTCACCCTCTCTCAGGTTGCGAGTACTCCTTAGTTTAGGAGTAGTACACCTATTATGCAAATTGGATAGTCTTCTTCCAAACCATAGGCTGGTGCCGACCGGTAGGGAATGAAGAAAACCAATTAGCATAACGATGGTGTGCAGAAGGTATTAAGTTCAGACAAAACAAGGGATCAGTAAGAGGGCAAAGTAAATTGCAACAGATATTCACGACCAAAACAAATATTTCGTTACCACTCCCACATCACCTTTGTATTTCTCCAGGACACTCCGTATCACTACGAAGATCCCATTTTATTGGATAATCCATCGTATGGTTATATACGAACTCGAAAGGAACTTGTTCCAGTTCGGGGATGGATCCTGGTTCAGGAGAAATAGGAATAAAGTACATTCAGATGTCTTTTATCTTCACCTTCTCTAGCGTTGCAAGTGCTCCTAGGATTAGGACAGTACACCCTTTATGCTTTTTGGATAGTCTTCTTCCAAACCATAGGCTGGTGCCGAACGGTAGGGAAGGTAGAAAACCAATTGGCCTAAAGGGGTGTACAGAAGGTAAAGACTAAAGACATATGAAGGGATTTGGAGAGATGGCAAAGAATTATACGGTTATAGTTGTGAATCTGGATGATGGAAGAGGCATTACTAGGAATACCAGGATACCCCATCGAAACATTTCAATGTTTCAGTTCCACTGTGTACTGTTAATGGAAAACTGATTTCCCGATTAGATACTTGCTCCAGGGTATGTATTTACCAGGTTTGATTCTCACATCTGTATGGTTTTACAGATGATGAGTGGGAGTAAGTTATTGGGAATTGGGTGATTATCCTCATTATATCGGGATTCGTTGTAATCGGTGATATTTGAGGAAATCACCTGGGCTGTTTGCCGGTCGGCAAATATTTGGTTTTGAATATCCGCTGTTATGCACCAATTTCAAATTGATATATCTGTACGTCTATTTTCATAGAGTGAGATATACCTTTCTGAAATTATGTCTACGACATTTACCTATATCAGTGGATGGTTAGGTAAGGAGCATTAAACAGCGGTGTAATTCTTCTTAACCATAAGTACAGTTTTCAACCTACGACACACAGTGAATGAGTTATTAGACTCAAGGGACTTATACAGAGTATTGTATGTTGTCCAGGGTCCATCAGGACAGAGGGGTTGGTCCTCGTACTATATTCGGTTTACTTATGACTTCTCTAGTTTCTAGACAGGTGTTTCGTGGAAACACAGGGTCCGAATTTGGAGAAGTTATTGGTATTTGAATAGAGTAGAGAACCAGGTATAGCAAGTATCGGGATTCTTCAAAGAGATCGAAGATGTAGATACTTGTGTATGGTATTCAGTTGATAGTAATGATTAAGAGAAATTGCTTCTCTTTCAGGTTACTCATAATTGGAAGCATTCCTAAGTTGGGTAACGCTGATCAGGCCTTCTTCCATTTAGTTGACATGCACTGGAGACAGCTGCATGATTTGAATCTGGTTCAATTAAATCAGTGCCTCTGGTCCTATATTGGATATAGAACAGTTCGTATCTTAACGATGTTAAGGTACGGGGAGTTGTCCGGATTATGCTTAAAACCAGACTCTGGATAACTCAAGGCACGTTTCTGTAATGGCTGTTTGTGGGTTGACCCAGGCTATGACGCGGGTTGACTTTCTACCATCTGGATGAACAATAGCAATATTGTTCTAGACTCGCCACAGTTTTATTAAAAAATGGATTTTTTCAGAAAACAGAAGTGGGAGTATGGTAGAACTGGAAGTGATTCCAGAACCACAAACGATTACTGAAGATTTGATAAGGAACCTAAAGATTCAATCTGGATTGACATTCCATTGGCCACTCCGCAGATAAGGTGGGTAACTTCAGGCACCCGAGAGGTACTTCGGTAGTCTTAAGGACGGTGACAGGGAAGTTCTTGTTTACCCACAATTACCATTGCTGTTGTTCCAGGCTGCGAGACCCGGCGGGAGGATGAGTATAGCGTCGTTCTGAACTCGCTTCAGAAGTGTACGTGTATATGACTCTGCCAGAGGGTTGTCGTAGTCAGTGGGAGCAGCGGAAGCATTGGTGGACAAGTAGCTTATGTCTATTTATAGACTAAAGCAGATGTAGCGGAGATAGATCATCTACTTCTGATGTGACAGTCATGGGTTTGACTTCATCAGAATAGGGGATGGATCTGTTGAGAAGGTAGTAGGGTGTGATATCCTGGTATTTGGATGACATACACAGAGTAGGAAAAGAAACTCCTACACTACGATCGGTTATACTTTGGTCGTCACACAGTGGTTTCTCCACAAAGGAAATGGATTTTATATCAGACATACTGGTTACTAGATCTATGGTCTTAGATCTAGATTTGGGTGGTTTCCCAATCAGGGTACTTGACAGCGTTCTAAGAGTATTTAGGATGGACGACTCCTGGCACGGTAGTGTACCTGCAGGTAATGGAGTCACCCTCTCCAAAGGTGTCTTACAGACTAAAGTGGAGAGGGATGTGCATGATTGGCAGATCACTTGCTCAGGCGATTGAGTCAATCATGAGATGTCAAGTACCACACCAGACATTGTTCTTGCACTAGATGCAATAAGTTGACATTAATCCAATCCTGGAGAAACAGTCGGAAGCAGTTTTAGAACATAAGTGGATGTTCTAGGGATATGATAACGACAGCCTCATTCAGGAGACAGTTATCATTCCAGGCTTCCAAGGTGACATGGACGACAAGGAGGTTGTCAGAGTTATAGTTTTTCCTTCAGATGAGGGGCAGTATTTTGGACAGGTGGTCCAAGGCAATACTGAGGGAGGCATGGCGCGCAGGATACTGATTAAGTTCAGTTGACGATACAGTCTAAGAAGTTTGGATTTGGAGCTCATTTATGAGCTATGTCCCATCAGACATCCAGACATATTCTGAGACAGGTATTGCTCTTTTCAGGAGATGGCTTTCTCCGCGAACTTGAGATATAGAGAGACATAGAAAGAAACAACTAAGCGGATCCACTCACTGAGGCTATTCCTCGAACGCAATAGTTCCGCAAACGAGCTTTGTGAGACTGACTAGTAGAGGAGTTGGGTGTTCGGTATCACACGGGCTGTGAGTATGCGACATCGCAATAATTAGCCTTGAGTGCAAGTGGGAGATTGTTGGAGATAGTGCCCTCAGAGTCAATTATTAGGTCACTGGTACGTGATTGTAATGATTAAGGGAGGACCTATCCCAGTAGGACAGTCTTGCTCGAGATGATAGTATGCTATCTGGTTTACCTTTATCATCGTGTACTGCTTTAGGTGACATGACACGTCGCTATTACACGTTGATAGAGCCCCTAGGATTCTTGCTTGACCACCAGCAGTATGAGGGCGATCATATAAGTGGGAGCTGGGGGTCTATAAGCTTATCCTTAAAAGGTCCCTAGTCGTGGGAGTTTCGAGACTGGGCATCGATACTCCATTAGTAGACTAGTGTATACAGTCGAGACCCCGACGAGGGGCGGTGGCCTGTCTCAAAAGCCACTGGTGTCAGTTGGATCACCTAAGATGTATACAGGTGCTCATTGGGTTATGAGTACACCGGACAGGACTCGCCGGGAACATGCTAGTTGGTCATATACCAGACGTCAGATGGCAGTTCCCTGGTGACATGTGTGCAGGTTAGTTCATCGACCTGGGGATCGTCATTTGTCTCGTGTGAGTTCCCACTGTACTTTGATTACTACCCTACCACGGCTCAAAGGAGTCGTGCAAACAGGTTTTAGTTGGGTACAGTCCCGAGCCACATGGAGGCAGTGAGCGTATCTTCAGGGGTTCGTCTCTCCCGGTATTGGGGGTGAGGTCATGCTGTGTCTAGGAGAGCCATTACACAAAGTCCTTGGCCAAGGCAAGGAGATTTACTGGTAGGTATTCCAGTAGTATCTCAGGGTGTTCTGGGCTACACTCCGACACGACTTGTACCGCTTTTGGGGGTCTGACTTTTACCAACCCCCTAGGCCCGCCATGCGATGCTCATAGACGAACGGACCGGACTGCACGGATATTGTCACTGACAGGCTCAGTAGGGTGTCAGGATGAGTTCGCTCATCGACGTCCCTTTTAGTCAATTGCTGGTGGCCCGTTACGTATTGGCTTATACCTCTGACGTGCTAGTGGTTAAATCCACAGCCATAGTATTGACGAGTCTTTAGAGTCCCCCACATTTCAGTTACTCAGCTTTCGGGCGAAAGGTTGTAGAGGCCGTATGGAGATATGGCAAGGTCCGATCAGATACGTGCGGTATTGCACGGATCAGGATCGGACAGATTGTACTATAAGCCGATGGTTATATGGCAGGGTTCGATCAGATACGTGCGGTATTGCACGGATCAGGATCGAACAGATATTACTATCCGGTTTTGGTATAAGCCGGATTCTAGTATAGTACAGTGTAGATTTTGTCTCATTGCATTTGAATTTCGGTCGGAATACAAATGCGGGTGTGTATGCACAGTATCGGGGTTTTCCTGTAATTTATTACGGGACCAGTTTTCTGGAGTTGCCAGTTTGCTTTCCGTTTCGGCCGATTTCCATTGTTCCGTTCATTGGCCGAAGATTGGTGGAGGAGGGCTTATTTGCATTGTTGCAAATAGGCAATTGTGGAAGGGGGTCTTTGCTTATTTCCTTGTATCATGATGGCTCACCTTACCTTGACTTGCTTGACTTTCCATGCTCATGATGGCTTGACCTTTTTGGAGCCATCATGCATGAGTTGATGGTTGTGTGGAGTGTTGGCTTAGTTTTGTGATCATGGTTGTTTTTGATAACCATTCCTCTCTCTCTCTCTTGATTGATTGATATGGTCACCTCCCCCTTGACTTTTCCCTCTCTCCAATCACACAAATGAAAAGGGTGGCCGGCCATATTCTTTGGGGGTTGATTCATTTTGGGTGTGGCATTTTTCATATTGTGCTAAGAAAAAGAGCTCTCTAGTTGATCTCCAAAATCCTTTCTTTCCTCCACCAAAAATGGCACCTCCACTACCCCAAAAGAGACACTAGTTCTACTACACATTCTACAGCGATTCTTGGGCACGTCGAGTAGCCGGCTTCGTGCCCGAGTTGCCTCGGCATTGAGGTGGGAGCCCGTAAACGAAGAAGGCGATGTGGTGCACTTCCGGCGACGAGGAGGAGACGGGACTTTTCTGCAGGAGATCGGGACCATGACGAGAAGACCGGAGGACTTGGATCGTCGGTATATCTCTATTCCCTTTCTTGTAGATAGCTTAGACTAGTTAATGGTTCGATCCGGAGTTTAGTGCGCGGTGGTGCCGGTTTGCAAAGTCCGCAAAAATTTAAGTTATTCACCGCTTCCGCATTCCGGCGTCGGATTGACGGCCGGGGCGCCGCCGTGCACTTACAATGAGTACACCGGACAGGACTCACCGGGAACATGCTAGTTGGTCTTATACCTGACGTCAGATAGCAGTTCCCAGGTGACATGTGTACAGATTAGTTCATCGACCTGGGGATCGTCATTTGTCTCATGTGAGTTCCCACTGTACTTTGATTACTACCCTACCACGGCTCAAAGGAGTCGTGCAAACAGGTTTTAGTTGGGTACAGTCCCGAGCCACATGGAGGCAGTGAGCGGATCTTCGGGGGTTCGTCTCTCCCGGTATTGGGGGTGAGGTCGCGCTGTGTCTAGGAGAGCCATTACACGAAGTCCTTGGCCAAGGCAGGAGATTTGCTGGTAGGTATTCCAGTAGTATCTCAGGGTGTTTTGGGCTACACTCCGACACGACTTGTACCGCTTTTGGGGGTCTGACTTTTACCCACCCCCTAGGCCCGCCATGCGATACTCATAGACGAACGGACCGGACTGCACGGATATTGTCACTGACAGGCTCAGTAGGGTGTCAGGATGAGTTCGCTCATCGACGTCCCTTTTAGTCAATAGCTGGTGTCCCGTTACGTATTGGCTTATACCTCTGACGGGCTAGTGGTTAAATCCACAGCCATGGTATTGACGAGTCTTTAGAGTCCCCCACACTTTCAGTTACTCAGTTTTCGGGCGAAACGCTGTAGAGGCCGTATGGAGATATGGCAGGGTCCGATCAGATACGTGCGGTATTGCACGGATCAGGATCGGACGGTTTGTACTGGTAGCCGTATAGGTATATGGCAGGGTTCGATCAGATACGTGCGGTATTGCACAGATCAGGATCGAACGGATATTACTAGCCGGCTTTGGTTTAAGCCGGTCCTAGTTTAGTACAGTGTAGATTTTGTCTCTTTGCATTTGTATCCGGACGGAATACAGATGCGGGTGTGTATGCACAGTATCGGGGTTTTCCTGTAATTTATTACGGGACCAGTTTTCTGGAGTTGCCAGTTTGCATTCCGTTCCGGCCGGTTTTCTCTTTTTCCTTCCCGGCCGGACTTTTCCGATGGAGGGGGTTATTTGCAAGTTTGCAAATAACACTTTGTGGAGGGTTTTATTGCATATGTTTTGATTATGATAGCTTCATATCTTTTGCACCATCACTTGCATTTAATTATGACTTGAAAGGGTATGGTTTGAAAAAAGTGCAAGCATGGTTGATGTTTGTTTAGGGTCACCTCTTGACTTCTCCTACCCTCACCTCCCTTCATGATATATTTTTGTTCCCTCCACCATTCTCAAGTATTTTTGGCCGGCCACACATTTAGAGGAGGAAAAAATGAGAGATGTGTTTCTTTTGTTGTATGGAAATTATTCTCATTTCTCATTTTTGTATCATAGTTCACAACCTCTCTTCATATCATCTTGTTTCCTCCATCAAGGCAACCAACCCCAAAGTGAAACATGCATTCTACACTACACTTCCTACAGCAAATCTTGGACGCGTCGACTCGCCAGCTTCGCGCCCGAGTTGCCTCGGTATTGAGGTGGGAGCCCGTAAAAGCTACAGGCGATGTGGTACCCTTTCCGACGAGGAGGAGACGGACGGAGATCCCGCGAGGAGATCGGAGTGGAGATGAAGACCGGAGGACTCGGATCAGTCGGTACATCTCTTTCCCCTCTTCTAGTTAGCTTAGACTTGTTAATGGTTACGATCCGGAGTTTAGTGCGCGGTGGTGCCGGTTTGCAAAGTCCGCAAAAATCAAAGTTTATCACCGCTTCCGCATTCCGGCGTCGGATTGACGGCCGGGGCGCCGCCGTGCACTTACAGTAAGATCGGTCTTATAAGCAGTTCGAAATGCCCAAAGGGCATTAGTGAGTTTCAAAGACCAATCCTTACGGTTCTTGGAAACCGTCTTCTCCAAAATCTGTTTGATTTGCCGATTAGACACTTCGGCTTTCCCACATGTTTGGTGGTGGTAGGGCGTGGATAGCTTATAATTAATGGAATATTTCCGCATCAAGGCCCAAAAGTCCTACTACAGAAATGTGTTCCATTGTCACTAATGATCGCGCGGGGGTGTCCAAACCGGGAAAAGATGTTTTCCTTAAGGAATCTAACGACAACATTGTTGTCGTTAGTCCAGCTGGGCATGGCCTCGACCCATTTAAAGACGTAATCAACAGCTAGAAGAATATACGGGTTCCTAAAAGAGCTAGAAAACGGCCCTATGAAGTCACTACCCCAAACATCGAAAATCTCGACAACCAAGATTGGTTGGAGCGGCATCTCGTTTCTCCTGGATATCCGGTACAAGTGTTGGCACCGGGAGCAAGTCCTGCAGTAATAATTGGCGTATTTGAAGAGTTGTGGCAAGTAGAAGCCACACTGCAAGATCTTCTCGGCTATCTTTCTGGGGCCAAAATGCCCGCCACACGCTTGATCGTGGCAAAATGATAGCACACTCTTGAATTCATTGTCAGGGACACATCGATGAATAATCTGGTCGGGACAGTATTTGAGCAAATAAGGTTCGTCCCAGTAAAAGTGTTTTACTTGGGATAAGAATCGAAGTCTGTCCTGACTTAACCATTCGTTCGCTAGTAGTCCTATGGCCAAATAGTTCACAATATCTGCGAACCAGGGTTCGCATGATACTGTCAAGAGCTGTTCATCAGGAAAAACGTCGTTGATCGGAATTTGAAGCGATGGCGAAGAAGGAAGTCGTGAGAGATGGTCGGCGACTATGTTTTCACATCCTCTTTTGTCCTTGATGACAAGGTTAAACTCTTGAAGCAAGAGGATCCAACGTATCAGCCGAGATTTGGCATCCTTCTTTGCAAAAAGATGGCGAAGAGCTGAATGGTCCGTGTAGACGATGACTGGAGAGCCGATCATGTAAGGCCTGAACTTTTCCAAAGAAAACACAACAACCAAGAATTCCTTCTCGGTTGTTGTGTAGTTCAGTTAGGTATCGTTCAGGGTTCGGCTAGCATAATAGATTACGTGCGGCATCTTATCGATGTGCTGTCCAAAGACAGCACCGATGGCAAAGTCGGATGCATCGCACATAATCTCAAATGGATACGTCCAGTTAGGAGAAGAAAGAACGGGAGCAGAAGTGAGTGAGCTTTTTAATGACTCGAACGCAGTCACACAGCTCGAGTTGATGTCGAATGTCGTTTCCTTAGCCAGCAAAAGAGTCAAGGGCCTAGCAATCATGCTAAAGTCCTTGATGAACCGTCTATAGAAACCGGCATGGCCAAGGAAGGCTCAGATGTCTCTGACGCAATTGGGAGGAGGGAGATTGGAATTGACTTCAATCTTCGCTTTATCTACCTTAATGCCATTTTTCGAAATAATATGTCCCAGGACAATACCTTCGCGTACCATGAAGTGCCACTTCTCCCAGTTCAAAGTGAGGTTCTTATCTTTACACCGGGTAAGGACAGCGTCGAGATGCAGCAAACACTCGTCAAAGGAATCGCCGAAAATGGAGAAATTGTCCATGAAGATCTGTAAGAATTTCTCCACGATGTCTGAGAAGATTCCCATCATACACCGCTGGAAGGCAGCGGGCGCATTACATAACCCAAAGGGCATGCGACGATATGCAAACGTGCCAAAAGGACAGGTTAATGTGGTCTTGTCCTGGTCTTTTTCGGCGATGGGAATTTGATTATAGCCGGAGTAGCCATCCAGAAAGCAGTAGTACTCGTGTCCAGCCAATCGTTCAAGCATTTGGTCAATGAAAGGTAGCGTAAAGTAGTCTTTCCACGTTGCGGCATTAAGTTTTCTATAATCAATGCATACTCGCCACGCAGTCTGTGTGCGAGTAGAGATTAACTCGTTTGCCTCAATGGTTATGACCGTTATGCCCGAATTCTTGGGGACAACATGAAAGGGGCTAACCCACTGGCTATCAGAGATAGGGTAAATGATACCACTATCCAGACACTTTACGATCACCTTTTTTACGGCCTCCTTCATGACTGGGTTGAGTCGCCTTTGTGGATCCCTGGCTGGTTTGGCATCATCCATCAGATGAATGTGATGTTCAATTATCAAGGAACTAATCCCCTTGATGTCCGCCATTGACCAGCCAAAAGCTTGCCGATTGCTGTGCAAGACCGTTAGAAGGGCTGTCTCCTACTCTGGAGCTAGAGAAGCCGAGATGATAACAGGGAGGGTCTCGTTCTCACCGAAGTAAGCGTACTTAAGGTGAGACGGCAATGGCTTGAGTTCGAGCGTTGGAGGTGAAACGATTGAAGGCAAGATTGGTGAAAAGGTCTCGAACTCAAAGGATTCGAGTAGAGGTTCAAAACGAGTGTAAGAGACCGAGTTGGATGGTTCAGCCAACTTATCTGGAAATTCAAAGGATTCAAACTCAGGTGGTTACTGGCGAAGATCGTTCGAGAAAATGAAACACTTGTAGTCACTGTCGGGCGCAGAAGCAGCAGCAGGTTCGAAGAGGAATGCACTAGTGGCGTCAAGATTGCTGTGATCGAACAAAAACTCCTCGAATTCACATTCCTCAAGGGTGATCTCCTGGATCGAACAAACGTCTAGTATATGAGCATTATGTTCAGAGGGCCGATTCCCCAACCTAAAAATGTTGAGTTCAATTGTCATGTTTCTGAAAGATAGGTTCATCGAACCGTTTTGACAATTGATCACAACATTTGAGGTTGCAAGGAATGGACGACCGAGTATCACCGGAATTTGATTCCGGGGTTAGCTACAGGTTGTGTGTCTAAAACAATGAAGTCAACGGGGAATATGAAGTCCCCAACCTTTATTAACACATCCTCTAGCTCACCCCTAGAATAGATGATAGATCGGTTGGCCATTTGGAGAGTACAGTGTGTGGGTTTCAGCTCTCAATCACCTAGTTGCTCATATAAAGAGTAAGGAAGCAGGTTAACACTAGCACCATGATCCAAAAGTGCGCTGTTGATGTTCTTATCCCCAATGGTTATTGAAATCGTAGGACAGCCAGGGTCCTTTCGTTTTTGAGGTAAAGATTGGGTAAGAGCATCACTCACGGCACTAGCTAAGAAAACTTTCTTGGGTACCAGAGATTTCCTCTTTTTAGTGAACAAGTCCTTCAAGATTTTTGCGTAGGAAGGGACTTGTTGGACTGCATCTAAAAAGGGAATGTTGATGTTAACCTGTTTAAACAACTCCAGAATCTTCTCCATTTATGGATTTTGTTTATTGGACCTCAACCGGTTTGGAAATGGAACGTTTTTGAAATAGGTTTAGTCCAATGCTTGTGGAGGAGATTGTGGAGATGGAACGGATCCCAGAGCCGGAGTTTTGGTGTGGTGAGATGTGGGTCTGTTCGCAGTAGAAGAAGTATAAGAGCCTTTTGAAGAATGGAGAATAGGCCCAGAAGACGAAGAAGAAGAAGAAGAAGCAGCCGGGTTGTCGTCGTCTATCCGCGTGCCAATATTGTTGTGCAACATCCTTCCAGATCTTAACGTAGTCACTGCACTCACATTATGGTTCCGTTGTTCTAGAGCAACATGTACATTATGTGGGTGACCAGGATTTAGGAGTGGTTCAGATGGAAGCTTTGTTAGTTATATGTATGCCCTAGAGGCCATTACTGTACATAGGATGTATATTGTAGTGGATGCTGGGACGTATATAGGGAGGACTTTCTTGCTCGACATGATAGTATGCTATCTGGTTGAACTTTACCTTAACGTGTACACTGTTTGTCTCTCTGTTACATGTTGGTAAAGCCCTTAGGATCTGTACTTGACTACCTGGACTATGATGAGGATCATACTAGTGGGGACATGGTAGTCCATAAGTACATCCTTCAAAGTCCCTAGTCGTGGGTGTATCGAGACGGGGCATCGATATGCCAGAGTAGACTAGCGTGTACCTTCTCGACCCATACAGATGGGCGATGGATGATCCCATATCCATCGGTGTTTGACATCAGAGATGATATACGGGTGCTCAGTAGAGACTGGGTACACTGGACGGACTCGCCGAGAACTCCTAGATGGTATTATACCTCACGTCAGATGGCAGTTCTCTGGTGACACTGGTACAGAGTAGTCTGTTGACCCGAGATCGTCATAGAGTCTTGTGTGGTTCCCACTGTGCTTTGATTTCCATCTTACCACGTCCAAGAGGGCGTGCAAAACGGTGGTTTTTGGGTACAGTCCCGAGTCACATGGAGGCAATGAGCGATAGGAGGCGATTCGTCTCTCCCGGTATATGGGGGTTGATGTTGCGCTGTGTTCGATTGGCTATAACAGGAAATCCCTGGCCAGGGTTGCTGAGATTTACTGGTAAGTGTTACCAGTAGTTTCTCGAACAGTTATAGACCTCATATCGACACGACTTATTGAGCTATTGGGGTCTGACGTTTACCACCCCTAGGCGAGATATGCGACATATCAGACGATCAGACCGGACTGTACGGTAGTGTTACTGGTCGGATTCACTGGAGTGTGAGCGGGCTTGCTCGTCGATCTTCAGATCGCTCAATACCCGGGTGGCCGTTACGTTTAGCAGACCGCTTGCGGCTTGTGGGTGTTTGATATGATCATCGACTGCTGCCGGCGTATTGACGAGTCTTTAGAGTCCTACACAGAGGTTTCCTGGCTCAAGCGAAACGAAATAGGAGCGCATATGAGATATGTGCGGGACCGAGAATAATGCGTGTATGTGATACCGTATTCTATTCTCGCGATAAATATATCGAATGGTTGTATGCGATATAACCTAGTTATCGATTCAAGCGATGATTCGATAAGCCGATATATTGTATACTAGTCGGTTGTGTGCGACATAACCGGGTCATTGAATCAAGTGTTGATTTAATGATTTAATGTATAATTATATATTTGATATATTACTTTGCATTAACTAGTATCGGTTTACTTAAGATGGATTTTCTCACTCGGATGTGCGCATTATATATGCGATATACTTTTGTGCACTTGATTGTATCATGTTTGATGATACAAGTCATGCTAGGGTTCAAGTGTAAAGATTAAACCTTGGTTAATGAAATGGTTAGGGTTTATAATTTGTTATTCATTTATCTATTTAATTATCCTTTTTATTTTTGATAAATGAATAAAAGAAATGAGAAAAGAATGGTGGCTAAATTTGTTCTTTAGTTGAAGATTCATGAACCTTTGACTTTGTCCACCATTCTTATCTCATGCTTAACCTAACCATTCTTTAACCATGATTTACTCTCTACATCTAACCATGGTTCAAGTTATGATAAGATGATTATTCTTTTCATTTTGATAATAATCTAATCATAATTTTCTTCTTCATATTCTTCTTCTTCTTCATTGAACTAAAGAAGAAAAACCTTGACCTCATCAATGGTGATTGATGAATTTGAGTGAGAAATCCAATTCTAAAGTCTACCCACTTCCTATTTCTTCATCCTCTACCTCTTGCCAAGTAGTAGAGTGTGTTTCCTTCACAAGTTTCATGACTTGTTGAAGGTGGAGCTTGATTCATCGATGCTTCGACGTAGATCATCTTCGGCATGGACATCGACGACCTAGCTTGCCCATTCTCCGACGAAGCCGACTCTAGAGCCCGGATTTGATTTGGACAGCGGAGGCGACCTCGTTGCGGAGCCGTGGAGGTGGAGGACCGGATCTACAAAGGTTGTATTTCCGTATTCTCAGTAGTTAATTGTTAACTAGTTCTTGTTCGCCTAGACATCTAGTTATCGATCCGTACTTTAGGGTTTGTAGGCACCATAATTTTTGAAATTGCCATGGTTGATGGCTTGGGAGACCTCACTAGAGTGCCTAGGAACCCTGCAGTGGTATCAGAGCCTAGCTAGAGCCTTAGGCGAAGTCCAGACGCGATTTGAAGTCCGAACGACACAAAACCGAAACCCAAAACATGCTCTCTGTACAATTTTTAAAATCTGGGATTTTTCCACATTAAAAATATTCAGAAAAACATGCAGGAAAATATAAGAGAAACTGTGAATTTCGTAGCCCTAATTCCATCAGACCGCCGTGCTTCCGCGGCATGAGCCTGGCTCGTGCGGCGGAAGGGCGGCGGGTTTGTCGTTTTCTGTAGGGTTGTTTTCACAGTAACTCCTATTTAGCTGTGCTGAGTTCTCTGGATATTTTTAATATTTTTTCCAGAGTTGAATTTTTCTGAGTTGTTTTGGGAATTCGGTGTTTCGATCGGGATATCAAATTTTGTCTGTGTGGCTTTCCGGATAAATTTTAGAATATGTTAAAAAGTTCGACCGGATATAAATACCCAACTTTTCCCCTGTCGGGAAATTTCCAAGTGTTGGATTTTTCCGTAGTTTAACGACGTTCTAAGTAGTGCAAGTAACGCGATGGTCCCTCTAGAAGACACAAACCTTAACTCGATTATGTGACCGTCTTGAACTGCCCTTTGAACCTTCGGGTTTGGGGCGGTACGGCGTGCCACATGTGAGGCGTTGGCTTGACCCTTCTACGGCTGGACCGTCGGTACTGAGGTACGAACTGAATGTTGTTAGGCTTGTTTCATGTGTTGATCTGTATCGGGAAAACTTGGGTGTTCGATTGTTCGATCGGAAAGTTTAACATTTTCTGTTTATCTGGAATGGGATACAATAATTGGAATTCATAATGGTTATGAGATAACTAAATGAATGTTATAAACGTAGCAATTTAGTCTCACTTGATCGGTTGCCACGGAATTTTGATGTGATCAAAAGTCCGTCGCAATCACGTAGTGTACGCGGATACTCGCCGGATAAACTTAATAGACAGCTTCACTCCATAGCCCCGACCAAGTGACTGTAGGAGAACCCCGTCGCCGAAAGCATCCGTCCGGGTGCTCGCGGTAGCGGTGTTCCGCCTTGGTGCACTTCGTCGCCGGTATCGGGGGTGCGGCCGTCTACTGAAGTTTGCGACGAGCATTCGATCAGGATGTCGGGAATCTTGTTGAATTGCCCGACTTGATATTGAAAAGTGTTTTCGATTTTGAGACTAAAATGCGGGGTTTATAAATGTTAGGCATGCGATGTCTAAAGAATTCATTTGGTCAGGCATGCGATGTCTGAGGTGATTGCGGATTCCAACTGTTGTAGTTTTACACTTTCTTTTCTGTGACCGTAAGTGTAATATGTGATATCGCCGGTTTCGTTGCTATATGTCAACGACAATTGGGATGCGCATATTCACTTACGTTGATGACATGTGATGTTATGTGTTGCTGGATATGTTATATTGGATCGTCGTGTTTGAATAGCCGGGGGTTTTTATGTGAGATGAGTGTTTTTCATTTTCATTCATGTAAAAATTTGTATGTAATATTCTTTTATTGGGGCGCTTCCAGGTTGCGGGAGTTGTCACCTGTTGTATATTATTTACTTTTCCGCACTAGGATAGACCCAAGGAGGAGAGCACAAGTAACCGGGTTCTGGAGTCTAGTGGGAGACCAACTCGAGGAGTCGAGTCCGGGTCTCCTAACTCCAGAATTGGTAGGGTTGCTTGCCGCTCTCGTAGGGGTCTAGGGGTGTGGGTTTGGCTATTCATAACGACCGTGGAATCCGTGTTTTATACTGGCTCGTATTGAAAACACGGACGTCCTAGTATATCCAATATTTCATATGATTCTTCTGCTGCGATATCTGTGATGAGATCATGTGATGTTTCTGTGATGGATATAGTATATAGTATATATGATATATTATATAGACGTTACTTATGTTTTACACCCGCGCTAGCCCTGCCCTGCTCTGCCGTTAGTTACCTAACCTAACGGTGCACGAGGGGACATCGAGGCGAATGCGGATGGCATAAGTGTACGTCATATCTATCTGTGATGTTTAGGTACTTAAATGATGGGACTTCATTAATGTGATTAATGAAATAAAAGAAACCTAAGATGTTGTAGAATCGAATTTCAAAATAAAACAGGTAGCTACAGTTCTTGCTTTGCACAGAGGTATATGTGATATATCCTGCACCTTATTCGATGAGGAAAGGACCGAGATCCCTTCACCGGGAGTGACTCCTTTAGCAATAACTGGCAGATGCTACACACTCGGTTTGTATTTTGATTGCTTTTAAGAGTTTTTGCTTTGCACAGTGATATATATGATATATCCCGCACCTCATTCGACAAGGAAAGGACCGACGATCCCTTCACCGGGAGTGACTCCTTTAGCAAAACTAGAAAAGCCTCAAAAACACTCCATTTCAAAATTCATTCGATCCTACAACGATATCAAGTTCATTACGCAATAGGTTTTCAGAAAAACCTGTCGTAGCCCTCCGTCATTTCAGATAAGTGCTGTTTAGTATTCGTGCTGCGTTTGTTGACCTCCGTCAAGGCGCAGTGTGCGGTAGCTAACCAGTATTTATCTGCTTATGCATATGATGCAGATTGAGTTAGGGTAGTCGTGCGGCCTTGTTGACCTCCGTCAAGGGCCGTGCGGGTGGGTTTAATTCGATCAAGAAATGACGGGTTGAACTTGACTAGTAGCCTATGGTTTGTTGACCTCCGTCAAGGTCATAGGGTGCTAGGGGCAAAATATTATCGGGAATTTCAAGTGTTGAAATTTGCAATGAGATTGCATACCTTCTATGAGATAGTTGGATCCCGATACCCGCTGCGAGTAAGAGTTACTCCTGGGAGAGTTTTATACATTACAACTAGCCGATCAAGTAGGTGTCTAGAAAGGTGTCAACGAGGTTACGCCTCTGGGAAAATGAGGTTTACATTAATTAGGTTCGTGCGAAAGCACGGGGGACCTCCCTTAAAGTACCGACACTGGCCTGGCTGAAAGATTGGCGAACTTGTAGTGTGTAATTAATCCCGGCTAGTCTTTCCTTTTAGGGTTTGAAGGAAGATTTGATAAAAAGCAGTGGGAGCCATCCTGATTAGATAAAATAATAACCAATCTATTCTTGCAGAGCGCACGCTGAGTGTTTTCTTCTCTCTCTCTCCTGGTAGCGACCATATCACGCCTTAATCAAGATAATAATACGGAATATTGACCGAACCCGCTTGTTATACTGAGCTGGGGAACGTTGGTCCCGCTCCAACTTATAATTGTTATAAGACAGAGCAGGAAATTGGGGATTACCAGAATTCCCGTGCCGCCCAAACGAAGAGAGTGCATGCTGATGCATCATCTTCGGGTGTGTTCATTACAAAGAACTGTTTCTCTGTATCCTCTACGTCCTGGGTATGTGATACCAGATCAGGATCCCAGATATGTAATATGTTACATAGGGCTACAGATAGGTAGAGAACTGAGAACGGGTGATAAGTTTCATGAGGCAGAAAACGGGGCAAGAGTTGCAGCCAAGTCTGTCGGTCACTGTCACCCTGTATTACAATACATTGATTCTGAACGAATGTTATTAGATACCGAACCTGATATACAAAATCATATCAGTCTCTTTATTAGTAAAGAAAGGATATAATTTTGTATTGTTGGATAATGTTTTGAACATTTCCTATATCAAAAGTTGATCGGTTCAGGCGCGTTATCTAAAAGCATTGATGTTCTAAATCAAACTACAGTTCTTAGTATACGGAACACACACAAGAGGAAGAGTTCAGAAATGAACGAATCCTTCTTAAGGCATTGTAGACTAGGTCATATCAATGCGACCCGACTAGCTGGAGTTACATTTAGATGCATATTTAAATCAGTTTGAATTTACATCTTGTGAAACTCGCCAGTCATGTCACAAAGATATAATGACCATAGCTCCGTTTATTGGAAACAGAGAAAGAGTTAGTGAACTCTTGGGATGATACATGTTGATGTATAAAGGTCCCCTGTCTACATATGCCAAGACCGGTTCTTTGTACTTCATTATATTCTCTGATAATCTCTCAAGATTCAGACATATGTTCCTGTTGAAACACAAGTCCGAACCTTTTGAGATATTCACAGAATATAAGTTAGAAGTAGAGAACCAAAATGTGGGAATAAGTATTATGTCCTTTGATGTGATCAAGGAGGAGAATACTTGAGCACGGAAATCCTGGAATATTCTAAAGGAGAATGATATTCTCTCTCAGCATTACTCCTCCGTATACACCATAGCACGATGGTATATCGGGGCGGAGCAGATACACCCTATATGATAAGGTGTGCTCTATGATGAGTACTACTGAGTTACCTATTTCCTTTAGGGAGTTATGCACTTATGAAGATGCATACCTATTGAATGGGTTCGAATCAAATCAGTTACTTACCACTTCATATGCGATATGGAAAGGGAAGAGCCCATGTCTTAAGTTAGTTAAGATTTGGGGTTGTCCGGCCTATGTCTAAAAGCAGAATCCGGACAAGCTCGAGGCAATGTCAGTTATGTAGAACTGGAAAGGTTCCAGCTATACAAACTACAGCAGATGATTTGATGGAACCAAAGGATTCAATAGTTACCAACGAACCTCGGCCTCTCCGCCGATCTAGTAGGGTTCCTCACCCACCAGAGAGATACTTCGGTTTCTCTATGACGGTTGGAGCGATGATTACATCATGAGATGATGACCCAACTAGTTTCGAGCTGGCCATCAAGAGTGAGACTCTGTAAGAATGGCTGGATGTTTAGCGATCTGAGATGGAATCCTTATACACCAACAAAGTATGGACTTTGGTTGCTATATCTGAAGGGTTAAATTCCCATCAGGAGCAAGTATATCTTGAGAAGATTACTTGGTGTACATGGAAAAGTTGAGACTTTCAAAGCTAGAATTGTTAAAGGTTTTCGTCATCGACCAGGCGTGGATAATGATGAAACCTTTTCCAGTAGCTATGCTTAAGTCCATCCAGATCCTACTTGCCACGGCTACATACCATGACTGCGATATCTGGTGGTTGGGTGTCTTGACTGCTTTTCTAAATGATGATTTAGAAGAGAGCGTCTATAAGTACACAGCCAGAGGGCTTCGTAGACAGTGGGAGCAGCGGAAACGTGTGCAAGATGTTTTATATGATAAAGCATGCATCGCGGAGATGGAACATCTGTTTTGATGAAGCAGTCAAAGAGTTTGACATCATCAAAATGGTAGATGAACCTTGTATATACAAAAAGGTAGTAGGGAGTATGGTGACGATCCTCGTAGAGTACGTGGATGACATACTCTTGATAGGGAAGGAGTTTCCTATGCTACGCTCGATCAATCTCCGCTTATCACAATAATTCTCCATATAGGATCAAAGTGATACCTCCTAAATCCTGGATTTTGGATCTATGAGATAGATCTAAATGGATGTTAGGATACTCACTAGATGTAGTGAGACGGTATCAAACGATCCTGGGGAGAATCACTGGAAGGGTTCCAGGGTGATAAAGACGACTGAATGTCAGTCACAGGCATTGTCTTTACCCTCAGTAAAGGGACGGTATGTTGGAAGAGTTCCAAGCTAGATACCGTGACATACTAGACGATAAAGGCAGGATACATCGCTACTTAAGATGCTACCAAAGAGGCTGTCTGGGTGTAAAATGGTTCATGAGATGAACTATGTTCCTACCATTGTGAGACAATGGAGTTGTGGCTTAAGCCAAGGAACGCCAGTCCCATCAGTGATCCAGACATATTCTATGGCAGTATCACTTGATCATGGAGATAGTTGATCTCCAGGGTGATCGAGGTTAGGAGAGTAGATTCAGAGGACAACACAGCGGATCCACTCACAAAGGCCTGTTCCCAGAGAGAGACTTTCATGGGATGGTTGAGTATGAGATACTGCAACCACTGCTACAGATGGCCCTAGTGCAAGTGGGAGATTGTTAGTTATATGTATGCCCTAGAGGCCATTACTGTACATAGGATGTATATTGTAGTGGATGCTGGGACGTATATAGGGAGGACTTTCTTGCTCGACATGATAGTATGCTATCTGGTTGAACTTTACCTTAACGTGTACACTGTTTGTCTCTCTGTTACATGTTGGTAAAGCCCTTAGGATCTGTACTTGACTACCTGGACTATGATGAGGATCATACTAGTGGGGACATGGTAGTCCATAAGTACATCCTTCAAAGTCCCTAGTCGTGGGTGTATCGAGACGGGGCATCGATATGCCAGAGTAGACTAGCGTGTACCTTCTCGACCCATACAGATGGGCGATGGATGATCCCATATCCATCGGTGTTTGACATCAGAGATGATATACGGGTGCTCAGTAGAGACTGGGTACACTGGACGGACTCGCCGAGAACTCCCAGATGGTATTATACCTCACGTCAGATGGCAGTTCTCTGGTGACACTGGTACAGAGTAGTCTGTTGACCCGAGATCGTCATAGAGTCTTGTGTGGTTCCCACTGTGCTTTGATTTCCATCTTACCACGTCCAAGAGGGCATGCAAAACGGTGGTTTTTGGGTACAGTCCCGAGTCACATGGAGGCAATGAGCGATAGGAGGGGATTCGTCTCTCCCGGTATATGGGGGTTGATGTTGCGCTGTGTTCGATTGGCTATAACAGGAAATCCCTGGCCAGGGTTGCTAAGATTTACTGGTAAGTGTTACCAGTAGTTTCTCGAACAGTTATAGACCTCATATCGACACGACTTATTGAGCTATTGGGGTCTGACGTTTACCACCCCTAGGCGAGATATGCGACATATCAGACGATCAGACCGGACTGTACGGTAGTGTTACTGGTCGGATTCACTGGAGTGTGAGCGGGCTTGCTCGTCGATCTTCAGATCGCTCAATACCCGGGTGGCCGTTACGTTTAGCAGACCGCTTGCGGCTTGTGGGTGTTTGATATGATCATCGCCTGCTGCCGGTGTATTGACGAGTCTTTAGAGTCCTACACAGAGGTTTCCTGGCTCAAGCGAAACGAAATAGGAGCGCATATGAGATATGTGCGGGACCGAGAATATTGCGTGTATGTGATACCGTATTCTATTCTCGCGATAAATATATCGAATGGTTGTATGCGATATAACCTAGTTATCGATTCAAGCGATGATTCGATAAGCCGATATATTGTATACTAGTCGGTTGTGTGCGACATAACCGGGTCATTGAATCAAGTGTTGATTTAATGATTTAATGTATAATTATATATTTGATATATTACTTTGCATTAACTAGTATCGGTTTACTTAAGATGGATTTTCTCACTCGGATGTGCGCATTATATATGCGATATACTTTTGTGCACTTGATTGTATCATGTTTGATGATACAAGTCATGCTAGGGTTCAAGTGTAAAGATTAAACCTTGGTTAATGAAATGGTTAGGGTTTATAATTTGTTATTCATTTATCTATTTAATTATCCTTTTTATTTTTGATAAATGAATAAAAGAAATGAGAAAAGAATGGTGGCTAAATTTGTTCTTTAGTTGAAGATTCATGAACCTTTGACTTTGTCCACCATTCTTATCTCATGCTTAACCTAACCATTCTTTAACCATGATTTACTCTCTACATCTAACCATGGTTCAAGTTATGATAAGATGATTATTCTTTTCATTTTGATAATAATCTAATCATAATTTTCTTCTTCATATTCTTCTTCTTCTTCATTGAACTAAAGAAGAAAAACCTTGACCTCGTCAATGGTGATTGATGAATTTGAGTGAGAAATCCAATTCTAAAGTCTACCCACTTCCTATTTCTTCATCCTCTACCTCTTGCCAAGTAGTAGAGTGTGTTTCCTTCACAAGTTTCATGACTTGTTGAAGGTGGAGCTTGATTCATCGATGCTTCGACGTAGATCATCTTCGGCATGGACATCGACGACCTAGCTTGCCCATTCTCCGACGAAGCCGACTCTAGAGCCCGGATTTGATTTGGACAGCGGAGGCGACCTCGTTGCGGAGCCGTGGAGGTGGAGGACCGGATCTACAAAGGTTGTATTTCCGTATTCTCAGTAGTTAATTGTTAACTAGTTCTTGTTCGCCTAGACATCTAGTTATCGATCCGTACTTTAGGGTTTGTAGGCACCATAATTTTTGAAATTGCCATGGTTGATGGCTTGGGAGACCTCACTAGAGTGCCTAGGAACCCTGCAAGCTTCCCCTTCTCTCGCTCGCTTAACGCCACATTCAGCTGTGCAATCCGGGCTTCGACGGTTTTGATGCTTTGCCCATGTGCAGAGTGTGTTGCACCAAAGACTGAATGGAAGACTGGATGTTGGCGGTGGATTGAGTTGATTGTTTTACTCCGTTCTAGAGAGGAAACCTTATTGTTGTTTGACGGAACAAAGTTGTTTTGTGGAAAAGAATTGTTGGGTGCAAAATTGTTCGTCGGATTTTGGAAAAGTTGGGATTGCTAGGGCTGCTGATATTGTTGTTGTGCTTGTTGTTGAGGAGGCCCCTTTTGAAAGTTGTTCTGCCCTTGGAACTGATTTTGATTTTGGTTCCATGCGAAGTTAGGGTGGTTTCTCCATCCAAGGTTGTACATGGAAGAGTATGGATCGTTTCTTGGTCTTTGCAGAAATGCAGCATTAACCTGATCATGTCCTTCAGATGGTGGATTGTAAGGACACTCTTCGGTTAGGTGAGATAGATCGAAACAACAAGCGCAAATGGTATGAAGGGGAAGAACGGGGATAGGAGCGGGAGATGAAAATTTGCTCTCCATTGCTTCATGTTTTTTCGTTATTGCAGTCATTTCAGCTTCCATCGTAATAGAGATATCAAGTTGGTGAATGCCTGCCCTAGACTGACTAATAGAAGTAGAGGAAGAAGAATTGCTTGGTCTGGTGCTCTCCCATTGAAGCGTTTGTTCCGTAAGATCGTCGAAGAATTGCCATGCTTCCTCGTCAGATTTGGATAGGAAGTGGCCTTGACAAATGGTTTCCAGCAACTGCTTGGTTGCTGGATTCAGGCCCTCGTATAAAGTTTGGCAAAGTTGTCATCTCTCATTACCGTGATGAGAGCACTGAACAAGATGGTCTTTGTATCGGTCAAAGCACTTCCAAAATGGTTCAGTAGGAAGCTGGGAAAATTGGTTGATTTCATTTCGGATCCTCGCGGTTTTGTGATTTGGGTATAATTTCTTATGAAACGCCTTCACAAACTCGTCCCAACTGGTTATACAGTGCGATGCGGTGCTATACAACAACTTTTCAGCAAGATCGCACAAAGTGAACAGAATAACTCGTAGCCGTATAGCATCGTCTGACAGCTGGGTCATCTTCATCATTGTACAGACGTTCTGGAATTTGTTGATGAAGATGTAAGCATCTTCGGATTCCAGCCTGTGAAATTTGGGCAACAGGTTGATGAAGTGGGGCTTAATTTCAAAATTAACCCCATTGGCCGGCGGAAGTGAAAGACAGGTTGGAAGTGCAGAGCGGGTAGGATAGAAACGATCCTAGAGCGCGATTCGCTGTGGTGCTTCAACAGGAGGTGGTTGCTGGTTATTCGCACCCAGATGAGGTGGAATCAGTCCCGGTGCTTGTGAATGGATGTTGGGAGGAAATCCTGACATCTCAGAAGAAGAATTTGGTGATGGTGATGGTGAATATGTATGAACAGAATCTCGGTCAACGTCGGAGTTGGCCGGCAAAGGTAAGGGTGAAAGAGGCATAGAAGGAGTTTTGAATGCGGTGTCGATTGCGTAGTCCGTAGGGACTAACAAAACACGGAATAAACGGGCACTAGGGTCCCTAGTCCAAGCGTACATACACTAAACGTGTTTAATGTAGTCAAAGCATAGAATGTGAGGATAAGAAAACGAAAGTGGAGAAAAATTGGGTGATGGCGGTAAAAATGGCAAATTTGTGTTTGTTTCAAAAGAATGGGAAAATGAAACGACAGTTCAACAAACACAATCACAAATGCACAATCACAAATGCACAATCAATACCTAGACTAGGGTCCTCTAAGTCTACTAGACCTGCTCCTAACTGTTCCAAGGCGACAAATTGTGAGATAACTCTCAAATCGCCTCTTCACAGCCAGTTGTGGCCAGGTAAGCACAAGTGAGGTAAGGAGGGTTCTGCTCACGAATCACAGTGAGACGGGCCGTTTAAAATTACCTCCTCACTTGTCTAGGCTAGGCACCACAAAAGTCATGTTTAGATAAACGACTGAATGCACACAATTTTCCTTTGTCCTATTGAGCGCGACAAGTCCATAGGTTGCTGAGTCTAAATATTTTATTAAGATTGAGGTCACACTTATGCAATTAGTGATTCTGGGGTCTTAGGAAGGGTGATGAAATCCCCACCCAATCTTGATTGGTGTTAGAGCCCCTTAAGTCCGTATTAAATGATGCAATGCGCAAATTCAACAATATTTTGTTTTCAAACAATCATTCAATTCATTTTTTACTTTAAATGTTGCGCTGCAACAAATACGGTTAGTCTTTCCTTTGGCTTTTTGCGGCAATATTGCTAAGAGTCCTGCAAAGACAAGAATATTGGAGCGTCGGGTTTGAGAAGTGAAGTTTAGAAAAATACGTACCAAAAAGTACCGAGTTTAAGAAACTAGTGTTGATATTGCCTCTGAGTGGTCGAATGGTTCGCTTGCACGGGTCCAACTACCCGGATCTTTGGCACTGAGTGTTCACTCCCCTTGTATTTGAAAATGCCCCCTTGTTCCGCACGATCGCTGCTCACAATCCGTCAAATCTGCAAATGCCGGAAAAAATACGGATGTTTGAGCCAAAAAGCGATATGGATAGCCAAAATTCTGAACATAATTAATTAAGAAAATCAAACAATAAAAATGGGATGCTATTGGAACACTGGAGGCAACACAAAATACCAAAAGTGAAAAGGCCACACCAAGGCCGGCGAGCTCGGAAATGAGGGTGTTGTCGCCGGTTTTAGTGTGAGGAAATGGTCTAAAATTATGTGTGGTGTCTCAGTGAAGTGATGTCATTATAATTTTATAACTTGATTTATTTCTTTAAACCTCAGAGTGTTAGCAGAATTCAAATCCAGAGAAAAAAAATGTTTACTTTGTTTGTATTGGTTTTAAAAAGAATGGTTTTATCCGTTTGAATGTGTTAGAAAATTAGTTTTATACAAAATATGCACAAATTAATCAGAGACCACAAGTATAAAAGTGTTACCGTCTTCCCGGCAACGGCACCATTTGATTGTCACGTTTTCACCGTGTCGTATTTAAAAAGTGTTTTGAAATTACCGCAATCAAAACGGTGTCGCGTGTAGCGATCCGTGATGAATACGGGTCATCCGCATCGAGATGGTATGTTTTTAGGCTTGTTTTAACGAGTTAATACCGTGTTTTGATTAGTTGGTTAAACTAAATGTTGTAACAAGGATATGTATAAAAAAAGGAGACTTGTTAAGGGTAGTAATAGGTTAAATTGTATGAAGGTGATGTTTGCCGATTCTGTAAGTCGATGTACTACACCCCAATACTTGTGGGGAGGCGGAATTTTCAAAAACAAACTTGTTTAGTGAACGAACATCGACTAACCGCTTGAATCGAAGCTAAACGATAACTAACCAAACATATAGTTGTTCTAAACTACTATGCTTAGGGATTGTACCTATCGAAACTAGTCCTTCGTCTTTACGATCTCCTTGTTCTCCTCGGCCTTCTCTAGGTAGTAGACGATCCACCCGAGAGCAAAACTCCAAGCTAAACCTCTAAACTTGAGGCAACTAACCTTCTTGGATTGCTAATCAAAGAAGATAGATGAAATAGAGTGATGGTTATGGATTGATTAGTCTTTCTAATCCATTGATCTCAACACATGAGGTGTAAGGATTAGGGTTTGAAGATGAGAGCTTGAGGAGAGAGAATGTGAATAATATTATGTTGAATAAGTTATGAGTATCATATCATATATGAAGCATTTTCTAATAAGAAGAAAAAAATAAAGAGTGATGAATAATCATGCTTCATAAAATATCTAGTGGTGATTCATTAGCATGAGTCATTAAGCAATAAATGTGCATTAATGAAATGAATGAATCACCACCATGACTCATATAACTCATTCAATGAATATGACACATAACCCTCCTTAGTCACCATCTTCTAGAAGCGTCTCGAGTAATTACGAGAACGCCCCTCCGATCCGTAAAAATACGGAAAAACTTTAGACTGTAAAAATCCAATAACCGGATACCAGTAACTGGCTTAAACCAAAGCCGACTGGTAAAAACTGTCCGAAAGTCGTACGCGCGTAAACGCACGTATGCGTCCGAACCCTTTGTCGCAAAACCATGCAACCTCTATATCGTTTCTCCTGGAGTAGGAAACTCTCTGTGTGGGACTCTAGAGACTCGACTACTACGCTGGCAGTGGGTTTAACCACAGACCGCAAGCGGCACTAGCTGTACGTAATGGCCCCCAGGCAGTTGTCGATAAGAAGGCCGATGAGGAAACCCATCCGAACTCCTACTGAGTCTGATGTGACAATCTCCATACAGTCCGGTCCGTTCGTCCAAGACTATCGCATATCGGGCCTAGGGGGGCGGCAAGCGTCAGTCCTCTAATAGCGGTATAAGTCATGTCGGAGTGAAGCCCATTACACCCTGAGAAACTACTGGAACCTACCAGCAAATCTCGCTTGCCCTGGCCAGGGACTTTGCGTAATGGCTCTCTGACACAGCACGATATCTACTCCCAATACCGGGAGGGACGAATCCTGTCTAACCGCCACTGCCTCCAAGTGCTCGGGACTGCACCCAACTGCTACCTGTTTACACGACTCCTTTGAGCCGTGGTAGGGTAGCAATCTAAGAACAGTGGGACACACTCGAGGCGAAGTAGCAGTGTCAAGTCTGCGGACTATGCTGTACTCATGTCACCTGGGAACTGTTCACTGACGACTGGTATCAAACCAACCAACAGTTCCCTGTGAGTCCTGTCCGGTGTACCCGTAACCTAACGAGCACCTGCATACTATCTCCAGTACGACGTACTGACGGCCGTGGGACAGACCATCTCCCCAACTGGGATGAGAAGCGTATACACCAGTCTACTCCGGAGTATCGATACTCTGTCTCGATAATCCAACGACCAGCGACCTGAATAAGGATGTGCTTATAGACTACCAAGCCCCCACTAGTGTGACTGCCATCACAACGCTGGTAGACAAGCAAGATCCTAAGAGCTCTATCAATACGTAGACTCACATATTAAGATAGAAAAACCAAGTAGCATACAACCATGTTTAGCAAGACTGTTATATACATGTGAATATCCCAAGCTTCCATTAAGTAATATACAAGCTAGTATGATACAGTAATGGCCTTCTAGGGCATAAACACTAACAATCTCCCACTTGCACTAGGGCCATGTACTGGCATATCGTAGACCGATGATCTCGAGTAGCCTCTCGAACTGAATCTGAGGTAGGGCCTTCGTGAATGGATCAGCAATGTTCTCTTCAGTAGCAACTCTCCGAACCTTGATCTCCTGACGATCAATGATCTCCCTGATCAGGTGATACTGCCTTAAGATGTGTCTGGACTTCTGATGGGACCTTGGTTCCTTCGCCAAAGCTATAGCTCCGTTGTTGTCGCAATATAGAGGTATTGGATCAACTATGGTAGGAACCACCTGAAGTTCTGTTAGGAACTTCTTCATCCAGACTGCTTCTTTTGCGGCATCGCAAGCAGCTATATACTCCGTTTCCATCGTCGAGTCAGCAACGGTGTCCTGCTTGGAACTCTTCCAGCACACCGCCCCTCCATTGAGGGTAAAGACATAACCCGACATGGACTTGGAATCGTCCTTATCACTCTGAAAGCCGGAATCAGCAAAAGCCTCCAACCTGAGGTCTTTTCCGCCGTAAACCAAGAACATCTCCTTAGTCCTCCTCAGGTACTTAAGAATGTTCTTTACTGCTATCCAGTGTTTCTCCCCTGGGTCTGACTGATACCGGCTTACCACGCTCAGTGCGTAAGCAACATCTGGTCTGGTACACAACATCGCATATATTATAGAGCCTACCGCAGAAGCGTAGGGTATAATAGACATGCGTTCCCTTTCCAAATCAGTCTTGGGAGACATCTCTTTGGAGAGGGTGATTCCGTGACAAGCCGGTAGATTACCGCGCTTAGAATCTTCCATACTGAATCTTTTCAGTACAGTGTCGATATACCTGGACTGCGAAAGTCCCAACATCCTCTTGGATCTATCACGATAGATCCGGATCCCCAGAATATAAGAGGCATCACCTAGGTCTTTCATGGAGAACCTGTGTGACAAGAATCCTTTGACAGATTGTAGCATAGGAATGTCATTTCCTATCAATAGAATGTCATCCACGTACAAGACGAGGAATACGACACTTCTGGCCACAACTTTACTATATATACACGGTTCATCTGGATTTTTGATAAAGTCATATTCTTTGACTGTCTCATCAAAACAGATGTTCCAACTCCGCGATGCCTGCTTTAGTCCATAAATGGACTTAAGCAGCTTGCATACTTTCCCGCTGCTCCCACTCTGATTGAAACCCTCTGGCTGATCCATATAGACGCTCTCTTCTAAATTTCCATTCAGAAAAGCCGTCTTTACGTCCATCTGCCAGATTTCATAATCATGGAAGGCAGCAATTGCAAGAAGGACCCGAATGGATTTGAGCATAGCCACTGGGGAAAAAGTTTCGTCATAGTCCAAACCAGGTCTTTGACGAAAACCCTTTGCAACAAGTCTAGCCTTATAGGTTTCCACCTGTCCATCTACACCAATCTTTTTCTTGAAGATCCATTTGCATCCTATGGGTTTTACCCCATCTGGAGCAAAGTCCAAAGTCCATACTTTGTTGGTGTACATGGACTCCATTTCGGTCTGCATTGCATCTAGCCATCGTACCGAGTCGCCGCTCTGGATGGCCTGCTGGAAGTCAGTAGGCTCATCATCATCTATGATGCAATCCTCTCTATCCCCATCTATGAGAAAACCGTAGTATCTCTCAGGCGGATGAGACGGCCTACTACTCCTGCGGAGGGGTGCGGGAATGTTCTGTTCTTCTTGAACCTCTGGTTCTACCAAACTTTCAGTAGCAGTTTGTGGTTCTGGAATTTCTTCCAGTTCTACTACACTCCCACTCTTCTGATTTTCCAAAAATTCAGTTTCTAAGAAGCGGGCATGACGAGAAACAAAAACCTTTTGTTCCTCTGCGTAATAGAAACAATATCCTGTTGAGTTTTTTGGATATCCCACAAACTTACACTCTACTGAGCGTGCCTCGAGCTTGTCCGGATGCTGCTTTTTTACAAAAGCTGGACATCCCCATGTCTTCAGGTACTGAAGATAGGGTTTCTTCCCACTCCACATCTGATATGGTGTGGTAGGCACAGTTTTGGTTGGAACTCTGTTCAAAAGATGTATCGCTGATTCTAGCGCATATCCCCAGAAAGATCGTGGTAACTCAGCATTACTCATCATGGATCGTACCATATCCAATAGGGTTCGATTCCGTCTCTCCGATACACCGTTATGCTGTGGAGTGTATGGAGGAGTAAGCTGAGAGAGAATTCCTTTCTCTTTTAGGTAACCTAGGAACTCGGCACTTAAGTATTCTCCACCTCGATCAGATCTCAGTGTCTTAATACTTTTGCCTGTTTGGTTTTCCGCTTCACTCTTGTATTCCTTGAATTTCTCAAAGGCCTCGGATTTATGCTTCATTAAGAAAACATGTCCATACCTAGAGAAATCATCTGTAAAAGTAATGAAGTAGGAATAACCACCTCTCGCATGTGTAGACATTGGACCACATACATCGCTGTGTATGAGTCCTAAGAGCTCGCTCGCTCTTACTCCTTGTCCAGTAAATGGAGTCTTTGTCATCTTTCCTTTGAGACAAGATTGACAAGTGTCATAGGTTTGATATTCGAACGTGTCCAAATATCCTTCTCTATGCAACTTAGTCAACCTTCTCTCATTGATGTGACCAAGTCTACAATGCCATAAGAAAGCTTTATTTAAATCTGGAGACTTTCTTTTTAGTGTGTTCTGGACATTGAAAATTTGGAGTTGGTTTAACACATATATGCCGTTATTTAGAGTACCGGACCCAATCAAACCATGATTAAGGTGGATGTTAACAACATCTCTTATAAACGTGAAATCATAACCTTTATTTGATAACAAGGAAACTGATATGATATTACACGTTAAGCTTGGTACAAAATAACAGTTATGTAAAACCAAAATATGTCCACTCGTCAATCCTAGGTGATAATCCCCGACGGACGCAGCTCCCACGCTAGCTCCGTTAGCAACCCTGAGGATCATATCACCTTCCTTCAGCACTCTACGGTTTCTCAGTGCCTGCAATGAATTGCAAATATGAGATCCTGATCCGGTATCCAATACCCAGGAAGTAGTGTTGATCGACATACAATTATCAATTACAAACACACCTGAAGTCGAAGCCACAGCTTGCTTCGGTTCCTGGTTCTTGGCGATCCACGCCTTGCAATCCTTCTTCCAGTGCCCTTTCCTGTGACAATGGAAGCACTCATCCTGGCCAACTATCGGTACTGCTATCTTTTTCTTTCCCTTCTTTCCCACCTTACTAACACCTCCTCTAGGTTTGGGTGCGGCCTTCTTCTTCCTTCCTTTGGCCCTAGCCTTGGACCCGGAAGAAGATGCACCGCCAACAAACATAGCGGGTGTTTCCTTTGCCTTCTGCAAGGTGCCCTCTGCACTCCTTAACATGTTCAGGAGTTCCGCAAGTTCAACTTCTTTTCCTTGAAGATTGAAGTTGAGGATAAACTGGGCGTAGGTGGGAGGAAGGGACTGGAGAATAAGGTCTGTATACAGCTCATTATCCAAAGTCGTCCCAAGGTCTGCGAGCTCTTCAATATAGCCGATCATCTGTAGGACATGTTCACCTACCGATGACCCGACAGCCAACCTCGCTCGAAACAAGTTCTTAGAGGTCTCGTATCTTGCTATATGAGATTGCTCTCCATAAAGTTCCTTTGTATGGAGAAATATGCCATCTAGGGACATATCCTCGTGCCTCCTCTGATGTTCATTGTTCATCGAGGCAAGCACGATGCACTTGGCTCTCGCGCAATCTAAATCCCAGGTTTTGCGGATTTCCTTATTCGCATTGCTGGATTTGGGACCAGGGACAGCAGGTGCCGTAGCGGTGAGGACGTACCCCAGTTTGTCATAGGTCAAAGCCATTTTGACATTCTGCAGCCAATCTTTATAGTTTGGCCCCGTCAGTATATTTTTCTCTAAAAGTAACTTAAGTCCAGTCATTTTCAGGGTCGCTGCAATTAGGAGAGAGAGAAGAAAACTCTTTAGCATGATGCTCTTGCAAGTTTAGAGTGGTTTTTAGTTTATCTAAACTGGATGGCTCCCACTGTTTCTCGAATCCTTCCTCAAACCATAAAAGAAGAATTAGCCAGGACTATGCTCACCGTATAATACTTGCTTAACCGTTCAGCCAGGCCAGTGTCGATACTTCGAGGGAGGTTTTCCAACGCTTTCGCGAAGTTCCTTAATTAAATAACCTCTTTTCTCTGGGGGCGTAACCCCGCTGACACCTTTCTGGACACCTACTAGGTTTATAGCATTGATCGTTAAGTGACGAATATCCTGATAAGTAGCATATACTCACAGTAGGATCGGGATCCAAATATCATCGTATGATAATGTTGAAGGAATCCTACCAACATTCATCAAACTCCAAATGGTATGCATCTCTTTGCAAATTTCAGTTTCTTTAGAAATTCCCGATATCAGTTTTTGCCCCATGCTCTTATGACCTTGACGTATGCCAACAAATCATAAGTCACATGTCAAGTTCTGCCCATCATTATCTTGTTAATTTGAACCCACCCGTATATACCCTTGACGTATGCCAACAAGGTAATGCGACTGTCCCAAACCAACACATCTATCTATGCAACAAATGAATACCCCAGTAGCTACCAAACACTATGCCTTGACGTATGCCAACAAGCATAGCTTGAATACTACTGATTATCCATAAGAAATGACGGAGGGCTACGACTGGTTTTGGCGAAACCGTGAACGTAGTGAACTTGATATAACCGAAGGAACCTGATAGCTTTTAAAAGGAGAGGTTAAAGCTCCGCATTTAAAAATATCTGTTTTTAAAATTAACCGAGTGGTTTCTTTTAAACTGTTCCAACGATTTAAACTTTGGTTTGTTTTTCTTTGCATTATAGATAATGCGTCCCATCATTAACCTATCATTGCAGAAAACAACGAAAATACAACGTCCTCTTATGCCTTCCGCATTCGCCACGGGGTCCCGTCATCACCCGTTAGGTTACTTAACTAACGACAGAGCGGGGGATGGGCTAGCGCGGGTGTAAAACATAAGTGACGTCTAAATAGCTACAATATATATAGATATTTTACATTCGTCTGACGCAATGATATTCATTCCAGAACACAGATAAACAATATTGGATTTGCAAGCAATCTGTATTTCTTTTGAGCCTGCAAGAAAAGACAGATTACACAGTTGTGATGAATAGCCGTTACCCCACCCTCGACCCCTACGGGTACGGCAAACTACCCGCCCGGCAGTTTGTGTACCCCACCTTGGGTCAGTCCTAGGAGCAAAAACAGTAAAATGAAATAATACAACGGTGGCTACAACCGCAACCTGGATGTGCCCCGCAAAAATAGTATTACAACAAATTACATTTACAACAAATGAATTAAACAATAACCCATTGCAAACCCCGGCTATACACCACAACAGTCCAATACAGTTTATATGCACAAACAGATATAACCATTACAGAAATGTGCAACCCCCTGCCAACCGACATACTAGCAGTTAGGGAAGGTTTACGAACACATTTATCAATCACAGATATAATCCAACATGCAAATACTGTACAATTTCGATCGATTAAACATCTTTAATATTGCTCCAAAAACTGCTCTGTAAACTGGAAACCTGAGCAAAATTAAAATATTCCAGAAAACCCCAAATACCAGAGAGGACCCACATATGAAAGATGAGTCCATGACTCGGCAACTCGGCCGCGGAACCGCGGCGGATCGGTAGGATCCGCCGCGCTTCCGCGGCGCTTTAGTCGATTCATGGGCTCAAATTTCATGGGTGTTCTCCTGGACTCTTTACAAGCTTTCTGAGCTCACCTGAAAAATTTTAGGACATCATTTTAAATTCGACAGAAACTTTACAGATTTAGGGTTTTCCGACTTCGTTTTTCCGTTCGAAATTCGTACAAATTTGCAATTAAGTTATTTATTGTTTAGCGAGGCTCTGATACCACTGTAAGTCGATGTAGTACACCCCAATACTTGTGGGGAGGCGGAATTTTCAAAAACAAACTTGTTTAGTGAACGAACATCGACTAACCGCTTGAATCGAAGCTAAACGATAACTAACCAAACATATAGTTGTTCTAAAGTACTATGCTTAGGGATTATACCTATCGAAACTAGTCCTTCGTCTTTACGATCTCCTTGTTCTCCTCGGCCTTCTCTAGGTAGTAGACGATCCACCCGAGAGCAAAACTCCAAGCTAAACCTCTAAACTTGAGGCAACTAACCTTCTTGGATTGCTAATCAAAGAAGATAGATGAAATAGAGTGATGGTTATGGATTGATTAGTCTTTCTAATCCTTTGATCTCAACACATGAGGTGTAAGGATTAGGGTTTGAAGATGAGAGCTTGAGGAGAGAGAAAGTGAATAATATTATGTTGAATAAGTTATGAGTATCATATCATATATGAAGCATTTTCTAATAAGAAGAAAAGAATAAAGAGTGATGAATAATCATGCTTCATAAAATATCCAGTGGTGATTCATTAGCATGAGTCATTAAGCAATAAATGTGCATTAATGAAATGAATGAATCACCACCATGACTCATATAACTCATTCAATGAATATGACACATAACCCTCCTTAGTCACCATCTTCTAGAAGCTTCTCGAGTAATTACGAGAACGCCTCTCCGATCCGTAAAAATACGGAAAAACTTTAGACTGTAAAAATCCAATAACCGGATACCAGTAACTGGCTTAAACCAAAGCCGACTGGTAAAAACTGTCCGAAAGTCGTACGCGCGTAAACGCACGTATGCGTCCGAACCCTTTGTCGCAAAACCATGCAACCTCTATATCGTTTCGCCTGGAGTAGGAAACTCTCTGTGTGGGACTCTAAAGACTCGACTACTACGCTGGCAGTGGGTTTAACCACAGACCGCAAGCGGCACTAGCTGTACGTAACGGTCCCCAGGTAGTTGTCGATAAGAAGGCCGATGAGGAAACCCATCCGAACTCCTACTGAGTCTGATGTGACAATCTCCATACAGTCCGGTCCGTTCGTCCAAGACTATCGCATATCGGGCCTAGGGGGCGGCAAGCGTCAGTCCCCTAATAGCGGTATAAGTCGTGTCGGAGTGAAGCCCATTACACCCTGAGAAACTACTGGAACCTTCCAGCAAATCTCGCTTGCCCTGGCCAGGGACTTTGCGTAATGGCTCTCTGACACAGCACGATATCTACTCCCAATACCGGGAGGGACGAATCCTGTCTAACCGCCACTGCCTCCAAGTGCTCGGGACTGCACCCAACTGCTATCTGTTTGCACGACTCCTTTGAGCCGTGGTAGGGTAGCAATCTAAGAACAGTGGGACACACTCGAGGCGAAGTAGCAGTGTTAAGTCTGCGGACTATGCTGTACTCATGTCACCTGGGAACTGTTCACTGACGACTGGTATCAAACCAACCAACAGTTCCCTGTGAGTCCTGTCCGGTGTACCCGTAACCTAACGAGCACCTGCATACTATCTCCAGTACGACGTACTGACGGCCGTGGGACAGACCATCTCCCCAACTGGGATGAGAAGCGTACACACCAGTCTACTCCAGAGTATCGATGCTCTGTCTCGATAATCCAACGACCAGGGACCTGAATAAGGATGTGCTTGTAGACTACCCAGCCCCCACTAGTGTGACTGCCATCACAACGCTGGTAGACAAGCAAGATCTTAAGAGCTCTATCAATACGTACACTCACATATTAAGATAGAAAAACCAAGTAGCATACTACCATGTTTAGCAAGACTGTTATATACATGTGAATATCCCAAGCTTCCATTAAGTAATATACAAGCTAGTATGATACAGTAATGGCCTTCTAGGGCATAAACACTAACAGATTCCTTATAGCCCCAACTTTAGTATTGACACTAAAACAATAGGTAAACACACGGATTAGGGTACTTAAAATCCGGTATTTGCGGTATTTCGCTAAATCCGTTTTCCTTGTCCCTTATCCTTCCGCTGTTATCTCTTGATTTTAGCCTTTGGCAAACCACTTGCAATCCGGTCATGATTAGGAATCATCGCTATCGTGGTAGGATAGGATACCTAGTGGAGAGGAATTGCGAGTGATTTGCACGGAGTTTCAATTGCAAAGTTTTAAGGTTTGTAAAGTTTTAGCAAAGAACATCTTCAAATACAATCTAACTGTATTACACCCTTAACAAGTAAATAGATTACTCACACATATTCACAAAGTAAAAATAAAGGCAAGAGAAAAGAGTAAGGAACATTATAAAAAAAATGCAAGAAAAGAAGGATAAAAAGAGAACCGATGAATCCAAGTGCTAATATCTCCAAGTGTTCTTAAGCTCGGTGAAATGTAAAATCCAAATACCAAACTTTAAGGTTGCAAGATCACTTAAGAGATTGCGAGATCAAACTAAAGCAAGAATTTCACAATTGCAAATATGTAAAATAGAACAAGACATGTAATAAAAATGAGAACTTTTTATTGATTTGCAAACATGTTACAAGAGATCTTGAAGTCAAGAACCTAAGCCTTAAACTTGCAAGTTCAAATGAGAAGTTGCAAGGTCAAGGCAAAGTGGCAAAAGCTCAAGAATTAAAAGAGAAATTACAGAATTCTAAAACAAAACTAAAGAAAGTAGTCACTTTTCCCTTTGGCCTCTGTTCTGTATTTATAGGCTCCAAAGAAAATCATGCAAACAATAAAAATGAGACGAGATGGCAGCAAGGGATGCACTGTACAAAACTGGGGGTATTTTAGACATTTTGGGCCGGCCACACCGGATTTTGTGTGCATGTGCTCGGGTCAAATCCGAGCACATGGTCCCATATTTGTTGTGTGGTCTTTGGTTGTCCCTAGTATCTCTTTGGTCCCGTTTATTTTCTCTGTTTTGACCTGGTTTGCACCTAGTGCTTGGAGGGAAATTGGAACCTTCAAATTAACACATAATCTTTAGCATTAAATGCTCATTACTTCATTTCCACACATGCCTAAATTCATGGCTGCCCCCATCATGGTCCATGCTGATTTGTCTATTTGAATTTGATTTGCACTCAGTTTTGGAAGGTGATTTAAATCTTTAAATCCACACATGATCTTTAGCATTGAATGCACATTACTTCATATCCACATGTGCCTAAAAGTCTTATGCACACACTTGTTTGTGTTGGACCATTTAGATAAAAAAAAATGTGTACACAAACTTGTTGCAAAAATAAACTCATGAAGTATCGGTCGGTTTGAGGTTCTGGTTGCAGTGTCGGCTTTCAAATGATATATCCGTGCTTTTGAATGTATTTCCAGTAATTTGTCACGGGTACTTATAATCTGTATTACTGAGCAGACACCGGTTAATAGTACCGGTTAATACAACAAATAGATAATGAATGAGCGGTATTAGATTGCAGTTTTCTGACATGAACATGTGACCTGGGACATAGGTAAGTAGATATATATAGAATTTCTTTAATCACGAGTGATTTCCATACGAGACGTGAGGTCCGTACCCCTCATTGTCATATAGGATGATAGGATCCCCGAAGGTTCAGTACCGCCGTACGATGTTTTTCCGTTCGTGATGATTTGAGCTCGATGATTGATCCATACCCTTTACTAAAGGATGCCGTACGATGGATTATTCGGTACGTGATGTTACGAGGCAAGATGCCGATGGTTAGATTCACCGACTCGGTCATGTTAGATACGTATACCAGTTAGCATTTTGCATACGATTTACTTTATGCTACGCTCATGTCACTCGCATAGCATTACTTGTACATGTGCTAGTACACCTGCACCATTATCGATGATGCGTATGTCACACTTACACAGATTGCCGGCTCACACACTTCATTATCGATAATTGCTATGTCACTTACACAGTAAAATCACTACATCAGGATATGACTCCTTGCATTATATATTTGCTATAGTTGTATATTGTACATCCATACTTACGTACAAACATATTTTACACCCATACTTGCATACATACATATTGTACACCCATACTTGCAGACATACACAATTGTACGTCCATACTTGCGTACATACATATTGTTCACCCATACTTACGTACATACATATTGTACACCCATACTTGCGGACATACACATTTGTACGTCCATACTTGCGTACAAACATATTGTACACCCATACTTGCGTACATACATATTATACACCTATATTTGCAGACATACACATTTGTACGTCCATACTTACGTACATACATATTGTACACCCATATTTCCGTACATACATATTGTACACCCATACTTGCGGACATACACATTTGTACATCCATACTTGCGTACATACACATATGCACCTTTATACGATATTGCTTTCGATTTTGGAGATTTGGGAACCGCATGATATATTTTAAAACTGGATTCATTTAAAAGAGCGGTATTCCCTCGATATGTGTATATTGCTGTTCCATGTTGCATGATATACGGATATGCTTAAATTTTTGTTAAATATCGCATACATCAAGCTTTATGATTACACGCATTGAGATATGTTGTTTTCATGAGATTTCTAGATTTGAGAATCGTGGCTATTTCAAAAGAAAGTATGTACTGTTTTAAAAATCTGGTTTCTCTTGATATGATATATCAGTGCGTCCACCATGCGTTTTCTCGGTTCTGAGACGTATGACATGTGAAACCTGATTCGAGGAGCTGGATGAGGCAGATTCCGGGTACATGGTGGACCCGGTATGGAACCCCGGGGTGAGAACGTATTGCTATGCAGTAGACGGTGAGCCTGGCAGAGGGACTACTACCTACCGGTGATAGTATTTGGGCTCGCCGGATATCCGGAGGATACCGACCGGAGTCGAGAGATGATATGGGCCGATCCGGACTGACGGAGCCCGTGGACCGATCTAAACTGACGGAGACCAAGATATGAGGATTTACGTGTTGATGCTGGACACGGCTTTCATGATGCTTTCGAGTGTCGATGCTGGACACCCAGGTTCCAAGATTTTTATGTGTCGCGAGGGACACACGTTGATTTATATCCTCATACTTCCATGCATATGCTTTTATGATATTTACACGCATGACGTTGTTGTTTCATTGGTTGACATGTGGACGGGATCCACTTGCATACATACATTGATTATATTATTGGATGATATCCACATACTGATTGACATTGATATTAGTGATGGCACATATCCAGATACAGTCACCCCAAATATCATAGTATTACCTTCAAGATATAGTTGACCTAGGAGTCGTTGTTATTCGATTTCTACTTGTTAATGTTTTTCTACTCACGAGTTCGCAACTCACCCCCGTTGTGCCACAGTTCTTGCAGGTTGACCGCACGGATCAGTAGCGGCTTTGCTAGCACACAGTTGCTTTCGGGTGATTGCTTTGGTAGGTAGGACATTTGTATCATACCCACTCTTGTATTTATATTTCATATTGTATCTAGTCAACTCCATCAAATCAAACTAGTATTTGTATAAGTAATGAGACTTAACAAGACTTGTAGTTGCGAGACTTGAGCGATTGGTTTATGTTCGCTTTTGGGGATTTATGTCTTGCTTTTCTTTTATCTTTTATGGTGAACTTCGCCGTTGGGCTTCATATTCTTATATGTATTGTCTTGCGTGGTTGTGACCCGCCGTTTCGAGAAGAGCTAGCTCCCGCTTGGGGATGCCATTATTATCATTATGTTGTATTTATGGTTTTGGATCAAAATATACAAAGGAGGTGCTGCCCAAATTTTTTATAAAAAGACGAAACATGTTTTTAAACATGCATAACCCACTTGCATTTTTCATGTTCCATTATCTATGCATTAAGAAAACTTTTGATTTCATTATACCTTTATTTCAAAACTTCACCGCTTTTATTTTCTTAATAAGGTTTAGATTTTCTGGGTTTCAGCTTACTTGAATTACGCTATGACTTTAGACGTTGCGTGATTTAAGTGCTGGTCACGAGCTAATATTTCGGTTCATGACATAGGTATGCTGCTGTCTCAAGCGCATAACCCCAAATGGGAATATGCAGCTCAGCGGTGCTCATCATAGAGCGCCCCATATCCAATAGGGTGCGATTCCTCCGCTCCGATACACTGTTGTGCTGTGTTGTATACGGAGGTGTAACCTAAGAGAGAATCCCATTCTTTTTTAAATAGACATGGAATTCCGTGCTCAAGTATTCTCCTCCCCGATCAGATCATAGGATTTTAATACTTTTACCTATCTGGTTCTTGACTTCATGCTTATATTCTTTGAATTTCTCAAAAGCTTCAGACTTGTGTTTCAACAGGAACATATGTCCGTATCTTGAGAGATCGTCAGTGAATGTAATGAAGTACGAGGAACCATTCCTGGCATGTGTAGACATGGGAACACATACATCACTATGTATTAGTCCCAAAAGTTCTGTACACCTTTCTCCGTGTCCAGTAAACGGAGTTTTTGTCATCTTTCCTTTGAGACATGACTGGTAAGTTTCATAAGATGATAATACGAATGGATTCAAATATCCATCCTTATGCAACTCAGCTTGTCGTATCACATTGATATGACCTAGTCTACAATACCAGAAGAAGGATTCGTTCATTTTTGAACTCTTCCTCTTGTCTGTGTTTTGTATGTTAAGAACTGTGGTTTGATTTAGAACGTATATGCCATTATTTAACGAGCCTGATCCATTCAACTTTTGATTCAGAAAAATGTTCATAACATTATCCTGTACTACAAAATTATATCCTTCTTTACTTAATAAAGAAACTGATATAGGATTGGCTATCAGGTTCGGTATGTAATAGCATTCGTTCAGAATCAATGTATTACCATTTAGTAACACAATGTGATATTCACTAACTACTTTGGCTGGAACATTTGCACCATTCATTACTCTTACGGAATGATCATCCATTCCCAGTTCTCTACCTTTCATAGCCCATGCAACATATTACATATGTCGGATTGATCAGTCGAAAATAGTGCATTCTCAACACGTTAATTTCCCTATTCTTATCAGGCATATATAGGTGTTTATTGTAATTATAGCACAGATTACGATTTCATCTGGAAAATACCAAATTACCTGTGTTATAGTTATAATCGACATTCTAGAGGGAAATTATGTGTTTATTACTAATTGCGTCGATCTCTACATATCAATCCTTGTCTCGAGATCGTGTGCAGAAAATTCTCCAGGTAAAATAGCCGGAATCATAAAAGCGCTGATAAAAATACGCCAAGTCCAAAACTTGTGATCTGGCAGTGAACAAGAAATTATAAAAATATTCCAGACATTCTAAAAGTGCCACAAAGCCTACAGAGGAGTTATCTGAAAGTTTCATTCAGCAATACTTTAAAAGAGCCGCGGATCTGCGGCCGGAGGGGCCCATTGGCGGCGGATCCGCGGCCACGTCAGCGCATCTTCAGTATATTACAATCTTTGGGCTCTCTTTTCAATAGCAAACTTCTCCAGGACACTTCAGTCTAGAGAAATCTCCAGAAGCTTCTCCTCTAGCAGCCAAGCTTCTTGTGCAAGCTAAATACCTACCAAGCTTCTCAAGCAAGCTTGCTAACTAACTCAATCTAGAAGCTTCCTTCATAACCACCAAGCTTACAAAGGAAGCTAAACCTAGCTTAGCTTCTAAATGAAGCTAAACCTAATCAAGCTTCTAGGGGAAGCTAAACGAGATGACTATGAAAAGGCACTAAGAGCTTCATTGAAGAGGTTAAACAATTAGGGTTGTTGTTCAACAAATTTCAAAACACAAGTAGAGTGACACAACTTGTGCATTCAAACCCTAGCCCCAAATCCATTTCAAAAAGCCAAATCAAGATCATCGAATACCGATTCAAGCAAGCATCCACGATCCTTTTGAAGCGACGCCGATCTTTATCCGAGCAAGAGATCCACGACGATCCGTGACTCAGGAAGACGATGCGAAGCTAGATTCGATGATTTTAGTTCTTCCTCAATTCTTATAGTTCTTGAGTGAATTTTAACGAAAGATCGAATAATAAAAGGTGACGATCTTATTCTTGCTTCCTATTCATTCTAGCATTATGAGATTTTTCATTCTTGATTTCTTTAAAATGATGCGTGAATAAAACTCCGCTTGCATCGGAATCGAAAGAATAGGTAGAATGATGTTGATGAATTCTTGAATGATTCTTAAGTCTTATGAGTTTTGTAAACCCTAGGTAATTGAATCAAAGATGACCTAATTTCGAGCGAGATGCTTTCTTGAATATTTTCGCTCTCAATTAGAGATCAACAATCGATGATTGAATTTCCTAGAGGCTAGAATTTGAGTGTTAATTAACAAAAGGACAAGGGATGAGGATGAAGAAACCCTAGTTTCGTCAAAGGATCCCTAAACCTCGTTGATTGACACCGATCTAGCATCAAATCTTTAATAGATAAGAATTTGAAATTCTAAGCATCAATTATCGCTATCGATTCAATTGATTCCGACAAGCCTTTCTTCAAATCTTGATAATTCAAACACTTTGGGTATTTTCATGATTTTTTTACCAATTCTCGAATTTAGACCTAATTCTTGATTCTTGAAAATTAAACTCCATCAATTTTCTTTTATGTTTTAATTTTCGACCCAACTAAAACGATAACGAGCAAATCACACTTTCTTAGTGGACGATTCATATTCATTAACGCGCTACACCGACACCGTTAATTGATTGTGGTATATATATCTTTGATTGTGAACACTTTACATTTCATCAAGACGAAGACGATCAATCAACTGGCGCCGTTGCCGGGGATAGTGTGCTAATTTGTTCGTTATTGAAATTTGAGTTGAAAGATTTATTAATCCATCAGAATTTTTAGATCAAAATTCGCACAAACACTGAACGATTTGTTGTGATTTGTGCAAGGAAATCTGGAATCTGTGGAGCGAGAGGAAAAATTTTCTGAATATTCCAGAGAGTTCAGGGAGTGAACAGGAACAGTTCCTGAAAATTTTGTGCAGGAATATAGTCATCAGACCGCTGAACCGCGGCCATTAGATGCTAATAGCTGCGGATCCGCGGCGCATTGAGGGCTTCAGTGCACGAAAATTCTCAGGTATAATTCTTACTTTCTTATCTCCTCCCTCATCTGCTCCATTAATAAATTTCTGCAGGTTTCTTTGCAAAAATTCGCAGCGCCACAAAAAGAATAATTGTTGCGTGTTTGATCTTGGTTGTTTGCATTTTTAACACAGAAATTAAGGTGCAAAGACAAAATTCAGATTAGGTCGGGATTTCATTACCCATCCTAGGCCCCAAAAATCACAAAATTGCATCCTCTTCACCCTCATTAACTAAAAGAAATCTAGACAAGACTCTAAGGACCGTCGCGCTCACTTAGGACAGAAGAAGGTTGTGGGTAATCTATTGCTTATCCGCGTTTCTTTTGTAGTGTCTAAGACAAGTGTGTCTAAGGTAAGTGGTTACTTAATTAGGCCCACTACTTACGTAGTGGAGAACCGCCCACTTACCTGGCACTTACCAGGCCACAGGAGGGGCAAAGAGGCAGTAGAGGATCTATCTTGCGACTTGTTTTCTGGAAGTCTTGGAGCGGTCTAGAGATTTGACCTAGGTGACCACTAGATTTTGGGTTGCTTGTGTATTGTTTGTGTGAAATTTTTCAAAAATCCGTATTTTTCAAAACTAAACATCAATCTCATCTTTTCCTTAATTATCACAACGCTGCCACTTGTGCTAAATCATTTAGTGCATGCTCGGCTGGACACGGGATTCTAGTGCCAGACTTGTCCGCGTTCCCCCTATCGACTCCGAAGTCGGTATTTCTACGTCTAATTTTTCTATACCCCCTACCACACCCACTTCGATGGACGATTCTCCATCGAACTTCTTTAACACCACTCTGCCACCGTCCGCAGGTGCGCATAATCCGCCCCGCATCTCTCTCTAGGAGAGATGTTATCCTATGCGAGGTCCTCTTTCGACCTGTCTCACCATTCCACCAGCCAACGGGGATAATTTTGAAATAAAACCCCAATACATCAATCTTCTACCAAAATACCACGGTCTCGAGTCTGATGACGCATATGTTTTTATTACCAAATTTGAGAATGTATGCGCAATGATTGGAACTTCACAGCTTTCTGTGGATGCTATGCATCTACGTCTTCTCCCATTTATCTTGTGCGATATAGCCGAGAAGCGGCTTTATAACACAGCTGCACATTCTATTTCAAACTGGGGAGAATTCGTAATAGCATTCCTTAAAAAATTCTACCCTAATCATAAGACAGCTCGAGTCCGTAGCGAAATAAATCAATTTACCTAGCTTCCAAATGAACCATTCTCGATGTGTTTTGAACGCTTCAAGGATCTGTTGGTTCAATGTCCACATCACGGAATCCCTAGATGGGATCTGTGTAGAATCATATATGAGGGCATTAATCCTACCACAAAACAGACCCTTGAATCTATGTGTCAAGGCACCTTCATGACTAAAGATGATGGTGCAGCCTGGAGATTTCTAGAAGATTTCTCTGAAAAATCTTTACAGTGGGAGAATGTAAGTCAACTATCGTCTAGGGGTGGCACTCACCAATCTAATGTTTCCATAGGAGTTAGAGCTGAAATGGCAGCAATGCAAAAGAAACTCGAAGCTATGGAACATAAATTTTTAGCAGCCGCCCTAAATCAGATGTCACTCTCCAAAACTGTATGTGGATGCTGTTCTGATCCACCAGATCTTACTGAAGAATTTCTTTTAAATTCTCCGTTTCAAGGTCGTAAGCATACCAATGCTGCTTTCCAACAAAGACCTAGAAACGATCCGTATTCTTCCACTTATAATCAGGGTTGGAAGAATCACCCTAACTTTGCTTGAAACCAATCACAAAGTCAAAATACGGTTCCGAACCAAAACAATTTCCAAAGGGCTCATCCACCACAACAACAACCACTTCAACTGACTCAGCATCCCTATCAAATACAAACTTTTCAAAATCCGGCCACAAATTCTGCACCTGGGAATAATTTTTTCCAAACGGTCAGTTCAGATAACTCCTCTTCACTCGAACAAACCATGAATTTGCTTCTGAAAAATTTCATGCAAGCTACGGAAAATTTTCATTCTTCCGTCAATGACATAAAAAGGAACTTTGCTTCCCAAAATGAGAGTATTAAATCGATGGAAGCACAAATTGCTCGATTAAATGCCGAGATGAGTGCTAGAGAGAAAGAGAAACTGTCACGACCCGAAAGTACGGAACATGTCCGGCACATAAACTACGAACGTCTCGAGGCGTACGTAATCTAAGAGAGCCGAAAACCCAGAAATCCAAACCAAGAAAAGTAGTAGAGTGAAGGAAAACCAATTTAAAACATGTAGTTTTAATAGCATAAGCCGAATTATGCGGTTTAAAAAAAAATCAAATATTTCCCGAAAATTTCGGCAGAGTCTCCTTTGTAAATACTGGCCCCCAAACGGGATACAACATGAATAGTATACAAAATCCATAAAAAGGCATCCCCAAGCGGGAGCTAGCTCTTCGTCAATCGACGGCCACAACCACACAAGCAATATAATATACAACGCCAACGGCGAGGATCAAAATTCAAAAGGAAACTCAAAACCAAATGAAAATCACAGAAATATAACGCGCGACTCTAAGGTCGAAGGAATAACATCACTGGTCTCTATCTCAAAATAAATACATGTTTGGTTGATGGAATTTCTAGATACAACTGAATAATAATATACAATGTATACTGATGGGTATGATACAATAAACCCACCTACTAGCAAATCACCCGAAAGGAGCAGTGCCAGCAAAACCGTAAAGAAACCTGTACGGCAAACCTGCATGAACTGGGGCACAACGGGGGTGAGTTGCCAACTCGTGAATAGAAAAACATCTACGCACAGAAATCGTATAAATAACGCAACCTAGGTCAATGATCATAATATAACCTCAAATATATGAATAACATGCAGCCTATAACAATGGCTAGGGTAATATCTAACCCGAGTGTGATCTCATATGCCCGTGTCAGTGCCTCAGGTAGCAATATATCATCTGAATGAGGTATGAAAGCATGGAACAGAATGCATGTACTGACGAAGACTGCTTTCATAAATCAGTGAGATTTCTGTATTTTAAAAGTGAGGTACCATAAATGAAATCAGCATAAAACAGTGTCCAGCATCGACACGAAACAAGTGTCCAATTATCTCGATATCTCTGTATCACAATCTCTGTACCTCAATATCTCAAAATCTCAATATCTAGGGCGCCGTCAATCCAGACCGTCCCCTACCGTCCATCTCAAGACCACAACGGTATCCTCCGGATATCGGACGCGTCGGGTAATATCACCGGTCGGTAGTGCTCCCCTACCGGGCTCAACGTCAACAACACATTCCTCTTGCCCCGGGGTACCGCACCGGGCCCACCATGTACCCGAAACGGTTCCTCCACTTCTCGAATCGGGTCTCGAAATCCATCAGCAAACTCATTGTGGACGACTCATACAGCATGGGAAAACCGCACTTTTTATTTTAAAAGAGAGAAAAGGTTTATTTATGTTTTTGCAGTTTTCCTCCAAATCCAGAAAATCTCATGGAAATCCGAATCCAAAACCTCAATAACACGTAAAATAGTGAATATATGCATGAGAATCCATGAATGAGGCATAACAATGAATAACAGTATGAAGTACCAGGTAATAACTACAATGTCTAAACTACTGGCTAAAAGGCTATGTCAAGCAATAATATTTTCTAAGGAGTACGTGATATGGCAATTACCGATGAAAATGTGTGTGAGCCGGCAAGTAAGTGTACGTGGTACATACGCATCATCGGTAATGGTGCTGGTGTCCTAACAGCATGATATCAATAATGGAGTATGAAACATAATATAAGCATGCGATGCGAAGCGAACCACAATAATGAGCGGGAGCTGAATACTAGACGCAACTATAACTAATCTGCATTAATCTAATATAAGTCCTACAAATTGTGCCTTTTGAAATAACACGAATCATGGGGTTTTGAAAATAGGGGCTACGGTGTTTTTATAAAAAGATACGTCTTTTGAAATATCCGTAGGATCCCTTGGGTTTTTTTTCAAAATACCCATGATTCGTTAGTTTTTGAAATAGGTAAGAATCGAATCTAATCTAACAACTAAACTAAACTAAAGGACAAAGTTAACAAGCTGGACCGCAGGTAAGGAAACCGCCTAACATCTGAGTCGATACATATACATACCTGTATATATATATAGTCGGTGATTCCGCCTCAATAATATCATATCCGATACCATATCTATAACTAGACATCCCAAGTCAAGAGTGCGGATCAATCATCAAAATATAGCTCGTACGTAATTCCGTCGTACGGCAACCCCAAATCTGGGTACGGGTCAATATCACATTCATCATACAATTCACCTAGTATCCTCTTTATTAAATATCATGATCAGGGTACTGATCTATGTCTAGTACAATACTGATACCGCCTAAGTTTGCATGCACGTGTGTGAAACACTACGTCAAGGACCCGCTACAACGTCATGTCGTATCTCAAATACGAACCCTGCTATATCACCGATCTCACGGCTTCAAATCAAATCCCATCGACTCATCATAAATCCCAAGTACTATCCTCAAATCTGTATGTGAACAAATTGTCCCATACCCATGTGAACACATAACTATATATTCCCGAATAAGCACAAATGAAAGAAGTAGTATGCAAGTATGGGTGGTTGTGTGCATGTGTGGTGCGACCACTACTCTAGGGTTTCGCGACACTAAATCATCCAAGAACACCAAATATCCATATCATCATCAATATACTCAAACAAAATATAATCAATATATATATATATGTGTATACATATTCGTATACATCACCACGAACTGCGGGGGTGCTATACGCCATCCACCCGACTTCTCCCCGTAGATATAAATCTACTCACCTGGTCCTCGCTCGCCGGTGCCGACGTCGCCACGCGTCTGCTTGTCGTCTCGAAGTACACATGGGGTACCTACATATCATAACGCACCGTATCGTATTAAAACCAAATTCGAAATCGAAACGGCATACGAAAATCAAATCGGCACGCATATACGCATAGGTCAAAACTTATCGCCTACGGATCCAAGAACGGCCAAACCAACTCTCGATGTCGATGTACAAACGTCAGACCATCGAGAAAAACCCAAATACACTCATTTGCACATTCACGAACACTAATTTTAATATAAAATAGGTTAAAACTCACAAAAACCCCAATTTCACTTAAAAAGTCATTTTTCCGAAAATCTAGCAAGCACAATTCGCCGTTTTTGTACAAAACTCGATGTATAAACGAATCAAGCGGCCACAATATTCACTAAATATCTTAAATAAGTCATAAAAACAATTCCCATAATTTAATCACATTAAATTCCAAAAACCCTAAAATTCTAGTTTACAAAATACCTAAATTTTAACAATTTTATAGAAAAAATGCACAAACTACAGTCTAGCTTGGATTTTCATGAACTAAAGTATTAAAATACACTTAATAATGTTAATAATGTGATAAAAACCCTAACCATATTTTTAATCTCACATATAAATGTATTTCATAAAACCCTAGTTTGCACAAAAAGCTTAATTTGGACATTTTACAAGTAACGAATTGTAATTAGCAACTAGATTAGTTTTCAAAAAATCTTAAGATGCTAATCCACATCACATAACCATGCACAATTTATCACAACCCAATTCCAAAACAAAACCCTAACTTGAATTCCTTAATCATGCAATTGAACCCATTTAAAACCCAATTAACACTTAATTAAGCTAAACACAAGCAATTAACAACAAATTAAGTAAAATGGTTAGAATTTACCCAAACAATTTGAAGATTCCACAAGCACACTTAGCCTCCCAAATTGAAATCTTGTTCCCTAGATCCATACTAGAATAGCCAATAAGAAATGGGTAGGGATTAGATTTTGATTTTTATGGGTTTTTTGATGAATTTGTGAGGTTTTTAGCACAAGAATTGAAGAAGCAAAAAATGGGGGCTGTTGCTAGAGGGAGGCTCAGCCATATTAGGGAGGGGGAGGAGAGAAAGGGAGGTGGGGAATGTGATTGGTTAAGTCAAAGACCCATATCCCAAGTCAACCCATTCTCATATCTTTATTGTTTTCATTTTCTTTTCTTTTCTTTTCTTTAGCCTTTGAAGTGGGGACAAATTCTGGGGAAGGCTGCTGATTTCAGCAGAATAGAGAGGTAGAAATGAGGGTGTGTGAGTGTTGGTGTGTGGAAAAATGATAAATACTATACCCCAAACAACCATTAACACTAAATTCACCGAAAAAGCCTTTTTCTTCGTTATTTTCTAAACCGTTTTGGCAAACGATTTCATTTCAAAAACCATATGATAAAATTTTATTTAATGTTTTATGATGCACAAAATTTGTTTCAACTCATTCCAATTTGTAATTTTCCCTAATTAAATGTATTAGTGACGGCTTAAAATAATATTAAAATAATTAATTTCGGAAGAATTTTCAGAAAATTTGAAATTTCACCAGTGACTCAATAAACACCAAATACTAGCAATTACATAATTAGAATATGTATATTTAATTTTATAATAAAGATATTTGTATTTTGACTTTTTACAGAAAACCCCCTTATTTTACCGATTTTTCGAAATTTCACAGAAACGATTTTAAAAACGTTACAATCTTCCCCCTGAAAGAAATTCTGTCCCCGAATTTAAATTAAAACTCCCCCCAAATACTAAAATATTTCAGCCAAAACCATCAAATCGCCGGGGCTCCGAAATCATAAATACATAAAACGCATCATAGCGCAATGCATGCGCATGAGTAATGAGCAGATAACTCGAAATAAAAACTCCGTCAAGCATCCTTCAATCATCGGAATCAAGGTGAAGACACGAATGCCAAATCTCAAGCAAGACCGATATACCATAAATCAGAACTATACATGTAAATATCAGGAGGAAATGCATGCCAAATCCTTTAAGTTGCTGTGCAATGCACATAACACTGTACAGTGGCGGACGTCTATCATAAGAAAATAACTATATACATATATACTTTTGTTTGAAATGTACGTTCCGCCGTTTTGGGAAACAATTTAGAAGGGTTTTCGTTGTTTTAAACGTTTTGCGTCATATCAGACACGTAGATAAATACTGAGACATTAGCTCGCTTTTTGGAATTCCCTTCAATAGCTATCAATGCATGCAAAATACATTCAGGTACTGTCCTCTGACTAGTCCTGCTTAGTACGAAAACACATCGCAATTATCACAAAAAAATACGTACTTCTCTATAAGAAATCAATCCCAAAATACGCGTATGAATACTACGTGCGTCTGGTGCGCACGACAATCAAAATCCATATACGTGCCTTATAAGTGCACAGAAACAAGATCTAAGTGCATAGGGTGTGCACAAAGCATCTGTCGTAGGCAACGTGTGTGCCTGACAACAAAATCAGGTGCATCTGACATGCACGAAAAAAATCTCGATTTAGTGCATCTGATGTGCACCAAAATCGCATCTCAAGACATGCGCTCAACATGCGTGAAAATCCAAAACCAGAGGCATCCATCATGCACGAAATCATGAAATCCAATATCAAGCGCCGAACATGCGCAAAATCAAATCAGGTGGACAGGGTGCACAAAACAAATATCGAGTATCACAATCGAAATCGAAGTCCAGTGCATTTAAGTGCACAAAAGGCGTATCACTGCACTGCAAGCATATATAAACTATACAGAGTGCAGGAACCAAATCGTGTGCGTGCATACGCACAAAATCAACTCAAATGCCTAAAACCGTAAAATCACAAACATGTGAAACCCAAGCACGAAAACGATAACAAGTGCAACACTGTGTAAAGATCGTAAATCCTCAATCATCAAAATCAAATCAGGCGAATAAATCACCCAAAACATCGAAATCAATAATGGCGGAATTGTACCGCTCAAGCGCATCCTCTAAGAATCTCGAGAAAATTGTCACGGTCACTAGTGGGACGTCTCGTCGATGATCATGAACTCTGGCCTGCTGGTGTGCGTAACAATGACCACTCCTGGGTCAAGGTCTTCACTATGAGTTACCAATCTCTCGGTCCATCGGCTCATCGGCCCTGTCAGGTGTGCCAACGGGGATGATCCCATTCTGGCACTTCTCTGGTCATCTCTCAGTCAATCATCGTGACCACTCGTAAGACAGCATATTGCTGGCGTCGGCCTCTGGCTCTCTGAATGTACGTGACACATCTGATCCTGGGTGCAAGTACCATTGCAGCAGTGTCCTGGAAGGAATCCTTCTCACGGTCTCTTCCATGTCTCGTCTCTGCCAACTGTCCAGAAGTCGTCGTCCTTTCATATATCTGCATCTTGCTCTGGAACGACTGCATACCCATCGCGACTCCTTCTGGAAGGTAAATCCAAGTACCATGCCTCGGCATGCGCATCGTATCTCTGATGTCGGCGGAGGGGAACGTCATCATATCCAGATCTTGTACGAACCTCTTACTCCATTTTTCTCTAATGTCGACCGCTTCGGACTCGTCTCGTCGTGGTTGCATGGACTGAGCTCCAACGGCCATCCTCGTATCGAGAGTCTCCCAAGAAATGCATCCCACCACCTAGCATCCGAATTAAGTCGAACCATCCAATTGATTGTCAAAACCTCATAATCCCCCAAGAGCTTAACATCTTGGGTACAGTTTAATAGTATCGAGTACGTACCACAGCATCGATGGTCCAGCCGTAGAAGGGAAAACCCAAGCCTCACTAATGGCGCCGCAGAACTGCCGCAAACCCGAAGGTTCAAAGGCTTTCACATGGTCATTAAGTCGAGTTAGGGTTTCATTCTTCTAGCGGGTCCATACAATTGCCTGCATGCCCTTCCGAATACTTTAAACTTGGAATAATAGGTTTCTGACATTCGATCGTCTCTGTCGACTCTCAACGTCTCCGCGTGAAGTCGTGTCTTGCTGGAATCAATCTATCTGATGACCTCTCATGGGGTAGGCGAACGAACCCCATGTCCCAGTCATCCATCCTCGGGTGACTAGCGACCTTCTATCATCTCTTAGTACAACCTGTACTGCAATAGCTCCAACATCTGGGGCGATATCTCGTCGTTCGCAGCAATAGCTGGCTCGCTCGTCTGCACGCTGAACATTGCCTCGACCATCATGAATAAGCAATACACCAACGGTAATCAAAATCTGCTGGCCTCTATCATTGGCTCAATCCTCTAGTGTCGATCAGCACATCCGAGTAACCTCATAAAGGCGATCCGCCAAACGCTCGTGGCGTGGAAACACAGTAAAAAAACACATCTCCGCAATCATGTGTCGCCGGAATTTCGCCCTAGTCAGTCCTCTTTCGTGACGAGCTCGTGCTGACCACAACTCTAGCCGTAGCTCTACCTGCCCGTAATCGTGGCAGCAAAACCGTAACTGGTACTGATGAGGCTAGATCGGAATGAATATAATACTAAGCAAAGAAATGTACATCCTAAGGCTTCTTAAGTGGAGTAGCGTATCGTAAATATGCCGCGGAACATACCCACGGTACGTCACTCTACTTTAGTCACCTATTCCATCAACCAAGGGTCATCCTACGCTCCGAAGGTAAAACCTAACGCTTTGATACCAACTTTGTCACGATCCGAAAGTACGGAACATGTCCGGCACATAAACTACGAACGTCTCGAGGCGTACGTAATCTAAGTGAGCCAAAAACCCAGAAATCCAAACCAAGAAAAGTAGTAGAGTGAAGGAAAACCAATTTAAAACAAGTAGTTTTAATAGCATAAGCCGAATTATGCGGTTTAAAAAAAACATCAAATATTTCCCGAAAATTTCGGCAGAGTCTCCTTTGTAAATACTGGCCCCCAAACGGGATACAACATGAATAGTATACGAAATCCAAAAAAAGGCATCCCCAAGCTGGAGCTAGCTCTTCGTCAATCGGGTCTCGAAATCGGGTCTCGAAATACGAACTCATGGTGGACGATTCATCAGCAAACTACTCCTCGAATCGGGTCTCGAAATCCATCAGCAAACTCATGGTGGACGATTCATACATCATGGGAAAACCACACTTTTTATTTTAAAAGAGAGAAAAGTTTTATTTATGTTTTTGCGGTTTTCCTCCAAATCCAGAAAATCTAATGGAAATCCGAATCCAAAACCTCAATAACACGTAAAATAGTGAATATATGCATGAGAATCCATGAATGAGGCATAACAATGAATAACAGTATGAAGTAGCAGGTAATAACTACAATGTCTAAACAATTAGCTAACAGGCTATGTCAAGCAATAATATTTTCTAAGGTGTACGTGACATGGCAATTACCGATGAAGATGTGTGTGAGCCGGCAAGTAAGTGTACGTGGTACATACGCATCAACGGTAATGGTGCTGGTGTCCTAACAGCATGATATCAATAATGGAGTATGAAACATAATATAAGCATGCGATGCGAAGCGAACCACAATAATGAGCGGGAGCTAAATACTAGACGCAACTATAACTAATCTGCATTAATCTAATATAAGTCCTACAAATGGTGCCTTTTGAAATAACACGAATCATGGGGTTTTGAAAATAGGGGCTACGGTGTTTTTATGAAAAGATACTTCTTTTGAAATATCCGTAGGATCCCATGGGCTGTCTTTTAAAATACCCACGATTCGTTAGTTTTTGAAATAGGTAAGAATCGAATCTAATCTAACAACTAAACTAAACTAAAGGACAAAGTTAACAAGCTGAACCGCAGGTAAGGAAACCGCCTATCATCTGAGTCGATACATATATATACCTGTATATATATATAGTCGGTGATCCCGCCTCAATAATATCATATCCGATACAATATCTATAACTAGACATCCCAAGTCAAGAGTGCGAATCAATCATCAAAATATAGCTCGTACGTAATTCCGTCGTACGGCAACCCCAAATCTGGGTACGGGTCAATATCACATTCATCATACTATTCACCTAGTATCCTCTTTATCAAATATCATGATAAGGGTACTGATCTACGTCTAGTACAATACTGATACCGCCTAAGTATGCATGCACGTGTGTGAAACACTACGTCAAGGACCCGTTACAATGTCATGTTGTATCTCAAATACGAACCCTGCTATATCACCGATCTCACGGCCTCAAATCAAATCTCATCGACTCATCATAAATCCTAAGTACTATCCTCAAATCTGTATGTGAACACATAGTCCCATACCTATGTGAACACATAACTATATATTCCCGAATAAGCACAAATGAAAGAAGAAGTATGCAAGTATGGGTGGTTGCGTGCATGTGTGGAGCGACCACTACTCTAGGGTTTCGCGACACTAAATCATCCAAGAACACCAAATATCCATATCATCATCAATATACTCAAACAAAATATAATCAATATATATATATATGTGTGTATACGTATTCGTATACATCACCACGAACTGCGGAGGTGCTATACGCCATCCACCCGACTTCTCCCCGTAGATATAAATCTACTCACCTGGTCCTCGCTCGTCGGTGCCGACGTCGCCACGCGTCTGCTTGTCGTCTCGAAGTACACATGGGGTACCTACATATCATAACGCACTGTATCGCATTAAAACCAAATTCGAAATCGAAACGGCATACGAAAATCAAATCGGCACGCGTATCACGCATAGGTCAAAACCTATCACCTACGCATGCAAGAACGGCCAAACCAACTCTCGATGTCGATATACAAATGTCAGACCATCAAGAAAAACCCAAATACACTCATTTGCACATTCACGAACACTAATTTTCATATAAAATAGGTTAAAACTCACAAAAAACCCAATTTCACTTAAAAAGTCATTTTTCCGAAAATCTAGCGAGCACAATTCGCCGTTTTTGTACAAAACTCGATGTATAAATGAATCTAGCGGCCACATTATTCACTAAATATCTTAAATAAGTCATAAAAACAATTCCCATAATTTAATCTCATTAAATTCCAAAAACCCTAAAATTCTAGTTTACAAAATACCTAAATTTTAACAATTTTATAGCAAAAATGCACAAACTACAATCTAGCTTAGATTTTCATGAACTAAAGTATTAAAATACACTTAATAATGTTAATAATGAGATAAAAACCCTAACCATATTTTTAATCTCACATATAAATGTATTTCATAAAACCCTAGTTTGCACAAAAAGCTTAATTTGGACATTTTACAAGTAACGAATTGTAATTAGCAACTAGATTAGTTTTCAACAAATCTTAAGATGCTAATCCACATCACATAACCATGCACAATTTATCCCAACCCAATTCCAAAACAAAACCCTAACTTGAATTCCTTAATCATGCAATTGAACCCATTTAAAACCTAATTAACACTTAATTAGGCTAAACACAAGCAATTAACAACAAATTAAGTAAAATGGTTAGAATTTACCCAAACAATTTGAAGATCCCACAAGCACACTTAGCCTCCCAAATTGAAATCTTGTTCCCTAGATCCATACTAGAATAGCCAATAAGAAATGGGTAGGGATTAGATTTTGATTTTTGTGGGTTTTTTGATGAATTTGTGAGGTTTTTAGCACAAGAATTGAAGAAGCAAAAAATGGGGGCTGTTGCTAGAGGGAGGCTTGGCCATATTAGGGAGGGGGAGGAGAGAGAGGGAGGTGGGGAAAGTGATTGGTTAAGTTAAAGACCCATATCCCAAGTCAACCCATTCTCATTTCTTTATTGTTTTCATTTTCTTTTCTTTTCTTTTCTTTAGCCTTTGAAGTGGGGACAAATTTTGTGGAGGGCTGCTGATTTCAGCAGAAAAGAGAGGTAGAAATGAGGGTGTGTGAGTGTGGGTGTGTGGGAAAATGATAAATACTATACCCCAAACAACAATTAACACTAAATTCACCGAAAAAGCCTTTTTCTTCGATATTTTCTAAACCGTTTTGGCAAACGATTTCAATTCAAAAACCATATGATAGAATTTTATTTAATGTTTTATGATGTACAAAATTTGTTTCAACTCATTCCAATTTGTAATTTTCCCTAATTAAATGTATTAGTGACGGCTTAAAATAATATTAAAATAATTAATTTCGGAAGAATTTTCAGAAAATTTGAAATTTCACCAGTGACTCAATAAACACAAAATACTAGCAATTACATAATTAGAATATGTATATTTAATTTTATAATAAAGATATTTGTATTTTGAATTTTTACAGAAAACCCCCTTATTTTACCGATTTTTCGAAATTTCACCGAAACGATTTTAAAAACGTTACAGAAACTTCCAACTCAACCTTTACCCAATCCTAGCTATGCACATCATGTGAATGCTATTACCACGTTGAGATCTGAAAGAGTGCTTAACAACCATGTTGGTGAAGAGATTGATAATAATGAAGAATCAATCGATGATACCCCGGCTGAGACTTTTTCTTCCACTTCTACTTCTAATTCTGACCCCAGTTCGTCTACCCCACAATTTTCTTCCGAACCTATTCTCCGTTTTCCTCAAGGCTCGGCACCTCAGCCTATCTCTTCCAGTCCACCCAAGACGATCCCCACTCTTATTCTGGGATCTTTTCTACCCATACGATCTTCTCCAATGTTGGACCCCGATCTTATAGCTAAAGCTCTTTATCCGAATCGGTTAAGGGGAAACAGACCAAGTCCGCAAATGGAGAAGATCATAGAAATCTTTAAACAGGTTAATATCAATATCCCTCTCCAAGATGCTATACAACAAGTCCCCGCTTATGCGAAAATTCTCAAAGACTTGTGCACTTGTTAGTTATATGTATGCCCTAGAGGCCATTACTGTACATACGATGTATCTTGTAATGGATGCTAGGACATATATAAGGAGGACTTTCTTGCTCGACATGATAGTACGCTATCTGGTTGTACTTTATCTTAACATGTACTCTGATTGTCTCTATGTTACATGTTGATAAAGCCCTTAAGATATGTAATCGACTACTGGGACTATGATGAGATCATACTAGTGGGGCCACGGTAGTCGACGAGTAAATCCTATAACTGTTCCTAGTCGAGGGTGTATCGAGACAGGGCATCGATACACCAGAGTAGACTAGCGTATACGCATCTTGACCCGGATGATGGGCGATGGATGATCCCATATCCATCGGTGTTTGACATCAAGGATGGTATACGGGTGCTCAGTGGAGACTGGGTACACTGGACGGACTCGCCGAGAACTCCCAGATGGTATTATACCTCACGTCAGATGGCAGTTCTCCGGTGACACTGGTACAGAGTAATCTGTTGACCCGAGATCGTCATAGAGTCTTGTGTGATTCCTACTGTGCTTTGATTTCCATCATACCACGTCCAAGAGGGCGTGCAAAAAGGTGGCTTTTGGGCATAGTCCCGAATCACATGTAGGCAATGAGCGATAGGAGGGGATTCGTCTCTCCCGGTATAGGGAGTTAATATTGTGCTGTGTTCGATTGGCTATAACCGGAAATCCCTGGCCAGGATTGCTGAGATTTACTTGTAAGTGTTATCAGTAGTTTCTAGAACCGTTATAGATCTCATATCGACACAACTTATCAAGCTACTGGGGTCTGACGTTTACGACCCCTAGACGAGATATGCAACATATTAGACGATGAGACCGGACTGTACGGGAGTGTTACTGATTGGATTCACAGGAGAATGTACAGGCTTGCTTGTTGATCTTCTGAGCGCTCAATACCTAGGTGGCTGTTACGTTTAGCTGACCACTTGCAGCTTGTGGTTGTTTGATATGATCATCACCTACTGCCGGCGTATTGACGATTCTTTAGAGTCCTACACAAAGGTTTCTTGACTCAGGCAAAACGGAGTAGGAGAACATATGTGATATGTGCGGGACCGGGGATAATGCGATATGTGATACCGTATTCTATTCTCGCGATATTTGATATCAGCCGGGTCATCGGATCAAGTGTTGATTCGATGAATCGGTAAATGAGATATTAGTCTGTTATATGCGATATAGCCGGATTGTCGGATCAAGTGTTGATTTGATAATTTAATGTATAATAATATATATGATATATTAAATTACATTAACTAATATTAGCTCACTAAAAGATTCTTTTTCTCACTCGGGTAATACATTGATATATATGCGATATATGTTAATCGTATTATTTTATTTAGTTATGATAAATATTATATATGTGATATATAATATTATAACATGATATGGTTATTAATGCAACATGTTTTGTGGAGTTTAAACATGATTAGGGTTTTTATTAGGGTTAAGACTTCTAGTAGATCCTAGAAGCTTTTCTATTATCTTGAATGAGATATTATGCTTGATATTTATGTGTGACTCATTCTTAACCCAACCCAAACCCTAGCCCTAGTTAAATCTCTACATGAGTTATCCTGGACCATGGTTGCAAGATTAATCATTATCACACTTTCATTATTCATCACAAAAGGAATGATTCATTGTTGATCTTCTTCCTTCTTCTTCTTTGCTTGCAAAGCTTTCTAGCTTTGATCTTTGTGATGAAAATGAGTGAGAAACAGAAAATAAATGAGAGAAAAAATCCTACTTCATCATCCTCATCTATCCTTGCCCTTTAGATGAGGGTGTTCACTTCTTTTAGTGAGTGTTAGCTTGTGTTAATGAAACTTCAAGGTAGATCATCTATGTTATCGAAGATCGGAAGCAAGACTGCATCTTTCTCTTCGTGGAGCCTCTCGAGAGTCCGGAACAAGATGATCGCAGCGAAGGGACCTCAACACGGAGCTTAAGAATTGAAGGACCGGATCTACAAAGGTTGTAATCCCTCTCACTTAGTGTTAAAGAGTTTAGCATGCTTGTTTCACCTAATCTCTAGTTTAAAGATTCGGTTTTGGGTTGTTCGGCACGGCTAAAATTTTAATCGGGCATGGAAGATGCCTCGTAGACCCTTGTGCGTGTGCCTAGCAACCCTGCAGTGGTATCAGAGCCAAGCTAGAGCTTTAGGCGAAGTCTGAGCCATGTTTAAAATCCGATCGAACCCGGAAACCCCGACGAATACCCTTCTCTGGATATTTTTCAAAAATGTGATTTTTTATGAATTAAAAATGCTCAGAAAAACAAGCAGGAAAAACTAAGAGTTACTGTGAAGTACGGTCCACTAAGTCGCACACGTGACCGCGGAACCGCGGCCAAACCAAGGGTTTGGCGGCGGTTCCGCGGCCAAAATTTGGACATAGTCCCTCATATTTCATATATTTATTCTTAAGTCCTTTCTTGTCATTTTTTTCTGGGAATTTTTTAATTACACTCAAGTGTTGAGTTTTCTAGGGTTGTATTGGGGACTCGTTGATTCGATTGGATGATTTAACTTTGTTTTGTTTGTCCGGGTAATTTTTAGAACGTCTTAAAAATTTCGAACGGATATCAATAACTCACTTTTTCCCTTCCCGGAAAATTTCCAAGCGTTGGATTTTTCCGTAGTTTAAGAACGTTCTATGTCGTGCAGGTAACGCGGTGGACCCTCTAGAAGACAACAAAGCTTAACTCGATTATGTGACCGTCTTGAACTAACTCTAAACCTTAGGGTTTGGGGCAGTACGGCGTGCCACATGTGAGGCGTTGGCTTGACCCTTCTACGGCTGGACCATTGGTACTGTGATATGTGATGGATGTTTTTAAACTGATTTCAAGTGTTGAGATATATTGGGGAAATCTTGGGTGTTTGATTATTCGATCGGAAAGTTTAACACTGTCTATTTATCTGGAATGTGATAAAATATTTGGAATCCACAAGTAGTTATGAGATAACTAATTTGAATGTTATAAACATAGCAGTTTAGTCTCAGTTGATCGGTTGCCACGGGATTTTGATGCGATCAAAAGTTCGTCGCAATCACGTAGCGTACGTGGATACTCGCCGGGTAAACTTAACAGACAGCCACGCTCCAAAGTCCCGACCAAGTGACTGTAGGAGAACCCCGTTGCCAAAAGCATCCATTCGGGTGCTCGCGGCAGCGGTGTTCCACCTTAGTGCACTTCGTCGACGGCATCTGGGGGTGCGGCCGTCTACTAAAGTTTGCGACGAGCATTCGATCATAATGTCGGGAATCTTGTTGAATTACCCGACTTGATTTTGAAAAGAGTTTTCGATAATGAGACTAAAATGCGGGGTTTATAGTGGTTAGGCATGCGATGTCTAAGGAATTCATTTGGTTAGGCATACGATGTCTAAGAAGGTTACGGATTCCAACTGTTGTAGTTTTACACTTTCTTTTCTGTGACCGTAAGCGTAGTATGTGGTGTATCGCCGGCTTCGTTGCTATACATCAACGACAATCGGGATACGCATAGTTGCTTACGTTGATGATATGAGATATTATGTGTTGCTGTGATATGTTATATTGGATCGTCGCGTTTTGAATAGTCGGTTTTTTTTTTGTGAGATGAGAGTTTTTTCTTTTTCATTCATATAAAATTCATTTTTATGTAATATTCTTTTATTGGGGCACTTCTGGGCTGAGGATGATGTCACCATTGTATATTATTTACTTTTTCGCATTAGGTAGACCCAAGGCGGGGAGCACAAGTAACTGGGTTCTAGGGTCCAGTGGGAGACCGTATCGAGGAGTCGAGACCGGGTCTCCTAACACTAGAATAGGCAGTGTTGTTTGCCGCTCTCGTAGGGGTCTAGGGATGTGGGTTTGTCTATTCATCGCGACTGTGGAATCCGTGTTTTATACTGGCTCGTATTAAAACACGGACGTCCTAGTATATCCAATATTTCATATATGTTCTTCTGCTGCAATGTTCTGTGATGTGATCATATTACTGCCTGAGACGAATGTTTATATTATATATATGAGATATATGTTATATTGCAGATTTCGTTTCAAAAGAGATGTTTATGAAGCATAATAAAATAGGACTTCATTAATGAGATTAATGAAATAAAAGAAACCTAAGATGTTGTAGAAACTTGTTTAAAAACTGGTAGCTCTAGTTCTAGCTTTGCATAGCGGTGTTCCTTGTAGAACATCCAGCACCTTATTCGATAAGGAAAGAGCCGAGATCCCATCACCGGGAGTGACCTCTTTACCGAAACTAGCAGATGCTACACACTCGGTTTGTCTTTTGATTGTTTCCATAGTTTTTTCTTTGCATAGTGGTATGTATGATATACCATGCACCTTATTCGATGAGGAAAGAGCCGACGATCCCTTCACCGGGAGTGACCTCTTTAGCAAAACTAGAAAAGGCCTAAAAAATACTCCATTCAAAATCACTCGATTCTACAACGATATCAAGTTCATTACGCAAAGGGTTTTCTTTAAAACCTGTCGTAACCCTCCGTCATTTCAGATAAGTACTTCATAGTATTCGTGCTGCGTTTGTTGGCTTTCGTCATGGCGTAGTGTGCGGTAGCTATTTATGCTTATCTGCATAAGCATATGATGCGATTGAGTTAGGGTGGTCGTGCGACTTTGTTTGCATTCGTCAAGGGCAGTGTGGGTGGGTTTAATTCAATCAGGAAATGACGGGTTGAACTTGACTAGTTGCCTATGGTTTGTTGGCATTCGTCAAGGTCATAAGATGCTAGGGGTAAAATATTATTGGGAATTTCAAGTGTTGAAATTTGCAATGAGATTGCATACCTTCTATGAGATAGTTGGATCCCGATACCCGCTGCGAGTAAAAGTTACTCCTGGGAGAGTTTTACACATTACAATTAGCCGATCAAGTTGGTGTCTAGAAAGGTGTTAACGGGGTTACGCCCCTGGGAAAACGAGGTTTACTTTAATTAGGTCCGTGCGAAAGCACGGGGAACCTCCCTCAAAGTAACGACACTGGCCTGGCTGAAAGATTGGCGAACTTGTAGCGTGTAATTAATCCCGGCTAGTCTTTCCTTTTAGGGTTTGAAGGAAGATTTGACTAAAACAGCGGGATGTAAGTGCACGGCGGCGCCCCGGCCGTCAATCCGACGCCGGAATGCAGAAACGAAACTTTTCAATAACTTGTAAACCGGCACCACCGCGCACTAAAATCCCGGATCGCGCTATTAATCTAATGCTAGCTAACTAGAGAATGGGTAGAAAGCTATACCGAGCGATCCGTGTCCTTCGGTCTTCGGCCTCCACTCCGATCTCCTCGCGGAATCTCCGGTCTTCATCTCCTCGTCGGAACGGGCACCACATCGCCGGGTTCTTTTACGGGCTCCCACCTCTGGACCGAGGCAACTCGGGCACGAAGTTGGCGAGTCGACGTGTCCAGGAATACTGTAGATGAAGTGTAGAATCCATAGTCTCAATGGGGGTATGAAATTGCCTTAATTGATGGAGGTGAAGAATGGAAATGAGCTTTTGATTTTTTGTGTAAGCTAAAAATGATATGAGATGAACATTTTTTTGCCAACCACAAAAATGAACCACCACCTTGTCCTCAAATGTGTGGCCGGCCCCTTGGTATGGTGGAGGGAAAAATAATCAATAATTGCAAGACCAGAAAATGTATGATAATGAGAAGAAATAGTCACACCATTTTTCAAATCAATCCCTTCATAATCCATCACCATTAATGCTAGTCATGATCACTAGAAAAAGCAAAGATGCTTAAACCATCATAATCAACTATTTACAAGAAACCCCCTCCACAAAGCTAATTTGCAAATATGCAAATTAGCCCCTCCCGTCACAAAAGTCCGGACGTGAAGGAACAAAGGAAAACTGGCCGGAACGGAACGCAAACTGGCAACTTCAAAAAACTAATCCCGTAATAATTTACAGGAAAACCCCGCGACTTTATATACATACCCGCATTTGTATTCCCACTGAATACAAATTCAAAGAGACAAAATCTACACTGTACAATACTAGGATCCGGCTTAAACCAAAGCCTGCTAGTATTATCTGTCCGATCACGATCCGTGCAATAACGCACGGATAAGATCGAACCCTGCCATATCTCCATACGGCCTCTACAGCGTTTCGCCCGAAACTTGAGAAAACGGTCTGTGGGCGACTCTAAAGACTCGTTAATACTTTGGTTGTGGATTTAACCACTAGCACGTCAGAGGTATTAGCCATACGTAACGGGCTACCAGGTATTGACCAAAAAGGACGTCGATGAGCGAACTCATACTGACACCCTACTGAGCCTGTCAGTGACAATATCTGTACAGTCCGTTCCGTTCGTCTATGAGCATCGCATGGCAGACCTAAGGGCTTAGTAAAAGTCAGACCCCCAAAAGCTCTACAAGTCGTGTCGGAGTGTAGCCCAGAACACCCTGAGATACTACTTGAATACCTACCAGTAAATCTCCTGCCTTGGCCAAGGACCTCATGTAATGGCTCTCCTAGACGCAGCACTATTAGTTATATGTATGCCCTAGAGGCCATTACTGTACATAGTATGTATATTGTAGTGGATGCTGGGACATATATAGCGAGGACTTTCTTGCTCGACATGATAGTACGCTATCTGGTTGCTCTTTATCTTAACATGTATACTTGCTGTCTCTCTATTACATGTTGATAAAGCCCTTAGGATGTGTACTCGACTTCCAGGACTATGATGTAGATCATACTAGTGGGGCCTGAGTAGTCCATGAGTACATCCTTCAATGTTTCTAGTCGTGGGAATATCAAGACGGGGCATTGATATTCCAGAGTAGACTAGCGTATATCTTCTCGACCCATGTGATGGGCGATGGATGATCCCATATCCATTGGTGTTTGACATCAGAGATGGTATGCGGGTGCTCAGGGGAGACTGGGTACACTGAACGGACACGCCGAGAACTCCCAGATGGTATTATACCTCACGTCAGATGGCAGTTCTCTGGTGACACTGTTACAGCTTAGTCTGTTGACCAGAGATCGTCATAGAGTCTTGTGTGTCTCCCACTGTGCTTTGATTTCCACCCTACCACAGCTCTACTGAGTCGTGCAAACAGGTGGTTTTTGGGTACAGTTCCGATTCACATAGAGGCAATGAGCGATAGGAGGGAATTCGTCTCTCCCGGTATTGGGGGTTGATGTTGCGCTATGCTCAACTGGCCATAACTGGAAATCCCTGGCCAGGGTTGCTGTGATATACTGGTAAGAGTTATCAGTAGTTTCACGCTTGTTATGGATCTTACATCAGCATGACTTATCAAGCTACTGGGGTCTGACGTTTACCATCCCTAGGCGAGATATGCGACATATCAGACGAACAGACTGGACTGTACGGTATGTGTTGCTGGTTGGATTCACAGGAGTGTGAGCGGGCTTGCTCGTTGATCTTCTGATCGCTCAATACCCGGGTGGCCGTTACGTTTAGCAGACCGCTTGCGGATTGTGGGTGTTTGATATGATCATCACCTGCTGCCGGCGTATTGACGAGTGTTTAGAGTCCTACACAGAGGTTTCCTGGCTCAAGCGAAACGAAATAGGAGCGCATATGAGATATGTGCGGGACCGGGAATAATACCAGTATGTGATACTGAATTCTATTCTCGCGATTCGTATCATCGGACGGTTATATAAGATATAGCCGGGTTACCGAATCAAATGTTGATTCGATACATTGATACACTTGATATTAGTCGGTTATATGCTGTATGACCGGATCATTAAATCAAGTGTTGATTTAATGATTTAATGTATAATTATATATTTGATATATTACTTTACATTAACTAGTATTTGTTCAATTAAGATTGATTTTCTCACTTGATGTGCACAAGTAGTATTTGTGATATATTTTTGTGCACTTGATTGTATCATGTTTGATGATACATGCAAACTTGGGTGTGTGTATGCTTCACACCATGTTTAGTTAATGGTTAGGGTTTCATTTGCCTTATTTATTTTATTTATTCATTTTGGCAAAAACAAATATGGTGGCTTGCTTTGTTTTACTCTTGAAGCTTCATGAAGCTTTGAAAGTCTTACCATTTTGTTTTATCCCTTAACCCTAACCATTTATCTAAACCCTAGTTTATTCTCTACATTAGTTACCCTAACCCATGGTTGCTATATTATAAGCATCACTTGATTTTCTATTTTGATTATTCATTTTTATTCATTCTTTTCTTCTTCTTCTTCTTCATGAAGAGAAGAAACCTTTTGTCACGTCCCGAGAGTACGGAACAAGACCGGCACTTAAACTACGAACGTCTCGAGGCGTACGTAATCTAAGTAAACCGAAACCCCAGAAATCCAAACCAAGAAAAGCAGTAGAGTGAAGGAAAACGAATTTAAAATCAAGTAGTTTTAATAGCATAAGCCGAGTTATGCGGTTTTTAAAAAAAACATCAAGTATTTCCTGAAATTTCGGCAGAGTCTCCTTTGTAAATACCGGCTCCCAAACGGGATACAACATGAATAGTATACGAAATCAATAAAAAGGCATCCCCAAGCGGGAGCTAGCCCTTCGTCAAACGACGGTCACAACCACACAATCAATATAATATACAACGCCAACGGCGAGGATCAAAATTCAAAAGGAAACTCAAAACCACAAGAAAACCACAGAGATATAACGTGCGACTCTAAGGTCGAAGGAATAACATCACTGGTCTCTATCTAAAAATAAATACATGTTTGATTGATGGAACTTCTAGATACAACAGAATAATGATATACAAGATATATAATGGGGGTACGATACAAGTAAACCCACCTACTAGCAAATCACCCGAAGGAGACTATGCCCGCAAACCGTAAAGAAACCTGTACGGCAAACCTGCAAGAAACTGGGGCACAACGGAGGTGAGTTGCCAACTCGTGAATAGAAAAACATCTGCGGAAAGAAATCGCATAAATAACGCAACCTAGGTCAATGATCATAATATATCCTCAAATATATGTATAACATGCAGCCTATAACAATGGCTAGGATAATATCTAACCGAGTGTGATCTCATGCGCCCGTGTCAGTGCCTCAGGTAGCAATATATCATATGAATGAGGTATGAATGCATGAAACAGAATGCATGTACTGACGAAAACTGCTTTCATAAATCAGTGAGATTTCTGTATTTTAAAAGTGAGGTACCATAAATGAAATCAGCATAAAACAGTGCCCAGCATCGACACAAAACAAGTGTCCAAATATCTCGATATCTCTGTATCACAATCTCTGTACCTCAATATCTCAAAATCTCAATCACAATATCTAGGGCGCCGTCAATCCAGACCGGCCCCTACCATCCATCTCAAGACCACGACGGTATCCTCCGGATATCCGACGCGTCGGGTAATATCACAGGTCGGTAGTGCTCCCCTGCCGGGCTCAACGTCAACAACACATTCCTCTTGCCCCGGGGTACCGCACCGGGCCCACCATGTACCCGAAACGGTTCCTCCACTCCTCGAATCGGGTCTCAAAATCCATCAGCAAACTCATGGTGGACGACTCATACATCATGAGAAACCGCACTTTTTATTTTAAAAGAGAGAAAAGGTTTATTTATCTTTTTGCGGTTTTCCTCCAAATCCAGAAAATCTCATGGAAATCTGAATCCAAAACCTCAATAACACGTAAAATAGTGAATATATGCATGAGAATCCATGAATGTGGCATAACAATGAATAACAGTATGCATGAAGTAGCAGGTAATAACTACAATGTCTAAACTAACATATACGGCAAGTATACTAATATCATGTCTAAACTATTAGCTAACAGGCTATGTCAAGCAATAATATTTTCTAAGGTGTATGTGACATGGCAATTACCGATGATGATGTGTGTGAGCCGGCAAGTAAGTGTATGTGGTACATACGCATCATCGGTAATGGTGCCGGTGTCCTAACAGCATGATATCAATAATGGAGTATGAAACATACTATAAGCATTCGATGCGAAGCGAACCACAATAATGAGCGGGAGCTGAATACTAGACGCAACTATAACTAATCTGCAATAATCTAATATAAGTCCTACAAATGGTGCCTTTTGAAATAACACGAATCATGGGGTTTTCAAAATAGGGGCTACGGTGTTTTTATGAAAAGATACATCTTTTGAAATATCCGTAGGATCTCTTGGGCTGTCTTTTAAAATACCCACGATTCGTTAGTTTTTGAAATAGATAAGAATCGAATCTAATCTAACAACTAAACTAAACTAAAGGGCTAAGCTGACAAGCTAGACTACAGGTAAGGAAACAGCCTAATATCTGAGTCGATACATATACTGTTAGTTATATGTATGCCCTAGAGGCCATTACTATACATAGGATGTATATTGTAGTGGATGCTTCGACATATATAGGGAGGACTTTCTTGCTCGACATGATAGTATGCTATCTGGTTACTCTTTACCTTAACGTGTATACTGATTGTCTCTCTGTTACATGTTGGTAAAGCCCTTAGGATGTGTACTTGACTACCTGGACTATGATGCAGATCATACTAGTGGGGACATGGTAGTCCATAAGTACATCCTTCAAGGTCCCTAGTCGTGGGTGTATCGAGACGGGGCATCGATATACCAGAGTAGACTAGCGTATATCTTCTCAACCCATACAGATGGGCGATGGATGATCCCATATCCATTGGTGTTTGACATCAGAGATAATATACGGGTGCTCAGTGGAGACTGGGTACACTGGACGGACTCGCCGAGAACTCTCAGATGGTATTATACCTTACGCCAGATGGCAGTTCTCTGGTGACACTGGTACAGAGTAGTCTGCTGACCCGAGATCGTTATAGAGTCTTGTGTGGTTCCCACTGTGCTTTGATTTCCACCTTACCATGTCCAAGAGGGTGTGCAAAACGGTGGTTTTTGGGTACAGTCCCGAATCACATGAAGGCAATGAGCGATAGGAAGGGATTCGTCTCTCCCGGTATTGGGGGTTGATTTTGCGCTATGCTCGACTGGCCATAACAGGAAATCCCTGGCCAGGGTTGCAGTGATCTACTGGTAAGTGTTATCAGTAGTTTCACACATGTTATGGACCTCACGTCGGCATGACTTATCGAGCTATTGGGGTCTGACGTTTACCACCCCTAGGCGAGATATGCGACATATCAGACGACGAGACCGGACTGTACAGTAAGTGTCACTGGTTGGATTCACAGGAGTGTGAGCGGGCTTGCTCGTCGATCTTCTGATCGCTCAATACCCGGGTGGCCGTTACGTTTAGCAGACCGCTTGTGGCTTGTGGGTGTTTGATATGATCATCACCTGCTGCCGGCGTATTGACGAGTCTTTAGAGTCCTACACAGAGGTTTCCTGGCTCAAGCGAAACGAAATAGGAGCGTATATGAGATATGTGCGGGAACGAGAATAATGCGTGTATGTGATACCGTATTCTATTCTCGCGATAAATGTATCGATTGGTTGTATGCGATATAACCTAGTTATCAAATCGAGGATTGATTCGATAAGCCGATACATTGGATATTAGTCGGTTATATGCGATATGACCGGATCGTTAAATCAAGTGTTGATTTAATGATTTAATGCATAATTATATATTTGATATATTACTTTGCTATAACTAGTATTGGTTCACTTTAAATGGATTTTCTCACTTGCATTGCACAAATTGTATATGTGATATACTTTTGTGCACTTGGATGTATCATGTTTGATGATGCATGTATGCTTTGGTTAAGTGTAAAGAATTAAACCATGGTTAAGTAAATGGTTAGGGTTTTAATTTATTCATTTATTTATCTTTTTAATTGGATTAAAAAGAAATGGGATAAGAAAACAAAATGGTTGCTTTCATTCTTGAAGCTTGTTGAAGCTTCATGAAGCTTTGACCAAAGTGACCATTTTGTCTTCATCCTTAACCCTAACCATTCATCTAACCTTAGTCAATTCTCTACATATAACCATGGTTCATATTATGATAAGGATTGATTTTCTTTTGGATTAAAAAGACTTACCATAATATTATATCATAACATCATCTTCTTCTTCTTCTTGAAGATGAAGAAGCTTGATTCCATCAATGGTGATTTGATGAAATGGGTGAGAAATCGAATTCTAAAGTGAACCCACCTCCTATTTCTTCATCCTCTACCTCTTGCCAAGTAGTAAAGGGTGTTTTCTTCACAAGTTTCATGACTTGGTGAAGTGGGAGCTTGATCTTGTGATGCCTCGACGTAGATCATCTTCGGCAACGTAGTCGACGACCTAGCCCGCCCATTTCTCTGATGAAGCCGACGCAAGAGCCCGGGATTTGATTTGGATAGCAATGAGACTTCATCATGGAGCTATGGAGGTGGAGAACCGGATCTACAAAGGTTGTATTTCCGTTCACTTAGTTAAGTTGTTAACTAGTTGCTTGTTTCGCCTAAAATTCTAGTTAACGATCCGTATTAGGGTTTCTCGGCACATGAAAAATTTGAATTTGGCATGGTTGATGCCTTGTGACACCCCATTAGTGTGCCTACGAACCCTACAGTGGTATCAGAGCCTAGCTAGAGCCTTAGGCGAAGTGTAGACGACGTTTGAAATCCGAACGAACCGAAACCCTAACCCAAAAATTGCTCTCTGTACATTTTTGAAATTTGTGGATTTTTGAGAATTAAAAATATACAGAAAAATCAGCAGGAATATCTAAGAGTTACTGTGAAATTCGATTCCCTAATTCCATCAAACCGCCGCGGTTCCGCGGCACGAGCATGGCTCGTGCGGCGGATCCGCGGCCGTTTTGTCTTATCATGCATTGAATTTTGTACAGTAATTCTTATTTTGCAGTACTGGTTTTTCTGGTAATTTTTAATATTTATTCAAGAGTTGAATTTTCTGGGGTTGTTTTGGGGATTCGATGATTCGATCGGATTATCAGACTTTGTCTTTGTGTTTTCCGGATAATTTTTGAATATGTTAAAAAGTTCGACCGGATATAAATACCCAATTTTTCCCCTGTCGGGAAATTTCCAAGTGTTGGATCTTTCCGTGGTTTAATAACGTTCTAAGTAGTGCAAGTAACGCGATGGACCCTCTAGAAGACAACAAACCTTAACTCGATTATGTGACCGTCTTGAACTGCCCTTTGAACCTTAGGGTTTGGGGCAGTACGGCGTGCCACATGTGAGGCGTTGCTTGACCCTTCTACGGCTGGACCGTTGGTACTGAGGCACGAAGTGAATGTTTTTAAACTTGTTTCATGTGTTGAGCTATTTCGGGAAAACCTGGGTGTTTGAATGTTCGATCGGAAAGTTTAACATTTTCTATTTATCTGGAATGGGATACAATATTTGGAATTCACAAGTAGTTATGAGATAACTAATATGAATGTTATAAACATAGCAGTTTAGTCTCAGTTGATCGGTTGCCAGGGAATTTTGATGCGATCAAAAGTCCGTCGCAATCACGTAGCGTACGCGGATACTCGCCGGGTAAACTTAATAGACGGCCTCGCTCCATAGCCCCGACCATGTGACTGTAGGAGAACCCCGTCGCCGAAAGCATCCGTTCGGGTGCTCGCTGCAGCGGTGTTCCGCCTTGGTGCACTTTGTCGACGGCGTTGGGGGTGTGGCCGTCCACTAAAGTTTGCGACGAGCATTCGATCAGGATGTCGGGAATCTTGTTGAATTGCCCGACTTGATATTGAAAAGAGTTTTCGATTTTGAGACTAAAATGCGGGGTTTATAATTGTTAGGCATGCGATGTCTAAGTAATTCATTTGATTAGGCATGCGATGTCTATGTAGGTTGCGGATTCCAACTGTTGTAGTTTTACACTTTTTTTCTGTGACCGTAAGTGTAATATGTGATATCGCCGGTTTCGTTGCTATATGTCAACGACAATTGGGATGGACATATTTACTTACGTTGATGACATGTGATGTTATGTGTTGTTGGATATGTTATATTGGATCGTCGTGATTGAATAGCCGGGTTTTTTTTATGTGAGATGAGTGTTTTTCATTTTCATTCTTGTAAAAACTTTTATGTAATATTCTTTTATTGGGGCACTTCCAGGTTGCGGAAGATGTCACCCTTTGTATATTATTTAGTTTTCCACATTAGGATAGGCCCAAGGAGGGGAGCACAAGTAACTGGGTTCAAGGGTCCAGTGGGAGACCATCTCGAGGAGTCGAGTCCGGGTCTCCTAACCCTAGAATTGGTAAGGTTACTTGCCGCTCTCGTAGGGGTCTAGGGGTGTGGGATTGGCTATTCATCACGACCGTGGAATCCGTGTTTTATACTGGCTCGTATTGAAAACACGGACGTCCTAGTATATCCAATGTTTCATATGTTTCTTCTGCTGCGATATCTGTGATGTGATCATGTGATATGTTCTGTGATGGATACAGTATATAGTATATATGATATATTATATAGACGTTACTTATGTTTTGCACTCGCGCTAGCCCTGCCCCGCTCTGCCGTTAGTTACCTAACCTAACGGTGCACGAGGGGACATCGAGGCGAATGCGGATGGCATAAGTGTACGTCGTATTTATCTGTGATGTTTAGGTACTTAAATGATGGGACTTCATTAATGTGATTAATGAAAGAAAAGAAACCTAAAATTGTTGTAGAATCGAATTTCAAAATAAAAAGGGTAGCTACAGTTCTTTCTTTGCACAGAGGTATATATGATATACCCTGCACCTTATTCGATGAGGAAAGGACCGAGATCCCTTCACCGGGAGTGACTCCTTTAGCAATAACTGGCAGATGCTACACACTCGGTTTGTCTTTTGATTGCTTTTATAGTTTCTGCTTTGCATAGCGATATATATGATATATCCCGCCCCTCATTCGACGAGGAAAGGGCCGACGATCCCTTCACCGGGAGTGACCCCTTTAGCAAAACTAGAAAAGCCTAAAAAACACTCCATTTAAAAGTTTCACATGATTCTACGACGATATCAAGTTCATTACGCTCATGGTTTTCTGAAAACCTGTGTAGCCCTCCGTCATTTCAGATAAGTACGACTTAGTATTCGTGCTACGGTAGTTTGGCATTCGTCAAGGCGTAGTGTACGGTAGCTAACTAGTATTTATCTGCTTATGCATATGATGCAGATTGGATTAGGGTATTCGTACGGCGTTGTTTGGCATTCGTCAAGGGTCGTGCGGGTGGGTTTAATTCAATCAAGAAATGTACGGGTTGAACTTGACTAGTGGACTATGGGTTGTTTGGCAGTCGTCAAGGTCATAGAACACTAGGGGTAAAATATTATTGGGAATTTCAAGTGTTGAAATTTGCAATGAGATTGCATACCTTCTATGAGATAGTTGGATCCCGATACCCACTGCGAGTAAGAGTTACTCCTGGGAGAGTTTTACACATTGCAATTAGCTAATCAAGTAGGTGTCTAGAAAGGTGTCAACGGGGTTACGCCTCTGGGAAAACGAGGTTTACATTAATTAGGTTCGTGCGAAAGCACGGGGGACTTCCCTCAAAGTACCGACACTGGCCTGGCTGAAAGATTGGCGAACTTGTAGTGTGTAATTAATCCCGGCTAGTCTTTCCTTTTAGGGTTTGAAAGAAGATTTGATAAAAACAGTGGGAGCCGTCCTGATTAGATAAAATAATAACCAATCTGATCTTGCAAGAGCGCACGCTGAGTGTTTTCTTCTCTCTCTCTCCAGGTAGCGACCATATCACGCCTTAATCAAGATAATAATACGGATTATTGACCGAACCCGTTTGTTATACTGTGCTGGGGAACGTTGATCCCGCTCCAACTTATAATTGTTATAAGACAGAGCAGGAAATTGTGGAATACCAAAATTCCTATGCCGCCCAAACGAGGAAAGTGCATATGATGCATCATCTTCGGGTGTGTTCGTTACACAGAACTGTTTCTCAATATTGTTTACGTCCTAGGTATGTGATACCAGATCAGGATCCCAGATATGTAATCTGTTACATAGGGCTACAGAAAGTTAGAGAACTGAGAACAGGTGATTAGTTTCATGAGGCAGAAAACGGGGCAAGTGTTGCAGCCAAGTCTGTTGGTCACTGTCACCCTATATCCCAAATACATTGATTCTGAACGAATGTTATTAGATACCAAACCTGATATACAAAATCATATCAGTCTCTTTATTAGTAAAGAAATGATAAAATTTTGTATTGTTGGATAATGTTTTGAACATTTCCTATATCAAAAGTTGATCAGTTCAGGCACGTTATCTAAAAGCATTGACGTTCTAAATCAAACTACAGTTCTTAATATACAGAACACACACAAGAGGAAGAGTTCAGAAATGAACGGATCCTTCTTGAGGCTTTGTAGACTAGGTCATATCAATGCGACCCGACTGGCTGAAGTTACATTTAGATGCATATTTAAATCTGTTTGAATTTACATCTTATGAAACTTGCCTGTCATGTCACGAAGATACGATGGCCATAGCTCTGTTTACAGGAAACAGAGAAAGAGTTAGTAAACTCTTGGGATGATACATGTTGATGTATGTAAGGTCCCCTGTCTACATATGCCAGCACTGGTTCTTTGTACTTCGTTACATTCTCTGATAATCTCTCAAGATTCAGACATATGTTCCTGTTGAAACACAAGTCCGAACCTTTTGAGATATTCACAGAGTATAAGTTAGAAGTAGAGAACCAAAATACGGGTATAAGTATTATGTCCTATGATGAGATCAAGGAGGAGAATACTTGAGCACGAAATTCTTGGACTTTTCTAAAAGAGAATGAGATTCTCTCTCAGCATTACTCTTCCGTATACACCATAGCACGATGGTATATCGGGGCGGAGCAATCACACCCTATATGATAAGGTGTGCTCTATGATGAGTATTACTGAGTTACCTATTTCCTTTTTAGGAGTTATGCACTTGAGAAGCTGCATACCTATTGAATAGGGTTCAAATCAAAACAGTTGCCTACCACTTCATATTTGATATGATAAGGGAAGAGCCCATCTCTTAAGTTAGTTAAGATTTGGGGTTGTCCATCCAATGTCTGAAAAGCAAAATCCGGACAAGCTCGAGGCAAGATCTGTTATGTAGAACTGGAAATGTTCCAGCTATACGAACTGCAGCTGATGATTTGAAAGAACCAAAGGATTCAGTAGATTCCAACGAACCTCAGCCACTCCGCCAATCTAGTAGGGTTCCTCACCCACCTGAGAGATATTTCGGTTTCTCTATGATAGTGGGAGCGAGGATTGCATCATGAGATGATGACCCAACTAGTTTCGAGCTGGCCATCAGGAGTGGGACTCTGTAAGAATGGCTGGATGCTTAGTGATCTGAGATGGAATCCTTATACACCAACAAAGTATGGACTTTGGTTGCTATATCTGAAGGGTTAAATCCCCATCAGGAGCAAGTATATCTTGAGAAGATTACTTGGTGTAGGTGGAAAAGTTGAGACTTTCAAAGCAAGACTTGTTAAAGGCTTTCGTCATCAACCAGGCGTGGATAATGATGAAACCTTTTCCAGTAGCTATGCTTATGTCCATCCAGATCCTACTTGCCACGGCTACACACCATGACTACGATATCTGGCGGTTGGGTGCCATGACTGCTTTTCTAGATGGTGTTTTAGAAGAGAGCGTCTATAAGTACACAGCCAGAGGGCCTCATAGACAGTGGGAGAAGCGGAAACGTGTGCAAGATGTTTTATGTGATAAAACAGACATCGCGAAGTTGGAACATCTGTTTTGATGTGTTAGTCAAAGAGTTTGACATCATCAAAATGGTAGATGAACCTTGTATAAACAAAAAGGTAGTAGGGAGTATAGTGACGATCCTCGTAGAGTACGTGAATGACATGCTCTTGATAGGGAAGGAGTTTCCTATGATACGCTCGATCAATCTCCGCTTATCACAATGATTCTCCACATAGGATCAAAGTGATACCTACTAAATCCCGGGTTTTGGATCTATGAGATAGATCTAAATGGATGTTAGGATTCTCACTAGTTGTAGTAAGTTGGTATCAATCGATCCTGGGAAGAATCACTGGAAGTGTTCCAGGGTGATAAGGACGACTGAATGTCAGTCACAGGCATTGTCTTTACACTCAGTAAATGGACGGTATGTTGGAAGAGTTCCAAGCTAGATACCGTAGCATACTAGACGATAAAGGCAGGATACATCGCTGCTTAAGATGCTACCAAAGAGGATGTTTGGGTGTATATTGGTTCATGAGATGAACTACGTTCCAACCATTGTGAGACAATGGAGTTGTGGCTTATGCCAAGGAACGCCGGTCCCATCAGTGATCTAGACATATTCTAAGGCAGTGTCACCAGATCATGGAGATGGTTGATCTCCAGGGGATTTAGGTTAGGAGAGTAGACTCAGAGGACAACACGGCGGATCCACTCACAAATGCCTTTTCCCAGAGAGAGACTTTTATGGGATGGTTGAGTATGAGATACTACAACCACTGCTATCAGATGGCCCTAGTGCAAGTGGGAGATTGTTAGTTATATGTATGCCCTAGAGGCCATTACTATACATAGGATGTATATTGTAGTGGATGCTTCGACATATATAGGGAGGACTTTCTTGCTCGACATGATAGTATGCTATCTGGTTACTCTTTACCTTAACGTGTATACTGATTGTCTCTATGTTACATATTGGTAAAGCCCTTAGGATGTGTACTTGACTACCTGGACTATGATGCAGATCATACTAGTGGGGACATGGTAGTCCATAAGTACATCCTTCAAGGTCCCTAGTCGTGGGTGTATCGAGACGGGGCATCGATATACCAGAGTAGACTAGCGTATATCTTCTCGACCCATACAGATGGGCGATGGATGATCCCATATCCATTGGTGTTTGACATCAGAGATGATATACGGGTGCTCAGTGGAGACTGGGTACACTGGACGGGCTCGCCGAGAACTCCCAGATGGTATTATACCTTACGTCAGATGGCAGTTCTCTGGTGACACTGGTACAGAGTAGTCTGTTGACCCGAGATCGTCATAGAGTCTTGTGTGGTTCCCACTGTGCTTTGATTTCCACCTTACCACGTCCAACAGGGCATGCAAAACGGTGGTTTTTGGGTACAGTCCCGAATCACATGGTGGCAATGAGCGATAGGAAGGGATTCGTCTCTCCCGGTATTGGGGGTTGATGTTGCGCTATGCTCGACTGGCCATAACAGGAAATCCCTGGCCAGGGTTGCAGTGATCTACTGGTAAGTGTTATCAGTAGTTTCATACATGTTATGGACCTCACGTCGGCATGACTTATCGAGCTATTGGGGTCTGACGTTTACCACCCCTAGGCGAGATATGCGACATATCAGATGACGGGACCGGACTGTACGGTAAGTGTCGCTGGTTGGATTCACAGGAGTGTGAGCGGGCTTGCTCGTCGATCTTCTGATCGCTCAATACCCGGGTGGCCGTTACGTTTAGCAGACCGCTTGCGTCTTGTGGGTGTTTGATATGATCATCACCTGCTGCCGGCGTATTGACGAGTCTTTAGAGTCCTATACAGAGGTTTCCTGGCTCAAGCGAAACGAAATAGGAGCGCATATGAGATATGTGCGAGACCGAGAATAATGCGTGTATGTGATACCGTATTCTATTCTCGTGATAAATGTATCGATTTGTTGTATGTGATATAACCTAGTTATCGAATCGAGGATTGATTCGATAAGCCGATACATTGGATATTAGTCGATTATATGTGATATGACCGGATCGTTAAATCAAGTGTTGATTTAATGATTTAATGCATAATTATATATTTGATATATTACTTTTCTTTAATTAGTATTGGTTCACTTTAAATGGATTTTCTCACTTGCATTGCACAAATTGTATATGTGATATACTTTTGTGCACTTGGATGTATCATGTTTGATGATGCATGTATGCTTTGGTTAAGTGTAAAGAATTAAACCTTGGTTAAGTAAATGGTTAGGGTTTTTATTTAATCATTTATTTATATTTTTAATTGGATTAAAAAGAAATGGCATAAGAAAACAAAATGGTTGCTTTCATTCTTGACGCTTGTTGAAGCTTCATGAAGCTTTGACTAAAGTGACCATTTTGTCTTCATCCTTAACCCTAACCATTCATCTAACCTTATTCAATTCTCTACATATAACCATGGTTCATATTATGATAAGGATTGATTTTCTTTTGGATTAAAAAGACTTATCATAATATTATATCATAACATCATCTTCTTCTTCTTCTTGAAGAAGAAGAAGCTTGATTCCATCAATGGTGATTTGATGAAATGAGTGAGAAATCCAATTCTAAAGTGAACCCACCTCCTATTTCTTCATCCTCTACCTCTTGCCAAGTAGTAAAGGGTGTTTTCTTCACAAGTTTCATGACTTGGTGAAGTGGGAGCTTGATCTTGTGATGCCTCGACGTAGATCATCTTCGGCATCGTAGTCGACGACCTAGCCCGCCCATTTCTCCGATGAAGCCGACGCTAGAGCCCGGGATTTGATTTGGACAGCAAGGAGACTTTATCATGGAGCTATGGAGGTGAAGAACCGGATCTACAAAGGTTGTATTTCCGTTCACTTAGTTAAGTTGTTAACTAGTTGCTTGTTTCGCCTAAAATTCTAGTTAACGATCCGTATTAGGGTTTCTCGGCACATGTAAAATTTGAATTTGGCATGGTTGATGCCTTGTGACACCCCATTAGTGTGCCTAGGAACCCTACAGGAAGAAGAAATAGGAGGTGGGTTCACTTTAGAATTGGATTTCTCACTCATTTCATCAAATCACCATTGATGGAATCAAGCTTCTTCATCTTCAAGAAGAAGAAGAAGATGATGTTATGATATAATATTATGATAAGTTATACATACCTGTATATATATTAGTCGGTGATCCCGCCTCAAAAATATCATATCCGATACCATATCTATAATCAGACATCCCAAGTCAAGAGTGCGGATCAATCAACAAAATATAGCTCGTACGTAAATCCGTCGTACGGCATCCCTAAATCTGGGTACGGGTTAATATCACATTCATCATACTATTCACCTGGTATCCTCTTTATCCAAGATCATAGTCTAGGGTACTGACCTATGTCTAGTACAATACTAATATTCTCAATATACTCATTATCTGACTACTGATCGACAATCTCGTACAAACCGACATCGTCAGCACATATCATCATCAAGGGTATACATCGCCCGATACGGCCTAATATCAATATCCTAGCATATCATGCCTTATATCCCTATGTGAACACATAGTCCCATACCCATGTGAACACATAACTATAAAGAATCCCATGAGCACATATAAATAGGAATGTATGCAAGTATGTATGTGTGTATGTGTAGTGCAACACTACCCTAGGGTTCGCAACACTAAAATAATCCAACACACCAATATCCATTCTAAACATCGTTATTAATCCCAAATAACATATAATAATTGTTGGTGTGTATACGCATCCGTATACACCTACACGGACTACGGGGGTGCTATACGCCATCCACCCGACTTCTCCCCGTAGATATAAATCTACTTACCTGGTCCTCGCTCGCCGGTGCCGACGTCGCCACGCGCTTGCTTGTTATCTCGAAGTCCACATGGGGGTACCTACATATCACAACGCATCGTATCGCATTAAAATCCGACTCATGACCAAAACAACACACGAATCCCACATAAGTCAAAACCTATGGTTGCTTTCACAAATCAACCCAAAAACCTTCGACGTCGGTGTACAAACGCTAGACCATCGAGAAAAATCCAAATACACTCATTTGCACATTCACGAACACTAATTTTTATATAAAATAGGTTAAAACTCACAAAAACCCCAATTTCACTTAAAAAGTCATTTTTCCGAAAATCTAGCAAGCACAATTCGCCGTTTTTGTACAAAACATGATGTTTTAACAAAACTAATGGCCATAAGGCTCACTAACCATCTTAATTAAGTTATCCCAATTTTAATTAGATTTTAAACTTAATTCTTAATATCAATCTCAAAAATCTAGTTTGCAAACATAACCAATTTTTTACATTTTCATAGCAAAATGCACAAACTACAATCTAGCTTAGATTTGCATGATCTAAAGTATTAAACTATACTTAATAATGTTAAAGAAGTCATAAAAAACCTAATTAGATTTTTAGTCTAACATTTGCAATTAATTTCCAAAACCTAGTTTGCATAAAATTCCAATTTTAACAATTACAAGCATCAATTAGTAAACTAGCAACTAGGTTAGTTTTAGCATCACATTAACATGTTAATCTACTCATTTTAACCATGATTACATGATAAGAACCCTAATTACAAATTCAAAACCCTTTCTTGAATTTTCTAAATATGCAAATAAACCTAATAAACACCTAATTAGCTTCACTTGAAGTATGATAGCAACAATTAAGTAACTAATCAATAATCAAACCATGGGACAAGGATTTATACCTCACAAAACTTATTGATCTACATGCACTTAGCCTCCCAAATTAGCTTCTATACCCTAAGATCCATGCTAGATGGGCTAGAGAATAATGGGTAAGTGTTGGATTTGGTTTTTGGGATTTTTTTGATGGATTTTGAGGCAATTTTGAAGCATTTTTTGAAGAGGAATGAGAGGAGAAAAGGGGGAGGGGGCTGCTGCTGGAAGGGCCGGCCAAAATTCAGGTGGGGGAGAGGAGAGAGGAGGTGTGGTGTGAGGCATAGGGAAAAGTCCAGGTCAACAAAAGGTCAACTCTTTTATCCATTTTCTTTTCTTTTCTTTCTTTTCTTCTCTTTGAAATTCAAGTGGGGAAAAAGGGTGGGGGCTGCTGAATTCAGCCAAGGGGAGAAGCAAATGGGGGTGTGTGAGTGTGGGTATGGGTGTGGGGTGATGGAAAATGACAAATACAATACCCCAAACATCCATTTACACTAAAAAAAGCCTTTTTTCTTCAATAATTTCTAAACCGTTTAGGCAAACGATTTCATTTCATAAACCACATGATAAAATTTTATTTAAAGTTTTATATGCACAAAATTTGTTTCAACTCATTCCAATTTGTAATTTTCCCTAATTAAATATATTAGTAACGGCTTAAAATAATATTAAAATAATTAATTTCGGAAAATTTTTCTGAAAATTTAAAATTTCACCAGTGAGTCAATAAACACCAAATACTAGCAATTATATACCTGGAATATGTATTTTTAATTTTATAATAAAGATATTTGTATTTTTGACTTTTTACCGAAAACCCCCTTATTTTACCGTTTTTTCGAAATTTCACCGAAACGATTTTCAAAACGTTACAATCTTCCCCCCTTAAAGAAATTTGGTCCCCGAATTTAAATTAAAACTTCCCCCCAAATACTAAAATATTTCAGCCAAAACCATCAAATCGCCGGGGCTCCGAAATCATAAATACATAAAACAAATCGTAGCGCAACGCATGCGCATGAAAAATGATCATAACTCAAAATCAAAACTCCGTCAAGCATCCCGCAATCATCGGAGTCATGGTAATGACACAATGTCAAATCCAATACCAAAAGAAATATGATATAACTCGAAACTATACACGTAAATATCAGGAGAAAATGCATGCCAAATCCTTTAAGTTATTGTGCAATGCACATAACACTGCACAGTGGCGGACGTCTATAATAAGAAAATAACTATATACATATATACCTTTGTTTGAAATGTACGTTCCGCCGTTTTGGGAAACAATTTAAAAGGGTTTTCCTTGTTTTAAACGTTTCGCGTCATATCAGACACGTAGGTAAATACTGAGACTATAGCTCGCTTTTTGGAATTCCCTTCAATAGCTATCAATGCATGCAAAATACATTCAGGTACGGTTCTCTGACTAGTCCTGCTTAGTAAGAAAACACATTGCAATTATCATAAGAAAAAAAACGTACTGCTCTATAAGAAATCAATCCCAAAATACGCGTATGAATACTACGTGCGTCTGGTGCGCACGACAATCAAAATCCATATACGTGCCATACAAGTGCACAGAAACAAAATCTAAGTGCATCGGGTGTGCACAAAGCATCTGTCGTAGGCAACGTGTGTGCCTGACAGAAAAATCAGGTTCATCTGACATGCATGAAAAAAACTCGATTTAGTGCATCTGGTGTGCACCAAAATCGCATCTCAAGACATACGCTCAATATGCGCGAAAACGCAAAACCAGGGCCATCCATCATGCACGAAATCATGAAATCCAATATCAAGCGCCGAACATGCGCAAAATCAAATCAGGTGCACAAAGTGCACAAAACAAATATCGAGTATCACAATCGAAATCGAAGTCCAGTGCATCTAAGTGCACAAAAGGCGTATCACTGCACTGCAAGCATATATAAACTATACAGAGTGCATGAACCAAATCGTGTGCGTGCATACGCACAAAATCAACTCAAATGTTTAAAACCGTAAAATCACAAACATGTGAAACCAAAGCACGAAAACGATATCAAGTGCAACACTGTGCAAAGATCGTAAATCCTCAATCATCAAAATCAAATCATGCGAATAAATCATCCAAAACATCGAAATCAATAATGGCGGAATAGTACCGCTCAAGCGCATCCTCTAAGAATCTCGAGCCAACTGTCGCGGTCACTAGTGGGACGTCTCGTCGATGATCATGAACTCTGGCCTGCTGGTGTGCGTAACAATGACCACTCCTGGGTCAAGGTCTTCACTGTGAATTACCAATCTCTCGGTCCATCGGCTCATCAGCCCTGTCATGTGTGCTAACGGGGATGATCCCGTTCTGGCACATCTCTTGTCATCTCCCGGTCAATCATCGCGACCACTCGTAAGACAGCATATCACTGGCGTCGGCCTCTGGCTCTCTGAATGTACGTGACACATCTGATCCTGGTTGCAAGTATCATTGCAGCAGTGTCCTGGAAGGAATCCCGCTCACGGTCTCTTCCATGTCTCATCTCTGCCAACTATCCGGAAGTCGTCGTCCTTTCATATATCTGCATCTTGCTCTGGAACGACTGCATACCCATCGCAACTCCTTTTGGAAGGTAAATCGAAGTACCATGCCTCGGCATGCGCATTGCATCTCTGATGTCGGCGGAGTGGAACGTCATCTCATGTAGATCTGGTATGAACCTCTTACTTCACTTTTCTCTAATGTCGTCTGCTTTGGACTCGTCTCGTCACGGCTGCATGGACTGAGCTCCTACGGCTATCCTCGTATCGGGAGTCTCCCAAGAATGCATCTCACCACCTAGCATCCGAATTAAGTCGAACCATTCAATCGATTGTCAAAACCTCATAATCCCCCAATGGCTCAACATCTTGGGTACAGTTTAATAGTATCGAGTACATACCACAGCATCGGTGGTCCAGCCGTAGAAGGGCAAACCCAAGCCTCACTAATGGCGCCATAGAACTGCCGCAAACCCGAAGGTTCAAAGGATTTCACACGGTCATTAAGTCGAGTTAGGGTTTCATTCTTCTAGAGGGTCCATAGAATTACCTGCATGCCCTTCAGAATACTTTAAACTTGGAACAATAGGTTTCTGACATTCGATCGTCTCTGTCGACCCTCACATCTCTGCGTGAAGTCGTTTCTAGCTGGAATCAATCTATCTGATGATCTCGCATCGGGGCAGGCGAACAAACCACATGTCCTAGTCATTCATCCTAGGTGACTAGCAACCTTCTATCATCTCTTCGTACTACTCGTACTGCAATAGCTCCAACCTCTGGGGCGATATCTCGTCGTTCGCAGCAATTACTGGCTCGCTCGTCTGCACGCAGAACAATGCCTCGATTATCATGAATAAGCAATACGCCAACGGTCATCAAAGTCTGGTTGGCCTCTATCATTGGCTCGATCCTCTGGTGTCGATCAGCACATCCGAGTAACCTCATAAAGGCGATCCGCCAAACGCTCGTGGCGCGGAAACACAGTAAAAAGACACATCTCCGCAATCGTGTATCGCCGGAATTCGCCCTGGTCAGTCCTCGTTCGTGACGAGCTCGTGCTGACCACAACTCTAGCTGTAGCTCTCCCTGCCCGTAATCATGGCAGCAAAACCATAACTGGTACTGATGAGGCTGGATCGGAATGAATATATTACTGAGCAAAGAAATGTACATCCTAAGGCTTCATAAGTGGAGTAGCGTATCGTAAATATGCCGCGGAACATACCCACGGTACGTCACTCTACTTTAGTCACCTATTCCATCAACCAAGGGTCATCCTACGCTCCGAAGGTAAAACCTAACGCCCTGATACCAACTTTGTCACGTCCCGAGAGTACGGAACAAGACCGGCACTTAAACTACGAACGTCTCGAGGCGTACGTAATCTAAGTAAACCGAAACCCCAGAAATCCAAACAAAGAAAAGCAGTAGAGTGAAGGAAAACCAATTTAAAATCAAGTAGTTTTAATAGCATAAGCCGAGTTATGCGGTTTTAAAAAAAAAACATCAAGTATTTCCTGAAAATTTCGGCAGAGTCTCCTTTGTAAATACCGGCTCCCTAACGGGATACAACATGAATAGTATACGAATTCAATAAAAAGGCATCCCCAAGCGGGAGCTAGCTCTTCGTCAAACGATGGTCTCAACCACACAAGCAATATAATATACAACGCCAACGGTGAGGATCAAAATTCAAAAGGAAACTCAAAACCACAAGAAAACCACAGAGATATAACGCGCGACTCTAAGGTCGAAGGAATAACATCACTGGTCTCTATCTCAAAATAAATACATGTTTGATTGATGGAACTTCTAGATACAACAGAATAATGATATACAAGATATATAATGGGGGTACGATACAAGTAAACCCACCTAGTAGCAAATCACACGAAGGAGACTATGCCCGCAAACCGTAAAGAAACCTGTACGGCAAACCTGCAAGAAACTGGGGCACAACGGGGGTGAGTTGCCAACTCGTGAATAGAAAAACATCTACGGAAAGAAATCGCATAAATAACGCAACCTAGGTCAATGATCATAATATATCCTCAAATATATGTATAACATGCAGCCTATAACAATGGCTAGGGTAATATCTAACCGAGTGTGATCTCATGTGCCCGTGTCAGTGCCTCAGGTAGCAATATATCATATGAATGAGGTATGAATGCATGGAACAGAATGCATGTACTGACGAAAACTGCTTTCATAAATCAGTGAGATTTCTGTATTTTAAAAGGGAGGTACCATAAATGAAATCAGTATAAAACAGTGCCCAGCATTGACACAAAACAAGTGTCCAAATATCTCGATATCTTTGTATCACAATCTCTGTACCTCAATATCTCAAAATCTCAATCACAATATCTAGGGCGCCGTCAATCCAAACCGGCCCCTACCATCCATCTCAAGACCACGACGGTATCCTCCAGATATCCGACGCGTCGGGTAATATCACCGGTCGGTAGTGCTCCCCTGCCGGGCTCAACGTCAACAACACATTCCTCTTGCCCCGGGGTACCGCACCGGGCCCACCATGTACCCGAAACGGTTCCTCCATTCCTCGAATCGGGTCTCGAAATCCATCAGCAAACTCATGGTGGACGACTCATACATCATGAGAAAACCGCACTTTTTATTTTAAAAGAGAGAAAAGGTTTATTTATGTTTTTGCGGTTTTCCTCCAAATACAGAAAATCTCATGGAAATCTGAATCCAAAACCTCAATAACACGTAAAATAGTGAATATATGCATGAGAATCCATGAATGCGGTGTAACAATGAATAACAGTATGCATGAAGTAGCTGGTAATAACTACAATGTCTAAACTAACATATACGGCAAGTATACTAATATCATGTCTAAACTATTAGCTAACAGGCTATGTCAAGCAATAATATTTTCTAAGGTGTACGTGACATGGCAATTACCGATGAAGATGTGTGTGAGCCGGCAAGTAAGGGTACGTGGTACATACGCATCATCGGTAATGGTGCTGGTGTCCTAACAGCATGATATCAATAATGGAGTATGAAACATAATATAAGCATGCGATGCGAAGCGAACCACAATAATGAGCGGGAGCTGAATACTAGACGCAACTATAACTAATCTGCATTAATCTAATATAAGTCCTACATATGGTGCCTTTTGAAATAACACGAATCATGGGGTTTTCAAAATAGGGGCTACGGTGTTTTTATGAAAAGATACGTCTTTTGAAATATCCGTAGGATCCCTTGGGCTGTCTTTTAAAATACCCACGATTCGTTAGTTTTTGAAATAGGTAAGAATCGAATCTAATCTAACAACTAAATTAAACTAAAGGGCTAAGCTGACAGGCTGGACTACAGTTAAGGAAACCGCCTAATATCTGAGTCGATACATATACATACCTGTATATATATTAGTCGGTGATCCCGCCTCAATAATATCATATCCGATACCATATCTATAATCAGACATCCCAAGTCAAGAGTGCGGATCAATCATCAAAATATAGCTCGTACGTAAATCCGTCGTACGGCATACCCAAATCTGGGTACGGGTTAATATCACATTCATCATACTATTCACCTGGTATCCTCTTTATCCATGATCATAGTCTAGGGTACTGACCTATGTCTAGTACAATACTAATATCCTCAATATACTCATTATCTGACTACTGATCGACAATCTCGTACAAACCGATATCGTCAGCACATATCATCATCAAGGGTATACATCGCCCGATACGGCCTAATATCAATATCCTAGCATATCATGCCTCATATCCCTATGTGAACACGTAGTCCCATACCCATGTGAACACATAACTATAAAGAATCCCATGAGCACATATAAATAGGAATGTATGCAAGTATGTATGTGTGTATGTGTAGTGCAACACTACCTGTTCATATCAGATTTTTGCATTTTCATACCGCCCAATTTTTATCACATTGCATATCCGTAGATACTCTTGAGCCGTGTTTGCTAGTCAATTGCAGGATACAGGTTCTCAGTTCCAAAACGATGAAATTCATGGAAAACACGAAAAAATCCGGGTTCCTGCCAACCACAGATAAAACACGGTCTCTGCTCTTCATACGTATGTTGCCAGATATCAATAGGAAGACAAAAGATCAAATCAATGTCATTCTCATGCACAAGGCTCAATGGTAGCACAAAATCCAAGAGATCTACGCCGAGCTCGAGGCAAATCATGACAAAATCTTGACAAAAAGTCCACCTTTCCCTCAACAGAAATTCTGCAAAATTCGTGAAGGAATTATGAAAAAATACATATACCAGAATTATGTACACAGAAGAACAGGGAAGCACCAAAAAGATGAAGGTCCAGATCCTCCAATGGGCCGCGGATCCGCGGCCAAAGGTGGGTCCAGGCCGCGGATCCGCGGCCATTATGGCGCCAAAGACAGAAAGTTTTGGGGGGTGTTTTGGTCTTTTCATTTTGGTTCTGGTGGTTGCCCTAGGGTTTCATTCTCTGGCCTATAAATAGCCCAGAAGTTTGTGAAGGAGAGGGTCCAATTTTGTATTCTCATTTTGCCTAGTTTTAGTGTTGTTCTTCTTCCTCTTCTCACCTCTTCTCCATTAAACTTGTAGTGAGCTTTTGAGTGAAGAGTGATGAATAAAGAAGACCATTTTTATTATTATCATGCTTGTCTCTTTCTTTACTTGTTATAATTGTTGTAACTTTAAATTCGGTAAGTGGTTGTTGTTATTTCTTTGTTGTTTCTTTCTTCTCTTTTTTCTTTATCCTTACATACGACAATGATACTTACGCTCGATCCTCGCCAAGGTGAGGTCGCAAACAGTTTGTCGTATTCTTCTAATCTCCTTCTTTCTATCTTCCTCTTTTGTGTTGTTTTGTTTTTCCTATCATGAAGTGTGAGTAGTTCTTTACTTGTTAGGGTAGGATAAGGGAAGTTTGAGAGAAGGAAATCTCTCTCACTCTTTCCTTGCCCAACAACTTGAATCGATTCCCGTTAATTGAACCACAATCCGCTCCTTACGGCACCCTATCCTACATGATAGCGGTGATTCCGTAGTGAGACCGGTTGTGGTTGAATTAACCGGAGGTTATGGATAAGAGCTAAGAACGGACGGACAAGCACCAAAAGGAAGACTTATGCGTTGGAAAGCCTAGCTTATACTCGCAAAGTCCTTCCTAGTCGTGCTAATCCCCGTTGTTGCCGATTACCGTAACACCGATATTAAGTGGGGCAACGAAAGATGTGGAGACTCCTAACTCAAACTAACCTAATCCTAACCCTAACAAGCTCTCTTTAAATATCAACTTAACACTTAGATAACCACAACAAAATCTGAACAACCGGACTTAACTCGTCGAAAAACACATAGAAAAAGATTCCCATCTCCCTGCGGACGACCCGTACTCAACCGGCTAGCTACAAGCGAAACCGTCTTGATTGCGGTATTTTAAACTAAACTTGAACACGCACGTATCATATCAATCATATGGCGCCGTTGCCGGGGAGACGGTAGTTTATTTCCTTGTGTAATTTCGGGTTAATTTGTAAGTATAAAAAAACCAAAAAACGAAAAAAAAGATACTTTGTAAAAAAACCATCTTGTTATTCTTGATTAGTTTTTGTGCAAGTGTGCAGGAAAATACGAAGTTCAAGATCGACGCCAAGGATGTTGAAAATACGGAGTTCAAGTATAGTGCCAAAGACGTGGGTAGATATGTTAGTGTATATGCCCTAGAGGCCATTACTGTATCATACTAGTATGTATATTACTTAATGGAAGCTTGGGATATTCACCTTGTATTGACAATCTTGCTCAAAATAGTAGTATGCTACTTAGTTTGTTTCTACTTCAATGTGTACATGTGTTTATTTTTGTATATCGCCTATACACATTAGTAGAGCCCTTAGGATCTTTGCTTGATTACCAGCGATGTGATGGCCGTCACACTAGTGGGGCTGGGTAATCTATAAGCACATCCTTATGCAGGTCCCTGGTCGCAGGACTATCGAGACAGGGCATCGATACTCCGGAGTAGACCAGCGCATGCGCTTCTCATCCCAGTGTGGGAGACGGTCTGTCCCACAGCCGTCAGTACGTCGTACTTGAGATAGTATGCGGGTGCTCGTTAGGTTACGGGTACACTGGACAGGACTCGTCGGGAACTGACTAGTTGGTATTATACCTATCGTCAGTTATCAGTTCCCAGGTGACATGAGTACAGCTTAGTCCGCTGACTTGACACTGTCACTCCGCCTCGAGTGTGTTCCCACTGTACTTTGATCACTACCCTACCACGGCTCAAAGGAGTCGTGCAAACAGGTAGTGGTTGGGTGCAGTCCCGAAGCACTTGGAGGCAGTGACGGTTAGACAGGATTCGTCTCTCCCGGTATTGGGGGTTGACATCGCGCTGTGTCTAGGAGAGCCATTACACGAGTAGTCCCTGGCCAGGGCAAACGAGATATACTGGTAGGTTTCCAGTGTTATCTCAGGGTGTATTGGGCTTCAGTCCGGCACGACTTGTACCGCTATTGGGGGACTGACGTTTACCGCCCCCTAGGCCCGCCATGCGATGTATCAGACGAACAGACCGGACTGTATGGAGAATGTCACACTCAGGCTCAGTAGGAGTTCAGATGGGTTTCGCCTCGTCGGTCTTCTTGTCGGCATTACCTGGGGACCGTTACGCACAGCTAGTGCCGCTTGCGGTCTGTGGTTAAACCCACTGCCAGCGTAGTGTCGAGTCTTTAGAGTCCCACACAGAAAGCTTTTCGCCTTTAGGCAAAAGAGTAGAGGTCGCATGGTATTGCGACAGGTCGCATGGTTTTGCGACAGGGTTCGGTCACATCCGTGCACTTGTGCACGTACAGTGTCCGGGCAGTTTACACTAGCGGGCTTTGGTTTAAGCCAGATCCTAGTGTACCTTATGGGATTGGATTTATCCAGTTTGCATTCGTGTTCCTCGGAACGCGGATGCGGGTGTGTATGCACAAATGACAGGGAGGCAGAGGCAGCGGATTCTCATTAGGGTTGTTGACAGTTGACCGTTGACTTTTTGACTTTATGCTCAACCCTAATGAGAATATGATATGTGATTAACTATTATATTAATTAAGTATTATGGTGATATGGTTGTTGACTTGTTGACTTTTGTTGACTTGTTGACTTTGGTGACTTGTTGACTTTTGTTGACTTGTTGACCGGTTGACTAGGCTTGACTAGTTGACCATCATGATAACCATGGTTATCATTTCATGCCAAAGACTTTTTCTTGCTTGTTCATTTGAGTAAAATGAGTGCATGACATGATAAGGTTATGGTTACTTCAACCATCACATAAGACTTTTGTTGATATGATGAGTTATCATTGCTTTGGATTATGAGAGGGTGAAAGACAAAAGAGTTGCTCATTCTTTCTTGCTCATTCTCTCTCTTGTTCTTGAGCTCTCCTCTTGCTCTCACCCTCAACCTCTTGCTCCCTCTCTTGATCTATGGTTCTCTTGTCTCATGAGTTGAGAATCAAGAACCATAGATAAAATCCCATTCTAAATCATCTCTACTCATTCTAGTTCACTACGTTTAGCAAACCAAGTGAACTAGTTTCTTCAAAGAACGAAGAAGGAGCTAAAGGTTGGAGCTTTCAAGTGGATCTATCTTCGGCGTACGGAGACAACGAGAAGGAGCCATCGAACCACCATCGGAGCTTGAAGAGAAGGAGTTCAAGTTTAGGTATAACCATCTTCATCCGAGTAGCTAAATATCTTTAGCTTAGTATGCTAGTTTTAGTTTAGGTAACGATCCCGACCATAGTTTAGTCCATGTTGCCTCTTGCGATAAAAATTCGTTTTTTATACCGTTTCCGCCTCCCCGTAAGAATCGGGGGTCGCAACGTGGACTTACAGTGGTATCAGAGCCTAACTAAACTTAAACTAGCTTGGTAGTGAAGTGTAACGAAGTTCGGAACCGGAAAAATCCAAAAACCAAACTTTTACTAAAACTGAGTTTCTGTTGAAATTTTTTCTGGTCAAAATGAAAAACTTTATACTCCTAAATTCGGCTCAGGGTTTTGTGAGAACACCCAAGAAAAACGATGCAGTAATTCCTCTAAACCGCCGCCCTTCCGCCGCGTGAGCCTTCTTAGCCGCCGCGGAACCGCCGCGAGTTGTTGTCTTCTCTGCATCGTTTTTCGTGCAGTGTGTTTGTGTGTTGGTTTTGGGATTTTTAAAATATATTATATGTGCCCAGATTGTCCAGAAAAGAAATTTCCTTTTGGGGTCCTATAATTCCGTATTTTTTCCGAACTTCACTGCACTTTGACTATGATGGTTATATCTGTAATGTTTGCATGTATTGAACGTCGGCTTATCGCTATAAGTCGATTGGTCGGGGTTATACATGATCTGTAATGTGCTGGAATGTGTATATAAATATGTTGGATTGTCGCGGGTGAATAGCCGGGGGTTGTGAGACGAGAGTTTTCTTTTCTTGCAATTCATGTAAATTTGTAAATTGATGTAATAATTATTTGTATGGCCGCACAACCGGGAAGGGGTTGTAGCCGTCATTGTATAATTTCTTTTTACTGTTTTTGCTCCTAGGATAGACCCATGGAGGGGTGCACAAACTACCGGGTATGCCGAAGTGTCGAGTGGCCTACTCATGGAGTTGAGGGAGGTTGCTATGCTTCGGGTACTTGGCGGGTAGTTTGCCGCACCCGTAGGGGTCTTGGGTGGGGTTTTGGCTATTCACCGCGACCGTGTTATCTGTTTTTGTTACAGGCTCGTACAAATTACAGATTGCTAGTATATCCAATGTATTTATCTGTGATCTGAAATGTTTATCATTGCAGTATATCTATATATGATATTATTTAGGCGTTGCTTATGTTTTACAGACGCGCTAGCCCAGCCCCCGCTCTGTCGTTAGTTAAGTAACCTAACGGGTAATGACGGGGCCCCGTGGCGAATGCGAATGGCATAAGCGTACGTCATATTTTGGTTGTTTTCTGCAATGGTAGGATTAATTGATGGGACGCATTAAAAGAACTAATGCAAGAATATCACGCATTAAAAGAACTAATGCAAGCAAAACATGCATTAAAAGAACTAATGCAAGAAAATAAACCAAGTATAAGTCGTTGGAACATTTTCGAAAAACCACTCGGTTCTTTTCAAAACAAACTTTTAAAATGCGGAGTTTGAGCCACTCCATTTAAAAGCTATCTCGTTCCATCGACTAAATCAAGTTCACTACGTTCACGGTTTCGCCAAAACCATTCGTAGCCCTCCGTCGTTTCATATGAATATTCAACAGTATTCAAGCTGTGTTTGTTGGCCTTAGTCAAGGCACAGTGTTTGGTAGCTGGTGGGTATTCATATGTTGCATAGATAGAATGCGTTGGTTTGGGACAGTCGTATTACCTTGTTGGCCTTAGTCAAGGGTATGTACGGGTGGATTCAAATTAACCTGGACAACGACGGGTAGAACTTGACATGTGACTTATGATTTGTTGGCCTTAGTCAAGGTCATAAGAGCATGGGGCAAAAATATACATCGGGAGTTTCATAAGTACTGAAACTTGCTAGATTTGCATACCATTTGGAGTGTGATGATTCTGGTAGGATTCCTTCAGTTTCGTCACGCGATGATATTTGGATCCCGATCCTACTGTGAGTATATGCTACTCCTCGGAAAATTTCTCACTAAACGATCAATGCTATAAACCTAGTAGGTGCCTAGAAAGGTGTTAGCGGGGCTACGCCCCCAGGGAAAAGAGGTTCTTTAATTAAGGAACTTCGCGAAAGCGTTGGAAAACCTCCCTCGAAGTACCGACACCGGCCTGGCTGAACGGTTAAGCAAGTATTGTGCGGTGGGATTGATCCCGACTAATTCTTCCTTTATGGTTTGAGGAGGGATTCGAGAAACAGTGGGAGCCATCCTGTTTAGACAAACTAAAAACCACTCTAAACTTGCAAGAGCATCATGCTGAGTGTTTCTTCTTCTCTCTCTTAATTGCAGCGACCCTGTGACCACGCCTAGGTTACATCTAGATAAAAATATGACTGAACCTGACTGTTATGACTGGCAGAGGTCTGTCCAGATGTCCATTGCCCATGACAAGTTGGAACACCTCTTAACTAATCTAAACCCTGCTGTCTCAGGTCCAGTTTCCCCTGTCACGGATGTTCACATCCGCAGGACATCGGAAAAGGATTGTGCGAAAGCCAAGTGCCTCGTGTTAGCCTCAGTTGATGGTACAAACCAGAGGCAGCACGAGAAGATGGACTCAGTTTCTATCTTCCTCCATAACAAAGTTTTATATGGAGAGCAATCTCGTATCGCAAGATATGAGACCTCGAACGAATTGCTTCAAGCGAGGTTGGCAGTCGGGTCATCTGTAAGGGGCAACGTCCTTACAGAGACCAGCTATATTGAGCTCACGGACCTGGAGACCACGTTGGCGAATGGGTCAAGTACTGCCCTAACTCAACAGCCCCTGCCCTCTGCTTATACCCTGAAAGAAACCAGGGAAGAAAAAGGAAAAACAAGGGCAAAAGTTTCAGGACTGGATATAGTAAAAGAGGGATGTTCCTATTGTAACGGGAATGAACTATGGCAGAAAGATTGCAGGGCTTGTAAAGCCTGTAGCCAGAATTCGAAGCATGTTGTGGCTTCAGCTTCGAGTGTGTTTGTAATTGAGAACTGTTTGTCAGTTAACCCTACTTCCTGGGTATTGGATACCGGATCAGGATCTCATATCTGTAATTCGTTACAGGGTCTGAGAAACCGTGGGGTTATCAGGAAAGGTGATATGACTCTCAGGGTTGCTAACGGAATGAGCATGGATGCTGTATCCGTAGGGGAAAATCACCTAGGACTGACAACTGGGCAGATATTGATTCTGCGTGACTGTTTGTATGTACCAGGTGCGACTTGTAACATCATATCTGTATCCTTACTTTCTAAAGAAGGATATGATTTTGCTTTTGTAAGCGATGTAGTAAACATCCACCTAAATCAAGCACTGATTGGGTCAGGTACATTAAATAACGGTATATACGTATTGAATCAAGCTCAGATATTCAGTGTCCAGAACACACTTAAAAGAAAGTCTCCAGAATTAAATCAGGCTTTCTTATGGCATTGTAGACTGGGTCACATCAATGAGACACGGTTGACTAAGTTACATAAAGAAGGATACTTGGATCCGTTCGAGTACCAGTCTTATGCCACTTGTGAATCTTGTCTCATGGGAAAGATGACAAAGACTCCGTTCACTGGACACGGAGTAAGAGCGAGCGAGCTCTTGGGACTTATACACAGTGACGTGTGTGGTCCAATGTCTACACATGCGCGAAGCGGTTATTCATACTTCATTACTTTCACAGATGATTTCTCTAGGTTTGGACATGTCTTCTTATTGAAGCACAAATCCGAGGCCTTTGAGAAATTTCGAGAATATAAGAATGAAGTAGAAAAACAAACGGGCAAAAGTATCAAGATCCTAAGATCGGATCGAGGTGGTGAATACTTGAGTGCCGAGTTTCTGGACTACTTAAAAGAGAATGGAATTCTCTCTCAGCGTACTCCTCCATACACACCACAACACAATGGTGTATCGGAAAGAAGGAATCGAACCCTACTAGATATGGTTCGTTCCATGATGAGTAAGGCTGAGTTACCGCGATCTTTCTGGGGTTATGCACTGGAAACAGCTGCACATCTCTTGAACCAAGTTCCTACTAAGACAGTGCCTACCACACCACACCAGATGTGGAGTGGGAAGAAACCCTGTCTTAAATCCTTTAAGACATGGGGATGTCCGGCTTTTGTAAAAAAGCAGCATGCGGACAAGCTCGAGGAACGCTCAGTACAGTGCAAGTTTGTGGGATACCCAAAGAACTCCAAGGGGTATCTTTTCTATTACACAGAGGAGCAAAAAGTCCTTGTTTCTCGTCATGCCCGCTTCATGGAAACTGAGTTTTTAGAAAATCAGATAAGTGGGAGCGCAATAGAACTGGAAGAAATTCCAGAACCACAAGCTATTACTGAAACCTTAGTAGAACCAGAAGGTTCAGGGGAACCGGACATTCCTACGCCGCTCCGCAGGAGTAGTAGGCAGTCTCATCCGCCCGAGAGATACTACGGTTTTCTCATAGACGGGGATAGAGAGGATTGCATCATAGATTATGATGAGCCTACTAGCTTCCAGCAAGCCATTCAGAGCGGTGACTCGGTAAAATGGCTGGATGCAATGCGGACCGAGATGGAGTCCATGTACACCAACAAAGTTTGGACTTTGGACTTTGCTCCAGAAGGGGTAAAACCCGTAGGCTGCAAATGGATCTTCAGAAAGAAGATTGGTGTAGATGGGCAGGTTGAAACCTATAAGGCTAGGCTCGTTGCAAAGGGTTTTCGTCAAAGACCTGGTTTGGACTATGACGAGACTTTTTCTCCGGTAGCCATGCTTAAATCCATTCGGATCCTTCTTGCCATTGCTGCCTTCCACGATTATGAGATCTGGCAGATGGACGTTAAGACGGCTTTCCTAAATGGAAATTTAGAAGAGTGCGTCTATATGGATCAGCCAGAGGGATTCAATCAGAGTGGGAGCAGCGGTAAAGTGTGCAAGTTGCTCAAGTCCATCTATGGACTTAAGCAGGCATCGCGGAGTTGGAACATCTGCTTTGATGATACTGTCAAAGAATTCGACTTTGTCAAAAACCCAGATGAACCATGCATTTACAGTAAGATTGTAGGGAGAAATGTGGTATTCCTCGTCTTGTACGTCGATGACATTCTCCTAATAGGAAATGATATTCCTATGCTACAGTCAGTCAAAGGATTCTTGTCACAGAGGTTCTCCATGAAGGACCTGGGCGATGCCAACTACATTCTGGGGATCCAGATCTATCGTGATAGATCTAAAAGGATGTTGGGACTTTCACAGTCAAGGTACATCGACACCATACTGAAACAATTCAGTATGGAAGATTCCAAGCGCGGTAATCTACCGGCTTGTCACGGAATCACCCTCTCCAAAGAGATGTCTCCCAAGACTGATTTGGAAAGGGCTCGCATGTCATCAATACCCTACGCATCTGCGGTAGGCTCTATTATGTATGCGATGTTATGTACCAGACCAGATGTAGCATACGCATTGAGCGTTGTAAGCCGGTATCAGTCAGACCCAGGGGAGAAACACTGGATAGCAGTAAAGAACATTCTCAAGTACCTGAGAAGGACTAAGGAGATGTTCTTGGTGTATGGCGGAAAAGACCTCCAGATTGAGGCCTTTGCTGACTCCAGCTTCCAGAGTGACAAGGATGACTCCAAGTCCATGTCGGGTTATGTCTTTACCCTCAATGGAGGGGCGGTTTGCTGGAAGAGTTCCAAGCAGGAAACCGTTGCTGACTCAACCATGGAAGCGGAGTACATAGCTGCTTGCGATGCCGCAAAGGAAGCTGTCTGGATGAAGAAGTTCCTCACGGAACTTCAGGTGGTTCCTACCAGTGTTGATCCAATACCGCTGTATTGTGACAACAACGGCGCTATAGCTTTAGCGAAGGAACCAAGGTCCCATCAGAAGTCCAGGCACATTTTGAGGCGGTTCCACCTGATTAGGGAGATCATTGATCGCCAGGAGATCGAGGTAAAGAGAGTAAAATCAGAAGATAACACTGCAGATCCATTCACCAAGGCCTTTCCCCAGACTCAGTTCGAGCGGCTGATCGAGATGATAGGTCTTCGATACGCCAGTACATGGCCTTAGTGCAAGTGGGAGATTGTTAGTGTATATGCCCTAGAGGCCATTACTGTATCATACTAGTATGTATATTACTTAATGGAAGCTTGGGATATTCACCTTGTATTGACAATCTTGCTCAAAATAGTAGTATGCTACTTGGTTTGTTTCTACTTCAATGTGTACATGTGTTTATTTTTGTATATCGCCTATACACATTAGTAGAGCCCTTAGGATCTTTGCTTGATTACCAGCGATGTGATGGCCGTCACACTAGTGGGGCTGGGTAATCTATAAGCACATCCTTATGCAGGTCCCTGGTCGCAGGACTATCGAGACAGGGCATCGATACTCCGGAGTAGACCAGCGCATGCGCTTCTCATCCCAGTGTGGGAGACGGTCTGTCCCACAGCCGTCAGTACGTCGTACTTGAGATAGTATGCGGGTGCTCGTTAGGTTACGGGTACACTGGACAGGACTCGTCGGGAACTGACTAGTTGGTATTATACCTATCGTCAGTTATCAGTTCCCAGGTGACATGAGTACAGCTTAGTCCGCTGACTTGACACTGTCACTCCGCCTCGAGTGTGTTCCCACTGTACTTTGATCACTACCCTACCACGGCTCAAAGGAGTCGTGCAAACAGGTAGTGGTTGGGTGCAGTCCCGAAGCACTTGGAGGCAGTGACGGTTAGACAGGATTCGTCTCTCCCGGTATTGGGGGTTGACATCGCGCTGTGTCTAGGAGAGCCATTACACGAGTAGTCCCTGGCCAGGGCAAACGAGATATACTGGTAGGTTTCCAGTGTTATCTCAGGGTGTATTGGGCTTCACTCCGGCACGATGCGATGTATCAGACGAACAGACCGGACTGTATGGAGAATGTCACACTCAGGCTCAGTAGGAGTTCAGATGGGTTTCGCCTCGTCGGTCTTCTTGTCGGCATTACCTGGGGACCGTTACGCACAGCTAGTGCCGCTTGCGGTCTGTGGTTAAACCCACTGCCAGCGTTGTGTCGAGTCTTTAGAGTCCCACACAGAAAGCTTTTCGCCTTTAGGCAAAAGAGTAGAGGTCGCATGGTATTGCGACAGGTCGCATGGTTTTGCGACAGGGTTCGGTCACATCCGTGCACTTGTGCACGTACAGTGTCCGGGCAGTTTACACTAGCGGGCTTTGGTTTAAGCCAGATCCTAGTGTACCTTATGGGATTGGATTTATCCAGTTTGCATTCGTGTTCCTCGGAACGCGGATGCGGGTGTGTATGCACAAATGACAGGGAGGCAGAGGCAGCGGATTCTCATTAGGGTTGTTGACAGTTGACCGTTGACTTTTTGACTTTATGCTCAACCCTAATGAGAATATGATATGTGATTAACTATTATATTAATTAAGTATTATGGTGATATGGTTGTTGACTTGTTGACTTTTGTTGACTTGTTGACTTTGGTGACTTGTTGACTTTTGTTGACTTGTTGACCGGTTGACTAGGCTTGACTAGTTGACCATCATGATAACCATGGTTATCATTTCATGCCAAAGACTTTTTCTTGCTTGTTCATTTGAGTAAAATGAGTGCATGACATGATAAGGTTATGGTTACTTCAACCATCACATAAGACTTTTGTTGATATGATGAGTTATCATTGCTTTGGATTATGAGAGGGTGAAAGACAAAAGAGTTGCTCATTCTTTCTTGCTCATTCTCTCTCTTGTTCTTGAGCTCTCCTCTTGCTCTCAACCTCAACCTCTTGCTCCCTCTCTTGATCTATGGTTCTCTTGTCTCATGAGTTGAGAATCAAGAACCATAGATAAAATCCCATTCTAAATCATCTCTACTCATTCTAGTTCACTAGGTTTAGCAAACCAAGTGAACTAGTTTCTTCAAAGAACGAAGAAGGAGCTAAAGGTTGGAGCTTTCAAGTGGATCTATCTTCGGCGTACGGAGACAACGAGAAGGAGCCATCGAACCACCATCGGAGCTTGAAGAGAAGGAGTTCAAGTTTAGGTATAACCATCTTCATCCGAGTAGCTAAATATCTTTAGCTTAGTATGCTAGTTTTAGTTTAGGTAACGATCCCGACCATAGTTTAGTCCATGTTGCCAATTGCGATAAAAATTCGTTTTTTATACCGTTTCCGCCTCCCCGTAAGAACCGGGGGTCGCAACGTGGACTTACAAGATAGACCCACATTTCGCGGCTACACCGCGACGGACAAAACGTATCATCCGGTCTACTGTACAAATCTGGAGCAAATACAGTGAGCAATTCAAGATTCAGTACATCCAGAAAAGTAGAGGAAACCCCACAGAGAACATCCAATTTTTTCAGAACCCCAATCCCCCAACATAGCCGCGGATCCGCGGCCATTGCATGCTTTTGGCCGCGGAAACGCGGCCACTTGGTGGATTCAGGGCACCAATTTTTCTGGGTAACTCTCTCTGCCTCTCCCCTCTCCTCTGAACTCCACTGAATTGTGTTTTCTGCAGGCTTCTTTGCGCAAATTCTTCTCCCCCTTCCAATAAACTGTTCTTGTGCAGGATTCTTTGCGCCGCAAACAAAAATTGTTTGCAGTTGATTTGTTACTGCTTTGCATTTCTTTAATACGGACTTAAGGGGCTTGAAACCAATCCAGATTGGGTGGGGATTTCATCACCCTTCCCAGGACCCCGGAAATCACTAAAGCATATGCATTGTCCATTGTAAATTAAAAAATACTAGACTTCAGCCCTAAGGACTTCGCGCTCATTAGGAGAAGATAAACCTTGTTTAGAACCTTGCTTAACCGTATATTGTTTACGGGGTGTCTAGGAAAGTGTTAAAGGCGCAACCGCCGAAAGAGAAAGGGTTATTTAATTAAGGAACTTCGCGAAAGCGTTGGACAACCTCCCTTTATCTCTGCACTTACCTGGCCTCGTGATCAGTGTATTTTTAAGCCTGTTTCTCGACACTGTTTAACTTCGACAATCAAGTTCAGGAGCAGGTCTAGTAGACCTAGGTTACCCTAGATCTAGGTGTGATTGTGCATATCTTGTTTGTGATTGCTTAAGCCGTATTTCCGTACATACTTCTGTAAATCTCGTTATAAAAAATAAAAAAGAAAAAATCAAAAACTTTTATAAAAACTTGCCCTTTTGTCGCCAAATCCATTTTTCACCCACCACCCATCGCCTTTCTCCATTGACGTTTTCTTACCCTCACCTTCTCCGCTTTGACTATACTAAACTCGTTTAGTGTATGTCCGCTTGGACTCGGGACACTAGCGCCCGTCTAGTCCGCGTTACGTTAGTCGCGACCGACTACGCGATCGACTCCGAAGTCGATACTCCGTCCACTCCTCTTTCACCCCTTCCTTTGCCGGCCAACTCCGACGTTGACCGGAATTCTGTTCATACATCTTCACCTTCACCTTCACCTTCACCAACCTCTTCTTCCGCGATGTCGGGATTTAATCCGAACATCTCCTTGACCACCCCTGGATTGGCTCCACCTCCTACGGAGACCAATCTTCCACCACCTCCGCCTGTTGTAGCGCCGCAGCGAATTGCGCTCCAGGATCGTTTCTACCCTACCCGTTCTGCACTTCCCACCTGCCTTTCTCTTCCTGCGGCCAATGGGGACAACTTTGAAATTAAGCCCCATTTCATCAACATGCTTCCACGTTTTCATGGGCTTGAATCTGAAGATGCCTATATCTTCATTAACAAATTTCAAAATGTCTGTGCCATGATGAAAACAACCCAGCTGTCGGACGATGCTATACGTCTACGGGTCATTCCGTTCACTTTATGCGATCTCGCAGAAAAATGGCTGTATAGCACCGCTTCCCACTCAATCACCAGCTGGGACGAGTTTGTTAAAGCGTTTCTGAAAAAATTCTACCCAAATCATAAAACCGCAAGAATTCGAAATGAGATCAACCAATTCTCCCAGCTTCCTTCTGAACCCTTCTGGAAGTGCTTTGACCGATACAAAGACCTTCTTGTTCAGTGTCCTCACCACGGTATAGAGAAGTGGCAGCTCTGCCAAACCTTATACGAGGGACTGAACCCAGCAACGAAGCAGTTGCTGGAAACCATCTGTCAGGGCCACTTCCTATCCAAATCTGACGAGGAAGCGTGGCAATTCTTTGACGATCTTGCGGAGCAAACGCTACAGTGGGAGAGCACTAGACCGACTTCTTCTTCTTCTACCTCCACTTCTACCGGTCAGTCTAGGGTAGGAATCCACCAACTCGATGTCTCTATTGCGATGAAAGCTGAAATGGCTGCAATAACACGAAAGCTTGAAGCAATAGAGAGCAAATTTTCTGCTCCTGCCCCCACACCTGTTCTCCCCCTTCGTACCATCTGCGCTTGTTGTTCCGATCCTTCCCACTTGACTGAAGAGTGTCCTTACAATCCACCCTCGCAAGGACAGGATCAGATTAATGCTGCCTTCCAGCAAAGACCGAGGAATGATCCATACTCTTCCACCTACAATCCCGGTTGGAGGAACCACCCCAATTTCGCCTGGAATCAGAATCAGAATCAATTCCACGGCAACAATTTCCAAAGGGCCCCTCCGCCGCAACAACAAGCGCAACAACAAACTCAGCATCAATATCAGCAGCCCTTCCAACCCCAGCCTTTCCAAAACCAAACGAACAACTTTGCACCGAACAACTCTTTTCCACCAAACAATTTTGTTCCGTCAAACACTGATAAGGTTTCCTCGCTCGAGCGAAGTCTGGAGGCGTTTGTTAAACAATCGACTCAATCCACCGCCAACATCCAGTCTTCGATTCAATCTTTAGTGCAATACACTGCCGCACACGGGCAAAGCATCAAGACCATCGAGGCCCAGATTGCACAGCTGAACGCGGCCTTGAGCGAGCGAGAGAAGGGGAAGCTCCCGTCCCAGCCACTTCCAAATCCCGGCCACCCACATAATGCACATGTTGCTCTTGAACAACAAAACCATAATGTGAGTGCCGTGACCACACTGAGATCAGGGAGGGTACTGCAAAACAACATTGGCAAACGGATCAACGATGATGCCCCGGCCGCTGCTTCTTCTTCTTCTCCTTCTTCTTCTTCGTCTTCCGAGCCTATTCTCCGTTCTTCACAAGGCTCTCCCTCTTCTTCTTCTGCTCTGAACGGACCCACTTCTCACTCCAGGAAAACACCTATTCTGGGATCCGTTCCAACTCCAAAATCTCCTCCTCCAGCATTAGACTCAACCAATTTTCAAAATATTCCATTTCCAAACCGGTTGAGGTCTAACAAACAAAATCCACAAATGGAGAAGATTTTGGAGTTATTCAAGCAAGTTAACATTAACATTCCTCTTTTAGATGTTGTCCAACAAGTCCCATCTTACGCAAAAATCTTAAAGGACTTGTGCACGAAAAAGAGGAAGTCTCAGGTACCCAAGAAAGTTTTCTTGGCTAGTGCTGTGAGTGATGCCCTTACCCAATCTTTACCACAAAAACGGTACGATTTCAATTACTATTGGGGATAAGAACATCAACCGCGCACTATTAGATCTTGGTGCCAGTGTTAACTTGCTTCCGTATTCAGTATACGAGTAATTAGGCGTCGGAGAGCTGAAACCCACACACTGCACTCTCCAGATGGCCGACCGATCGATCACCCATCCTAGGGGTGAGCTAGAGGATGTGTTAATAAAAGTCGGGGACTTCATATTCCCCGTCGACTTCATTGTCTTAGATACACAGCCTGTAGCTAACCCCCGGAATCAAATTCCGGTGATACTCGGTCGCCCATTTCTCGCAACCTCAAATGCTGTGATCAATTGTCGTAATGGTTCAATGAACCTCTCTTTTGGAAATATGACGATTGAACTCAACATTTTTAGGTTGGGGAATCAGCCCGCCGAACCTAATGCTCATATACTGGATGTTTGCTCGATCCAGGAGATCACACCAGAAGAGTGTGAATTCGAGGAGTTTCTGTTTGAACACGATAATCTTGACGCCACTAGTGCGTTTCTCTTCGAACCTGCTGCTGCTTCTGCGCCCGACAGCGAATACGAGTGTTTCACAATCTTGAACGATCTTAGCCGCGCACAACCCGAGTTTGAATCTTTCGACTTTCCGGATGAGTTACCTGAACCATCCAACTCGGTTGCCTACACTCGCTTTGAACCTTTGCTGGAGTCCTTTGAGTTCGAGACCTTTGCACCGGTCTTGCCTTCCATCATTTCACCTCCAACGCTCGAACTCAAGCCGTTGCCGTCTCACCTTAAGTATGCTTACTTAGGTGAGAACGAGACCCTCCCTGTCATCATTTCGGCTTCTCTAGCTCCAGAGCAAGAGAAAGCCCTTCTCGCGGTCTTGCACAGCAACAGGCAAGCTTTTGGCTGGTCCATGGCGGACATCAAGGGGATTAGTCCCCTGATCGTTGAGCATCACATTCATCTGATGGATGATGCCAAACCAGCCCGGGATCCACAAAGACGTCTTAATCCAGTCATGAAGGAGGCTGTGAAGAAGGAGATCGTCAAATGTCTAGATAGTGGTATCATTTACCCTATCTCTGATAGCCAGTGGGTTAGCCCCATTCACGTTGTCCCCAAGAAGTTGGGCATCACGGTCATAACCAACGAGGCGAATGAGTTAATCCCTACTCGCACCCAAACTGGGTGGCGAGTTTGCATTGATTACAGAAAACTCAACGCCGCAACGCGGAAAGACCACTTTCCGCTACCTTTCATTGACCAGATGCTCGAACGATTGGCCGGACACGAGTACTACTGCTTTCTTGATGGCTACTCCGGCTATAATCAAATTCCCATCGCCGAAAAAGACCAGGACAAGACCACTTTCACTTGTCCTTTCGGCACATTTGCATATCGACGCATGCCCTTTGGGTTATGCAATGCGCCCGCTACCTTCCAGCGGTGTATGATGGGAATTTTTTCGGACATGGTGGAAAAATTTCTGGAGATTTTCATGGATGACTTCTCCATCTTCGGCGACTCCTTTGACGAGTGTTTGCTGCATCTTGACGCTGTCCTTACCCGATGTAAGGACAAGAATCTCACTTTGAACTGGGAGAAATGCCACTTCATGGTGCGCGAAGGTATTGTCTTAGGACATATCATCTCGCAAAATGGCATAGAGGTTGACAAAGCAAAGATTGAGGTCATTTCCAATCTGCCTCCTCCCCGATGCGTCAGAGATATCCGAGCCTTCCTTGGCCATGCCGGTTTCTATAGACGGTTTATCAAGGACTTTAGCAAGATTGCTAGGCCCTTGACACTTTTGCTGGCCAAGGACACGCCTTTCGACTTCAACTCGAGCTGTGTGACTGCATTCGAGTCACTGAAACGCTCACTCACTTCTGCTCCCGTTCTCTCTTCTCCTGACTGGACGCACCCATTCGAGATTATATGCGATGCATCCGACTTTGCCATCGGTGCTGTCCTTGGACAGCACATCAACAAGATGCCGCACGTAATCTATTACGCGAGCCGAACCCTGAACGACGCCCAACTTAACTATACAACAACTGAGAAGGAATTCTTAGCTGTTGTATTTGCTTTAGAAAAGTTCAGGCCCTACCTCATCGGCTGTCCAGTCATTGTCTACACTGACCATTCAGCTCTGCGCCATCTTTTTGCAAAGAAAGATGCCAAATCTCGGTTAATCCGTTGGATCCTCTTGCTTCAAGAGTTTGACCTTGTCATTAAGGACAAACGAGGATGTGAAAACGTGGTTGCCGATCATCTCTCACGACTTCCTTCTTCGCCTTCGCTTCCAATTCCGATCAATGACGTTTTCCCGGATGAACAACTCTTGACAGTATCGTGCGAACCCTGGTTCGCAGATATTGTGAACTATTTGGCCACAGGATTACTACCGACCGAATGGTCAAGTCAGGACAGACTTCGCTTCTTATCCCAAGTAAAACACTTTTACTGGGACGAACCCTACTTTTTCAAGTACTGTCCCGACCAGATTATTCGTCGGTGTGTCCCTGATGAGGAATTCAAGAGTGTGCTGTCATTTTGCCACGATCAAGCGTGTGGCGGGCATTTTGGGCCCAGAAAGACAGCTGAGAAGATCTTGCAATGTGGTTTCTACTGGCCACAACTTTTCAAAGACGCTCACGATTATTGCAAGACTTGCTCCCGGTGCCAACACATGGGCCGGATATCCCGGAGGAACGAGATGCCGCTCCAACCGATCTTGGTTGTGGAGATTTTCGATGTTTGGGGGATAGACTTCATGGGGCCGTTTCCCAGCTCTTTTAGGAACTTGTACATCCTTCTAGCTGTTGATTACGTCTCTAAGTGGGTCGAGGCTGTGCCCAGCCGGACTAACGACAACAAGGTTGTCGTTAGGTTCCTTAAAGAAAACATTTTCTCACGGTTTGGGCACCCGCGAGCGATCATTAGCGACAATGGAAGTCATTTCTGCAATAGGACTTTCGAGGCCTTGATGCGGAAATACTCCATTAATCATAAGCTTTCTACGCCCTACCACCCCCAAACCTGCGGGCAGGCCGAAGTTTCAAATCGGCAAATCAAGCAGATACTGGAGAAGACGGTTTCCAAGAACCGTAAGGATTGGTCTCTGAAACTCACTGATGCCCTTTGGGCATTTAGAACCGCTTATAAGACCGACCTTGGTATGTCTCCCTATCGGCTTGTGTACGGAAAAGCCTGCCACCTTCCAGTCGAAATCGAGCATCGCGCATTTTGGGCGATAAAGGAGCTGAATCTGTCTCTGGAGGACGCGGGCAGCCATCGGAAGCTGCAGTTGAACGAACTGAGCGAGCTTAGGGATGAGGCTTACGATAACGCGGTTGTCGTTAAGAATCGAACGAAGGTGTTTCACGATAAACACCTTTTGCGCAAAACCTTCGTACCTGGTCAGCAGGTACTGCTTTACGACACCCGACTTCACTTCCATCCTGGAAAGCTGAGATCTCGCTGGAAAGGGCCGTATTTTGTGCGGAATGTGTATCCGCAGGGCGCTGTGGATTTGGAAAATCCAAAGGACGGTTCACTCTTCAAGGTAAATGGACACCGATGCAAACCGTACCTTAGCGCCGAACCAACAGAGGAGCTCCTGTTCTTACAGGAGCCGGTTTACCTTGCATGATCTTCCTCTGCCTACCTCCAAACTTCGGTTATCCAGCCAAGAACAGTGGACACTGTTCCAAATAAGTTTGGGGGTATGTACAAACCATTTTGTTTATATTTGTGTATATTCTTTTTCTTTCCTTTAAAAACAAAAACAAATAAAAATTTGTATATCACTAACCGACAATTTTCAACCTTCCAACTGCTCTCTTCATGCTACGACAGTGCGGACACTGTCCAGTTTAAGTTTGGGGGTACGCTCGGTACGCATTTCTTACCTTCGCATTCATATGTATATTTTGCATCTGCATATTAATATTCATAAAATCCATAAAAATTTGAAAATTTTCTAAAAAATATAAAAACCTTTTTGTCAAGTTAGCTTGTGGAAGAACTCTGATTCAACATTCGACGGTTTTTGTTTGAAAAAAATAGGAATAACTAAATCTTATGTTTGGATTTTGAAAACCTGAAAGATAACTCTCCTTTGAAGTTAACTATAGCTGATATACGTCTTTACATCACACCATACGTGTCGTAAGATTTTAGGAATTAGATGACAAGTCTTTCATGTTTAAACTTTTAAACAGATAAATGATTTTCTGAGAATCAAATAGGTTTGTTCTGAAATAAGTAATGTCAAGAATAGTTTATGAAGTAAAGCGAATATGAAGGAATGTTATTGATGCCGTAATTGGAGCTAAGTCTGAAAAATAACCCATCGGAAACTTGATTGGAATGATTACACACCAAACCCACTAAACACGTCTTTTATCCAAAAAAAAAAAAATAATTGAACTGCCGGTTATATCTCCGTTCGTATTAAATCATCTGATTTTCACGCCATACTGTCTTTTGTTTTTGGACCTAGGTAACTTGAGTAATTAAGTCCGTTGGGGTGTTTCTACACCTAATGCCCTAAAACCAACTGGTTTGGGTGCATTGGCCCAAAACTCGCTAAGAAGCCTAGAAAGTCCAGGTTAAAACAAAGTCAAGCAAGTGTTCTCTCCGAGTTAAAATTCCTAACGGTTCTTTGTGTGAGAATAATCTTGATAAAAGACAGGCTTTTATAAAAATTTTAGCGGAGATATGAAGGTTTTATGATAAAGACTATTGCACGTTCACAGAGGTGTGTATGAAATGAAAACAAGAAAAAGGTGGAGTGAAAAATACGACTTGGCTTCCTGTTAAGGAAGATAGAAATTCTGAAGTTGAAACCTTACTGGAAAACGAAACTTGAAAAATGCTTAACTCTTTATAAAACTTATATGATCCTTTTTAAATTGTTATCTGGGCTTTATTGTGCGATATGATGACTTTAATCGATCCTTCTGGAACTTAACGACACTATTTACACTGCACGTAAAGACATATAAAATCTGTAGTTAAATAAGATGTGAGGTGTGAAAAATAAAGGTTCGATGGTCTAGACTTAGGATTATAGAATTGTTATTTTCTAAAACAAAACTTTAGGGTTTGAAGCTTAGTTATTTTACGAAACCAACTTGACCGGATTTTGTGGGTAGTATCCGCTGAAAACCCTCAGGAGACAACACTCCTCCTACTAGGGACACCTAGAGGTTTAACGGCTTGTTGCACCTGCTCAGTGCAATCGCGTTCCCTGCGAAAGTGAGGTTAGGAAATTTTTTGTGAATAAATGGACTTTGCTCGGGACGAGCAAATGATAAGTTTGGGGGTATTTGTTCATATCAGATTTTTGCATTTTCATACCGCCCAATTTTTATCACATTGCATATCCGTAGATACTCTTGAGCCGTGTTTGCTAGTCAATTGCAGGATACATGTTCTCGGTTCCAAAACGATGAAATTCATGGAAAACACGAAAAAATCCGGGTTCCTGCCAACCACAGATAAAACACGGTCTCTGCTCTTCATCCGTATGTTGCCAGATATCAATAGGAAGACAAAAGATCAAATCAATGTCATTCTCATGCACAAGGCTCAATGGTAGCACAAAATCCAAGAGATCTACGCGGAGCTCGAGGCAAATCATGACAAAATCTTGACAAAAAGTCCACCTTTCCCTCAACAGAAATTCTGGAAAATTCGTGAAGGAATTATGAAAAAATACATATACCAGAATTATGTACACAGAAGAACAGGGAAGCACCAAAAAGATGAAGGTCCAGATCCTCCAATGGGCCGCGGATCCGCGGCCAAAGGTGGGTCCAGGCCGCGGATCCACGGCCATTATGGCGCCAAAGACAGAAAGTTTTGGGGGGTGTTTTGGTCTTTTCATTTTGGTTCTGGTGGTTGCCCTAGGGTTTCATTCTCTGGCCTATAAATAGCCCAGAAGTTTGTGAAGGAGAGGGTCCAATTTTGTATTCTCATTTTGCCTAGTTTTAGTGTTGTTCTTATTCCTCTTCTCACCTCTTCTCCATTAAACTTGTAGTGAGCTTTTGAGTGAAGAGTGATGAATAAAGAAGACCATTTTTATTATTATCATGCTTGTCTCTTTCTTTACTTGTTATAATTGTTGTAACTTTAAATTCGTTAAGTAGTTGTTGTTATTTCTTTGTTGTTTCTTTCTTCTCTTTTTTCTTTATCCTTACATACGACAATGATACTTACGCTCGATCCTCGCCAAGGTGAGGTCGCAAACAGTTAGTCGTATTCTTCTAATCTCCTTCTTTCTATCTTCCTCTTTTGTATTGTTTTGTTTTTCCTATCATGAAGTGTGAGTAGTTCTTTACTTGTTAGGGTAGGATAAGGGAAGTTTGAGAGAAGGAAATCTCTCTCACTCTTTCCTTGCCCAACAACTTGAATCGACTCCCGTTAAGTGAACCACAATCCGCTCCTTACGGCACCCTATCCTACATGATAGCGGTGATTCCGTAGTGAGACCGGTTGTGGTTGAATTAACCAGAGGTTATGGATAAGAGCCAAGAACGGACGGACAAGCACCAAAAGGAAGACTTATGCGTTGGAAAGCCTAGCTTATACTCGCAAAGTCCTTTCTAGTCGTGCTAATCCCCGTTGTTGCCGATTACCGTAACACCGATATTAAGTGGGGCAACGAAAGATGTGGAGACTCCTAACTCAAACTAACCTAATCCTCACCCTAACAAGCTCTCTTTAAATATCAACTTAACACTTAGATAACCACAACAAAATCTGAACAACCGGACTTAACTCGTCGAAAAACACATAGAAAAAGATTCCCATCTCCCTGCGGACGACCCGTACTCAACCGGCTAGCTACAAGCGAAACCGTCTTGATTGCGGTATTTTAAACTAAACTTGAACACGCACGTATCCTATCAATCACTACCCTAAGGTTCGCAACACTAAAATAATCCAACACACCAATATCCATCCTAAACATCGTTATTAATCCCAAATAACATATAATAATTGTTGGTGTGTATACGCATCCGTATACACCACCACGGACTGCGGGGGTGCTATACGCCATCCACCCGACTTCTCCTCGTAGATATAAATCTACTCACCTGGTCCTCGCTCGCAGGTGTCGACGTCGCCATGCGCTTGCTTGTCGTCTTGAAGTCCACATGGGGGTACCTACATATCACAACGCATTGTATCGCATTAAAATCCGACTCATGACCAAAACGACACACGAATCCCACATAAGTCAAAACCTATGGTTGCTTTCACAAATCAACCCAAAAACCTTCGACGTCGGTGTAAAAACGCTAGACCATCGAGAAAAATCCAAATACCCTCATTTTCACATTCACGAACACTAATTTTTATATAAAATAGGTTAAAACTCACAAAAACCCCAATTTCACTTAAAAAGTCATTTTTCCGAAAATCTAGCAAGCACAATTCGCCGTTTTTGTAAAAAACATGATGTTTTAACAAAACTAATGGCCATAAGGCTCACTAACCATCTTAATTAAGTCATCCCAATGTTAATTAGATTTTAAACTTAATTCTTAATATCAATCTCAAAAATCTAGTTTGCAAACATAACCAATTTTTTACATTTTCATAGCAAAATGCACAAACTACAATCTAACTTAGATTTGCATGATCTAAAGTATTAAACTATACTTAATAATGTTAATGAAGTCATGAAAAACCTAATTAGATTTTTAGTCTAACATTTGCAATTAATTTCCAAAACCTAGTTTGCATAAAATTCCAATTTTAACAATTACAAGCATCAATTAGTAAACTAGAACCTAGGTTAGTTTTAGCATCACATTAACATGTTAATCTACTCATTTTAACCATGATTACATGATAAGAACCCTAATTGCAAATTCAAAACCCTTTCTTGAATTTTCTAAATAAGCAAATAAACCTAATAAACACCTAATTAGCTTCACTTGAAGTATGATAGCAACAATTAAGTAACTAATCAATAATCAAACCATGGGACAAGGATTTATACCTCACAAAACTTATAGATCTACATGCACTTAGCCTCCCAAATTAGCTTCTATACCCTAAGATCCATGCTAGATGGGCTAGAGAATAATGGGTAAGTGTTGGATTTGGTTTTTGGGATTTTTTTGATGGATTTTGAGGCAATTTTGAAGCATTTTTAGAAGAGGAATGAGAGGAGAAAAGGGGGAGGGGGCTGCTGCTGGAAGGGCCGGCCAAAATTCAGGTGGGGGAGAGGAGAGAGGGGGTGTGGTGTGAGGTATGGTGAGGGAAAAGTCCAAGTCAACAAAAGGTCAACTCTTTTATCCATTTTCTTTTCTTTTCTTTCTTTTCTTCTCTTTGAAATTCAAGTGTGGAAAAAGGGTGGGGGCTGCTGAATTCAGCCAAGGGGAGAAGTAAATGGGGGTGTGTGAGTGTGGGGTGATGGAAAATGACAAATACAATACCCCAAACATCCATTTACACTTAAAAAAAGCCTTTTTTCTTCAATAATTTCTAAACCGTTTAGGCAAACGATTTCGTTTCAAAAACCACATGATAAAATTTTATTTAAAGTTTTATGATGCACAAAATTTGTTTCAACTCATTCCAATTTGTAATTTTCCCTAATTAAATATATTAGTAACGACTTAAAATAATATTAAAATAATTAATTTCGGAAAATTTTTCTGAAAATTTGAAATTTCACCAGTGGGTCAATAAACACCAAATACTAGCAATTATATAGCTAGAATATGTATTTTTAATTTTATAATAAAGATATTTGTATTGTTGAGTTTTTACCGAAAACCCCCTTATTTTACCGTTTTTTCGAAATTTTCACCGAAACGATTTTCAAAACGTTACACCTTTGCTAGAAATTTCCAAGTGATGAATCCAAGTGAGAAATCCAAATCTAAAGTGAACCCACTTCCTATTTCTTCATCCTCTACCACTTGCCATGTAGTAGAATGTGTTATCTTCACAAGTTCCATGACCTAGTGAAGGTGGAGCTTGAGTTTGAGTCGCCTCGACATAGATCATCTTCGGCATCGTAGTAAACGGCCTAGCCTGCCCTTTTCTCCGATGAAACCGACGCTAGAGTCCAGGAACTGATGATCACAGTGGAGGGACGTCATCACGGAGCTAAAGAGGTGGAGGACCGGATCTACAAAGGTTGTAGAAACTTTCACTTTATAGCAAAGTAGTTTGCTTGCATGTTTCGCCTTACCTCTAGTTAACGATCTAGTATAGGGTTCTTTGGCACATGGAAAAATTTGATTTTAGCATGGTTGATCACTTGTAGAACCTCATTAGTGTGCCTAGGAACCTTACAGTGGTATTAGAGCCTAGCTAGAGCCTTAGGCAATGAGTAGACAAAGTTAGAAACCCGATCGAACCCTGAAACCCTAAAAATAACCTTTCTCTGTACATTTTTCAAAACAGTGGATTTTTCCAAAGTAAAAATATGCAGAAAAATCAGCAGGGTTTTCTAAGAAATACTGTGCAGCACGTGCACCTGAGTCGACTAAAGCGCCGCGGAACCGCGGCACGAGCATGGCTCGTGCGGCGGTTCCGCGGCCATACAGTACCATTATTTTGTGAATTTTGCACAGTAATTTCTTTCTTTAGTTGCTGAGTTTTCTGGGAATTTTTAAATTATACTCAAGAGTTGAGTTTTCTGGGTTGTATTGGGAGTTCGTTGTTTCGATCGAAAGTTTAACTTCGTCTATGTGTTTTTCCGGGTGTTTTAGAACATGTTAAAAAGTTCGACCGGATATAAATACCCAATTTTTCCCCTGCCGGGAAATTTTCAAGTGTTAGATTTTTCCGTGGTTTAAAGACGTTCTAAGTAGTGCAAGTAACGCGATCGACCCTCTAGAAGACAACAAATCTTAACTCGATTATGTGACCGTCTTGGACTGCCCTTTGAACCTTAGGGTTTGGGGCAGTACGGTGTGCCACATGTGAGGCGTTGGCTTGACCCTTCTGCGGCTGGACCGTTCCTACTGTGGCATGAAGTGGATGTTTTTAAACTTATTTCATGTGTTGAGCTGTTTCGGGAAAACTTGGGTGTTTGATTGTTCGATCGGAAAGTTTAACATTTTCTATTTATCCGGAATGTGATACAATATTTGGAATTCACGAGTAGTTATGAGATAACTAATATGAATGTTATAAAAATAGCACTTTAGTCTCACTTGATCGTTTGCCACGGAATTTTGATGCGATCAAAAGTCCGTCGCAATCACGTAGCGTAAGCGGATATTCGCCGGGTAAACTTAATAGACAGCCACGCCCCATAGCCCCGACCAAGTGACTGTAGGAGAACCCCGTCGCCGAAAGCATCCGTTCGGGTGCTCGCGGCAGCGGTGTTCCGCCTTGGTGCACTTCGTCGACGGCATCGGGGGTGCGGCCGTCAACTAAAGTTTGCGACGAGCATTCGTTCTGGATATCGGGAATCTTGTTGAATTGCCCGACTTCATATTGAAAAGTGTTTTCGATAATGAGACTAAAATGCGGGGTTTATAATTGTTAGGCATGCGATGTCTAAGGAATTCATTTGATTAGGCATGCGATGTCTAAAGAGGTTGCGGATTCCAACTATTGTAGTTTTACACTTTCTTTTCTGTGACCGTAAGTGTAATATGTGATATCGCCGGTTTCGTTGCTATATGTCTACGAAAATTGGGATACGCATGTTTACTTACGTTGATGACATGTGATGTTATGTGTTGCTGGATATGTTATATTGGATCGTTGTGATTGAATAGCCGGGGTTTTTTTTATGTGAGATGAGTGTTTTTCATTTTCATTCATGTAAAAACATGTATGTAATATTCATTTATTAGGGCACTTCCAGGTTGCGGAAGATGTCACCGTTGATGTATATTATTTACTTTTCCGCATTAGGATAGACCCAAGGAGGGGAGCACGAGTAACCGGGTTCTAGGGTCCAGTGGGAGACCATCTTGAGGAGTCGATTCCGAGTCTCCTAACCCTAGAATTGGTAGGGTTGCTTGCCGCTCTCGTAGGGGTTTAGGGGTGTGGGATTGGCTATTCATCAAGATTGTGGAATCCGTGTTTTATACTGGCTCGTATTAAAAACACGGACGTCCTAGTATATCCAATATTTCATAAGATATTTTCTGCTGCGTAATCTGTGATGTGATCATGTGATTTGTTCAGATAGATATAGTATATAGTATATATGATATATTATATAGACGTTGCTTATGTTTTACACCCGCGCTAGCCCTGCCTCGTTCTGGCGTTAGTTACCTAACCTAACGGTGCAGACGGGACATCGAGGCGAATGCGGATGGCATAAGCGTACGTTATATTTATCTGTGATGTTTAGGTGGACTTAAATGATGGGACATTCATTAATGAGATTAATGAAAGAAAATGAACCTAAAAGATGTTGTGGAATCGAATTTCAAAATAAAAACAAGTAGCTACAGTTCTTGCTTTGCATCGCGGTGTTCCTTGTAGAACATCCTGCACCTTATTCGATAAGGAAAGGACAGAGATCCCTTCACCGGGAGTGACTCCTTTAGCAATAACTGGCAGATGCTACAACCCTCGGTTTGTCTTTTGATTGCTTCTATAGTTTTCTCTTTGCACAGCGGTATATATGATATATCCTGCACCTTATTCGATGAGGAAAGGGCCGACGGTCCCTACACCGGGAGTGACCCCTTTAGCAAAACTAGAAAAGCTTAAAAAACACTCCATTTAAAAACTATTTGATTCCGCAACGAGATCAAGTTTAAAGCGTTAAAGGTTTTATTAAAAACCATTCGCAACCCTCCGTCATTTTAGGAAGTAGAGTACTTAGTATTCGTGCTGTGTTTGTTGACCATAGTCAAGGCACAGTGTACGGTAGCAAAGTGATGTCTTCCTACACCGCATATGATGCGATTAGTTAGGACAGTTGCGTGACTTTGTTGACCTTAGTTAAGGGTCATGTGGGTGGGTCTAATTAATCATGAAATGACGGGTAGAACTTGACTAGTACTTATGATTTGTTGACCATTGATAAGGTCATAAGTGCTAGGGGTAAAAACCATTATCGGGAGTTTCAAGTGTTGAAATTTGCAATGAGATTGCATACCTTCTATATGATAGTTGGATCCCGATACCCACTGCGAGTAATTGTTACTCCTGGGAGAGTTTTGCACTTTATAATTAGCCCATCAAGTAGGTGTCTAGAAAGGTGTTAACGGGGTTACGCCTCTGGAAAGATGAGGTTTACTTTAATTAGGTCCGTGCGAAAGCACGGGGAACCTCCCTCAAATTACCGGCAGTGGCCTGGCTGAAAGATTGACGAACTTGTAGAGTGTAATTAATCCCGGCTAGTCTTTCCTTTTAGGGTTTGAAGGAAGATTTGATAAAAACAGTGGGAGCCATCCGGATTAGATAAAATAAATAACCAATCTAATCATGCAAGAGCGCACGCAGAGTGTTTTCTTTTCTCTCTCTCCAGGTAGCGACCATATCATGCTTTAATCAAGATAATAATATGGATGTATTGACCGAACCCGCTTGTTATACTGAGCTGGGGAACGTTGGTCCCGCTCCAACTTATAATTGTTATAAGACAGAGCAGGAAATAGGGGAATACCAGAATTCCTATGCCGCCCAAACGAAGAAAGTGCATATGATGCATCTCCTTCGGGTGTGTTCATTATAAAGAACTGTTTCTCAGTATCCTCTACGTCCTGGGTATTTGATACCGGATCAAGATCCCAGATATGTAATCTGTTACATAGGGCTACAAAAGGTAGAGAACTAAGAACGGGTGATAATTTTCATGAGAATGAAAATGTTGCAAGTGTTGCAGCCAAGTCTGTTGGTCACTGTCACCCTGTATTACAAATACATTGATTCTGAACAAATGCTATTAGATACCGAACCTGATATACAAAATCATATCAATCTCTTTATTTATTAAAGATAGATATAATTTTGTATTGTTGGATAATGTTTTGAACATTTCCAATATCAAAAGTTGATCGGTTCGGGCACGTTATCGAAAATCATTGACGTTCTAAGTCAAACTACAGTTCCTAGTATACAGAACACACACGAGAGGAAGAGTTTAGAAATGAACGGATCCTTCTTGAGGTATTGTAGACTAGGTCATATCGATGCGACCCGACTGGCTAAAATTACATTTAGATGCATATTTAAATCGGTTTGAACTTACATCTTGTGAAACATTGCCAGTCATGTCACAAAGATTAGATGAAAATAGCTCTGTTTATTGGAAACAGAGAAAGAGTTAGTAAACTCTTGGGACTGATACATGATGATGTATGTAAGGTCCCCTGTCTACACATGCCAGAACTGGTTCTTTGTACTTCATTACATTCTATGATAATCTCTCAAGATTCAGACATATGTTCCTGTTGAAACACAAGTCCGAAACTTTTGAGTTATTCACATAATATAATTTAGAAATAGAGAACCAAAAACCGGGTATGAGTATTATGTCCAATGATAAGATCAGGGATGAGAATACTTGTGCATAGAATTCCTGGACTATTCTAAAGGAGAATGAGATTCTCTCTCCGTATTACTCCTCTGAATATACCACAGCACAACGGTGTATCAGGGTGGAGCAATCACACCCTATATGATAGGGTGTGCTCTATGATGAGTACTACTGAGTTTCCTGTTTCTTTTTGGGAGTTATGCACTCGTAAAGCTGCATACCTATTGAATGGTGTTTCAACCAAATCAGGTGCCTACCACTCCATATGAGATATGGTAAGGGAAGAGCCCATCTTTTAAGTCAGTTAAGATTTGGGGTTGCCCGGCCTATGTCTAAAAGCAAAATCCGGAGAAGCTCGAGGCAAGGTCAGTTCTGTAGAACTGGAAAGGTTCTAACTATACAAACTGCAGCTGATAATTTGACGGAACCAAAGGATTCAATAGTCCCTGATGAACCTCAGCCTCTCCGCCGAACTAGCAGCGTTCTTCACCTGCCTGAGAGATACTTTTGTTTCTCGATGACAGTGGGAGCGAGGATTGCATCATGAGATGATGACCCAACTAGTTTCGAGCAGGCCATCAAGAATGGGGACTCTGTAAGAATGGCTGGATGCTTAGCGATCTGAGATGGAATCCATGTACATCAACAAAGTATGGACTTTGGTTGCTATATCTGAAGGGTTAAATCCGCATCAGGAGAAAGTATATCTTGAGAAGATTACATGGTGTAGATGGAAAGGTTGAGACTTTCAAAGCTAGACTTGTTAAAGGTTTTTCGTCATCGACCCGGCGAAGATAATGATGAAACATTGTCCAGTGGCTATGCTTAAATCCATCCGGATCCTACTTCCCACGGCTACATACCATAACTACGATATCTGGTGGTTGGGTGTCATGACTGCTTTTCTAAATACTGATTTAGAAGAGAACGTCTATAAGTACACATCCAGAGGGCTTCGTAAACAGTGGGAGCAGCGAAAACGTGTGCAAGTTGCTTTATAGATTAAAGCAGGCATCGCGGAGTTGGAACGTCTGTTTTGATGTGGTAGTCAAAGAGTTTGACTTCATCAAAATGGTAGACGAACCTTGTATATACAAAAAGGTAGTAGAGAGTAAGGTGGTCATCCTCGTAATGTACGTGGACAACATACACTTGATAAGAAAAGAGTTATGCTACACACGGTCAATCTCCTCTTATCACATGGATTCTCTATATAGGATCAAAGTGATACTTCCTAAATCCTGGGTTTTGGATCTATGAGATAGATCTAAATGGATGTTCGAATTCTCACTAGTTGTAGTGAGATGGTATCAGTCGATCCTAGAGAGAATCACTGGAAAGGTTCCAGGGTGATAAGGACGACTGAATGTCAGTCGCAGCCATTGTCTTTACCCTCAGTATTGGAACGGTATGTTGGAAGAGTTCCAAGCTAGATACCGTGGCAAACTAGATGATAAAGGCTGGTAACATCACTATTAATGATACTACCAAAGAGGCAGTTTGGGTGTATATTAGTTCATGAGATGAACTAGGTCCCTACCATTGTGTGACAATGGAAGTATGGCTTTGGCCCAGGAACCCCAGTCCCATCAGTGACCAAGACATATTCTGAGGCAACATCACCTGATCAAGGAGATAGTTGATCTCCAAGATGATCAAGGTTAGGAGAGTAGACTCAGAGGACAACACGGCGGATCCACTCACAAAGGCCTTTTCCCAGAGAAAGATTTTTATAAGGGATGGTTGAGTATGAGATACTGCAACCACTGCTATAGATGGCCCTAGTGCAAGTGGGAGATTGTTAGTTATATGTATGCCCTAGAGGCCATTACTGTACATAGGATGTATATTGCAGTGGATGCTGGGACATATATAGGGAGGACTTTCTTGCTCGACATGATAGTACACTATCGGTTGCTCTTTATCTTAACATGTATACTTGCTGTCTCTCTATTACATGTTGATAAAGCCCTTAGGATGTGTACTCGACTTCCAGGACTATGATATAGATCATACTAGTAGGGCCTGGGTAGTCCATTAGTACATCCATCAATGTTCCTAGTCATGGGAATATCGAGACGGGGCATCGATATTCCAGAGTAGACTAGCGTATATCTTCTCGACCCATGTGATAGGCGATGGATGATCCCATATCCATTGGTGTTTGACATCAGAGATGGTATGCGGGTGCTCAGTGGAGACTGGTTACGCTGAACGGACTCGCCGAGAACTCCCAGATGGTATTATACCACACGTCAGATTGCAGTTCTCTGGTGACACTGATACAGCTTAGTCTGTTGACCCGAGATCGTCATAGAGTCTTGTGTGTCTCCCACTGTGCTTTGATTTCCACCCTACCATAGCTCTACTGAGTGAAAGGTTCCTAGGCACCCTATAGTGGTCTCACAAGGCATCGAACATGCCAATTTAAAATTTTTGGTGCCGAGAAACCCTAGACTACGGATCTTAAACTAGATGTTTAGGCGAAACGGAAAACTAGTTAACTATTTAACTAAAGTTGAGATGCTACAACTTTTGTAGATCCGGATTTCCGCCTCCTTAGCTCCACGTGGTCATGTCCTCGCTGTCCATCATGAATCCTCGACTCGATCATCGGCTTCATCGGGAAAACAAGCGGAATAGGTCGTCGGCTTTGTGTCAAAGACGATCTACGTCGAGGTTGCACAAACTCAAGCTCCGACTTCACAAACTTGTGAAACTTGTGAAGTAAACACCCAAAACGACTTGGCAAGAGGTAGAGGGTGAAGAAATAGGAGGTGGGTTCACTTTAGAATTGGATTTATCTCACTAGATCTCAAGTTGCCATTGTTGTAGCAAGCTTGAAAAAGAAGAAGAAGATGAGCTAGTTATGATAAGTTATGATAAAAAGAAAATAGAAAATCAAATACTTATCATAACTAAACTAGGGTTAAGTGTAGAGAATAAACCATGGTCACTTTAGAGGGTTAGGGTTAAGCATGAAGATAAGGATGGTTACAAAAGTCAAAGCTTCATGAAGCTTCAACTTAAAACAAAAAGAGCCACCATTCTCATCATAATCCATTTCAAATAAATAAATAAACAAATAAATGAATAACTAAATATGCAAAACCCTAATTATCATAATAACCATGGTTTAATTCTATTCACTTAACCATATGATCAAGTATCATCAAACATGATACAAAAAGATGCACAAAAGTATATCACATATACAATGTGCAATCCAAGTGAGAAAAATCCGTTTAAAGTGAACCAATACTAGTTAATGCAAAGTAATATATCAAATATATAATTATACATTAAATCATTAAATCAACACTTGATTCAATGATCCGGTCATGTCGCACATAACCGACTAGTATTCGATGTATCGATTTATCGAATCAATGATTCGATAATTAGGTCATATCGAATATAACCAATCGAAACATATATCGCGAGAATGAAATGCGGTATCACATACACGCATCATTCTCGGTCCTGCACATATCTCATATGCGCTCCTATTTCATTTCGCTTGAGCCAGGAAACCTCTGTGTAGGACTCTAAAGACTCGTCAATACGCCGGTAGCAGATGATGATCATATCAAGCACCCACAAGCCGCAAGCGGTCTGCTAAACGTAACGGCCACCCGGGTATTGAGCGATCAGAAGATCGACGAGCTAGCCCGCTCACATTCCTGCGAATCCGACCAGTAACACTTACCATACAGTCCGGTCTCTTCGTCTGATATGTCGCATATCAAATCTAGGGGTGGTAAACGTCAGACCCCAATAACCCGATAAGTCGTGTTGATGTGAGGCTCGTAACGGGTCGAGAAACTACTGGTAACACTTACCAGCAAATCTCTGATCAGCCCTGGCCAGGGACTTCCCTGTTACGGCCAATCGAGCACTGCGCAACATCAACCCCCAATACCGGGAGAGACGAAACCCCTCCTATCGCTCATTGCCTCCATGTGACTCGGGACTGTGCCCAAAGACCACCGTTTTGCACGCCCTCATGGACGTGGTAAGGTGGAGATCAAAGCACAGTGGGAATCACACAAGACTCTATGACGATCTTGGTTCTACAGACTAACCTGTACAAGTGTCACCTGAGAACTGCCATCTGACGTGAGGTATAATACCATCTGGGAGTTCTCGGCGAGTCCGTCCAGTGTACTCAGTCTCCACTGAGCACCCGTATACCATCTCTGATGTCAAACACCAATGGATATGGGATCATCCATCGCCCATCACATGGGTCGAGAAGCGTATACGCTAGTCTACTCTGGTATATCGATGCCCCGTCTCGATACACCCACGACTAGGGACCTTGAAGGATGTGCTTATGGACTACCATGTCCCCACTAGTATGATCTGCATCATAGTCCAGGTAGTCAAGTACAAATCCTAAGGGCTTTACCAACATGTAACTATAAGACAGTATAAAGAGACTAGTGTACATGTTAAGATAAATAGCAACCAGATAGCATACTATCATGTCGAGCAAGAAAGTCATCTTTATATATGTCCAAGCATCCAATATAATATGCATAATCTGTGCAATACTGGCCTCTAGGGCATACATACAACTAACAATCTCCCACTTGCACTAGGGCCAGCTGCTGTAGTATCTCATACCGAGCATCCCGAAGAGTCTCTCAAACTGTATCTAGGGAATGGCCTTCGTGAGTGGATCCGCCGTGTTGTTCTTCGTGTCAACCCTCCTGACCTCGAACTCCCGGCGATCAACTATCTCCCGGATCAGGTGATACCGCCTCAGAATATGCCTGGACCGCTGATGGGACCTGGGTTCCTTAGCCAAAGCCACCGCTCCATTGTTATCGCAATACAAAGGTATTGGACGCTCAATGGATGGAACCACTCCAAGTTCAGTAATGAACTTCTTGATCCAGACAGCTTCTTTAGCAGCATCGTTGGCAGCGATGTTGCAGGGTTCCTAGGCACACTAGTGAGGTCTCCCAAGCCATCAACCATGGCATTTTCAAAAATTATGGTGCCTACAAACCCTAAACTACGGATCGATAACTAGATGTCTAGGCGAACAATGAACTAGTTAACAATTAACTAAAAGTTTAACGGAAATACAACCTTTGTAGATCCGGTCCTCCACCTCCACGGCTCCGTAACGAGGTCGTCTCCGCTGTCCAAATCAAATCCGGGCTCTAGAGTCGGCTTCGTCGGAGAATGGGCAAGCTAGGTCGTCGATGTCCATGCCGAAGATGATCAACGTCGAAGCATCGCAAGATCAAGCTCACAACTTCACCAAGTCAAGAAACTTGTGAAGTAAACACACTCTACTACTTGGCAAGAGGTAGAGGATGAAGAAATAGGAAGTGGGTTAACTTTAGAATTGGATTTCTCACTCAAAACATCAATCCACCATTGATGACCTCAAGCTTCTTCACTTTAAGCAAGGAAGAAGAAGAAGAAAGAAATTATGATAAGTTTTTAGAAAATGAAAAGAAAATGAATTCTTATCATAATGTTAACTAGAGTTAAGTGTAGAGAATGAATCATGGTTAGTGGGAATGGTTAGGGTTAAGGATGAGATAAGTATGGTTGACTTGAACAAAGCTTCATGAAGCTTCAACTAAAGAACAAAAGAAGCCACCATTCTTTTTCTCATTTCTTTTATTCATTTATCAAAAATAAAAAGCATAATTAAATAAGATAAATGAATAATAAATAATAAACCCTAACCATTTCATTAACCAAGGTTTAATCTCTACACTTGAACCCTAGCATGACATGTATCATCAAACATGATACAATCAAGTGCACAAAAGTATATCGCATATACAATGCGCACATCCGAGTGAGAAAATCCATCTTAAGTAAACCGACACTAGTTGATGCAAAGTAATATATCAAATATATAAATATGCATTAAATCATTAAATCAACACTTGATTCAATGATCCGGTCATGCGCACATAACCGACTGGTATCATTAGTAACATCTTATCGAATCAACACTTGATCCGATAACCCGGCTATATCGCATATAACCGATCAATGTCACATCGCGAGAATCGAATACAGTATCACATACTCGTATTATTCTCGGTCCCGCACATATCTCATATGCGCTCCTATTTCGTTTCGCTTGAGCCAGGAAACCTCTGTATAGGACTCTAAAGACTCGTCAATACGCCGGCAGCAGATGATGATCATATCAAGCATCCACAAGCCGCAAGCGGTCTGCTAAACGTAACGGCCACCCGGGTATTGAGCGATCTGAAGATCGACGAGCAAGCCCGCTCACACTCCAGTGAATCCGACTAGTAACACTACCGTACAGTCCGGTCTGATCGTCTGATGTGTCGCATATCTCGCCTAGGGGTGGTAAACGTCAGACCCCAATAGCTCAATAAGTCGTGTCGATATGAGGTCTATAACTGTTCGAGAAACTACTGGTAACACTTACCAGTAAATCTCAGCAACCCTGGCCAGGGATTTCCTGTTATAGCCAATCGAACACAGCGCAACATCAACCCCCATATACCGGGAGATACGAATCCCCTCCTATCGCTCATTGCCTCCATGTGACTCGGGACTGTACCCAAAAACCACCGTTTTGCACGCCCTCTTGGACGTGGTAAGATGGAAATCAAAGCACAGTGGTAACCACACGAGACTCTATGACGATCTCGGGTCAACAGACTACTCTGTACCAGTGTCACCAGAGAACTGCCATCTGACGTGAGGTATAATACCATCTGGGAGTTCTCGGCGAGTCCGTCCAGTGTACCCAGTCTCTACTGAGCACCCGTATATCATCTCTGATGTCAAACACCAATGGATATGGGATCATCCATCGCCCATCTACATGGGTCGAGAAGGTACACGCTAGTCTACTCTGGTATATCGATGCCCCGTCTCGATACACCTACGACTAGGGACTTTGAAGGATGTACTTATGGACTACCATGTCCCCACTAGTATGATCCGCATCATAGTCCAGGTAGTCAAGTACAGATCCTAAGGGCTTTACCAACATGTAACAGAGAGACAATCAGTATACACGTTAAGGTAAAGATCAACCAGATAGCATACTATCATGTCGAGCAAGAAAGTCCTCCCTATATATGTCCCAGCATCCACTACATTATACATCCTATGTACAGTAATGGCCTCTAGGGCATACATATAACTAACAATCTACCACTTGCACTAGGGCCATCTGTAGCAGTGGTTGCAGTATCTCATACTGAACCATCCCATAAAAGTCTCTCTCTTGGAACAGGCCTTTGTGAGTGGATCCGCTGTGTTGTCTTCTGAATCTACTCTCCTAACCTCGATCACCCTAGAGATCAACTATCTCCATGATCAGGCGATGCTGCCTTAGAATATGTCTGGATCACTGATGGGACCGGCGTTCCTTGGCATAAGCCACAACTCCATTGTCACACAATGGGAGGAACATAGTTCATCTCATGAACCTATATACACCCAAACAGCCTCTTTGGTAGCATCTTAAGTAGCGATGTATCCTGCCTTTATCGTCTAGTATGTCACGGTATCTAGCTTGGAACTCTTCCAACATACCGTCCCTTTACTGAGGGAAAAGACAATGCCTGTGACTGACATTCAGTCGTCTTTATCACCCTGGAATACTTCCAGTGATTCTCCTCAGGATCGATTGACACCATCTCACTACATCTAGTGAGTATCCTAACATCCATTTAGATCTATCTCATAAATCCAAAATCCAGGATTTAGTAGGTATCACTTTAATCCTATATGGAGAAACTTTGTGATAAGCGGAGATAGATCGAGCGTAGCATAAGAAACTCCTTCCCTATCAAGAGTATGTCATCCACGTACTCTACGAGGATCGTCACCATACTCCCTACTACCTTTTTGTTTATACAAGGTTCATCTACCATTTTGATGATGTCAAACTGTTTGACTACTTCATCAAAACAGACGTTCCAGCTCCGCGATGCCTGTTTTATCTTATAAAGCATCTTGCAAACGTTTCCGCTGCTCCCACTGTCTACGAGGCCCTCTGGCTGTGTACATATAGACGCTCTCTTCCAAAATATCATTTAGAAAAGCTGTCATGACACCCAACCACCAGATATCGTAGTCATGGTATGTAGCCGTGGTAAGTAGGATCTGGATGGACTTAAGCATAGATACTTGAAAAGGTTTCATCATTATCCACACCTGGTCAATGATGAAAAGCTTTAACAAGTCTAGCTTTGAAAGTCTCAACTTTTCCATCTACACCAAGTAATCTTCTCAAGATATACTTGCTCCTGATGGGGATTTAACCCTTCAGATATAGCAACTAAAGTCCATACTTTGTTGGTGTATAAGGATTCTATCTCAGATCGCTAAACATCCAGCCATTCTTACAGAGTCTCACTCTTGATGGCCAGCTCGAAACTAGTTGGGTCATCATCTCATGATGCAATCCTCGCTCCCACTGTCATAGAGAAACCGAAGTATCTCTCAGGTGGGTGAGGAACCCTACTAGATCGGCGGAGAGGCTGAGGTTCGTTGGAATCTACTGAATCCTTTGGTTCTATCAAATCATCTGCTGTATTTTGTATAGCTGGAACCTTTCCAGTTCTACTTTACAGTCTTTGCCTCGATCTTGTCCGGATTTTGTTTTTAGACATAGGCCAGACAACCCCAAATCTTAACTAGCTTAAGACATGGGCTCTTCCCTTTCCATATCACATATGAAGTGGTAGACAACTGATTTGATTCGAACCCTATTCAATAGGTATGCAGCTTCTCAAATGCATAACTCCCAAAAGGAAAAAGGTAACTCAGTAGTACTCATCATAGAGCATACCTTATCATATAGGGTGTGACTGCTCCGCCCCGATATACCATCGTGCTATGGTGTATTCGGAGGAGTAATGCTGAGAGAGAATCTCATTCTCCTTTAGAATAGTCCAGTATTTCCGTGCTCAAGTATTCTCCTCCTTGATCTCATCAAAAGACATAATACTTATACCCGTATTCTGGTTCTCTACTTCTAACTTATATTCTGTGAATATCTCAAAAGGTTCGGACTTGTGTTTCAACAGGAACATATGACTGAATCTTGAGAGATTATCAGAGAATATAACGAAGTATAAAGAACCAGTCCTGGCATGTGTAGACAGGGGACCTTACATACATCAACATGTATCATCCCAAGAGTTCACTAACTCTTTCTCTGTTTCCAGCAAACGGAGCTATGGTCATCTTATCTTTGTGACATGACTGGCGAGTTTCACAAGATGTAAATTCAAACTGATTTAAATATACATCTTTATGTAACTCTAGCCAGTCGGGTCGCATTGATCAGACCTAGTCTACAATACCTCAAGAAGGATTCGTTCATTTCTGAACTCTTCCTCTTGTGTGTGTTCCGTATACAAAAAAAACTGTAGTTTGATTTAGAACATTAATGCTTTTAGATAACGTGCCTGAACCGATCAACTTTTGAAATAGGAAATGTTCAAAACATTATCCAACAATACAAAATTTTATCGTTTCTTTACTAATAAAGAGACAGATAAGATTTTGTATATCAGGTTCGGTATCTAATAACATTCGTTCAGAATCAATGTATCGGTAATACAGGGTGACAGTGACCAACAGACTTGGCTGCAACACTTGCCCCGTTTTCTTCCTCATGAAACTTATCACCCGTTCTCAGTTCTCTACCTTTCTGTAGCCCTATGTAACAGATTACATATCTGGGATCCTGATCTGGTATCACATACCCAGGACGTAAAGGATACTGAGAAACAGTTCTGTATAATGAACACACCCGAAGATGATGCATCATCATGCACTCTCCTCGTTTGGGCGGCACGGGAAATCTGGTATTCCCCAATTTCCTGCTCTGTCTTATAACAATTATAAGTTGGAGCGGGACCAACGTTCCCCAGCTCAGTATAACAAGCGGGTTCGGTCAATAATCCGTATTATTATCTTGATTAAGGCGTGATATGGTCGCTACCTGGAGAGAGAGAGAAGAAAACACTCAGCGTGCGCTTTTGCAAGAATAGATTGGTTTTTATTTTATCTAATCAGGATGGCTCCCACTGCTTTTTATCAAATCTTCCTTCAAACCCTAAAAGGAAAGACTAGCCGGGATTAATTACACACTACAAGTTCGCCAATCTTTCAGCCAGGCCAGTGTCGGTACTTTGAGGGAGGTCCCCCGTGCTTTCGCACGAACCTAATTAATGTAAACCTCGGTTTCCCAGAGGCGTAACCCCGTTGACACCTTTCTAGACACCTACTTGATCGGCTAGTTGTAATGTATAAAACTCTCCCAGGAGTAACTCTTACTCGCAGCGGGTATCGGGATCCAACTATCTCATAGAAGGTATGCAATCTCATTGCAAATTTCAACACTTGAAATTCCCGATAATATTTTGCCCCTAGCTTCCTATGACCTTGACAGAGGTCAACAAACCATAGGCTGCTAGTCAAGTTCAACCCGTCATTTCCTGATTGAAGTAAACCCACCCGCACGACCCTTGACAGAGGTCAACAAGGTCGCACGACTACCCTAAATCAATCACATCATATGCTTATGCAGATAAGCACTAATCAGCTACCGCACACTACGCCTTGACAGAGGTCAACAAACGTAGCACGAATACTAACTAGTATTTATCTGAAATGACGGAGGGCTACGACAGGTTTTTCTGAAAACCTATTGCGTAATGAACTTGATATCGTTGTAGGATCGAATGAATTTTAAAATGGAGTGCTTTTGAGGCTTTTCTAGTTTTGCTAAAGGAGTCACTCCCGGTGAAGGGATCGTCGGTCCTTTCCTCGTCGAATGAGGTGCGGGATATATCATATATATCACTGTGCAAAGCAAAAACACTTAAAAGCAATCAAAAGACAAACCGTGTGTGTAGCATCTGCCAGTTATTGCTAAAGGAGTCACCCCCGGTGAAGGGATCTCGGTTCTTTCCTCATCGAATAAGGTGCAGGATATATCATATATACCGCTGTGCAAAGCAAGAACTGTAGCTACCTGTTTTATTTTGAAATTCGATTCTACAACATCTTAGGTTTCTTTTATTTCATTAATCACATTAATGAAGTCCCATCATTTATGTACCTAATCATCACAGATAAATACGACGTACACTTATGCCATCCGCATTCGCCTCGATGTCCCCTCATGCACCGTTAGGTTAGGTAACTAACGACAGAGCAGGGCAGGGCTAGCGCGGGTGTAAAACATAAGTAACGTCTATATAATATATCATATATACTATATACTATATCTATCACAGAACATCACACGATCACATCACAGATATCGCAGCAGAAGAATCATATGAAATATTGGATATACTAGGACGTCCGTGTTTTCAATACGAGCCAGTATAAAACACGGATTCCACGGTCGTGATGAATAGCCAAACCCACACCCCTAGACCCCTACGAGAGCGGCAAGCAACCCTGCCAATTCTGGAGTTAGGAGACCCGGACTCGACTCCTCGAGTTGGTCTCCCACTGGACTCCAGAACCCGGTTACTTATGCCCTCCTCCTTGGGTCTATCCTAGTGCGGAAAAGTAAATAATATACAACAGGTGACAACTCCCGCAACCTGGAAGCGCCCCAATAAAAGAATATTACATACAAGTTTTTACATGAATGAAAAATGAAAAACACTCATCTCATATAAAAACCCCCGGCTATTCAAACACGACGATCCAATATAACATATCCAGCAACACATAACATCACATGTCATCAACGTAAGTAAATATGTCCATCCCAATTGTCGTTGACATATAGCAACGAAACCGGCGATATCACATATTACATTTACGGTCACAGAAAAGAAAGTGTAAAACTACAACAGTTGGAATCCACAACCACCTCAGACATCGCATGCCTGACCAAATGAATTACTTAGACATCGCATGCCTAACATTTATAAACCCCGCATTTTAGTCTCATTATCGAAAACACTTTTCAATACCAAGTCGGGCAATTCAACAAGATTCCCGACATCCTGATCGAATGCTCGTCGCAAACTTCTGTAGACGGCTGCACCCCCGATACCGTCGACGAAGTGCACCAAGGCGGAACACCGCTACCGCGAGCACCCGAACGGATGCTTTCGGCGACGGGGTTTGTAAGTGCACGGCGGCGCCCCGGCCGTCAATCCGACGCCGGAATGCGGAAGCGGTGAAAAACTTAAATTTTGCGGACTTAGCATACCGGCACCACCGCGCACTATAACCCGGATCGAACCATTAACTAGTCCTAGCTAACTACAAGAATGGGAATAGAGATATACCGACGATCCAAGTCCTCCGGTCTTCTCGTCATGCTCCCGATCTCCTGCGGAAAAGTCCCGTCTCCTCCTCGTCGCCGGAAGTGCACCACATCGCCTACTTTGTTTACGGGCTCCCACCTCAATGCCGAGGCAACTCGGGCACGAAGCCGGCTACTCGACGTGCCCAAGATTCGTTGTAGAATTCGTAGAGAAGGAGTCTCACTTTTGGGGTAGTGGAGTTTTGCCATTTTGTGGAGGAAAAGAGAGCTTGGAGAGAAGTGGGAAAAATGTAGCATACAAAGAAAAATGAGAGTAACATTTTTCTCTTCACAAATGAAAATGAACCCTTGTCAATGGAATGGCCGGCCCCCCCCATTTTGGTGTGATTGGAGAGAGAGAGAGAGTGGCTTGAACAATAATGCAAAGAGAAATGATGGCTTGTAAAGTCCAACACTCAACAACCATCTCCTCTCCCATCATCACAACCAAAGTCAAGAAAGCAAGGTAAGGTGCAACCATGATGAAGTCAAAAAGTCAAGCAAGGTCAAGGTAAGGTGAGCCATCATGATACAAGGAAATATGCAAAGACCCCCTTCCACAATTGCCTATTTGCAACAATGCAAATAAACCCTCCTCCACCAATCTTCGGCCAATGAACGGAACAATCGAAATTGGCCGAAACGGAAAGCAAACTGGCAACTCCAAAAACTGGTCCTGTAATAAATTACAGGAAAACCCCGATACTGTGCATACACACCCGCATCTGTATTTCGACCGAAATACAAATGCAATGAGACAAAATCTACACTGTACTATACTAGGATCCGGCTTATACCAAAGCCGGCTAGTAATATCTGTTCAATCCTGATCCGTGCAATACCGCACGTATCTGATCGAACCCTGCCATATAACCATACGGCCTATAGTACAAACTGTCCGATCCTGATCCGTGCAATACCGCACGTATCTGATCGGACCTTGCCATATCTCCATACGGCCTCTACAACCTTTCGCCCGAAAGCTGAGTAACTGAATGTGGGGGACTCTAAAGACTCGTCAATACCTTGGTTGTGGATTTAACCACTAGCACGTCAGAGGTATAAGCCAATACGTAACGGGCTACCAGGTACTGACTAAAAGGGATGTCTGTGAGCGAACTCAGCCTGACAACCCTACTGAGCCTGTCAGTGACAATATCCGTGCAGTCCGGTCCGTTCGTCTATGAGTATCGCATGGCGGGCCTAGGGGGTTGGTAAAAGTCAGACCCCCAAAAGCGGTACAAGTCGTGTCGGAGTGTAGCCCAGAACACCCTGAGATACTACTGGAATACCTACCAGTAAATCTCCTTGCCTTGGCCAAGGACTTTGTGTAATGGCTCTCCTAGACACAGCACGACCTCACCCCCAATACCGGGAGAGATGAACCCCTGAAGATACGCTCACTGCCTCCATGTGGCTCGGGACTGTACCCAACTAAAACCTGTTTGCACGACTCCTTTGAGCCGTGGTAGGGTAGTAATCAAAGTACAGTGGGAACTCACACGAGACAAATGACGATCCCCAGGTCGATGAACTAACCTGCACACATGTCACCAGGGAACTGCCATCTGACGTCTGGCATATGACCAACTAGCATGTTCCCGGCGAGTCCTGTCCGGTGTACTCATAACCCAATGAGCACCTGTATACATCTTAGGTGATCCAACTGAAACCAGTGGCTTGTGAGACCGGCCACCGCCCCTCGTCGGGGTATCGACTGTATACACTAGTCTACTAATGGAGTATCGATGCCCAGTCTCGAAACTCCCACGACTAGGGACCTTTTAAGGATAAGCTTATAGACCCCCAGCTCCCACTTATATGATCGCCCTCATACTGCTGGTGGTCAAGCAAGAATCCTAGGGGCTCTATCAACGTGTAATAGCGACGTGTCAGGTCACCTAAAGCAGTACACGATGATAAAGGTAAACCAGATAGCATACTATCATCTCGAGTAAGACTGTCCTACCGGGATAGGTCCTCCCTCAATCATTACAATCACGTACCTGTGACCTAATAATTGACTCTGAGGGCACTATCTCCAACAATCTCCCACTTGCACTCAAGGCTAATTATTGCGATGTCGCATACTCACAGCCCGTGTGATACCGAACATCCAACTCCTCTACTAGTCAGTCTCACAAAGCTCGTTTGCGGAACTATTGCGTTCGAGGAATAGCCTCAGTGAGTGGATCCGCTTTGTTGTTTCTTTCTATGTCTCTCTATATCTCAAGTTCGCGGAGAAAGCCATCTCCCGAAAAGAGCAATACCTGTCTCAGAATATGTCTGGATGTCTGATGGGACCTAGCTCATAAATGAACTCCAAATCCAAACTTCTTAGACTGTATCGTCAACTGAACTTAATCAGTATCCTGCGCCATGCCTCCCTCAGTATTGCCTTGGATCACCTGTCCAAAATACTGCCCCTCATCAGAAGGAAAACTATAACTCTGACAACCTCCTTGTCGTCCATGTCACCTTGGAAGCCTGGAATGATAACTGTCTCCTGAATGAGGCTGTCGTTATCATATCCCTAGAACATCCACTTATGTTCTAAAACTGCTTCCGACTGTTTCTCCAGGATTGGATTAATGTCAACTTATTGCATCTAGTGCAAGAACAACATCTGGTGTGGCACTTAACATCTCACGATTGACTCAATTGCCTGAGCAAGTGATCTGCCAATCATGCCCGTCCCTCTCCCCTTTAGTCTGTAAGACACCTTTGGAGAGGATGACTCCATTACCTGCAGGTACACTGCCGTGCCAGGAGTCGTCCATCCTAAATACTCTTAGAATGCTGTCAAGTTCCCTGATTGGGAAACCACCCAAATCTAGATCTAAAACCATAGATCTAGTGACCAGTATGTCTGATATAAAATCCATTTCCTTTGTGGAGAAACCACTGTGTGACGACCAAAGTATAACCGATCGTAGTGTAGGAGTTTCTTTTCCTACTCTGTGTATATCATCCAAATACCAGGATATCACACCCTACTACCTTCTCAACAGATCCATCCCCTATTCTGATGAAGTCAAACCCATGACTGTCATGTCAGAAATAGATGATCTATCTCCGCTACATCTGCTTTAGTCTATAAATAGACATAAGCTGCCTGTCCACCAATGCTTCCGCTGCTCCCACTGACTACGACAACCCTCTGGCAGAGTCATATAGACGTACACTTCTAAAACTTGTTTAGAACGACGCTATACTCATCCTTCCGCCGGGTCTCGCAACCTGGAACAACAGCAATGGTAATTGTGGGTAAACAAGAACTTCCCTGTCACCGTCCTTGAGGCTACCGTAGTACCTCTCGGGTACCTGAAGTTACCCACCTTATCTGCGGAGTGGCCAGTGGAATGTCAATCCAGATTGAATCTTTAGGTTCCTTGTCAAATCTTCAGTAATCGTTTGTGGTTTTGGAATCACTTCCAGTTCTACCATACTCCCACTACTGTTTTCTGAAAAAATCCATTTTTAATAAAACTGTGGCGAGTCTAGAACAATATCGCTATTGTTCATCCAGATGGTAGAAAGTCAACCCTCGTCATTGCCTGGGTCAACCCACAAACAGCCATTACAGAAACGTGCCTTGAGTTGTCCAGTGTCTGGTTTTAAGCATAAGCCGGACAACTCCCCGTACCTTAACATCGTTAAGATATGAACTGTTCTATATCCAATATAGAAACAGAGGCACTGATTTAATTGAACCAGATTCAAATCATGCAGCTGTCCCCAGCGCATGTCAACTAAACGGAAGGAGGCCGATCAGCGTTACTCAACTTAGGAATGCTTCCAATTATGAGTAACCTGAAAGAGAAGCAAGATCTCTTTATCATTACTATCAACTGAATACCATACACAAGTATCTACATCTTCGATCTCTTTGAAGAATCCCGATACTTGCTATACCTGGTTCTCTACTCTATTCAAATACCTATAACTTCTCAAAATTTGGACCCTGTGTTTCCGCGAAACACCTGTCTAAAAACTAGAGAAGTTATAAGTAAACCGAATATAGTACGAGGACCAAGCCCTCTGTCCTGATGGACCCTGGACAACATACAATCCTTTGTATAAGTCCCTTGAGTCTGATAACTCATTCACTGTGTGTCGTAGGTTGAAAACTGTACTTATGGTTAAGAAGAATTACACCGTTGTTTAATGCACCTTACCTAACCATCCACTGATATAGGTAAATGTCGTAGACATAATTTCAGAAAGGTATATCTCACTCTATGAAAATAGACGTACAAATATATCAATTTGAAATTGGTGCATAACAGCGGATATTCAAAACCAATTATTTGCCGACCGGCAAACAGCCCAGGTGATTTCCTCAAATATCACCGATTACAACGAATCCCGATATAATGAGGATAATCACCCAATTTCCAATAACTTACTCCCACTCATCATCTGTAAAACCATACAGATGTGAGAATCGTACCTGGTAAATACATACCCTGGAGTAAGTATCTAATCGGGAAATCAGTTTTCCTTTAACATTACAAAGTGAAACTGAAACATTGAAATGTTCCGATGGGGTATTCTGGTATTCCTAGTAATGCCTCTTCCAGATTCACGACTGTAACCGTATAGTTCTTTGCCACCTCTCCAAATCCCTTCATATGTCTTTAGTCTTTACCTTCTGTACACCCCTTTAGGCCAAATGGTTTTCTTCCTTCCCTACCGTTCGGCACCAGCCTATGGTTTGGAAGAAGACTATCCAATAAGCATAATGGGTGTACTGTCCCAATCCTAGGAACACTCGCAATGAGAGAGGGTGAAGATAAAAGACAACCGAATAAACCTTATTCCTATTTCTCCTGGACCAGAATCCATCCCCGAACTGGAACAAGTTCCATTCGAGTTCGTATATAACTATACGATGGAGTATCCAAATAAACTGTGGATCTTCGTAGTGATACGGAGTGTCCTGGAGAAATACAAAGGTGATGTGGGAGTGGTAACGAAATATTTGGTTTGGTCGTGAATATCTGTTGCAATTTACTTTGCCCTCTTACTAATCCCTTGCTTTGTCTGAACTTAATACCTTCTGCACACCATCGTTATGCTAATTGGTTTTCTTCATTCCCTACCGGTCGGCACCAGCCTAAGGTTTGGAAGATGACAATCCAATTTGCGTAATAGGTGTACTACCCCTAAACCAAGGAGTACTCGTAGCCTGAGAGAGGGTAAAAGGAAAAGACAACTGAATAATCCTATCCGTTTTCTCCAGAACCGGAAACCATCCTCGAATAAATTCTTTCGAGTTCGTATCTAACCATACGATGGTTTTGTCCAATGGAAGTGGACGTTCGTAGTAATACGGGGTGTCCTGGAGAAAAGGGTAAAAGTAGGAGTGGCAATGAGGTCTGCAACTCTGACAATCCAAAAAGCCGGTGTTTAAGAAGGTTCGGTCAACTTGGTCACTGAGTCATAGTCTTAGGGTCGGGTCAATGGTCGCTGCCAAAGAGAGAGAGAAAAGAAACACTCAGCGTGCACTCTAACCTAGATCAGAATGGTCACCAATTTATCTAATCTGGAATCCTCCCACTGTACCTCAAATTCTCCTCCAAACCTGAAAGAAGAATTAGTCGGGATCACCCGAGGAGTAAACTAACTCATCAATGGGAATCGGGATCCAACTATCATCGCATGACAACGTGACGGAATTCGCTCACGGTGTCACACTCCAGAAGGTATGCGCATATCTGGCAAGTTTCAGTTCTTTTGAAACTCCCGATGTGATTTCTGCCCCATGCTCTTATGACCTTGGCGTGAGGTCAAAATATCATAAGTCACATGTCAAGTTCTGCCCATCATTATCCAGGTTAATTTGAATCCACCCGTACATACCCTTGACGTAGGCCAAAATAGTAGTACGACTGTCCCAAACCAACGCATCTATCTATGCAACAGATAAATACCCGGCAGCTACCAAACACTATGCCTTGGCATGAGGTCAAAATACATAGCTTGAATACTACCGAATATTTAACTGAAATGATGGAGGGCTACGAATGGTTTCTGGCGAAAACCTTTAACGTAATGAACTTTGATATCGTTGAAGGAACGGATAGCTTTTTGAAAATATAGTGACGAAAACCGTTGCTAAAGAGGTCACTCCCGGTGAAGGGATCTCGGCTCTTTCCCCGTAGAATGGGGTGCAGGATATTCCAAATGAATACCGTGATGCAAAGCAAAAGCAATCGGCTCTAGTGAAGTTAATGCCCTGACGCAAACTTTTTGTCCAAGGGGTCACTCCCGGTGAAGGGATCTCGGCCCTTGCCTCGTCGACTGAGGAGCAGGATATTCCAACTGAATACCACGATGCAAAACAAAAGTGAACGTCCTTGCAATAACAGCTTTTTGAAAAGTGTTCCAACAACATCAGATTAGGTTTGTTTTTAAACTTGCATTGATCCGAATCAATGCAGTCCCATCAATTGATCACACCAAAAAGAACGAAAATATACTGATGTACGTATATGCCATCCGCATTCGCCACTGGGTCCCGTCATTACCCGTTAGGTTAGCTAACTAACGACAGAGCGGGGACTGGACTAGCGCGGATGCAAAACATATACAACATCTACTAATATATATACCAATATATTATATTCGCTCAAGGCGTGAATAAAATGCAACATCACAGAGAAGTACAGCATCACATAAACAATACAGATATCTGGGATCCCCGGGTTTCACAGAGCCGCTGAAACCCGACGTTCCCCTGGTCGTGTGGATAGCCGTGCAATGAAATCCTAGACCCCTACGGGCGCGGCAAGTTACCCGCCAAAACCTGAAGCGAGGCAGCCCCCTTCAGCGCCGTGAATGGACCACCTAGCACTTCACGGAATCCGGTAACTTGGGCACCCCTCCTGGGTCAACCTGTACCCCCTACGAGTGCGGCGAATAGCCCGCCAATCCTAGAGTGAAGCCCCCTCCGTCCCAATGCCATGAGATGCGGGCTTGCTGCCCTCTAGAACCCGGCTATTCGTGCACCCCTCCGCGGGGTAACCCTAGTACAGAAAGTAAAATATACATACACCGGGTACATCGACCGCAACCAGGTCGTGCCCCAAAATAATAATACAAAAAGGCAGTGACGGCAGTCCACATGTCGGACGCTCGCCCCGCAATATCAAATGTACATAATACAACAAAACTGTACTAGCATTGCATCCAGGCTATCCCCCACGACCGATCCGCAACATCACAGCAAATACATAGAACATCAACGTGAAAGTCACGTTCGCAAATCCGTCTAACCGGGCTATAGCAGTTAGACCGGATTTACCGATCGAGTGACATTCACGGTCGCAGATATAATGTAAATACTGTGAAAAATGTGTTTAAAAAATTTCCGATTGATCAAACAATTAACAAGTGGGCCCCAAAGAAAACTGTAGCAGTTAAAGAAATTCTGGGCCCAATGTTATTATTCCAAAACCCCACTTTCCACCCCAGAAAGCCTCTGTAAAAAATTGGTGCAGTGATCCCCACAGTGTGCGGCGGAAGAGCGGCGGGAAGGGGGGTTGTGCGGCGGTTCCGCGCTCCCACTGTGGAGTCACTTCATCGAATTTTTACAGAGATCTTAGATTTTCCAGTACATCAATATTTTACAACCTGAAAATTTTTTCGAGACTAAAAATTTCCAACAGAAAACTGATGTGATCAAAATACGGGTTTTGGAACTTTTTGATCGATTGGAAATGCAAACACATTACACAAAGCTAGACTAAGTTAATGGCGAGGCTCTGATACCACTGTAAGTGCACGGCGGCGCCCCGGCCGTCAATCCGACGCCGGAATGCGGAAGCGGTGAAAAACTTAAATTTTGCGGACTTAGCAAACCGGCACCGCCGCGCACTATAACCCGGATCGAACCATTAACTAGTCCTAGCTAACTACAAGAATGGGAATAGAGATATACCGACGATCCAAGTCCTCCGGTCTTCTCGTCATGCTCCCGATCTCCTGCGGAAAAGTCCCGTCTCCTCCTCGTCGCCGGAAGTGCACCACATCGCCTACTTTGTTTACGGGCTCCCACCTCAATGCCGAGGCAACTCGGGCACGAAGCCGGCTACTCGACGTGCCCAAGATTCGTTGTAGAATTCGTAGAGAAGGAGTCTCACTTTTGGGGTAGTGGAGTTTTGCCATTTTGTGGAGGAAAAGAGAGCTTGGAGAGAAGTGGGAAAAATGTAGCATACAAAGAAAAATGAGAGTAACATTTTTCTCTTCACAAATGAAAATGAACCCTTGTCAATGGAATGGCCGGCCCCCCCCCATTTTGGTGTGATTGGAGAGAGAGAGAGAGTGGCTTGAACAATAATGCAAAGAGAAATGATGGCTTGTAAAGTCCAACACTCAACAACCATCTCCTCTCCCATCATCACAACCAAAGTCAAGAAAGCAAGGTAAGGTGCAACCATGATGAAGTCAAAAAGTCAAGCAAGGTCAAGGTAAGGTGAGCCATCATGATACAAGGAAATATGCAAAGACCCCCTTCCACAATTGCCTATTTGCAACAATGCAAATAAACCCTCCTCCACCAATCTTCGGCCAATGAACGGAACAATCGAAATTGGCCGAAACGGAAAGCAAACTGGCAACTCCAAAAACTGGTCCTGTAATAAATTACAGGAAAACCCCGATACTGTGCATACACACCCGCATCTGTATTTCGACCAAAATACAAATGCAATGAGACAAAATCTACACTGTACTATACTAGGATCCGGCTTATACCAAAGCCGGCTAGTAATATCTGTTCAATCCTGATCCGTGCAATACCGCACGTATCTGATCGAACCCTGCCATATAACCATACGGCCTATAGTACAAACTGTCCGATCCTGATCCGTGCAATACCGCACGTATCTGATCGGACCTTGCCATATCTCCATACGGCCTCTACAACCTTTCGCCCGAAAGCTGAGTAACTGAATGTGGGGGACTCTAAAGACTCGTCAACACCTTGGTTGTGGATTTAACCACTAGCACGTCAGAGGTATAAGCCAATACGTAACGGGCTACCAGGTACTGACTAAAAGGGATGTCTGTGAGCGAACTCAGCCTGACAACCCTACTGAGCCTGTCAGTGACAATATCCGTGCAGTCCGGTCCGTTCGTCTATGAGTATCGCATGGCGGGCCTAGGGGGTTGGTAAAAGTCAGACCCCCAAAAGCGGTACAAGTCGTGTCGGAGTGTAGCCCAGAACACCCTGAGATACTACTGGAATACCTACCAGTAAATCTCCTTGCCTTGGCCAAGGACTTTGTGTAATGGCTCTCCTAGACACAGCACGACCTCACCCCCAATACCGGGAGAGATGAACCCCTGAAGATACGCTCACTGCCTCCATGTGGCTCGGGACTGTACCCAACTAAAACCTGTTTGCACGACTCCTTTGAGCCGTGGTAGGGTAGTAATCAAAGTACAGTGGGAACTCACACGAGACAAATGACGATCCCCAGGTCGATGAACTAACCTGCACACATGTCACCAGGGAACTGCCATCTGACGTCTGGTATATGACCAACTAGCATGTTCCCGGCGAGTCCTGTCCGGTGTACTCATAACCCAATGAGCACCTGTATACATCTTAGGTGATCCAACTGACACCAGTGGCTTGTGAGACCGGCCACCGCCCCTCGTCGGGGTCTCGACTGTATACACTAGTCTACTAATGGAGTATCGATGCCCAGTCTCGAAACTCCCACGACTAGGGACCTTTTAAGGATAAGCTTATAGACCCCCAGCTCCCACTTATATGATCGCCCTCATACTGCTGGTGGTCAAGCAAGAATCCTAGGGGCTCTATCAACGTGTAATAGCGACGTGTCAGGTCACCTAAAGCAGTACACGATGATAAAGGTAAACTAGATAGCATACTATCATCTCGAGTAAGACTGTCCTACCGGGATAGGTCCTCCCTCAATCATTACAATCACGTACCTGTGACCTAATAATTGACTCTGAGGGCACTATCTCCAACAGGGTTCTCCTACAGTCACTTGGTCGGGGCTATGGAGTGAAGCTGTCTATTAAGTTTACCCGGCGAGTATCCGCGTACGCTACGTGATCGCGACGGACTTTTGATCACATCAAAATTCCGTGGCAACCGATCAAGTGAGACTAAACTGCTATGTTTATAACATTCATTTAGTTATCACATAACTACTTGTGAATTCCAATTATTGTATCACATTCCGTATAAATAGAAAATGTTAAACTTTCCGATCGAACAATCGAACACCCAAGTTTTCCCGAAACAGATCAACATATGAAACAAGTCTAACAACATTCCGTTCGTGCCTCAGTACCAACGGTCCAGCCGTAGAAGGGTCAAGCCAACGCCTCACATGTGGCACGCCGTACTACCCCAAACCCGAAGGTTCAAAGGGCAGTTCAAGACGGTCACATAATCGAGTTAAGGTTTGTGTCTTCTAGAGGGACCATCGCGTTACTTGCACTACTTAGAACGTCGTTAAACTACGGAAAAATCCAACACTTGGAAATTTCCCGACAGGGGAAAAGTTGGGTATTGTATCCAGTCGAACTTTTTAACATATTCTAAAATTTATCCGGAAAGCCACACAGACAAAATTTGATACCCCGATCGAAACACCGAATTCCCAAAACAACTCAGATTATTCAACACTTGAATAAAATTTTAAAAATATCCAGAGAGACCAACACTGGAAACTAGGAGTTACTGTGTAAACTTGGTCTCACAAAACGACAAAACAGCCGCCCTTCCGCCGCACGAGCCGCTCGTGCCGCGGAAGCGCGGCGCTTTAGTGGAATTAGGGCTACGGGTTACACAGTTACTCTTATATTTCCCTGCATGTTTTTCTGAATATTTTTAATGTGGACAAATCCCTGTTTTTAAAAATTGTACAGAGAGCAATTTTGTTTTGGAGTTCCGGGTTCGTTCGGACTTCAATTTCCGTCTGGACTTCGCCTAAGGCTCTAGCTAGGCTCTGATACCACTGCAGGGTTCCTAGGCACACTAGTGAGGTCTCCCAAGCCATCAACCATGGCATTTTCAAAAATTATGGTGCCTACAAACCCTAAACTACGGATCGATAACTAGATGTCTAGGCGAACAATGAACTAGTTAACAATTAACTAAAAGTTTAACGGAAATACAACCTTTGTAGATCCGGTCCTCCACCTCCACGGCTCCGCAACGAGGTCGTCTCCGCTGTCCAAATCAAATCCGGGCTCTAGAGTCGGCTTCGTCGGAGAATGGGCAAGCTAGGTCGTCGATGTCCATGCCGAAGATGATCTACGTCGAAGCATCGCAAGATCAAGCTCACAACTTCACCAAGTCAAGAAACTTGTGAAGTAAACACACTCTACTACTTGGCAAGAGGTAGAGGATGAAGAAATAGGAAGTGGGTTAACTTTAGAATTGGATTTCTCACCCAAAACATCAATCCACCATTGATGACCTCAAGCTTCTTCACTTTAAGCAAGGAAGAAGAAGAAGAAAGAAATTATGATAAGTTTTTAGAAAATGAAAAGAAAATGAATTCTTATCATAATGTTAACTAGAGTTAAGTGTAGAGAATGAATCATGGTTAGTGGGAATGGTTAGGGTTAAGGATGAGATAAGTATGGTTGACTTGAACAAAGCTTCATGAAGCTTCAACTAAAGAACAAAAGAAGCCACCATTCTTTTTCTCATTTCTTTTATTCATTTATCAAAAATAAAAAGCATAATTAAATAAGATAAATGAATAATAAATAATAAACCCTAACCATTTCATTAACCAAGGTTTAATCTTTACACTTGAACCCTAGCATGACATGTATCATCAAACATGATACAATCAAGTGCACAAAAGTATATCGCATATACAATGCGCACATCCGAGTGAGAAAATCCATCTTAAGTAAACCGACACTAGTTGATGCAAAGTAATATATCAAATATATAAATATGCATTAAATCATTAAATCAACACTTGATTCAATGATCCGGTCATGCGCACATAACCGACTGGTATCATTAGTAACATCTTATCGAATCAACACTTGATCCGATAACCCGGCTATATCGCATATAACCGATCAATGTCACATCGCGAGAATCGAATACAGTATCACATACTCGTATTATTCTCGGTCCCGCACATATCTCATATGCGCTCCTATTTCGTTTCTCTTGAGCCAGGAAACCTCTGTGTAGGACTCTAAAGACTCGTCAATACGCCGGCAGCAGATGATGATCATATCAAGCATCCACAAGCCGCAAGCGGTCTGCTAAACGTAACGGCCACCCGGGTATTGAGCGATCTGAAGATCGACGAGCAAGCCCGCTCACACTCCAGTGAATCCGACTAGTAACACTACCGTACAGTCCGGTCTGATCGTCTGATATGTCGCATATCTCGCCTAGGGGTGGTAAACGTCAGACCCCAATAGCTCAATAAGTCGTGTCGATATGAGGTCTATAACTGTTCGAGAAACTACTGGTAACACTTACCAGTAAATCTCAGCAACCCTGGCCAGGGATTTCCTGTTATAGCCAATCGAACACAGCGCAACATCAACCCCCATATACCGGGAGATACGAATCCCCTCCTATCGCTCATTGCCTCCATGTGACTCGGGACTGTACCCAAAAACCACCGTTTTGCACGCCCTCTTGGACGTGGTAAGATGGAAATCAAAGCACAGTGGGAACCACACGAGACTCTATGACGATCTCGGGTCAATAGACTACTCTGTACCAGTGTCACCAGAGAACTGCCATCTGACGTGAGGTATAATACCATCTGGGAGTTCTCGGCGAGTCCGTCCAGTGTACCCAGTCTCTACTGAGCACCCGTATATCATCTCTGATGTCAAACACCAATGGATATGGGATCATCCATCGCCCATCTACATGGGTCGAGAAGGTACACGCTAGTCTACTCTAGTATATCGATGTCCCGTCTCGATACACCTACGACTAGGGACTTTGAAGGATGTACTTATGGACTACCATGTCCCCACTAGTATGATCCGCATCATAGTCCAGGTAGTCAAGTACAGATCCTAAGGGCTTTACCAACATGTAACAGAGAGACAATCAGTATACACGTTAAGGTAAAGATCAACCAGATAGCATACTATCATGTCGAGCAAGAAAGTCCTCCCTATATATGTTCCAGCATCCACTACATTATACATCCTATGTACAGTAATGGCCTCTAGGGCATACATATAACTAACAGATGTATTCAGCCTCCATCGTCGAGTCTGCCACGGTTTCCTGCTTGGAACTCTTCCATCTAACCGCCCCTCCGTAAAGGGTAAAGACAAAACCCGACTGCGACTTAGAGTCGTCCTTATCACTCTGGAAGCTCGAATCGGTAAAGGACTCCACTTGGAGTTCTCCGATACCATACACTAAGAACATATCTCTAGTCCTTCGCAAGTACTTGAGAATGCTCTTCACAGCTGTCCAGTGACTCTCTCCAGGATCAGCTTGATACCTGCTCACTACACTTAGTGAGTATGCTACATCGGGTCTGGTACATAGCATCGCATACATGATAGAGCCTACTGCCGAAGCATAGGGTATCCCTTGCATGCGAGCTCTCTCCAAATCAGTCTTGGGAGACATCTCTTTGGAGAGAGTGACTCCAGAGATCGTGGGCATGTTCCCACGCTTGGACTCTTCCATACTAAACCTCTTTAGTATGGTGTCAATGTACCTGGATTGGGACAATCCCAAAATCCGTTTGGATCTATCTCTATAGATCCTGATTCCCAATATGCAGGAGGCATCACCAAGATCTTTCATTGAGAATCTTTGTGATAAGAAGAGCTTGACCGATTGCAGCATAGGAATATCATTTCCTATCAAGAGTATGTCGTCCACGTACAATACGAGGAAGACAACCTTACTCTCTGCCACCTTCTTGTAGATACAAGGTTCATCTGGATTTTTGACGAAATCAAACTCTTTGATAACGACGTCAAAGCAGATGTTCCAACTCCGCGATGCTTGCTTTAATCCATAAATGGATTTAAGCAGCTTGCACACCTTCCCGCTGCTCCCACTGTCTACGAAGCCCTCTGGCTGAGTCATGTACACGCACTCTTCTAAATCACCATTTAGAAAGGCGGTCTTAACATCCATTTGCCAGATTTCGTAGTCATGAAAGGCAGCAATGGCAAGCATGATTCGGATGGATTTAAGCATAGCCACTGTAGAAAAGGTTTCGTCATAGTCCATACCTGGTCTTTGACGAAAACCCTTTGCTACAAGTCTAGCTTTGAAAGTCTCCACTTTCCCATCTACACCAAGTTTCTTCTTAAAGATCCACTTGCTCCCAATGGGTTTTACCCCTTCAGGAGCAACTTCCAAAGTCCATACTTTGTTGGTGTACATGGAATCCATCTCGGACCGCATAGCATCCAGCCATTTCACTGAGTCCCCACTCGTGATGGCCTGCTCGAAGCTAGTTGGGTCATCATCCTCCATGATGCAATCCTCGCTCCCACCGTCCATGAGAAAACCGTAGTATCTCTCAGGTTGGCGAGGAACCCTACTAGATCGGCGGAGTGGCTGGGGTTCATCGGGAACTATGGAATCCTCTGGTTCCACCAGATCTTCTGTTGTAGCTTGTGCAGCTGGAACCTCTTCCAGTTCTACCTCATGACCACTAATCTCTTTTTCAAGAAATTCCTTTTCTAAAAAGGTGGCATGCCGAGAAACAAACACTCTTTGTTCCTCAGGGTGGTAGAAGATATACCCTCGCGAATGTTTGGGATATCCAATAAACTTACACAGAATGGACCTTGCCGTGAGTTTGTCCGGATTTTGCGTTTTTACATAGGCCGGACAACCCCATATCTTAACATAATTAAGATATGGTCTCTTTCCTTTCCATATCTCATATGGAGTGGTCGGCACGGTTTTGGTGGGAACCATATTCAATAGGTCTGCAGCTGTTTCCAGTGCATATCCCCAGAAGGAAATAGGTAACTCAGCTGTGCTCATCATAGAGCACACCATATCTAATAGGGTGCGGTTCCTTCGTTCTGATACACCGTTGTGCTGTGGTGTATATGGAGGAGTCAGCTGAGAGAGAATCCCATTCTCTTTTAGGAAGTCCAGGAATTCATTGCTTAAGTATTCTCCTCCTCGATCAGAACGTAGGATTTTAATACTTTTTCCGGTTTGGTTCTCAACTTCTTGCTTATATTCCCTAAATTTCTCAAAAGCTTCTGATTTGTGTTTCATCAGGAACACATACCCGAACCTAGAGAGATCGTCAGTGAATGTAATGAAGTATGAAGAACCATCCCTGGCATGTGTAGACATGGGACCGCATACATCACTATGTATTAGTCCTAAGAGTTCGGTAACTCTTTCTCCGTGTCCCGTAAACGTAGTCTTGGTCATCTTGCCTTTGAGACATGACTGGCAAGTGTCATAGGATGAAAATTCAAACGGATTTAAATATCCATCCTTATGCAACTTAGCTAGTCGTGTCGCATTGATGTGACCCAGTCTACAATGCCACAAGAAGGATTCGTTGAGTTCAGAACTCTTCCTCTTGTGTGTGTTTGTTATGCTCAGAACTGTTGATTGATTTAGAACATAAATGCCATTGCACAATGTGCCTGATCCAACCAACTTTTGGTTATGGAAAATGTTCATAACATTGTCCTGTAATACAAAATTATATCCTTCTTTACTTAGCAAAGAAACCGATATAATGTTGCATATCAGGTTCGGCATGTAATAGCATTCGTTCAGAACCAATGTATTACCAGTTGGTAATACAAGGTGATATTCCCCGACAGTCTTAGCTGCAACAATTGCACCATTTCCAACTCTAATGTCTTTATCACCTTCTCCAAGTTCTCTACCTTTCCTTAGCCCATTTAACTGATTACATATATGGGATCCCGACCCGGTATCCAATACCCAGGACGTAGAGCAAATGGAGAAACAGTTCTCAGTAACGAACACACCCGAAGAAAATGCATCAACATGTACTTTCTTCATTCGGGTGGCATGGGAATCCTGGTATTCCCCTATATCCTGTTCATTCCTATAACTCTTATAAGAAAGAACGGAACCAACGTTCCCCAGCACAGTATAACATGCTGGTTCGGTCAATACATCCATATTATTATCTTTATTAAGGCATGAAATGGTCGCTACCTGGAGAGAGAGAGAAAAAAACACTTTAGCGTATGCTCGTGCAAGATCAGATTGGTTATTATGTTATCTAATCAGGATGGCTCCCACTGCTTTTTATCAAATCTTCCTCCAAACCCTAAAAGGAAAGACTAGCCGGGATTAATTACACACTACAAGTTCGCCAATCTTTCAGCCAGGCCAGTGTCGGTACTTTGAGGGAGGTCCCCCGTGCTTTCGCACGAACCTAATTAATGTAAACCTCGTTTTTCCAGAGGCGTAACCTTGTTAACACCTTTCTAGACACCTACTTGATCGGCTAATTGCACTGTGTAAAACTCTCCCAGGAGTAACTCTTACTCGCAGTAGGTATCGGGATCCAACTATCTCATAGAAGGTATGCAATCTCATTGCAAATTTCAACACTTGAAATTCCCGATAATGCTTTTGCCCCTAGCGTGCTATGACCTTGACACAGGCCAACAAACCATAGTGCGCTAGTCAAGTTCAACCCGTCATTTCCTGATTGTACGACCCTTGACGCAGGCCAACAAAGTCGCACGACTACCCTAATCCAATCTGCATCATATGCATAAGCAGATAAATACTAGTTAGCTACCGCACACTACGCCTTGACGCAGGCCAACAAACGTAGCACGAATACTAACTACTACTCATCTGAAATGACGGAGGGCTACGCCAGGTTTTTCTGAAAACCATGAGCGTAATGAACTTGATATCGTTGTAGAATCAAATGAAGTTTTAAAATGGAGTGATTTTGAGGCTTTTCCAGTTTTGCTAAAGGAGTCACTCCCGGTGAAGGGATCTCGGTCCTTTCCTCGTCGAATGAGGTGCGGGATATATCATATATATCACTGTGCAAAGCAGAAACTATAAAAGCAATCAAAAAAAAACCGAGTGTGTAGTATCTGCCAGTTATTGCTAAAGGAGTCACTCCCGGTGAAGGGATCTCGGTCCTTTCCTCATCGAATAAGGTGCGGGGTATATCATATATACCGCTATGCAAAGCAAGAACTGTAGGTACCTGTTTTATTTAAAATCTGATTCTACAACATCTTAGGTTTCTTTTCTTTCATTAATCACATTAATGAAGTCCCATCATTTAAATACCTAAACATCACAGATAGATATGACGTACACTTATGCCATCCGCATTTGCCTCGATGTCCCCTCGTGCACCGTTAGGTTAGGTAACTAACGACAGAGCAGGGCAGGGCTAGCGCGGGTATAAAACATAAGTAACATTTATATAATATATCATATATACTATATACTATATCCATCACAGAAACATCACATGATCTCATCACAGATATCGCAGCAGAATAAACATATGAAATATTGGATATACTAGGACGTCCGTGTTTTCAATACGAGCCAGTATAAAACACGGATTCCACGGTCGTGATGAATAGCCAATCCCACACCCCTAGACCCCTACGAGAGCGGCAAGCAACCCTGCCAATTCTAGGGTTAGGAGACCCGGACTCGACTCCTCGAGTTGGTCTCCCACTGGACCCCAGAACCCGGTTACTTGTGCTCCCCTCCTTGGGTCTATCCTAATGCGGAAAAGTAAATAATATACAACGGGTGACAACTTCCGCTATCTGGAAGCGCCCCAAATAAAAGAATATTACATACAAGTTTTTACATGAATGAAAATGAAAAACACTCATCTCACATAAAAACCCCCGGCTATTCGAATACGACGATCCAATATAACATATCCAGCAACACATAACATCACATGTCATCAACGTAAGTAAGTATGCATACCCCAATTGTCGTTGACGTATAGCAACGAAACCGGCGATATGAACATACTACACTTACGGTCACAGAAAGGAAAGTGTAAAACTACAACAATTGGAATCCGCAACTTCTTTAGACATCGCATGCCTAACAGATATAAATCCCGCATTTTAGTCTCATTATCGAAAACTCTTTTCAATATCATATGGGACTAAATTGCTAGATTTATAACATTCATTCAGTTATCATATAACTGTTTGTGAATTCCAATTATTGTATCTAATTCCGGATAAATAGAATATATTAAACTTTCCGATCGAACACTCGAACACCCAAGTTTTCCCGACACCGATCAACACATGAAATAGGTTCAAAGACATTCACTTCATACCTCAGTACCAACGGTCCAGCCGTAGAAGGGTCAAGCCAACGCCTCACATATGGCACGCCGTACTGCCCCAAACCCGAAGGTTCAAAGGGCAGTTCAAGACGGTCACATAATCGAGTTAAGGTTTGTTGTCTTCTAGAGGGACCATCGCGTTACTTGCACTACTCAGAACGTCTTTTAACCACAGAAAAATACAACACTTGGGATTATTCCGGCAGGGGAAAACCTGGGTATTTATATCCGGTCGAACTCTTTAACATATTCTACAGTTATCTGGAAAAACACTTAGACAAAATTTGATAACCCGATTGAATAAACGAATCCCCAAAGCAACCCCAAAATAGACTTCTGTGAAGTCACAATAAAAATGCCCAGAAAATATAATATACAAATATATGAATTACTGTGAATTAAAAATTAAAAAAGGGAACAGTACCGCCGCGGAACCGCCGCGAATGCACAGCTCGTGCCGCGGTTCCGCGGTGGAAAAGTCGTACCAAGCCCTCGAATTTCACAGTATTTCATATAACACCCTGCATGATTTTCTGAATATTTTTAATTGACAAAAATCCAAAATTTCGGAAAATGTCCAGAGAGCACCTTGGAAATTAGGGTTTCGGGACAATCGGGTTTCAAACATCGTCTAGACTTCGCCTAAGGCTCTAGCTAGGCTCTGATACTAGTGAAAGGTTCCTAGGCACCCTATAGTGGTCTCACAAGGCATCGAACATGCCAATTTAAAATTTTTGGTGCCGAGAAACCCTAGACTACGGATCTTAAACTAGATGTTTAGGCGAAACGGAAAACTAGTTAACTATTTAACTAAAGTTGAGATGCTACAACCTTTGTAGATCCGGATTTCCGCCTCCTTAGCTCCACGTGGTCATGTCCTCGCTGTCCATCATGAATTCTCGACTCGATCATCGGCTTCATCGGGAAAACAAGCGGAATAGGTCGTCGGCTTTGTGTCAAAGACGATCTACGTCGAGGTTGCACAAACTCAAGCTCCGACTTCACAAACTTGTGAAACTTGTGAAGTAAACACCCAAAACAACTTGGCACGAGGTAGAGGGTGAAGAAATAGGAGGTGGGTTCACTTTAGAATTGGATTTATCTCACTAGATCTCAAGTTTCCATTGTTGTAGCAAGCTTGAAGAAGAAGAAGAAGATGAGCTAGTTATGATAAGTTATGATAAAAAGAAAATAGAAAATCAAATACTTATCATAACTAAACTAGGGTTAAGTGTAGAGAATAAACCATGGTCACTTTAGAGGGTTAGGGTTAAGCATGAAGATAAGGATGGTTACAAAAGTCAAAGCTTCATGAAGCTTCAACTTAAAACAAAAAGAGCCACCATTCTCATCATAATCCATTTCAAATAAATAAATAAACAAATAAATGAATAACTAAATATGCAAAATCCTAATTATCATAATAACCATGGTTTAATTCTATTCACTTAACCATATGATCAAGTATCATCAAACATGATACAAAAAGATGCACAAAAGTATATCACATATACAATGTGCAATCCAAGTGAGAAAAATCCGTTTAAAGTGAACCAATACTAGTTAATGCAAAGTAATATATCAAATATATAATTATATATTAAATCATTAAATCAACACTTGATTCAATGATCCGGTCATGTCGCACATAACCGACTAGTATTCAATGTATCGATTTATCGAATCAATGATTCGATAATTAGGTCATATCGAATATAACCAATCGAAACATATATCGCGAGAATGAAATGCGGTATCACATACACGCATCATTCTCGGTCCTGCACATATCTCATATGCGCTCCTATTTCGTTTCGCTTGAGCCAGGAAACCTCTGTGTAGGACTCTAAAGACTCGTTAATACGCCGGTAGCAGATGATGATCATATCAAGCACCCACAAGCCGTAAGCTGTCTGCTAAACCCAATAGGGGTGGTAAACGTCAGACCCCAATAACCCGATAAGTCGTGCTGATGTGAGGCTCGTAACGGGTCGAGAAACTACTGGTAACACTTACCAGCAAATCTCTGATCAGCCCTGGCCAGGGACTTCCCTGTTACGGCCAATCGAGCACTGCGCAAGATCAACCCCCAATACCGGGAGAGACGAAACCCCTCCTATCGCTCATTGCCTCCATGTGACTCGGGACTGTGCCCAAAGACCACCGTTTTGCACGCCCTCATGGACGTGGTAAGGTGGAGATCAAAGCACAGTGGGAATCACACAAGACTCTATGACGATCTCGGGTCTACAGACTAACCTGTACAAGTGTCACCTGAGAACTGCCATCTGACGTGAGGTATAATACCATCTGGGAGTTCTCGGCGAGTCCGTCCAGTGTACTCAGTCTCCACTGAGCACCCGTATACCATCTCTGATGTCAAACACCAATGGATATGGGATCATCCATCGCCCATCACATGGGTCGAGAAGCGTATACGCTAGTCTACTCTGGTATATCGATGCCCCGTCTCGATACACCCACGACTAGGGACCTTGAAGGATGTACTTATGGACTACCATGTCCCCACTAGTATGATCTGCATCATAGTCCAGGTAGTCAAGTACAAATCCTAAGGGCTTTACCAACATGTAACTATAAGACAGTATAAAGAGACTAGTGTACAGGTTAAGATAAATAGCAACCAGATAACATACTATCATGTCGAGCAAGAAAGTCATCTCTATATATGTCCAAGCATCCAATATAATATACATAATCTGTACAATACTGGCCTCTAGGGCATACATACAACTAACACTGAGTCGTGCAAACAGGTGGTTTTTGGGTACAGTCCCGATTCACATGGAGGCAATGAGCGATAGGAGGGGATTCGTCTCTCCCGGTATTGGGGGTTGATGTTGTGCTATGCTCGACTGGCCATAACTGGAAATCCCTGGTCAGGGTTGCTGTGATATACTGGTAAGAGTTATCAGTAGTTTCACGCTTGTTATGGACCTTACATCGGCATGACTTATCAAGCTACTGGGGTCTGACGTTTACCACCCCTAGGCGAGATATGCGACATATCAGACGAACAGACCGGACTGTAAGGTAAGTGTTGCTGGTTGGATTCACAGGAGTGTGAGCGGGCTTGCTCGTTGATCTTCTGATCGCTCAATACCCGGGTGGCCGTTATATTTAGCAGACCGCTTGCGGCTTGTGGGTGTTTGATATGATCATCACCTGCTGCCGGCGTATTGACGAGTCTTTAGAGTCCTACACAGAGGTTTCCTGGCTCAAGCGAAACGAAATAGGAGCGCATATGAGATATTTGCGGTACCGGGAATAATACCAGTATGTGATACTGAATTCTATTCTCGCGATTCGTATCATCGGACGGTTATATATGATATAGCCGGGTTCTCGAATCAAATGTTGATTCGATACATTGATACACTTGATATTAGTCGGTTATATGCAGTATGACCGGATCATTAAATAAAGTGTTGATTTATTGATTTAATGTATAATTATATATTTGATATATTACTTTACATTAACTAGTAATTGTTCACTTAAGATTGATTTTCTCACTTGATGTGCACAAGTAGTATATGTGATATATTTCTGTGCACTTGATTGTATCATGTTTGATGATACATGCAAACTTGGGTGTGTGTATGCTTTACACTATGTTTAGTTAATGGTTAGGGTTTCATTTGCCTTATTTATTTTATTTATTCATTTTGTCAAAAACAAATATGGTGTCTTGCTTTGTTTTACTCTTGAAGCTTCATGAAGCTTTGAAAGTCTTACCATTTTGTCTTATCCCTTAAACCTAACCATTTATCTAAAGCCTAATTTATTCTCTACATAAGTTACACTAACCCATGGTTGCTATATGATAATTATCACTTGATTTTCTATTTTTATTATTCATTTTTCTTCATCCTTTTCTTCTTTTTCTTCTTCATGAAGAGAAGAAACCTTTGCTAGAAATTTCCAAGTAATGAATCCAAGTGAGAAATCCAAATCTAAAGTGAACCCACTTACTATTTCTTCATCCTTTACCACTTGCCATGTAGTAGAGTGTGTTATCTTCACAAGTTCCATGACCTAGTGAAGGTGGAGCTTGAGTTTGAGTCGCCTCGACGTAGATCATCTTCGGCATCGTAGTCAAAGACATAGCCCGCCCTTTTCTCCGATGAAACCGATGCTAGAGTCCAGGATCCAATGATCGTAGTGGAGGGACGTCATCACGGAGCTAAAGAGGTGGAGGACCGGATCTACAAAGTTTGTAGTCACTTTCACTTTATACCAAAGTAGTTTGCTTGCGTGTTTCGCCTTACCTCTAGTTAACGATCTAGTATAGGGTTCTTTGGCACAAAGAAAAATTTGATTTTGGCATGGTTAATCACTTGTAGAACCTCATTAGTATGCCTACGAACCCTACAAGCACGACCTCACCCCCAATACCGGGAGAGACGAACCCCTGAAGATCCGCTCACTGCCTCTATGTGGCTCGGGACTGTACCCCACTAAAACCTATTTGCACGACTCATTTGAGTGTGGTTGGGTAGTAATCAAAGTACAGTGGGAACTCACACGAGACAAATGACGATTCTCAGGTCGATGAACTAACCTGCACACATGTCACCAGGGGACTGCCATCTAACGTCAGGTATAAGACCAACTAGCAGGTTCCCTGCGAGTCCTGTCCGGTGTACTCATAAGCCAATGAGCACCTGTATACATCTTAGGTGAACCAACTGACACCAGTGGCTTTTGAGACCGGCTACCACCCCTCATCGTGGTCTCGACTATATACACTAGTCTACTCTGGAGTATCGATGCCCTGTCTCGAAACTCCCACGACTAGGGACCTTTTAAGGATGTGCTTGTAGACACCAGCTCCAACGTATATGATCGCCCTCATAATGCTGGCAGTCAAGCAAGAATCCTAAGGGCTCTATCAACGTGCAATAATAACTTGTAAGGTCACCTAAAGCAGTACACGATGATAAAGATAAACCGGATAGCATACTATCATCTTGAGCAAGACTGTCCTACCGGCATAGGTCTTCTTTCAATCATTGCAATCACGTGCCTGTGATCCAATAATTGACTCTGAGGGCACTATCTCTAACAATCTCCCACTTGCACTCAAGGCTAATTATTGCGATGTCGCATACTCACAGCCTGTGTGATACCGAACACCCAGCTCCTGTACTAATCAATCTCACAAAACCCGTTCGCGAAACTAATGCGTTCGAGGAATAGCCTCAGTGAGTGGATCCGCTCAAATGTTTCTTTCTATGTCTCTCTTTATCTCATGCTCGCGGATAAAGCCATCTCCCGAAATGAGCAATACCTGTCTTAGAGTATGTCTGGATATCTGATGGGACCTAGTTCATAAATGAACTCCAAATCCAAACTTCTCAGACTGTATCGTCAACTGAACTTAATCAGTATCCTGCGCCATGCCTCCCTCAGTATCCGTTTGGACCACCTGTCCAAAATACTGCCCCTTGTCTGAGGGAAAAGTATAACTCTGATAGTCACTCTGTCATCCAGGTCACCTTGGAAGCCTGAAATGATAACCGTCTCCCGAATTAGGCTGCCGTTATCATATCCCTAGAACATCCACTTATGTTCTAAATTTTCTTCCTAATGTTTCTCAAGGACTGGATCAATATCACCTTATTGCATCTAGTGCAAAAACAACATCTATATCCTATGTGGAGAAACCACTGTGTGACAACCAAAGTATAACCGATCGTAGTATAGGAATTTCACTTCCTACTCTATGTATGTCATCCAAATACCAGGATATCACACTCTACTACCTTCTTAACAGATCCATCCCCTATTCTGATGAAGTCAAACCTATGACTGTCACATCAGAAATAGATGATCTATCTCCGCTATATTTGCTTTAGTCTATAAATAGACATAAGCCACTTGTCCACTATGCTTCCGCTGCTCCCACTGACTATGACAACCCTCTGGCAGAGTCATATACGCGTGCACTTCTAAAGCTAGTTCAGAACGACGCTATACTCATCCTCCTGCCGGGTCTCATAGCCTGGAACAACAGTAGTGTCAAGTTCGGGTAAACAAGAACCTCCCTGTCACCGTCTTTGAGCATACCGAAGTACCTCTCGAGTGCCTGAGGTTACCCATCATGTCTGCGGAGTGGCTAATGGAATGTCAAACTAGATCGAATCTTTAGGTTCTTATCAAATCTTCAGTAATCGTTTGCGGTTCTGGAATCACTTCCAGTTCTACCATACTCCCACTACTGTTTTCTAAAAAAATCCATTTTTATTAAACCTGTGGCGAGTCTAGAACAATATCACTGTTGATCTTCCAGATGGTAGAAAGTCAACCATCATCATAGCCTGGGTCAACCCACAAACAGCCATTACAGAAACGTGCCTCAAGTTATCCAGAGTCTGGTTTTAAGCATAAGCCAGACAACTCCACATACCTTAACATCATTAAGATACGAACTGTTCTATATCCAATACAGAAACAGTGGCACTGATTTCATTGGAACCAGATTCAAATCATGAAACTATCTCCAGTGCATGTCAACTAAATGGAGAGAGGCTGACCAGCATTACTCAACTTAGGAGTACTTCCAATTATGAGTAACCTGAAAGAGAAGCAAGTTCTCTTAATCATTACTATTAACTGAATACCATACATAAGTATCTACATCTTCGATCACCTTGAAGAATCTTGATACTTGCAGTACCTGGTTCTTTACTCTATTCTTATACCTATAACTTCTCAAAAATTGGACCTTGCATTTCTACGAAACACATGTCTAAGAACTAGAGAAGTCACAAGTAAACAGAATATAGTACGAGGACCATCCCCTCTGTCCTAGTGGACACTAGACAATATACAATACTCTGTATAAGTCCCCTGAGTTTAATAACTCAAACCCTGTACGTCGTAGGTTAAAAACTGTACTTATGGTTAAGAAGAATTGCACCGCTGTTTAATGCTCCTTACCTAACCATCCACTGATATAGGTAAATGTCATGTACATAATTTCAAAAAGGTATATATCACTCTATAAAAATAGACGTACAGATATATCAATTTGAAATCGGTGCACAACGACGGATATTCAAAACCAAATATTTTCCGTCCGGCAAACAACCCTGGCAATTTCCTCAAATATCACCAATTACAACGAATTCCGATATAATGAGGATGATCACCTAATTCCCAATAACTTACTCCCACTCATCATCTGTAAAACCATACAGATGTGAGAATCATACCTGGTAAATGCATACCCTGGATCAAGTGTCTAATTAGGAAATCAGTTTTCTTTTAACAGTACATAGTGAAACTGAAACATTGAAATGTTTCGATGGGGTTTCCGGGTATTTCTAGTAATGCCTTTTCCATTATCCAGATTCACAACTGTAACCGTATACTTCTTTGCCATCTCTCCAGATCCCTTTATATGTCTTTAGTCGTTACCTTCTGTACACCCTTTTAGGCCAAATGGTTTTCTTCCTTCCCTACCATTCGGCACCAGCCTATGGTTTGGAAGAAGACTATCCAATAAGCATAATGGGTGTATCGTCCTAATCCTTGGAGCACTCGTAATGCGAGAGAAGGTGAAGATAAAAGACAACCGAATAAACCATATTCCCATTTCTGCTGAACCAGAATCCATCCCCGAACTGGAACGAGTTCCTTTGGAGTTCATATATAACCATACGATGGAGTATCCAAATAACTGTGGATCTTCGTAGTGATACGGAGTGTCCTGGAGAAATACAAAGTTGATGTAGGATTGGCGAAGAAATATTTGGTTTGGTCATGAATAGCAGTCGCAATTTACTTTGCCCTCTTACTAATCATTTTATTTGTCTTAACTTAATCCCTTCTACACACCTTTTAGGCTAAATGGTTTTCTTCATTCCCTACCGGTCGGCACTTGCCTATGGTTTGGAAGAAGACTATCCAATTTGCGTAATAGGTGCACTGTCCTAATCCAAGGAGCACTCGCAACCTGAGAGAAGGTAAAAGGAAAAGAAAACTGAATAATCCTATTCGTTTTCTTCAGAACCAGAAACCATCCTCGAATAAATTCCTTCGAGTTCGTATATAACCATACGATGGTTTTATCCAATGGAAGTGGACGTTCGTAGTAATACAGGGTGTCCTGGAGAAAAGGGTAAAAGTAGGAGTGTCAATAAGGTATGCAACTCTGACAATCCAAAAGCCAGTATTCAAGAAGGTTCAGTTAACTTGGTCACTGATGTTAGTTGTATGTATGCCCTAGAGGCCAGTATTGTACAGATGATGTATATTATATTGGATGCTTGGACATATATAGAGATGACTTTCTTGCTCGATATGATAGTATGCTATCTGGTTGCTCTTTATCTTGACATGTATACTTGTCTCTTTATACTGTCTTATGGTTACATGTTGGTAAAGCCCTTAGGATGCCTACTTGACTACCTGGACTATGATGCGGATCATACTAGTGGGGACATGGTAGTCCATAAGTACATCCATCAAGGTCCCTAGTCATGGGTGTATCGAGACGGGGCATCGATATACCCGTGTAGACTAGCGTATATGCTTCTCGACCCTTGAGATGGGCGATGGATGATCCTATATCCATTGGTGTTTGACATCAGAGATGGTATACGGGTGCTCAGTGGAGACTGGGTACACTGGACGGACTCGCCGAGAACTCCCAGATAGTATTATACCTCACGTCAGATGGCAGTTCTCAGGTGACACTTGTGCAGGTTAGTCTGTAGACCTGAGATCGTTATAGAGTCTCGTGTGATTCCCACTGTGCTTTGATTTCCACCTTACCACGTCCATGAGGGCGTGCAAAACGGTGGTTTTTGGGTACAGTCCCGAGTCATATAGAGGCAATGAGCGATAGGAGGGGTTTCGTCTCTCCCGGTATTGGGGGTTGATGTTGCGTTGTGCTCGATTGGCCGTAACAGGGAAGCCCCTGGCCAGGGCTGATTAGAGATTTACTGGTAAGTGTTACCAGTAGTTTCTCGACCCGTTATGAGACTCACATCGGCACGACTTATCAGTTATTGGTTTCTGACGTTTACTACCCCTAGACTTGATATTCGACATATCAGACGAAGAGACCGGAATGCACGGTAGTGTTGCCGGTTGGCTCGACGGGAGTTGTAGCAGGTTCGCTTGTTCTCTTCTGATCATTCAATACCCGGGTGGCCGTTGCGTTTAGCTGACCGCTTGCGGCTTGGGGGTGCTTGATATGATCATCACTCACTGCCGGCGTATTGACGAGTCTTAGAGTCCTACAAAGGAGTTACCTAGTCCAGGCGAAACGTTGTGGTGTGCGTATGCGATATGCGCATGGACCCGATTAAAATGCGCGTATAGGATACCGTATATTGATCGGGCGGCTTGCTTTTGGTGGGGTCGTATGTGATATGGCCGGATTGATAAATCAAGTGTTGATTTATCATTTAACCATTAGTTTCTCACTAGAAATCCTTTCTTGTGTTTGATGAATGTATGCATGCATGTATGCTTTCTTTATAGATTCATGCACATATGGATGTGCATACATACATACATACATACATACGACATCTATCATGGTTATTTATACATAGAAAATGGTGGCAATATAAGACTCATACCATGGTTTATATTATGGATTTTTATTTCTATTTATGCTAAAACAAAAGAAAAGAGATAAGATTAAATCATGGAAAAGTTTCTACACTCTTCTTTTGACCTAACCATGTTCACCTACCTTTTGACCATGGTTTAATCTTTCTCTTGTGTTTTAACTAAAGTAAAATTAAATATCCATAAAAGATAACCATGGTTTGAGATGAAGAAGGAAAATATATATAGTTATATTTTACTTTTTCTCATGTGAGTTATTCTTCTCTTCTTCTAAAAATAGCCATCATCTTCTTCAACCTTGATCTCTTGCTCTCTAGAATTTTCAAGTGAGCAAAATACTCAACAAGATAGGATTTTGAAGTGAGAAAGAGAACCACAACACCATTCTACAGAAGTTTAGTCCACTTGTTTAAAGTGTTAGCTTCGATTTTCATTCTTGATCTTGCGAAGTTGCTAGCTTGGACAAAGCAGACTCCGGGTGGTTCATCCGTGACCTAGAGGAGTTCAAGTGGAGCTTTTCCAAACACCAATTAGCTAAGGAGTCTAGCGTAGGGAGCTACAAAGGTTGTACTCCCAAAACCCTAGCTTTTCTTTCATGAGATGATATGCAAATTTTGAAACCCTAATTTTTCTAGGAACGATTCTTTGTTTGTTAACTTAGCACCCTAAAAATTCAATCTTTGGTACATGTTATGCTTCCATACCCTTCATGAGGTGCTAGGTTAACCCAACATTGGTATCAGAGCCAACCTAGAACATTAGGCGACACTTTAACGAAGTAAAAACTCCGAACGAACCGAAATACGGCTTTTTAAATCGCTCCCTGGACATTTTTTAAAATCTGGATATTTTCAGAATTAAAAATATGCAAAAAATTCAGCAGGTAAATGTAAGAATTACTGTGAAAAACGATGCCATGAACAGTTAGTTCCACCGCGGAACCGCGGCAATAGCCTGCTTAGGCCGCGGTTCCGCGGCTGTTCTGTTGCTTCATCGTGTCGTTTTTGTACAGTAACTAATATATCTGCTTTTATATTGTTTTGGAGTATTTTTAATCTGAATTTAGTACTATAATTTCTGGAGATGGTTTTGGACTCGACGATTCGATCAGAATTTTTATTTCGTTGTTTTCCTGGTAAATTAGAAACTGTTGAAGTGTTCGAACGAGTATCATTTGCTCACTATTCACGGGGTTTAAATATTTTGGAGATACGTGCAAGTTTTGTGGTGGATCCTCTAGAAGTCAACAAACCTTAACTCGATTATGTGAGCGTCTTGAACTGCCCTTTGAACCTTAGGGTTTGGGGCAGTACGGCGTGCCACATGTGAGGCGTTGACTTGACCCTTCTAAGGCTGGACCGCTACTACTGTGTCACACTCCAGATTTTTGAACTCCGCTCAAGTGTTGAGCTTTAGAGAATTTTGGGTATTTGATCATTCGGTCGAAAACATTAATACTGTCTATTTATCTGGAATGTGATACAATATGTGGAATTCATATCGTTAGGCATGAAATACGAAGTATGTGATATTTCGCATTTACGATGTCTAAAGAGAATGTGGATTCCAAATATTGTAGTTTTACACTTTCTTTTCTGTGACCGTAAGTGTAGTATGTCGGTATCGCCGGTTTCGTTGCTATACATCACCGACAATTGGGGCACGCATACTTACTTACGTTGATGATATAAGATATTATATGTTGCTGAGATATGATGTGCAGGATTGTCGCGATTGAATAGCCAAGGTTTTTTTTGTGAGATGAGAGTTTTATATTTTCATTCATGTAAATTCAAATGTAATGTAATATTCTTTTATTTGGGGCAATTCCGGGTTGAGGTTGATGCCACCAGTGTTGTATATTATTTCCTTTTCCGCATTAGGATGGACCCAAGGAGGGGAGCACAGGTGACCGGGTTCTGGGGTTCAGTGGGATGCCATCTCGAGAAGTCGAGACCGGGTCTCCTAAACTCCAGAATTGGTAGGGTCGCTTGCCGCTCTCGTAGGGGTCCAGGGTGTGGGCTTGGCTATTGATCGCGACTATGGAATCCGTATTTTCTATTGTTGGCTAAATACTAAATACGGACGTCCTAATATATCCTACATTATATCTATGTTTCAGCTGCAATATCTGTGATGTGATCATGTGATGTGCTGTGATAGATACTGCATATATTATATATGATATATTATATAGACGTTACTTATGTTTTACACCCGCACTAGCCCTGCCCTGCTCTGTCGTTAGTTACCTAACCTAACGGTGCACGAGGGGACATCGAGGCGAATGCGGATGGCATAAGTGTATGTCGTATTTATCTATGATGTTTAGGTGACTTAAATGATGGGACTTCATTAATGTGATTAATGAAAGAAAAGAAACCTAAAAGATATTGTAGAATCAAATTTTCAAATAAAAGGGTAGCTACAGTTTTGCTTTGCATAGCGATATATATGATATACCCAGCACCTTATTCGATGGGGAAAGAGCCGAGATCCCTTCACCGGGAGTGACCTCTTTAGAAAAACTTGCAGATGCTACAACACTCGGTTTGACTTTTGACTGCTTTTGGAGTTTTGCTTTGCATAGTGATATATATGATATATCCCGCACCTTATTCGATGAGGAAAGAGCCGAGATCGCTTCACCGGGAGTGACCACTTTAGCAAAACTAATAAAAGCCTCAAAATCACTCCATTTCAAAATTCATTCGATTCTACAACGATATCAAGTTCATTACGCTCATGGTTTTATGAAAAACCTGCGTAGCCCACCGATATTTCAGATAGATATTACATAGTATTCATGCTACGGTAGTTTGGCATTCGTCAAGGCGTAGTGTACGGTAGCTATTTACTATTTATCTGTTGCATATGATGCGATTGGATTAGGGTATTCGTACGGCGTTGTTTGGCATTCGTCAAGGGTAGTGCGGGTGGGTTTAATTCAATCAAGAAATGTACGGGTTGAACTTGACTGACGCACTATGGGTTGTTTGGCATTCGTCAAGGTCATAGTACGTTAGGGGCAAAAGCATTATCGGGAATTTCAAGAGTTGAAATTTGCAATGAGATTGCATACCTTCTATGAGATAGTTGGATCCCGATACACACTGCGAATAATTGTTACTCCTATGAGAGTTTTACACAGGACAATTAGCCGATCAAGTAGGTGTCTAGAAAGGTGTCAACGGGGTTACGCCTCTGGGAAAACGAGGTTTACTCTAATTAGGTCCGTGCGAAAGCACGGGGAACCTCCCTCAAAGTACCGACACTGGCATGGCTGAAAGATTGGCGAAATTGTTAGGTGTAATTAATCCTGGCTAGTCTTTCCTTTTAGGGTTTGAAGGAAGATTTGATAAAAAACAGTGGGAGCCATCCTCATTAGATAAAATAATAACCAATCTGATCTTGCAAGAGCATACGCTAAAGTGTTTTCTTCTCTCTCTCTCCAGGTAGCAACCATGTCATGCCTTAATCAAGATAATAATATGGATGTATTGACCGAACCCGCATGTTATACTGTGCAGGGGAACGTTGGACCCGTTCTATCTTATAAGTGTTATAAGACTGAACAGGAAACAGGAGAATATCTGGATTCTCACGCCGTCCAAACGGAGAACATGCATATTGATGCACCTTCTTCGGGTGTGTTAGTCATTGAGAACTGTTTTTCAGTTCACCCTACGTCCTGGATATTAGATACCGGATCAGGATCCCACGTATGTAAACAATTACATGGGCAACGGAAAGGTAGAGAACTGGGAAATGGTGATCCTTCCGTTCAAGTAGGGAATGGTGCAAGTGTTGCAGCCAAAGCAGTTGGCGAATATCACCTTGTATTACCAAGTCGTAATACACTGGTTCTGAATGAGTGCTATTATATACCGAACATGATGTGCAACATTATATCAGTTTCTTTACTGAGTAAAGAAGGATATAATTTTGTAGTACAGGATAATGTTATGAACATCTTCCTAGATCAAAATTTGATTGCATCAGGCTCGTTACATAATGGCATATTCATTCTCAATCAAAATACAGTCCTCAATTTACAAAACACACACAAGAGGAAGAGTTCAGAACTGAACGAATCCTTCTTGTGGCATTGTAGACTGGGTCACATAAATGCGACACGACTAGCTAAGTTGCATAAGGATGGATATTTGAATCCGTTTGAATTTTCATCTTATGACACTTGTCAGTCATGTCTCAAAGGCAAGATGACCAAAACTCCGTTTACGGGACACGGAGAAAGAGTTACGGAACTCTTAGGGCTGATACATAGTGATGTATGCGGTCCCATGTCTACACATACCAGGAACGGTTCTTCCTACTTCATTACATTCACTGACGATCTCTCTAGATACAGACATGTGTTCCTGATAAAACACAAGTCTGATGCTTTTGAGAAATTCAGAGAATATAAGCACGAATTAGAGAACCAAACGGGCAAAAGTATTAAGATCCTTCGATCTGATCGAGGAGGAGAATACTTGAGCAATGATTTTCTGGATTATTTAAAAGAGAATGGGATTCTCACTCAGCTCACTCCTCCTTATACACCACAGCACAACGGTGTATCAGAACGGAGGAATCGCACGCTATTAGATATGGTGCGCTCCATGATGAGCACTGCTGAGTTGCCTATTTCCTTCTCGGGTATGCGCTTGAGACAGCCCTGCACCTATTGAATATGGTTCCTACCAAATCAGTGCCTACTACTCCATATGAGATATGGAAAGGGAAGAGACCATCTCATAAGTATGTTAAGATATAGGGTTTTCCGACCTATGTCAAAAGAAAAAATCCGGACAAACTCGAGGCAGGATCTGTCTTATGTAAGTTTGTAGGATATCCCAAAAATTCACAAGGGTATATCATCTACCACCCCGAGGAACAAAAGGTGTTTGTTTCTCGACATGCCACTTTCTTAGAAAAAGGTTTTCTTATGAAACAGATCAGTGGCACTGAGGTAGAACTGGAAGAGGTTGCTCCTGAAGGGGTAAAACCCATTGGGAGCAAGTGGATCTTCAAGAAAAAACTTGGTGTAGATGGAAAAGTGGAAACTTTCAAAGCTAGACTTGTTGCAAAGGGTTTTCGTCAAAGACCAGGTGTGGACTATGACGAAACCTTTTCTCCAGTGGCTATGCTTAAATCCATCCGGATCATGCTTGCCATCGCTGCATATCATGATTACGAAATCTGGCAAATAGATGTTAAGACCGCCTTTCCAAACGGTGATTTAGAAGGGTGCGTGTACATGACTCAGCCAGAGGGCTTCGTAGATAGTTGGAGTAGCGGGAAGGTGTGCAAGCTGCTTAAATCCATTTATGGATTAAAGCGAGCGTCGCGGAGTTGGAACATTTGCTTTGACTTCGATTTCGTCAAAAACGTGGATGAACCTTGTATCTACAAGAAGGTTGCAGAGAGTAAGGTTGTCTTCCTCGTATTATACGTGGATGACATACTCTTGATAGGATATGACATACCTATGCTGCAATCGGTCAAGCTCTTCTTATCACAAAGATTCTCAATGAAAGATCTTGGTGATGCCTCCTGCATATTGGGAATCAGGATCTAGAGAGATAGATCTAAAAGGATATTGGGATTGTCGAAGTCCAGGTACATTGACACCATACTAAAAAGATTTAGTATGGAAGAATCCAAGCGTGGGAACTTACCCACGATCTCTGGAGTCACTCTCTCCCAAGACTGATTTGGATAGAGCTCGCATTCAAGGGATACCCTATGCTTCGGCTGTAGGCTCTATTATGTACGCGATGATATGTACCACACCCGATGTAGCATACTCACTAAGTGTAGTGAGTAGGTATCAAGCTGATCCTGGAAAGAGTCACTGGACAACTTGGACAGCTGTGAAGAGCAATCTCAAGTACTTACGAATGACTAAAGAGATGCTCTTGGTGTATGGTAACTGGGAACTCCAAGTGGAGTCCTTTACCGATTCGAGCTTCCAGAGTGATAAGGACGACTCTAAGTCGCAGTCGGGATTTGTCTTTACCCTTTACGGAGTGGCGGTTAGCTGGATGAGTTCCAAGCAGGAAACCGTGGCAGACTCGACGATGGAGGCTGAATACATCGCTGCCAACAATGCTGCCAAAGAGGCTGTCTGGATCAAGAAGTTCATTACTGAACTTGGAGTGGTTCCATCCATTGAGCATCCAATACCTTTTTATTCGATAACAATGGAGCGGTGGCTTTGGCCAAGGAACCCAGGTCTCATTAGCGATCCAGGCATATTCTGAGGCGGTATCACCTGATCCGGGAGATAATTGATCGCCGCGAGATCGAGGTCAGGAGGGTTGACATGAAGAACAACACAGCGGATCCACTCATGAAGGCCATTCCCCAGATACAGTTTGAGAGACTCTTCGGGATGCTCGGTATGCGATACTACAGCAGCTGGCCCTAGTGCAAGTGGGAGATTGTTATTTGTACGTATGCCCTAGAGGCCAGTATTGTACAGATGATGTATATTATATTGGATGCTTGGACATATATAGAGATGACTTTCTTGCTCGATATGATAGTATGCTATATGGTTGCTCTTTATCTTAACATGTATACTTGTCTCTTTATACTGTCTTATGGTTACATGTTGGTAAAGCCCTTAGGATGCGTACTTGACTACCTGGACTATGATGCGGATCATACTAGTGGGGACATGGTTGCCCACAAGTACATCCTTCAAGGTCCCTAGTCGTGGGTGTATCGAGACAGGGCATCGATATACCAGTGTAGACTAGCGTATACGCTTCTCGACCCATGAGATGGGCGATGGATGATCCCATATCCATTGGTGTTTGACATCAGAGATGGTATACGGGTGCTCAGTGGAGACTGGGTACACTGGACGGACTCGCCGAGAACTCCCAGATGGTATTATACCTCACGTCAGATGGCAGTTCTCAGGTGACACTTGTGCAGGTTAGTCTGTAGACCCGAGATCGTCATAGAGTCTTGTGTGATTCCCACGGTGCTTTGATTTCCACCTTACCACGTCCATGAGTGCATGCAAAACGGTGGTTTTTGGGTACAGTCCCGAGTCACATGGAGGCAATGAGCGATAGGAGGGATTTCGTCTCTCCCGGTATTGGGGGTTGATGTTGCGCTGTGCTCGATTGGCCGTAACAGGGAAGTCCCTGGCCAGGGCTGATTGGAGATTTACTGGTAAGTGTTACCAGTAGTTTCTCGACCCGTTATGAGCCTCACATCGGCACGACTTATCAGTTATTGGGGTCTGACATTTACCACCCCTAGACTTGATATGCGACATATCAGACGAAGAGACCGGACTGAACGGTAGTGTTGCCGGTTGGCTCGACGGGAGTTGTAGAAGGTTCGCTTGTTCTCTTCTGATCGTTCAATACCCGGGTGGCCGTTACGTTTAGCGGACCGCTTGCGGCTTGGGGGTGCTTGATATGATCATCACTCACTGTCGGCGTATTGACTAGTCTTAGAGTCCCACAAAGGAGTTACCTAGTCCAGGCGAAACGTTGTGGTGCGCGTATGCGATATGCGCATGGACCCGATTAAAATGCGCGTATAGGATACCGTATATTGATCGGGCAGCTTGCTTTTTCTGGGTTCGTATGTGATATGGCCGGATTGATAAATCAAGTGTTGATTTAACATTTAACCATTAGTTTCTCACTAGAAATCCTTTCTTGTGTCTGATGAATGAATGCATGCATGTATGCTTTCTTTATAGTTTCATGCACATATGGATGTGCATACATACATAAATACAACATCTATCATGGTTGTTTATACACAGAAAATGGTGACAATATAAGACTCACACCATGGTTTATATTATGGATTTTTATTTCCATTTATGCTAAAACAAAAGAAAAGAGATAAGATTAAATCATGGAAAAGTTTCTACACCTTTCTTTTGATCTAACCATGTTCACCTACCTTTTGACCATGGTTTAATCTTTCTCTTGTGTTTTAACTAAAGTAAAATTAAATTTCTATAAAAGATAACCATGGTTTGAGATGAAGAAGGAAAATATATATACTTATATTTTTCTTTTTCTCATGTGAGTTGTTCTTCTCTTCTTCTAAAAATAGCCATCATCTTCTTCAACCTTGATCTCTTGCTCTCTAGAATTTTCAAGTGAGCAAAATACTCAACAAGATAGGATTTTGAAGTGAGAAAGAGAACCACAACACCATTCTACACAAGTCTAGCCCACTTGTTTAGAGTGTTAGCTTCGATTTTAATTCTTGATCTTGCGAAGTTGCTAGCTTGGACAAAGCGGACTCCGGGTGGATCATCGGTGACCTAGAGGATTTCAAGCGGAGCTTTTCCAAACCCCAAGGAGTCAAGGAGTCTAGCGTAGGGAGCTACAAAGGTTGTACTCCCAAAACCCTAGCTTTTCTTTCATGAAATGATATGCAAATTTTGAAACCCTAATTTTTCTAGGAACGATTCTTTGTTTGTTAACTTAGCACCCTAAAAATTCAATCTTTGGTACATGTGATGCTTCTAAACCCTTCATAAGGTGCTAGGTTAACCCAACAACTGAGTCATAGTCAAGGGTCGGGTCATGGTCGCTGCCAAAGAGAGAGAGAAAAGAAACACTCAGCGTGCACTCTAGCCTAGATCAGAATGGTTATCACTTTATCTAATCAGGAAACCTCCCACTGTACCGTCAAATTCTCCTCAAAACTTGAAAGAAGAATTGGTCGGGATCACCCGAGGGGTAAACCAACTCATCAGTAGGAATCGAGATCCAACTATCTTTGCTTGATAACGTGACGGAATCCGCTCACTTATCACACTCCAGAAGGTATGCGCATATCTGTCAAGTTTCAGTTTCTTTAGAAACTCCCGATGTGATTTTTGCCCCATGCTCTTATGACCTTGAAGTAGGCCAACATATCATAAGTCACATGTCAAGTTCTACCCATCAATGTCCAGGTTAATTTAAACCTACCCGTACATACCCTTGACGTAGGCCAAAATAGTAGTACGACTGTCCCAAACCAACGCATCTATCGATGCAACAGATAAGTATTCGGCAGCTACCAATCACTATGCCTTGGCGTAGGTCAAAATACATAGCTTGAATACTACCGAACATTTAACTGAAATGACGGAGGGCTATGAATGGTTTCTGGCGAAAACCTTTAACGTAATGAACATGATATCGTTGAAGGAACCGAATAGCTTTTTATAAAAATATAGTAGCGAAAACCTTTACTAAAGTGGTCACTCCCGGTGAAGGGATCTCGGCTCTTTCCCCATAGAATGAGGTGTAGGATATTCCAACTGAATACCACGATGCAAAGCAAAAGTAATCAACTATAGTGAAGTTATTGACCTGACGCAAACTTCTGTCCAAGGGGTCACTCCCGGTGAAGGGATCTCGGCCCTTGCCTCGTCGACTGAGGTGTTAGATATTCATAACCGAATACCACTATGCAAAACAAAAGAGAACGCCCTTGCAGTAATAACTTTTGAAAAAATGTTCCAACAACATCAGAATAGGTTTGTTTAGCTTGCATTGATCCGAATCAACGCAGTCCCATCAGTTGATCACACCACAAAAGAACGAAAATAATGATGTACGTATATGCCATCCGCATTCGCCACTAGGTCTCGTCATCACCCGTTAGGTTACTTAACTAACGACAGTGCGGGGACTGGACTAGCGCGGATGCAAAACATATACAACATCTACTAGTATATATATCAATATATAATAATCGCTCAAGGCATGATAAAATGCAACATCACATAAATGTAATAAGCATTACAGAACAATACAGATATCTGGGATCCCCGGGTTTCATCGAGCCGCTACTGAAACCCGACGTTCCCCTGGTCGTGTGGATAGCCTGTGCAATGAAATCCTAGACCCCTATGGGCACGGCAAGTTACCCGCCAAAACCTGAAGCGTGGCAGGGCCCTTCAACAACGGGAATGGACCACCCAGCACTTCACGGAATCCGGTAACATGGGCACCCCTCATGGGTCAATCTATACCCCCTACGAGTGCGGCGAATAGCCCGCCAATTCTAGAGTAAAGCCCCCTCCGTCTCAACGCCATGAGATGCAGGCCTGTTGCCCTCTAGAACCCGGCTATCCGTGCACCCCTCCTTGGGGTAATCCTAGTACAAAAAGTAAAATATACATACAACGGGTACATCGACCTCAGCCCGTCCGTGCCCCAAAAGAATAATATACAAACAGGCAGTGACGGCAGTCCACATGTCGGATGCTCGCCCCGCAATATCAAATGTACATAAAAAACCAAACTATACTAACATTGCATCCAAGCTATCCACCACGACAATCCACAACACCAAAGCACAACACAGAACATCAACGTGAATGTCACGTTCGCAAATCCGTCTAAAAGGGCTATAGCAGTTAGACAGTATTTACCGATCGAATGACATTCACGGTCGCAGATATAATGTAAATACTGTGAAGTAACATGTTTAAAATTTTCGATCAGCTAAAATTCCCGAAGTAGGCCCCAAGCACAACTGTAGCACTCAAAGAAAATCTGGGCCCAAAAAGAATATTCCAAAAACCCCATTTTCAACTCAGAAGCCCACTGTAAAAATTTGATGCAATGAACAGTCAAAATGGCGGCGGAACCACGGCCAATGCGTGGGTTTGGCCGCGGTTCAACGGTGGAAAAGTGACTTCACGCGACCAAATTTTCACAGAATGCTTAGAATTCCCTGCACGTATTTCTGCAATGTACTTAAAAAATTTTAGAGCACGGGAAAAATTCGACAGAAACTGATGCAAGAAAACGCGGTTTTTGGAATTTTCGTTCGATCGAATTTGTAAACACGTTAGCGCAACCTAGACTAGGTTAATGGTGTGGCTCTGATACCATTGTAAGTGCACGGTGGCGCCCTGGCCGTCAATCCGACGTCGGAATGCGGAAACGAAACTTTTCAAAAACCTGTAAACCGGCACCACCGCGGACTAAAATTCCGGATCGGGCCATTAACCCAACGCTAGCTAACTAAAGAATCGGTAGAAAGCTACACCGAGCGATCCGTGTCCTTCGGTCTTCGGCCTCCACTCCGATCTCCTCGCGGAATCTCCGGTCTTCATCTCCTCGTCGGAACGGGCACCACATCGCCGGGTTCTTTTACGGGCTCCCACCTCTGGACCGAGGCAACTCGGGCACGAAGTTGGCGAGTCGACGTGTCCAAGGATACTGTAGATGAAGTGTAGAATCTATTGTCTCAATAGCGGTATGAAGTTGCCTTAATGGATGGAGGTGAAGAATGGAAATGAGCTTATGATTTTTGGTGTAAGCTAAAAATGATATGAGATGAACATTTTTTTGCCAACCACAAAAACGAACCACCCTCTTCTCCTTAAATGTGTGGCCGGCCCCTTGGTATGGTGGAAGGAAAAAGAATCAATAATTGGAAGAGAAGAAAATGTATGATAATGAGAAGAAATGGTCACACCATTTTTCAAATCAATCCCTTCATAATCCATCACCATTAATGCTAGCCATGATCACTAGAAAAAGCAAAGATGCTTAAACCATCATAATCAACCATTTACAAGAAACCCCCTCCACAATGCTAATTTGCAAATATGCAAATTATCCCCTCCCATCACAAAAGTCCGGCCGTGAAGGAACAAAGGAAAACTGGCCGGAACGGAACGCAAACTGGCAACTTCAAAAAACTGATCCCGTAATAAATTACAGGAAAACCCCGCGACTGTATATACATACCCGCATTTGTATTCCCACTGAATACAAATGCAAAGAGACAAAATCTGCTCTGTACAATACTAGGATCCGGCTTAAACCAAAACCCGCTAGTATTATCTTTCCGATCACGATCCGTGCAATACCGCATGGATAAGATCGAACCCTGCCGTATCTCCATACGGCCTCTACAGCGTTTCGCCCGAAACTTGAGAAAACGGTCTGTGGGGGACTCTAAAGACTCGTCAATACTTTGGTTGTGGATTTAACCACTAGCACGTCAGAGGTATTAGCCATACGTAACGGGCTACCAGGTATTGACCAAAAGGGACGTCGATGAGTGAACTCATACTGACACCCTACTGAGCCTGTCAGTGACAATATCCGTACAGTCCGGTCCGTTCGTCTATGAGCATCGCATGGCAGGCCTAGGGGGTTGGTAAAATTCAGACCCCCAAAAGCGGTACAAGTCGTGTCGGAGTGTAGCCCAAAACATCCTGAGATACTACTGGAATACCAACCAGTAAATCTCTTGCCTTGGCCAAGGACTTCGTGTAATGGCTCTCCTAGACACAGCACGACCTCACCCCCAATACCGGGAGAGACGAACCCCTGAAGATCCTCTCACTGCCTCCATATGGCTCGGGACTGTACCCAATTAAAACCTGTTTGCACGACTCATTTGAGCATGGTTGGGTAGTAATCAAAGTACAGTGGGAACTCATACGAGAAAAATGACGATTCTCAGGTCGATGAACTAAGCTGCACACATGTCACCAGGGGACTGCCATCTGACGTCAGGTATAAGACCAACTAGCAGGTTCCCGGCCAGTCCTGTCCGGCGTACTCATAACCCAATGAGCACCTGTATACATCTAAGGTGGACCAACTGACACCAGTGGCTTGTGAGACCGTCCACCGCCCCTCGTCAGGGTCTCGACTGTATACACCAGTCTACTCTGGAGTATCGATGCCCTGTCTCGAAACTCCCAGGACTAGGGACCTTTTATAGATGTGCTTATAGACCCCAGCTCCCACGTATATGATCGCCCTCATACTGCTGGCAGTCAAGCAAGAATCCTAAGGGCTCTATCAACGTGCAATAATGACTTATAAGGTCACCTAAAGCAGTACACGATGATAAAGATAAACCAGATAGCATACTATCATCTTGAGCAAGACTGTCCTACCGGCATAGGTCCTCTTTCAATCATTGTAATCACGTGCCTGTGATCCAATAATTGACTCTGAGGGCACAATCTCTAACACGGGAGACATCCTGATTAGATATATTAGATAACCAATCTAATCTTGCAAGAGCATACGCTGAGTGTTTTCTTCTCTCTCTCCATGTAGCGACCATATTACTCCTTAATCAAGATAATAATACGGATATATTGACCGAACCCGCTTGTTATACTGAGCTGGGGAATGTTGGTCCCGCTCCAACTTATAATTGTTATAAGACAGAGCAGGAAATTAGGGAATACCAGATTTCCCATGCCGCCCAAACGAAGAAAGTGCATGCTGATGCATCATCTTCGGGTGTGTTCATTACATAGAACTGTTTCTCAGTATCCTTTACGTCCTGGGTATGAGATACCGGATCAGGATCCCGCATATGTAATCTGGTACATGGGCTACAGATCGGTAGAGGACTGAGAACGGGTGATATGTTTCATGAGATAGAAACAGTCCAAGTGTTGCAGCCAAGTCTGTTGGTCACTATCACCCTGTATTACCAGAATACATTGATTCTGAACGAATGTCATTAGATACCGAACCTGATATACAACATCATATCGGTCTCTTTATTAGTAAAGAAAGGATATAATTTTGTATTGTTGGATAATGTTTTGAACATTTCCTATATCAAGAGTTGATCGGTTCAGGCACGTTATCTAAAAGCATTGACGTTCTAAATCAAACCACAGTTCTTAGTATACAGAACACACACAAGAGGAAGAGTTCAGAAATGAACGAATCCTTCCTGAGGTATTGTAGACTAGGTCATATCAATGCGACCCGACTAGCTGAAGTTACATATAGATGCATATTTAAATTAGTTTGAATTTACATCTTATGAAACATGCCGGTCATGTCATAGAGATAAGATGACCACAGCTCCGTTTATTGGAAACAGAGAAAGAGTTAGTGAACTCTTGGGATTGATACATGATGATGTATGATAGGTCCCCAGTCTACACATGCCAAGACCGGTTCTTCATACTTCATTACATTCACTGTTTATCTCTCTAGATTCGGACATATGTTCCCATTGAAACACAAGTCTGAACCTTTTGGGATATTCACAGAATATAAGTTAGAAGTAGAGAACAAAAAACGGGTATAAGTATTATGTCCTTTGATGAGATCAAGGAGGAGAATACTTGAGCACGGAATTCCTGGACTATTCTAAAGGAGAATGAGATTCTCTCTCGGCATTACTCCTCCGTATACACCATTGCAGATGGTATATCGGGGCGGAGCAATCACACCCTATTAGATATGGTGTGCTCTATGATGAGTACTACTGAATTTATTATTTCCTTTTGGAAGTTATGCACTTGAGAAGTTGCATACCTATTGAATAGGGATCCAATCAAATCAGTTGCCTACCACTTCATATGTGATATGGAAAGGGAAAAGGCCCATATCTTAAGTTTTTTAAGGTTTGGGGTTGTCCAGCCTATGTCTAAAAGCATAATCCGGACAAGCTCGAGGCAAAGACAGATCTGTGGAAGTTTGTTGGATATCCCAAGCATTCACAAGGGAATATCTTCTACCTAACCGTGGAACAAAATATGTTTTGTTTCTCAGCATGCCACCTTTGTGAAAGGGAATTTCTTGTAAAGAAATTAGTGTTCATGAGGTAGAACTGGAAGGAGTTCCAGCTATACAAACTACAGCAAATAATTTGGTACAACCGAAGGATTCAATAGTAACCAACGAACCTCAGCCTCTCCGCCGATCTAGTAGGGTTCCTCACCCACCTGAGAGATACTTTGGTTTCTCTATGACAGTGTTAGCGAGGACTGCATCATGAGATGATGACCCAACTAGTTTCGAACTGGCCATCAGGATTGAGACACTGTAAGAATGGCTGGATGCTTATCGATCCGAGATGGAATCCTTATACACCAACAAAGTATGGACTTTGGTTGCTCTATCTGAAGGGTTAAATCCCCATCAGGAGCAAGTATATCTTGAGAAGATTACTAGGTGTACATGGAAGAGTTGAGACTTTCAATGCTATGCTTAAGTCCATCCAGATCCTACTTGCCACGGCTACATACCATGATTACGATATCTGGCGGTTGGTTGTCATGACTGCTTTTCTAAAATGTTGATTTGGAAGAGAGCGTCTATAAGTACACAGCCAGAGGGCTTCGTAGACAGTGGGAGCAGCGGAAACGTGTGCAAGATATTTTATGTGATAAAGCAGGCATCGCAGAGTTGGAACGTCTGTTTTGATGTGGTAGTCAAAGAGTTTGACTTCATCAAAATGGTATATGAACCTTGTATATACAAAAAGGTAGTATGGAGTATGGTGGTGATCCCCGTAGAGTACGTGGATGACATACTCTTGATAGGAAAGGAGTTTCCTATGCTACAGTCAGTCAATCTCCTCTTATCACAAGGATTCTCCATATAGGATCAAGGTGATACCTCCTAAATCCTGGGTTTTGGATCTATGAGATAGATCTAATTGGATGTTAGGATACTCACTAGTTGTAGTGAGATGGTATCAATCGATCCTGGGGAGAATCACTGGAAAGGTTCCACGGTGATAAGGACGACTGAATGTCCGTCGCAGGCATTGTCTATACCCTCAGTGGTGGGACGGTATGTTGGAAGAGTTCCAAGCCAGATACCAAGACTTACTAGATGATTAAAGGCAAGATACATCGTTACCAAAGATACTACCAAAGAGGCAGTCTGGATATATATAAGTTCATCAGATGAACTTCGTTCCTACCATTGTGTGACAATAGAGTTGTGGCTTATGCCAAGGAACCCCCGTCCCATCATAAATCCAGATATATATCTTAGGCAGTTTCACCTGATCGTGGAGATGGTTGATCTCCAGGGAGATCGAGATTAGGAGAGTAGACACAGAGGACAACAGCGCGGATCCACTAACAAAGGCCTTTTTCCCAGTAGAGACTTTTATGGGATGGTAGAGTACGAGATACTTCAACCGCAGCTAATTGTTGGGTATGTAATACCACAACAGATGGCCCTAGTGCAAGTGGGAGATTGTTAGTTATATGTATGCCCTAGAGGCTATTCTATACATATGATGTATATTGTAATGGATGCTTGGACATATATAGGGAGGACTTTCTTGCTTGACATGATAGTACGCTATCTGATTGTACTTTATCTTAACATGTACTCTGATTGTCTCTATGTTACATGTTGATAAAGCCCTTAGGATATGTACTCGACTACCGGGACTATGATGAGATCATACTAGTGGGGCCACGGTAGTCGACGAGTACGTCCTATAACTGTTCCTAGTCGACGGTGTATCGAGACAGGGCATCGGTACACCAAAGTAGACTAGCGTATACGCATCTTGACCCATATGATGGGAGATGGATAACATATCCATCGGTGTTTGACATCAAGGATGGTGTACGGGTGCTCAGTGGAGACTGGGAACACTGGACGGACTCGCCGAGAACTCCCAGATGGTATTATACCTCACGTCAGATAGCAGTTCTCCGGTGACACTGGTACAGAGTAGTCTGTTGACCTGAGATCGTCATAGAGTCTTGTGTGATTCCTACTGTGCTTTGATTTCCATCAAACCACGTCCAAGAGGGCGTGCAAAAAGGTGGCTTTTGGGTACAGTCCCGAATCATATGGAGGCAATGAGCGATAGGAGGGTATTCGTCTCTCCCGGTATAGGGAGTTGATGTTGTGCTGTGTTCGATTGGCTATAACCGGAAATCCCTGGCCAGGGTTGCTGAGATTTACTGGTAAGTGTTATCAGTAGTTTCTCGAACTGTTATAGACCTCATATCGACACGACTTATCAAGCTACTGTGGTCTGACGTTTGCCACCCCTATGCGAGATATGCGACATATCACACGACAAGACCGGACTGTACGGGAGTGTTACGGATTGGATTCACAGGAGAATGTACAGTCTTGCTTGTTGATCTTCTGAGCACTCAATACCTGGGTGGCTGTTACGTTTACCTGACTGCTTGTAGCTTGTGGGTGTTTGATATGATCATCACCTACTGCGGGCGTATTGACGATTCTTTAGAGTCCTACATAGAGGTTCCTTGACTCAGGCAAAACGGAGTAGGAGCTCATATGTGATATGTACGGGACCGAGGATAATGCGATATGTGATACTGTTTTCTATTCTCGCGATATTTGATATCAGCCGGGTCATCGGATCAAGTGTTGATTCGATGAATCGGTAAATGAGATATTAGTCGGTTATATGGGATATAGCCGGATTGTCGGATCAAGTGTTGATTCGATAATTTAATGTATAATAATATATATGATATATTAAATTACATTAACTAATATTAGCTCACTAAAAGATTCTTTTTCTCACTCGGATAATACATTGATATATATGCGATATATGTAAATTGTATTATTTTATTTTGTTACGATAAATATTATATATGTGATATATAATATTGTAACATGATATGGTTATTAATGCAACATGTTTTGTGGAGTTTAAACATGATTTGGGTTTGGATTAGGGTTAAGACTTCTAGTAGATTCTAGAAGCTTTTCTTTTGTCTTGAATGAGATATTATGTTTGATATTTATGTGTAACTCATTCTTAACCCAACCCAAACCCTAGCCCTAGTTAAATCTCTACATGAGTCATCATTGACCATGGTTGCAAGATTAATCATTATCACACTTTCATTATTCATCACAAAAGGAATGATTCATTGTTGATCTTCTTCCTTCTTCTTCTTTGCTTGCAAAGCTTTCTAGCTTTGATCTTTGTTATGAAAATGAGTGACAAATAGAAAATAAATGAGAGCAAAAATCCTACTTCATCATCCTCATCTATCCTTGCCCTTTAGATGAGGGTGTTCTTAGTGAGTGTTAGCTTGTGTTAACGAAACTTCAAGGTAGATCATCTATGTTATCGAAGATCGGAAGCAAGACTGCATCTTTCTCTTCGTTGAGCCTCTCGAGAGTCTGGAACACGATGATCACAGCGAAGGGACCTCAACACGGAGCTTAAGAAATGAAGGACCGGATGTACAAAGGTTGTAATCCCTCTCACTTAGTGTTAAAGAGTTTAACATGCTTGTTTCGCCTAATCTCTAGTTTAAAGATCCGGCTTTGGGTTGTTTGGCACGGCTAAAATTTTAATCGGGCATGGATGATGCCTTCTAGACCTTTGTGCGTGTGCCTAGCAACCCTACAGCATAAGGAAGTGGAAGACTCAAGTGCCAAAAAAGGTATTCATGTCAAAAACTGTAGACACGGCTTTTCCCCAACAATTACCTAAGAAACGTAAGGATCCTGGCTATCCTACTATTTCTATTTCTTTTGGGGATAAACACATTATTCATGCTCTACTTGACCTTGGCGCAAGTGTTAACCTGCTTCCTTACTCGGTTTATGAGCAGTTAGGGATTGGAGAGTTAAAGCCTACATACACAAATCTCCAGATAGCCGACCGATCAATCATCAAACCTAGGGGGAGCTTGAGGTGTTAGTGTATATGCCCTAGAGGCCATTACTGTATCATACTAGTTTGTATATTACTTAATGGAAGCTTAGGGTATTCAGCTTGTATAGACAATCTTGCTCAATATAGTAGTAAGCTACTTGGTTTGTTTCTGCTTTAATGTGTACATGTGTTTATTTTAGTATATCACCTATACACATTAGTGGAGCCCTTAGGATCTTTGCTTGATTACCAGCGTTGTGATGGCAGTCACACTCGTGGGGGCTGGGTAATCTCTAAGCACATCCTTATGCAGGTCCCTAGTCGCAGGACTATCGAAACAGGGCATCGTTACTCCGGATTAGACTAGCGTATGCGCTTCTCATCCCAGTGTGGGAGACGGTCTGTCCCACAGCCGTCAGTACGTCGTACTTGAGATAGTATGCGGGTGCTCGTTAGGTTACGAGTATACTGGAAAGGACTCGTCGGGAACTGTTAGTTGGTACTATACCAATCGTCAGATATCAGTTCCCAAGTGACATGAGTACAGCTTAGTCCGCTGACTTTACACTGTCACTTCGCCTCGAGTGTGTTCCCACTGTACTTTGATTACTACCTTACCACGGCTCAAAGGAGTCGTGCAAACAGGTAGTTTTTGGGTGCAGTCCCGAAGCACTTAGAGGCAGTGACGGTTAGAAAGGATTCGTCACTCCCGGTATTGGGGGTTGACATCGCGCTGTGTCTAGGAGAGCCATTACGCGAGTAGTCCCTGGCCAGGGCAAGCAAGAGATACTGGTAGGTTTCCAGTGTTATCTCAGGGTGTTCTGGGCTTCACTCCGACCCGACTTGTACCGCTATCAGGGGACTGACGTTCACCGCCCCCTGGGCCCGCCATGCGATGTATCAGATGAACAGACCGGACTGTACAGAGATTGTCATATTCAGGCTCAGCAGGAGTTCAGATGGGTTTCACCTCGTCAGTCTTCTTGTCGGCAACTACCTGGGGACCGTTACGCACAGCTAGTGCCGCTTGCGGTCTGTGGTTAAACCCACTGCCAGCGTAGTGTCGAGTCTTTAGAGTCCCACACAGAAAGCTATTCGCCTTTAGGCAAAAGAGTAGAGGTCGCAAGGTTTTGCGACAGGTCGCATGGTTTTGCGACAGGGTTCGGTCACATCCGTGCACTTGTGCACGTTTGGTGTCCGGACAGTTAACACTAGCGGGCTTTGGCTTAAGCCAGATCCTAGTGTACGTTTTGGGATTGGTTTTATCTCGTTTGTATTCGTGTTCCTCGGAACGCGGATGCGGGTGTGTATGCACAGTTGACAGAGAGATAGAGGCAGAGGATTCTCATTGGGGTTGTTGACTGTAGACTATTGACTTTTGACTAAACCTTAATGAGAATAAGATATATGATTAACAATAATATTAATTAAGTATTATAGTGACATGGTTGTTGAGGGGTTGACTTTGTTGACTTGTTGACTTTGTTGACCGGTTGACTAGGTTGGACTAGTTGACCATCATCATGACAATGGCTATCATTCCATGGCAAAGACTTTTGCTTGCTTGTTTATTTATGCAAAATGAGGGCATGAAATGATATAGCCATTTTGACTTAAACCATCACACAATACTTGATTACTATTTTTGTTATGATGGCTTTTGGATTATGAGAGGTTGGATGAGAAAAGAGTTGCTCATTCTTTCATTTGTTTTCTCTCTCTTGAGCTCTCCCTCTTCCTCTTGCTCTCTCTAGCTCAAGGCAAACCATTCTCATGTGTTGAGACTTATTGCCTTAGAGATAAAAGGACACAAAAATTATCCTCTACTCATTCTAGTTCACTAGGCCTAGCAAGCCAAGTGTTCTAGTTTCTTCAAAGTTCGAAGAAGAAGCCAAAGGTAGAAGCTTTCAGGTAGATCCATCTTCGGCGCAAGGAGACGACGAGGTGAGGCCGATCCGTACACCGGAAAGAGTGGAAGACGAAGGAGTTCAAGAAAGGTATAGCCCCCTAACCGAGTAGATAAAACTCTAGTTAGGTTGTTAGTTAGTTGTTTAACAAAGATCCGTATTTTGAGTCCTTGTTACCACCCTCTTGAAAATCGTTTTTTATCACTTCCGCAACCCCGTAAGTACTGGGGAAGGGTAGCATGGACTTACAATGGTATCAGAGCCTAGTTAAACACTGTCTAACATGTTAGCAAAGTAAGTAGAAGTTCGATCGGAGAAAAAGTCGCGAAACGAACCTGAAAAATTAAGTTTCTGCCGAATTTTTTTTCTGTCCAAAAAATAATAAATCATACATGAAAAATCGGCTCAGGATTTTGTTAAAACACACAAGAAATTTCGTCCATTGAATCGGTCAAAGCGCCGCGGAAATGCGGCGGGAGCATGCTCCCGCCGCGGTTCCGCAGCCGAGTTGACTCGGTCTTGCAAACAGTTTCCTGCAGTGTTTTTATTGGTTTGTTTTGGGATTTTAAAATATGTTTTTTCTGCCTAGATTTTCCAGAAAGAAAAATTTGAGTTTGGGGCCTAAAAATCCGTATTTTGATCGAACTTCTAAAGACTTAAGATGACGGGTATATATCTGTGATGTGTTATATGTATTGAACGTCCGCTAATCGCTATACGTCGATTAGTGGGGGTTATACATATCTGTGATCTGTAATGTTGATGGTATGTGTATATGAATTCATTGGATTGTCACGGATGAATAGCCGGTGGTTGTGAGATGAGAGTTTTTCCTTTTATCTTTCAATTTATGTAATATGTAAATTGATGTAATATTATTTGTATGGCCGCACAACCGGGTCGGGGTTGTAGCCGTCATTGTATAATTTCTTTTTACTGTCTTTGCTCCTAGGATATACCCAAGGTGGGGTGCACAAACTACTGGGTATCTCGAAGTGCCGAGTGGCCTACTCACGTCGTCGAGGGAGGTTGCTCCGCTTCGGATATTTGGCGGGTAGTTTGCCGCACCCGTAGGGATCTAGGGTGGGGTATTGGCTATTCATCGCGACCATGTAATCCGCTTTTCGTTACAGGCTCGTACGAATTGCGGATTCCTAGTATATCCAATGTTTTCATCTGTGATCTGAAATGGCTATCATTGCAATATATATCTATATATGATATTATTTAGGCGTTGCTTATGTTTTGCAGCCGCGCTAGCTCAGCCCCCGCTCTGTCGTTAGATAAGTAACCTAACGGGTAATGACGGGGCCCCGTGGCGAATGCGAATGGCAGAAGCGTACGTCATATTTTGGTTGTTTTCTGCAATGGTAGGATTAAATGATGGGACGCATTAAAAGAACTAATGCAAGAAAAATAAACCAAGTAAAAGTCGTTGAAACACTTTCAAAACCACTCGGTTTCTTTTCAAAATAACTTTTAAATGCGGAGCTTAAGCCACTCCTTTTAAAAGCTATCTCGTTCCATCGATTATATCAACTTCACTACGTTCACGGTTTTGCCAAAACCATTCGTAGCCCTCCGTCGTTTCACATGGATGGTCAATAGTATTCAAGCTATGTTTTTTGGCCAAAGTCAAGGTATAGTGGTTGGTAGCTATTGGGTATTCATGTGAAGCATAGATAGATGTGTTGGTTTGGGGCAGTCGTTCTACCTTGTTGGCCAAAGTCAAGGGTATGTGCGGGTGGGCTCAAATTAACCTGGAGAATGACATGTAGAACTTGACATGTGACTTATGATTTGTTGGCCAAAGTCTAGGTCATAAGAGCATGGGGCAAAAATCCACATCGGTAGTTTCAAAAGAACTGAAACTTGCTAGCACTGCATACCATTTGGAGTGTGATGATTCTGGTAGGATTCCTTCAGTTTTGTCACGCAATGATATTTGGATCCCGATCCTACTATGAGTATATGCTACTCCTCGGGAAATTTCTCACTTAACGATCAATGCTATAAACCATGTAGGTGTCTAGAAAGGTGTTAGCGGGGCTACGCCCACAGGGAAAAGAGGTTATTTAATGAAGGAACTTCGCGAAAGTGTTGGAAAACCTTCCTCAAAGTACCGACACCAGCCTGACCGAACGGTTAAGCAAGTATTGTACGGTGAGATTGATCCTGATTAATTCTTCCTTTTTGGTTTGAGGAGGGATTCGAGAGACAGTGGGAGCCATCCAGTTTAGACAAATTAAAAACCACTCTAAACTTGTAAGAGCATCATGCTAAAGTGTTTCTTCTCTCTCTCCTAATTGCAGCGACCAAATATCATGACCGGACTTAAGTTACTTCTAGATAAAAATATACTGACAGGTCCAAACTACAAAGATTGGCTCAGGAATGTCAAAATGGCAATCACTTATGACAAGTTGGGATATCTCCTTACCACCAAAGCTCCCCCTGTCCCAGGTCCAAAAACCAGCATCGCGGATAGGGAAATCCGTAAGACCTGGGAAATCGATTGCGCGAAGGCCAAGTGCCTCGTGCTGGCCTCTATGGACAACGAACATCAGAGGAGGCACGAGAATATGGACCTCGAATCCATATTTCTCCATACAAAAGAACTGTATGGAGAGCAATCTTGTATTGCAAGATACGAAGTGTCGAATAAGCTATTTTGGGCAAAGTTGGCCGTCGAATCATCGGTAGCGGAACACGTGCTTAAGATGATTGGCTCCATAGAGGAGCTCGCGGACCGTGGGACCATGTTGGAGAATGAGCTCTATACGGACTTGATTCTTCAGTCCCTTCCTTCCACTTACGCCCAGTTCATCCTGAATTTCAACTTGCAAGAAAAGGAAGTTGAACTTTCAGAGCTCCTCAACATGTTGAGGAGTGCAGAGGGAACCCTACAGAAAGGTAGGAAAACATCCACTTTGTTTGTAGGAGGATCTTCCTCTTCTAGGTCCAAGGCGAAAGCCAAGGGAAAGAAGAAGAAAACCCTCGCCAAACTAAGGGGCGGTGTCAGTAAAGTGGATACGAAGGGAAAGGAAAAAGCAACAAAGAAAGCGGGGAAGCTTGTGGATAAGGAAGAATGCTTTTACTGTCATAAGAGTGGGCACTGGAAGAAAGATTGTAGGGCTTCGAAAGCCAGAACACAGGATCTGAAGCAAGTTGCGGCTTCAGCTTCAGGTGTGTATGTTATTGAAAACTGTCTATCAATTAACTCTACTTCCTGGGTATTGGATACCGGATTAGGATCTCATATCTGTAATTCTTTGCAGGCGTTGAGAAACCATAGGGTTTTAAAGGCAGGTGACATGACCCTCAAAGTTGCAAACGGAGCTAGCATGGATGCTAAGGCCGTGGGGGACTATCACCTTGGAATGTCAGATGGACATGTTTTGGTTTTACGTAATTGCTTTTTTGTACCCAACGCAACTTGTAATATCATTTCTGTATCTTTGATTTCTAAAGAAGGTTATGAATTTGCGTTTGTAAGTAATGTTGTAAACATTCACCTTAATCATGTTCTGATTGGGTCAGGTACATTAAGCAATGGTATATACGTATTAAACCAACCACAGATTTTCAATGTCCAGAATAGACACAAAAGAAAGTATCTGGAAATAAATCAGACTTTCTTATAGCATTGTAGACTGGGTCACATCAATGAGAGAAGGTTGACAAAGTTACATACAGAAGGATATTTGGATCCGTTCGAATATCAATCGTATGCCACTTGTCAATCCTGTCTCAAAGGAAAGATGACAAAGACTTCGTTCACTGGACACGGAGTAAGAGCGAGCGAGCTCTTGGGACTTGTACACAGCGACATGTGCGGTCCAATGTCTACACATGCGCGAAGCGGTTATTCTTACTTCATTACTTTTACGGATGACTTTTCAAGATACGGTTATGTCTTCTTAATGAAACATAAATCCGAAGCCTTTGGAAAATTCCAGGAATATAAGAATGAAGTAGAAAAACAAACCGGCAAAAGTATCAAGACACTAAGATCTGATCGAGGTAGTGAATACTTAAGTGCCGAGTTCCTGGATTACTTAAAAGAGAATGGAATTCTCTCTCAGCTTACTCCTCCATACACTCCGCAACATAACGGTGTATCGGAGAGACGAAACTGAACCTTATTGGATATGGTACGGTCCATGATGAGTAACGCTGAGTTACCGCGATCATTCTGGGGATATGCACTAGAATCAGCTGCATACCTTTTGAACCGAGTTCCAACTAAGACTGTGCCTACCACACCATATCAGATGTGGTGTGGGAAGAGACCCTATCTTAATCACATTAAGACATGGGAATGTCCAGCTTTTGTCAAAAAGCAGCATGCGGACAAGCTCGAGGCACGCTCAGTACAGTGCAAGTTTGTGGGATATCCAAAGAACTCCAAAGGATATTTCTTCTATTGCGAAGAGGAACAGTAGATTTATGTTTTTCGTCATGCCCACTTCTTGGAAACTGAGTTTTTGGAAAATCAGATAAGTGGGAGCGCAATAGAACTGGAAGAAATTGCAGAACCACGAGCTATTACTGAAAGCTTAGTAGAACCAGAGGGTTCGAAAGATCATGACATTCCTACGCCACTCCGCAGGAGTAATAGGCAGTCTCATCCGCCCGAGAGATACTATAGTTTTCTCATAGACGGGGATAGAGAAGATTGCATCATTGATTATGATGAGCCGAGTAGCTTCCAGCAAGCCATTCAGAGCGTTGACTCGGTAAAATGGCTGGATGCAATGCGGACCGAAATAGAGTCCATGTACACTAACAAAGTATGGACGTTGGACGTTGCTCCAGATGGGGTAAAACCCGTAGGATGCAAGTGGATCTTCAAAAGGAAGATTGGTGTAGATGGACAGGTTGAGACCTATAAAGCTAGACTGGTTGCAAAGGGTTTTCGTCAAAGACCTGGTTTGGACTATGACGAGATCTTTTCTCCAGTAGTTATGCTGAAATCCATTCGGATCCTTCTTGCCATTGCTGCCTTCCACGATTATGAGATTTGGCAGATGGACGTAAAGACCGCTTTTCTAAATGGAAATTTAGAGGAGTGTGTTTATATGGACCAGCCAGAGGATTTCATTCTGTGTGGGAGCAGCGGAAAGGTGTGCAAGTTGCTTAAGTCCATCTACGGACTAAAGCAGGCATCGCGGTGTTGGAACATCTGTTTTGATGAGACGGTCAAGAAATTTGGCTTTATCAAAAATCCAGATGAACCATGCATCTATAGTAGATTTGTAGCGAGAACTGTAGTATTACTCATTTTATACGTGGATGACATTCTCTTAATAGGAAATGACATTCCTATGCCACAATCTGTCAAAGGGTTCTTGTCACACAGGTTCTCCATGAAAGACCTGGGTGATGCCTCATACATTCTGGGGATCCGGATCTATCGTGACAGATCCAAGAGGATACTGGGACTCTCACAGTCCAGGTACATCGACACCATACTGAAAAGATTCAGTATGGAAGATTCTAAGCGCGGTAATCTACCGGCTTGTCACGGGGTCACCCTCTCCAAAGAGATGTCTCTCAAGACTGATTTGGAAAGGGATCGCATGTCTATTATACCCTACGCTTCTGCGGTAGGCTCTATAATGTATGCGATGTTGTGTACCAGACCAGATGTAGATTATGCACTGAGTATGGTAAGCCGGTATCAGTCAAACCCTGGGGAGAAACACTGGATAGCGGTAAAGAACATTCTCAAGTACCTGAGAAGGACTAAGGAGATGTTCTTGGTGTATGGCGGAAAAGACCTCCAGATCGAGGCCTTTGCTGACTCCAACTTCCAGAGTGACAAGGATGATTCCAAGTCCATGTCGGGTTATGTCTTTACCCTCGATGGAGGGGCGGTGTGTTGGAAGAGTTCCAAACAGGAAACCGTTGCTGACTCGACGATGGAAGCGGAATATATCGCTGCTGCAGATGCCGCAAAAGAAGCCGTCTGGATAAGGAAGTTCTTAACCGAACTTCAAGTGGTTCCGTCCATTGTTGATCCAATACCTCTGTATTGCGACAACAACGGGGCAATAACTTTAGCAAAGGAACCCAGGTCCCATCAGAGATCCAGACACATCTTGAGGCGGTATCACCTGATCAGGGAGATCGTGGGTCGCCAGGAGATCGAGGTTCGGAGAGTTTCTACGGAAGATAACACTGCTGATCCACTCACAAAGGCCTTACCCCAGACTCAGTTCGAGCGGCTGATCAAGATGATAGGTCTTCGATACGCCAGTACATGGCCTTAGTGCAAGTGGGAGATTGTTAGTGTATATGCCCTAGAGGCCATTACTGTATCATACTAGTTTGTATATTACTTAATGGAAGCTTGGGATATTCACCTTGTATAGACAATCTTGCTCAATATAGTAGTATGCTACTTGGTTTGTTTCTGCTTTAATGTGTACATGTGTTTATTTTAGTATATCACCTATACACATTAGTGGAGCTCTTAGGATCTTTGCTTGATTACCAGCGTTGTGATGGCAGTCACACTCGAGGGGGCTAGGTAATCTATAAGCACATCCATATGCAGGTCCCTAGTAGCAGGACTATCGAGACAGGACATCGATACTCCGGAGTAGACTAGCGTATGCGCTTCTCAACCCAGTATGGGAGACGGTCTGTCCCATAGCCGTCAGTACATCGTACTTGAGATAGTATGCGGGTGCTCGTTAGGTTACGAGTACACTGGACAGGACTTGTCGCGAACTGTTGGTTGGTACTATACCTATCGTCAGTTATCAGTTCCCCGGTGACATGAGTACAGCTTAGTCCGCTGACTTTACACTGTCACTTCGCCTCGAGTGTGTTCCCACTGTACTTTGATGACTACCCTACCACGGGTCAAAGGAGTCATGAAAACAGGAAGTTTTTGGGTGCAGTCCCGAAGCACTTGGAGGCAGTGACGGTTAGACAGGATTCGTCTCTCCCGATATTGGGGGTTGACATCGCGCTGTGTCTAGGAGAGCCATTACACGAGTAGTCCCTGGCCAGGGCAAGCGAGATATACTGGTAGGTTTCCAGTGTTATCTCAGGGTGTTCTGGACTTCACTCCGACACGACTTGTACCCCTATTAGGGGACTAACATTCACCGCCCCTAGTCCTGCCATGCGATGTATCATACGAACAGACCGGACTGTACGGAGATTGTCACATTCAGGCTCAGTAGGAGTTCAGATGGGTTTCACCTCGTCAGTCTTCTTGTCGGCATCTACCTGGGGATCGTTACGCACAGCTATTGCCGCTTGCGGTCTGTGGTTAAACCCACTGCCAGCGTAGTGTCGAGTCTTTAGAGTCCCACACAGAAAGCTATTCGCCTTTAGGCAAAAGATTAGAGGTCGCATGGTTTTACGACAGGTCGCATGGTTTTGCGATAGGGTTCGGTCACATCCGTGCACTTGAGCACGTTTGGTGTCCGGACAGTTAACACTAGCGGGCTTTGGTTTAAGCCAGATCCTAGTGTACGTTTTGGGATTGGTTTTATCTCGTTTGTATTCGTGTTCCTCGGAACGTGGATGCGGGTGTGTATGCACAGTTGACAGAGAGACAGAGGCAAAGGATTCTCATTGGGGTTGTTGACTGTTGACTATTGACTTTTGACTAAACCCTAATGAGAATAAGATATATGATTAACAATAATATTAATTAAGTATTATAGTGACATGGTTGTTGAGGGGTTGACTTTGTTGACTTGTTGACTTTGTTGACCGGTTGACTAGGTTGAAGTAGTTGACCAACATCATGACAATGGCTATCATTCCATGGCAAAGTCTTTTGCTTGCTTGTTTATTTATGCAAAATGAGTGCATGAAATGATATAACCATTTTGACTTAAACCATCACACAATACTTGATTACTATTTTTGTTATGATGGCTTTTGGATTATGAGAGGTTGGATGAGAAAAGAGTTGCTCATTCTTTCATTTGCTTTCTCTCTCTTGAGCTCTCTCATTCTCAAGCTCTCCCTCTTCTTCTTGCTCTCTCTAGCTCAAGGCAAACCATTCTCATGTATTGAGACTGTCACGTCCCGAAAGTACGGAACATGACCGGCACTTAAACTACGAAACGTCTCGAGGCGTACATAATCCAAGTAAGCCGAAAACCCAGAAATGCAAACCAAGAAAAGTAGTAGAGTGAAGGAAAACCAATTTAAACAAGTAGTTTTAATAGCATAAGCCGAATTATGCGGTTTTTAAAAAAAACATCAATATTTCCCGAAAATTTCGGCAGAGTCTCCTTTGTAAATACTGCCTCCCAAACGGGATACAACATGAATAGTATACGAAATCAATAAAAGGCATCCCCAAACGGGAGCTAGCTCTACGTCAATTGACGGTCACAACCACACAAGCAATATAATATACAACGCCAACGGCGAGGATCAAAACTCAAAACCACAAGAAAACCACAGAAATAAAACGCGCGACTCTAAGGTCGAAAGAATAACATCACTGGTCTCTATCTCTGAAATAAATACATGTTTGGTTGATGGAACTTCTAGATACAACAGAGTAATAATATACAAGTTATATAATGGGTGGTACGATACAAGTAAACCCACCTACTAGCAAATCACCCGAAGGAAACTATGCCCGCAAGCCGTAATGAAACCTGTACGGCAAACCGGCAAGAAACTGGGGTACAACGGGGGTGAGTTGCCAACTCGTGAATAGAAAAACATCTACGCACATAAATCGCATAAATAACGCAACCTAGGTCAAAGATCATAATATATCCTCAAATATATGAATAACATGCAGCCTATAACAATGGCTAGGGTAATATCTAACCCGAGTGTGATCTCATGTGCCCGTGTCAGTGCCTCAGGTAGCAATATATCATATGAATGCGGTATGAATGCATGAAAACAGAATACATGTAAATGAAGAAACTGTTTTCATAAATTAGTGAGATTTCCTTTGTATTTTTAAAATGAGGTATCATAAATGAAATCAACATCAACAGTGTCTAGCATCGACACAAAACATAAATCTCAATGTCTCAAAACCTCAGGCTCCGGCTATCTGGACTGGCCTGTATCATCAAATCTCAGTACCTCAATATCTCGAAATCTCAATGTCTCAATCTCAATATCTAGGGCGCTGTCAGTCCAGACCGGCCCCTCCCATCCATCTCAAGACCACGACGGTATCCTCCGGATATCCGACGCGTCGGGTAAAATCACCGGTAGGTAGTCTCCCCCTGCCAGGCTCATCGTCATCACCACGAGCTTCTTGCCCCGGGGTACCTTACCGGGTCCACCATGTACCCGAAACGGTTCATCCAACTCCTCGAATCGGGTCTCGAAATCCATCAGCAAACTCATGGTGGGCGATTCATACATCATGGGAAAAACCGTGCTTTTTATTTAAAAAGAGAAAGAAGAAGTTTGTATATGTTTTGCGGTTTTCCCCAAATCCAGAAAATCTCATGGAAATCCGAATCCAAAACCTCAAAAGCACGTAAAAAATGAATATATGTATGAGAATCCATGAATGCGGCATAACAATGAATAATAGTATGCATGAAGTAGCAGGTAATAACTGCAATGTCTAAACTAACATATAAGGTAAGTACACTAATATCATGTCTAAACTATTAGCTAACAGGCTATGTCAAGCAATAATATTTTCTAAGGTGTACGAGACATGGCAATTACCGATGAAGATGTGTGTGAGCCGGCAAGTAAGTGTACGTGGTACATACGCATCATCGGTAATGGTGCCGGTGTCCTAACCACAAGATATCAACAGTAGAATATGAAGCATAATATAAGCATGTGATGCGGAGCAAACAACAATAATGAGCGGGAGCTGAATACTAGACGCAACGATAACTAATCTGCTTTAACCTAATATAAGTCCTACAATGGTGCCTTTTGAAATAACACGAATCGTGGGGTTTTGAAAATAGGGGCTACGGTGTTTTTAAGAAAAGATACGGTTTTTTTTAAATATCCGTAGAATCCCTTGACTTGTCTTTTAAAATACGCACGATTCGTAAGCTTTGAAATAGGTAGGAACCGAATCTAATCTAACAACTAACTAAACTAAAGGGCTAAGCTACAAGCAAGACTACAGGTAAGGAAACAGCCTAACATCTGAGTCGATAAATATACATACCTGTATATATATTAGTCGGTGATCCCGCCTCAATAATATCATATCCGATACCATATCTATAATCAGACATCCCAAGTCAAGAGTGCGGATCAATCATCAAGATATAGCTCGTACGTAAATCCGTCGTACGGCATCCCCAAATCTGGGTACGGGTCAATATCATATTCCTCATTCTATTCCTCTGGTATCCTCTTTATCCAAGATCATAGTCTAGGGTACTGACCTATGTCTAGTACAATACTAATATCCTCAATATAATCTTGATCTGACTACTGATCGACAATCTCGTACGAACCGATATCGTCAGCACATATCATCATCAAGTGGTATACATCGCCCGATACGGCCTAATATCAATATCCTAGCATATCATGCCTCATATCACGATCACATGTCGACCATTTTATTTATAACACTATTCACCCGTATCGCCGCCCCAAGATCCGCTATAACACCAGGACGTACCTCAAGTACGAATCCTGCCATATCACCGATATCACAACCGCAAACAAATCTCATCGACTCAGCTCAATCCTAAGTATCATCCTCAAATCCGTATGTGAACACATAGTCCCATACCCATGTGAACACATAACTATAAAGAATACCATGAGCACATATAAATAGGAATGTATGCAAGTATGTATGTGTGTATGTGTAGTGCAACACTACCCTAGGGTTCGCGACACTAAAATAATCCAACACACCAATATCCATCCTAAACATCGTTATTAATCCCAAATAACATATAATAATTGTTGGTGTGTATACGCATCCGTATACACCACCACGGACTGCGGGGGTGCTATACGCCGTCCACCCGACTTCTCCCCGTAGATATAAATCTACTCACCTAGTCCTCGCTCGCCGGTGCTGACGTCGCCACGCGCTTGCTTGCCGTCTCGAAGTCCACATGGGGGTACCTACATATCACAACACATCGTATCGCATTAAAATCCGACTCATGACCAAAACGACACACGAATCCCACATAGGTCAAAACCTATGGTTGCTTCCACAAATCAACCCAAAAACCCTCGACGTTTGCGTACAAACGCCAGACCATCGACAAAAACCCAAATACACTCATTTGCACATTCACGAGCACTAATTTTAATATAAAATAGGTTAAAACTCACAAAAACCCCAAATTCACTTTAAAAGCCGTTTTTCCGAAAAACTAGCAAGCAAAATTACCCGTTTTAGTACAAAACTCGACGTTTAAACAATTCTAGCGGCCATAATACTTATTAAATAACTTAAATAAGTCATATAACCTATAACCACAATTTAATCTCATCAAACTATATACGTTCAAAAAAACTAGTTTGCAATTTTACCCAAATTTCAACCATTTTAGCAAAAATGCACAAACAACAATTTAGCATGGATTTTCATGAACTAAAGACATTAAACCACACTTAATAATGTTAATGAAGTCATAAAAAAACTAATTATAATTTTAAACCCAATTATTTAACCATTTCCAAAAACCTAGATAGCAAATTAGTGTAATTATCACAATTTTTAAACTAAAAATTAACAACTAGCTACAAACTTGTTTTAACATGTCATAAGAGCTTAAACACATTACACAACCATACACCAATTTCACAAAACCCTAACTTGCATTCAATTTCTTCTCTTGAATTTTCATCACACAAACCACAACAACCAATTTCACACTTATAAACAAAATCATATAAGCAACTAATCAACAAACAACCATGGGGCACAAAAATTTATACCTCATAAATCCATGATCAAACATGAAATCTAGACCTCCAAAATGAAATCCTTGCACCAAGATCCATGCATCTAAGGCTACACTAAAATGGGTAGGAACTAGATTTAGATTTTGGGATTTTTTTGATGGGTATTTGATGAATATTTTGAAGCAAAAGAGATGGAACAATGGAGGGAAGAAAGAGGGCTGTTGGTGCAGGAATTTTCGGCCAGAAAGGGAGTGGGGGAGGTGAGAGAGGGAGGTGGAATAAAATGGGGAGAAAAAGACAAAGTCTACACCCCCTTTTGACTTTCTTTCATTTCCCTTTTTCTTTTCTTTTCTTTTCTTTTTTATATGGAATGGAGCGGGGAAATGCGGGGGATGTGCTGCTGAATTCAGCCACATGGGGATGGGGGTGAGTGAGTGTGGGTGTGGGTGTCGGGGGAAAAAGATAAATGTTATAACCCAAACAACCATTTACACTAATTTCACCGAAAAAGCCTTTTTCTTCGATATTTTCTAAACCGTTTTGGCAAACGATTTCGCTTCAAATACCACATGATAAAATTTTATTTAAAGTTTTATGATGTACAAAATTTTTTTCAACTCATTCCAATTTGTAATTTTCCCTAATTAAATGTATTAGTGACGGCTTAAAATAATAATAAAATAATTTTTTTCAGAAAATTTGAAATTTCACCAGTGGCTCAATAAACACCAAATACTAGCAATTACATAGCTAGAATATGTATATTTAATTTTTATAACAAGATATTTGCATTTTGACTTTTCACAGAAAACCCCCTTATTTTACCGATTTTCCGAAATTTTACCGAAACGATTTTCAAAATACTACAATCTTCCCCCCTTAAAAAAATTCGGTCCCCGAATTTAAAGTAAAACTCCCCCCAAATACTAAAACGTCTAAACCAAAACCATCAAGTCGTTGGGGCTGCGAAATTGTAAATATATAAAACAAATCGTAGCGCAGCGCATGCGCATGAAAAATGAGCATATAACTCAAATCAAAACTCCGTCAAGCATCCCGCAATCATCGGAGTCATGGGGAAGACACCAATGCCAAATCTAAAGCAAAACCAATATGATATAACTCGAAACTATACATGTAAATATCGAATCTATATATGTAAATATCTGAATGAAATTAATGCCAAATATATTCAGGTACTGTCCTCTGGCTAGTCCTGCCCAGTACGAAAACACATAGCAAATATCACAAAAACGTACTGCTCTATAGGTTAAATCAATCCCAAAATACGCATATGAATACTACGTGCGTCTGGTGCGCACGGAAATCAAAATCCATATACGTGCCATACAAGCGTACAGAAACAACATCTAAGTGCATCGGTTGTGCACACAACATCTGTCATAGGCAACGTGTGTGCCTCACAGCAAGGACAGGTGCGTCTGACACACACGAAGAATCTCGATTTAGTGCGTCTGGTGTGCACCAAAATCGTATCTCATAACATGCGCCCAACATGCGCGAAAAACCCCAAATCAGGTGCATCCATCATGCACGAAATCATGAAATCCAATATCAAGCACCGAACATGCGCAAAATCCAATCAAGTGCACAAGGTGCACAAAACAAATATCGAACATCACAATCGAAATCGAAGTCCAGTGCATCTAAGTGCAAAAAATGCGTATCACTGCACTGCAAGCATATATGAACTATACCGAGTGCAAAAACCAAATCGTGTGCGTACATGCGCACAAAATCAACTCAACTGTATGAAACCCATAAAATCATAAACATGAGGAACCAAGGCACGAAAACGATATCAAGTGCAACACTGTGCAGAAATCATAAATACTCAGTAGGTGCAACCATGGCGCATGAAAATGATATCATGAAACTCAATCATCAAAACCAAATCATGCGAATATATCGCTCAAAATACCGAAATCAAGTATGGCGGAATAGTCCCGCTCAAGAACATCCTCCAAGAATCTCTGGCCAACTGTCGGGGTCACTCATAGCATATCTTGTCGACGATCCTGAACTCTGGCCTGCCGGTGTGCGCAACATGACCACTCCTGGGTCCTAGTCTTCTCGTAATTCATTCCAGAAAGGTCCTATCTAGATCTCTCCCAAATTTCATCTCTGCCGTACCGTCCGGAAGTCATCGTCCTTTACTATATCTGTTTCTTGTTCGGGAACGGTTGCATACTCATCGCGACTCCTTCTGGAAGGTATATCCATGCATAATGCCTCGGTATGCATATCACATCTCTGATGTCGGCGGAGTGGAACGTCGTTTCATCAAGATCTCGTAATAACCTCTTACTCCACTTTTCTAATGTCGACTGCTCTGGACTCGTCTCGTCGTGGCTGCATGGACTGAGCTCCAACGACTATCCTCGTATCTGGAGTCTCCCAAGAATGCATCTCACCACCTAGCATCCGAATTAAGTCGAGCCATCCGATCGAGTCGTCAAAACCTCATAATCCCCCAAGAGCTCAACATCTTGGGCACAGTTTAATAGTATCGAGTACATACCACAGTATCGGTGGTCCAGCCGTAGAAGGGCAAACCCAAGCCTCACTAATGGCGCAGCAGAACTGCCGCAAACCCGAAGGTTCCAAGGCTTTCACACGATCATTAAGTCGAGTTTAGATTTCATTCTTCTAGAGGGACCATAGAAATGCCAGCATGTCATTCCGACTAGTTTAAACTTGGAATAATAGGTTTCTGACACTCGATCATCTCTGTCGACTCTCAACGTCTCCGCGTGAAGTCGTCTCTAGCTGGAATCAATCTATCTGATGACCTCGCATCGGGGTAGGCGAACGAACCACCTGTCCTAGTCATTCATCATCGGGTGACTAGCGACCTTCTAGCATCTATTAGTACAACTCTTCCCGCAATAGCTCCAACATATGGGGCGATATCTCGTCACTCGCAGCAACAACTGGCTCACTCGTCTGCATGCTGAACAGTGCCTCAATCATCATGAGTAAGCAATACACCAACGGTCATCAAAATCTGACTGGCTTCTGTCAGTGGCTCATTCCTCTAGTGCTTATCGGCACGTCCAAGTAATCTCATACAGCGATCCATCAAATGCTCGTGGCACGAAGACACAATGAAAAGACACATCTCTGCAATCATGTGTCGTCGGAATCATGCCCTGGTCAGTCCTCGTTCTTGACGAGCTCATGCTGACCGCAACTCTAGCCGTAGCTCTCCCTGCCCGTAATCGTGGCAGCAAAACCATAACTGGTACTGATGAGGCTAGATCGGAATGAATATAATACTGAGCAAAGAAATGTACATCCTAAGGCTTCTTAAGTGGAGTAACGTATCGTAAATATGCCGCGGAACATACCTACGGTACGTCACTCTACTTTAGTCACCTATTCCATCAAACAAGGGTCATCCTACGCTCCGAAGGTAAAACCTAACTCTCTGATACCAACTTTGGCACGTCCCGAAAGTACAGAACATGACCGGCACTTAAACTACGAAACGTCTCGAGGCGTACGTAATCCAAGTAAGCCGAAAACCCAGAAATGCAAACCAAGAAAAGTAGTAGAGTGAAGGAAAAACCAATTTAAACAAGTAGTTTTAATAGCATAAGCCGAATTATGCGGTTTTAAAAAGAAAACATCATTATTTCCCGAAAATTTCGGCAGAGTCTCCTTTGTAAATACTGGGTCCCAAACGGGATACAACATGAATAGTATACGAAATCAATAAAAGGCATCCCCAAGCCGGAGCTAGCTCTTCGTCAATTGACGGTCACAACCACAGAAGCAATATAATATACAAAGCCAACGGCGAGGATCAAAACTCAAAACCACAAGAAAACCACAGAAATAAAACGCGCGACTCTAAGGTCGAAAGAATAACATCACTGGTCTCTATCTCTGAAATAAATACATGTTTGGTTGATGGAACTTTTAGATACAACAGAGTAATAATATACAAGTTATATAATGGGGGTACGATACAAGTAAACCCACCCACTAGCAAATCACACGAAGGAAACTATGCTCGCAAGCCGTAATGAAACCTGTACGGCAAACCTGCAAGAAACTGGGGCACAATAGGGGTGAGTTGCCAACTCGTGAATAGAAAAACATCTACGCACAGAAATCGCATAAATAACGCAACCTAGGTCAAAGATCATAATATATCCTCAAATATATGAATAACATGCAGCCTATAACAATGGCTAGGGTAATATCTAACCCGAGTGTGATCTCATGTGCCCGTGTCAGTGCCTCAGGTAGCAATATATCATATGAATGAGGTATGAATGCATGAAAACAGAATGCATGTAAATGAAGAAACTGTTTTCATAAATTAGTGAGATTTCCTTTGTATTTTTAAAATGAGGTATCATAAATGAAATCAACATCAACAGTGTCTAGCATCGACACAAAACATAAATCTCAATGTCTCAAAACCTCAGGCTCCGGCTATCCGGACTGGCCTGTATCATCAAATCTCAGTACCTCAATATCTCGAAATCTCAATGTCTCAATCTCAATATCTAGGGCGCCGTCAGTCCAGACCGGCCCCTACCATCCATCTCAAGACCACGACGGTATCCTCCGGATATCCGACACGTCGGGTAAAATCACCGGTAGGTAGTCTCCCCCTGCCAGGCTCATCGTCATCACCACGAGCTTCTTGCCCCGGGGTACCTTACCGGGTCCACAATGTACCCGAAACGGTTCATCTAACTCCTCGAATCGGGTCTCGAAATCCATCAGCAAACTCATGGTGGACGACTCATACATCATGGGAAAAACCGCGCTTTTTATTTAAAAAGAGAAAGAAGAAGTTTGTATATGTTTTGCGGTTTTCCCCAAATCCAGAAAATCTCATGGAAATCCGAATCCAAAACCTCAATAGCACGTAAAAAGTGAATATATGTATGAGAATCCATGAATGCAGCATAACATTGAATAATAGTATGCATGAAGTAGCAGGTAATAACTACAATGTCTAAACTAACATATAAGGCAAGTACACTAATATCATGTCTAAACTATTAGCTAACAGGCTATGCCAAGCAATAATATTTTCTAAGGTGTACGTGACATGGCAATTACCGATGAAGATGTGTGTGAGCCGGCAAGTAAGTGTACGTGGTACATACACATCATCGGTAATGGTGCAGGTGTCCTAACCACAAGATATCAACAGTAGAATATGAAGCATAATATAAGCATGTGATGCGGAGCAAACAACAATAATGAGCGGGAGCTGAATATTAGACGCAACGATAACTAATCTGCTTTAACCTAATATAAGTCCTACAATGGCGCCTTTTGAAAAAACACGAATCGTGGGGTTTTGAAAATTGGGGCTACGGTGTTTTTAAGAAAAGATACGTTTTTTTTGAAATATCCGTAGAATTCATTGACTTGTCTTTTAAAATATGCACGATTCGTAAGTTTTGAAATAGGTAGGAACCGAATCTAATCTATCAACTAACTAAACTAAAGGGCTAAGCTACAAGCTAGACTACAGGTAAGGAAACCGCCTAACATCTGAGTCGATACATAAATACCTGTATATATATTAGTCGGTGATCCCGCCTCAATAATATCATATCCGATACTATATCTATAATCAGACATCCCAAGTCAAGAGTGCGGATCAATCATCAAGATATAGCTCGTACGTAAATCCGTCGTACGGCATCCCCAAATCTGGGTACGGGTCAATATCATATTCCTCACACTATTCCTCTGGTATCCTCTTTATCCAAGATCATAGTCTAGGGTACTGACCTATGTCTAGTACAATACTAATATCCTCAATATACTCATGATCTGATTACTGATCGACAATCTCGTACAAACCGATATCGTCAGCATATATCATCATCAAGGGGTATATATCGCCCGATACGGCCTAATATCAATATCCTAGCATATCATGCCTCATATCACGATCACATGTCGACCATTTTATTTATAACACTATTCACCCGTATCGCCGCCCCAAGATCCGCTATAACACCCGGACGTACCTCAAGTACGAATCCTGCCATATCACCGATATCACAACCACAAACAAATCTCATCGACTCAGCTCAATCCCAAGTATCATCCTCAAATCCGTATGTGAACACATAGTCCCATACCCATGTGAACACATAACAATAAAGAATCCCATGAGCATATATAAATAGGAATGTATGCAAGTATGTATGTGTGTATGTGTAGTGCAACACTACCTTAGGGTTCGGGACACTAAAATAATCCAACACACCAATATCCATCCTAAATATCGTTATTAATCCCAAATAACATATAATAATTGTTGGTGTGTATACGCATCCGTATACACCACCACGGACTGCGGGGGTGCTATACGCCATCCACCCGACTTCTCCCCGTAGATATAAATCTACTCACCTGGTCCTCGCTCGCTGGTGCCGACGTCGCAACGCGCTTGCTTGCCGTCTCGAAGTCCATATGGGGGTACCTATATATCACAACGCATCGTATCGCATTAAAATCCGACTCATGACCAAAATGACACACGAATCCCACATAGCTCAAAACCTATGGTTGCTTCCACAAATCAACCCAAAAACTCTCGACGTCGGCGTACAAACGCCAGACCATCGAGAAAAACCCAAATACACTCATTTGCACATTCACGAACACTAATTTTAATATAAAATAGGTTAAAACTGACAAAAACCCCAAATTCACTTTAAAAGCCGTTTTTCCGAAAAACTAGCAAGCAAAATTACCCGTTTTAGTACAAAACTCAACGTTTAAACAATTCTAGCGGCCATAATACTTATTAAATAACTTAAATAAGTCATATAACCTATAACCACAATTTAATCTCATCAAACTATATACGTTCAAAAAAACTAGTTTGCAATTTTACCCAAATTTCAACCATTTTAGCAAAAATGCACAAACAACAATTTAGCTAGGATTTTCATGAACTAAAGACATTAAACCACACTTAATAATGTTAATGAAGTGATAAAAAACTAATTATAATTTTAAACCCAATTATTTAACCATTTCCAAAAACCTAGATAGCAAATTAGTGTAATTATCACAATTTTTAAACTAACAATTAACAACTAGCTACTAACTTGTTTTAACATGTCATAAGAGCTTAAACACATTGCACAACCATACACCAATTTCACAAAACCCTAACTTGCATTCAAGTTCTTCTCTTGAATTTTCATCACACAAACCACAACAACCAATTTAACACTTATAAACAAAATCATATAAGCAACTAATCAACAAACAACCATGGGGCACAAAAATTTATACCTCACAAATCCATGATCAAACATGAAATCTAGACCTCCGAAATGAAATCCTTGCTCCAAGATCCATGTATCTAAGGCTACACTAAAATGGGTAAGAACTAGATTTAGATTTTGGGATTTTTTTGATGGGTATTTGATGAATTTTTTGAAGCAAAAGAGATGGAACAATGGGGGGAAGAAAGAGGGCTGTTGGTGCAGGAATTTTCGGCCAGAAAGGGAGTGGGGGAGGAGAGAGAGGGAGGTGGAGAAAAATGGGGAGAAAAATGGGGAGAAAAAGACAAAGTCTACACCCCCTTTTGACTTTCTTTCATTTCCCTTTTTCTTTTCTTTTCTTTTCTTTTTTGTGTGGAATGCAGTGGGGAAATGGGGGGGGGATGTGCTGCAGAATTCAGCCACATGGGGATAGGGGTGAGTGAGTGTGGGTGTGGGTGTGGGGGAAAAAGATAAATGTTATATCCCAAACAACCATTTACACTAATTTCACCGAAAAAAGCCTTTTTCTTCGATATTTTATAAACCGTTTTGGCAAACGATTTCGCTTAAAAAACCACATGATAAAATTTTGTTTAAGTTTTATGATGCACAAAATTTGTTTCAACTCATTCCAATTTGTAATTTTCCCTAATTAAATGTATTAGTGACGGCTTAAAATAATAATAAAATAAATTTTTTTCATAAAATTTGAAATTTCACTGGTGGCTCAATAAACACCAAATACTAGCAATTACATAGCTAGAATTTGTATATTTAATTTTTATAACAAGATATTTGCATTTTGAGTTTTTACAGAAAACCCCCCTATTTTACCGATTTTCTGAAATTTCACCGAAACGATTTTCAAAACGCTACAGAGACTCATTGCCTTAGAGATAAAAAGACACCAAAATAATTCTCTACTCATTCTAGTTCACAAGGCCTAACAAGCCAAGTGTTCTAGTTTCTTCAAAGTTCGAAGAAGAAGCCAAAGGTAGAAGCTTTCAGGTGGATCCATCTTCGGCGCACAGAGACGACGAGGTGATGCCGATCCATACACCGGAATGAGTGGAAGACGAAGGAGTTCAAGAAAGGTATAGCCCCCTAACCGAGTAGGTAAAACTCTAGTTAGGTTGTTAGTTAGTTGTTTAACAAAGATCTGTATTTTGAGTCCATGTTACCACCCTCTTGAAAATCGTTTTTTATCACTTCCGCAACCCCGTAAGTACCGGGGAAGGGTAGCATGAACTTACAAGAGGATGTGTTAATAAAAGTCGGGGAATTTATATTCCTTGTGGACTTTATTGTACTCGATACACAACCTGTTGCGAACCCACGGAATCAAATTCCGGTGATTCTTGGTCGCCCCTTTTTGGCCACTTCCAATGCTATAATCAACTGTCGTAATAGCTCTATGACCTTATCCTTTGGGAAGATGTCAATTGTGCTTAACATATACAAGTTGGGAAGTGTACCCTCCGAACCTACTGCTCAGGTCTGTTCTGTCGAATTAATAGATGTCGACAGCAGCGAATTTGATCAGCCTCATGATACTGATCTGGACTCTTTTCATATGTTGTTGTTTGACCCAATTATGTATCATACACATACAGACTCTTCCAGCGAGTTGTCCGGGTCAACATCTAACACCGATTATGAACCGTTTTTGGAGTCTGAAGATCACCCCGCACTTTTTGATGACATTATTCTTGGGGGTATTGATGAAAGTTTTGAGGACATTTTCGCTGATGAACTCGCATTTTTAGCAAACACGGGTGTGGAGATGAAACCACAAGAAAAAGAAACTGAACCACCACCCCTTCTTCTGGACAATCACAAGAATGCGAGTAATCCATCACAATCACTGTGTCGTCTCTCCAAATTGAGATGCAAACCCTTTCTTTCACACTACTTATCTCTTCCCCACTTCTTTCTGTCTCTCCACAACATTTTCTTCCACCAACCGGTGCACTACACTGATAAAATATTCGAATGGTTGGTGTTGACTTTCGGTCTTTGTAGAGCTTTGCATTGACCAATAAATTTTGCCCCCCCCCCTCTTGTGAATTTAAAAGCATAATATTGTCTAACTCAAATCTTAGGGGGGTTATATTTTTGGCTCTTGAAAATAAAAGTTGTCCTCAAAATTGTGAGCCAAAAATAAGTTTGGGGAAGGATTTTCATGATCATATTTATTGCACTCGTTAATAAATTGTCCTCCGAAGCTTACAGGTTTTCGAGATTTAACAGATAACAACAGTGAGGACTGTTGGGGTAAAAATTTACACCCCGGTTGATCAAGTCAAAATCAAAGTCAACCCCAAGCCAAGTGGGCCCAAGCCCGGATCCAGTGGGCCCTTGCCCGGGTCAAGCCCGAACATGAAGCGGTCGGCCTCGCCCCATGCCAAGAAAAAAATTTTGTAATAAATAATTTTGTTGCATTTCTTTTATTTTATTTTATGGATAAATGTAAGAAAAATAGGCATCAAGCCAAATTTTTGTAAAGCCCATGGCTTATGTGCAAAAAGAAATGGCACATGAGCCATGGGATGGGCAAAATGCCATTTTGTGAAGCTCAAGGGGCTATGTGTAAAGTGTACAGCCTATAAAGGCAAAGATAATGAAATATCTCAACAACTTTTCTCTCTCTCAAATTTTTTTCAGATCTGAGAACTTTCCTCCCTCTTCAAGGTTCCAAAACCGTTTTTTTCTCTTGAATTAAATCAAGAGTTTTACTCTTCTTTTTATAAAACAAATTAGTTTTTCACCACAAAACCAATAAAGGGGAACTCAGATCTTCCATTAGATCTCAAAAAGAAGAGATTTTTAAAAAATCCCATATCTCTTGATCTTCAAGATCCAGCTAACAGAGGAGGAAGAAGAAGAACATCGTTCACTAAACCCCAAAAATGAAACCAAAAAAAAAACAAACACACACACTCAGGAGTTCAACTCCTCTTTGATTTCTCTTCTGAGAAATTTTTTTAGGCTAAAAGCCTCTTTTTCTCGCCAGCGCTCAAGCGCAGAGCGCCCGCGTGCCGGCACGTGGCGCGCCAGCGCTCAACCGCTCAGCGCTCGAGCGCAAGTCGCCCCGGTGCCGACACGTGGCGCGCTTGTGCTCAAGCGGAAGTGCTCGAGCGCAAGTCGCCCCCGTGCCGACACGTGGCGCGCTTGCGGTCCAGCGCAAGTCGCCCCCGTGTCGACACGTGGCGCACTTGCGCTCAAGCGCAAGTGCTCAAGCGCAAGTCGTCCCCGTGCGACACGTGGCGCACTTGCGCTCAAGCGGAGAGCGCCCACGTGCCGACACGTGGCACTCTAACGCCTGAGCGCACAGCACCTAGGCGCACAGCAACCAAGGTGCTGCCCCACGCATCCTTTGGATATATTTTTCCCCTTTATTTATATATACATGTATATATATACATATGTATACATATGTACACATACACATACTCCACGACACTGTCCCTGTTAGAAAAAAATTTCTAACGGGGCGCTGCCCGCTATCCGGGTAGCGGGACCCCCGTAAAAACTCTGCATGGCTCCCGATATATCCAAACCCCCCTCCAAAACAAAACACACGTACATTGCACATTGAGTTCGCATGACCAGTTTAACCCGTTAATCGGAGGTTCCCTCGCCCCAAAGGCTGGGGGTAATTAACGGCAGCTTAGTCCGCGGCTGTCGGAGATTCGGATCCCCATAATCATTAAACCCCGGCCTACCCTAGGCAGGGGGAATCTGTAGTACGCCTGACAAGCGCGCGCGTATTCCCATCTCAATGGGGTGACGAAAAACACCCTACAGATTTTGGCACGCCCGGTGGGACCAATCTCTCCTCCCGTATTTCGGGTTAAACGTTCATGCGAACTCAATCCATATACATATCGATTGCCTATACTGAAATGATGTTCTTTTTTGCATGCAGCAATCAACCTTCGATGACAATGTCGCCCCAGACGAATTCAGCTTCCAACGTGACCCCGATTCCGTACGTGGTCAAGATCAACGCTCGTGTGGTTCTCCCCGCGAGCCTCAGTCGACAGTGGGAGGAACCGCCCCGCCATTTTGGCTCCGTCATCATCTACCCTGCCGGAAGCGCTCATCTGGCGGAGATCCCGGCGGAACAGGTGGCCAAGCCGGTCTCAAGGGGTAAGAGGCCGAATGTCGTGATCGCCAAGGCACCACAACCGAAACTTAAGACGGTATCTGAACGATTCTCTGGTGCTCCAGCAGGGTGCAAGAACTTCGGTACAAAGGAAAAAATCAAATGTTGCGGACGAGCTCAGGCGATGACTCTAACAAATGCACAATCGAGCGTATCTCTAAGGCCTTCCATCGCCCGGTCTGTGGCGTCTTCCCAAAGTGCCGAAGTCTGCCAGGTGCTTAGAACAGAAAAGTTAAGGCAGAAGAGGCTCAGGTATCGAGCCAACAATAGGGCCAAGGCTTCGGCCAAATGGAATCATGTAAAGTTCCAAGTGCAGGGTTGCCCCGTGACGACGGCTGAGTCGGACATAAGAATCAGCAATTCCTTCGAGCCTCTGAAGTGGGTTCAGAAAAATTCCATGACCGCCAGAATCAAGAAGACAGCGGTCCGAACAGTGCCGCAAAGAGACGTGTCCCGGCCCCAACAGAAGAAGTATGACACTGTCTCTTCAAAAGTTTATCAAGCACTCTGTGTCGCACGAAAGCAGTGGGGCAAACCCAGAAAAGAAGCGCCAGCACCATTCAAGAACCTGGTTAGGCCAGCCGCCTTCAATCGACTACCAGCTACCGAAACAAGGGGGTCAAGACAGCGATCCGTGAAATCAGCTGCTAATGATAGAAAGACGGCCGGATATATCATCCATACGGTCTATAAGGAGGGCGGGCTCCCCAGCGACAACCTTCGCAGCAAAAGCAAGGATGGGGCCACCATATCCCAAGCCCAATCTAGCCTGAATGTGGTTGCCGCTGCCCAAGAACAGCCGCCCCAGCTGGATGAAGAAAATCCTCTCGATGAGGATGATAGGCAGAAAGACCCCTCGGTCCACGCAGAGTCAAGCTCGGACAGCGAGGAAGAGCCGACTTTCCGCCCCAGGACTGCGAAGCAAGAGCTGCTTCAAGAGCTTCGAAAACAGCTCAGGAGCAAAGATAAAGAGATGGCCAAGCTCTATTCGAAGATTGACGACTTAACGAACGTGGTGATGCAGCTTACGGCTCAAATTGCTTGAGCGCCTCCCAATCAAGCACAAGCCGCTACTAATCAGCCGGGTGATGACAATCCGAGGCAGCTAATGCCTGTTCCTTTGGGACCAAGACTGGTCGAGCCACATGAAAGCCGGCCACATTCCGCTTCTGGGGACGCCTTGGCCCCAGATAACACTATCCCGCTAACACAGGATCGGATAATGGATTTGGTCACCAGCAATGTTAAAACATTGGTGGCTGAAGCTCAGAAAGAAATCGGCAGTAGCGGGCAGCCATATCCCGCGCAGTACGATCTGATTGAGTTCCTAAGCGGCTACGTTATTCCTAAGTTCCGAAGATTTGATGGAACGGGGAATGCAAATCAGCACGTCGCCCACTTCAAAGCATCGTGCGGAAATACAGGGGGCAATGACGCGGTACTTCTTCGTCAGTTTGTCAACAGCCTAACCGGCGTCGCCTTCGACTGGTATGCGAGTATACCTGACGGGTCCATCATTACCTTTGCCCAAATGGAGTCCCTGTTTTGGCAAAGGTTCATGAGTGTCAGTGATAAAATCTCCATTGCCGACCTTGTGAGGACCAAGCCGGGGAAGAATGAAAGCAACACCGACTTTATTGCCCGATGGTGTAATCTCACGGTCAAGTGCGAACCGCCGCTGGAGCAGGACCAGTCCGTCAGCCTTCTCATTAGGAACCTCGGCAATTGGATGGTCCCATTCTTGTGTACATCAGGCCTCAAGACATTTCAAGAGCTAACCAAGAAAGTCCAAATGCTGGAACGCTCGAAAGCAAGAGTCCCCGCCGGACTTTCAGAGAGACAAAACTTGGAAAAGCAAGCGGGACGAAATCCATAGAAGCGGGAGTTCCAGCAGTACCAATGTCTTGAATGCATCCGACAATGAAGAAAAGCGAAGGGCGGGCGAATCCAAAACCAACCGGTCTCGAAAGCCATTGCTGGGAGGAGATGGGCCTTCCCTAGAGGAGAAGAAGAACAAGGTTTACTCTTTCAGAAGGGACAAGGTCCGTAAGATATTTAAAGATACCTTGAACAATGGCCTACAATTGCCGGAGTCGAAAAGACCCCAAGAAGCAAAAATGACCGACGATCCTCTGTATTGCCCGTACCACCGAGTAGTGAGCCATGCGATCGAGGATTGCTATATCTTCAAAGACTGGGTCGAGAAGCAATACAAGGCTGGAAAGATCGAGCTGTCCAAAAGTGTGTTGGTGAACAATCAAGTTGCAACCATCAACTTTATACAGACAGAAACTGTAGCGTTCTGGGAGCAGACAGCCGAACACGCTGCCCCGAGAAATGAAACGGAATCATCGCGGCCTCTGTGGAGTACGCACATATCTAATAAGACGAAGAAGATGATAAAGCTACTTCGGAAAGAACCCAGGACGGAATGGGAAGGGCAGAAGAGGCCTACCAGTCCAGCTGCCAATGCGGCTACATCAGGCTCAAAATCCAAGAAGCTCAAGAAGAAGAAAAGTGCAGCTCGGCGCGAAAAAGAGTCTGCAAGGAGATCGACCATTCAAAAATATATCGATTCCCTCGAAGAATATGAACAAAAGGAAAGAACATTGATTCAATTAAAGGAGTTCTTCCCTGTACAAGCGGCTGAAATTCTGGAGGAGTTAGAAGAAGACTCCAATGAAGAGATCCCAGAAGTGACCTGTTACGCCATCCATCTTGGCAGCGACTCTGAGGATGAGCTCTGTTTTCCCGAAGAGGACGAGGAGCTCACCACAAAGGGCAATCAAATCCAGCTCAGAAGCAGCAGGGGTCTACCACAAAATTAGGGCAACACCCCAAAAGGGAAAGAAAAACAAGTCGCTAATGAAGAAGATGGTAGAGAACCGGCCGATAAAAACATAAATCCTTCCTCGGTGGACTATAATGTCTTGGCACATCTACGGAAGCTTCCGTCTCTCCTGAGCATCTAAGACGCCTTGGTCCTATCTAAGGAGCTTAGAGATGTTCTCATTCACGCTCGACAAAACCCCTAGCGGTATCAGGCTCACTTTGCGGAAATTAATATGAAAGAAGCCCAGCACGCTTTGCATGCCGCCGCAGTCACATTTAAGGATGAAGACTTGCTACTGGGAACGGCTGAGCATAATCGGCCGCTTTACGTGACCGGGTACAGCGACGGAGATCGAATTAATCGCATATTGATTGATCCGGGGTCCTCAGTGAACATCATGAACTTGCGAACTCTGAAGAGTTTGTCAATGGACATCCGACACCTGTCAAGGGAAAGGATTGTCATTCAAGGCTTCAACCAAAATTGCCAGCAAGTTCTGGGGTCTATAGCTTTGCCAATCAAATTTGGGGATCTGCAAACTGAAGATAAGATATACGTAATCGACGCCGACACATCTTATAAGATTCTCTTGGGGCGGCCGTGGCTCCACGATTACGGCATCATTCCGTCAACTCTCCATCAATGCATGAAGTATACTAAAAATGGCGAAGAAAGACGCATTGACGGAGACATCCAGCCGTTCGGTGTGCATGAAGTCCGATATGAAGATTCTTGGTACTTTATGAACCACCAAAATGCTAAGCCACAACTGACTGAGGATAGACCGGCACCAAGACTCAAAAGCAAATCTGCGCCGGCTATCACATTCAAAAGCAAAAATACCCAAGTGCGCTCGCATTTCGGCAGTGACACTGATGAGTCCGACGCTGGAAGCCCGTCCTTCCGCAAAACTGGCCCTCATTTCGGCAGCGATACAGACGAATCTGTTGCTGAAGGCCCATCTAGCAGCAAAGCCCGCCCTCATCTTGGCAGTGACACTGAAGAGTCTGAAGAAGAGGACCTGCCATGCAACAGCTGTGCAGATCGGCCCCCCATGCAGCAAGCGAAACTACTAGAGACCTTCAAAGTCGCAGAAGGGTCCTTGGCCATCACAAAGGTGCCGGAACGGATGTGCAAAGTGCTCGACGCATTGTCAGTCTCTACCGTGGACCAGCTGAAAACATTCTACATGCCCGGGAGGAAAAATGGACAGAAGGGCATCCTGTTTTACAGGTCAGACCCCGTTGTACACCCAGACGACCTTTCTGTCGCATGCCTTCCCTATGAGAGAGGCATAAGAGCCGTCCTCAATCCCAGATACTATGCGCCCGAGATGCAGGAATACTTTAAGAAGTGCGGATGCCGGTTATATCAAACGGAGTCCGAAGCAAAGTTTTACGAAGGGCTATGGTATCCGTCCCAGGTCCGAGCACTCATCGATGGATGAATTCCAGATAGACGGGGCATAGGCTACATTCAACCTGATTCCAAAGCGTGCTACATGATCCATGTTGGTGAGGCCAGCGAAAGATCAAATGATGATGACGAGATAGCCGAGCCAGAAGAAGCTCCTCAAGTGCTCGAAGATGGCGGACAAGCAACCTTTGATGAGCTAACCGAGATTGACTTAGGAACGCCCGATAATCCAAGGCCGACCTACATCAGCTCACTCTTGTCGGAGGAAATGAAAGAGCAGATAATTACCCTGCTGTGTGAGTTCGTCGACTGCTTCGCGTGGACGTACAAAGAAATTCCTGGCCTTTCCCCTGAGGTAGCCGTACATAAGCTGGCTATATCTCCTGATGCTAAGCCAGTCAAGCAAGCTCCTCGAAGAATGAGAAGGGAGTTGGAAGAAAAGGTCATCGAGGAAACTAAGAAACTCATCGATGCCGGCTTCATCAGGGAAGAGAAATATGCAGACTGGATCGCATGCATAGTCCCAGTGAAGAAGAAAAATGGACAGATCCGAGTTTGTGTCCATTTCAGGGACCTCAACAAGGCATGTCCTAAAGATGACTTCCCGCTACCGGTCATGGAAATGATGGTCGATGACACCTCAAATTACGAACTGTTCACCTTTATGGATGGCTCATCTGGATATAATCAGATCAAGATGTCGCCTGAGGATGAGAAGCACACAGCATTTCGAACCCCGATCGGAATATATTGCTACAAGGTAATGCCATTCGGACTGAAGAACACAGGTGCTACATATCAAAGGGCAATGACTAATATCTTTGATGACCTAATCCACAAAGTCGTCGAATGCTATGTTGATGATCTAGTCGTCAAGACTAAAGCCAAGGCCGATCATATCCAAGATCTCAGGACCGTTCTCACCAGACTAAGGGAATACGATCTGAAGATGAATCCTCTGAAGTGCACTTTTGGCGTGTCATCGGGAAAATTCGTGGGCTTCATAGTCCGACATCGAGGGATCGAAGTTGACCCATCAAAGATAAAGGCCATCATGGAGATGCCCCCTCCGAAGAGTCTGACGCAGCTAAGATCTTTTCAAGGCAAGCTTGCTTATTTACGGAGGTTTATCTCAAATTTATCGGGGAGATGTAGGACCTTCTCAAAGCTCATGAAGAAAGGAGCTCCCTTTATCTGGGATGCCGAATGTCAAGCAGCGTTCGAAAGCATCAAACAATACTTGTTGCACCCTCCAGTGTTGGCCGCTCCCATTCCAAATAAACCGCTGATTCTCTACACTGCCGTGCTGGACGAGTCACTCGGTGCGCTCCTTTCCCAGAATAACGAGGAGGGAAAAGAAAATGCCCTCTACTACCTCAGTCGAACTCTAGTCGGGGCAGAACACAACTACTCCCCAATCGAAAAGCAATGCCTGGCTCTAATATTTGCTGTGAAGAAGCTGAGGCACTATTTGCTCGCTCATCGGGTTATGCTGATCTCCATGGTCGACCCGCTCAAACACTTGATGACCAAAGCAAGCCTAGCCGGCATAATGGAAAGATGGGCTGTCATGCTACTTGAGTTTGACATAGTTTATACCCCTCAGAAAGCAGAAAAAGGGCAAGCTCTTGCAGACTTTCTCGCTGCTCATCCCATACCAGACGGGTCGCCGATAAATTGTGAGTTACCCGATGAACAAGTGTTGCACCTCGAGGAAGATGTGCCATGTTGGGAGCTCTACTTCGATGGGGCCTCATCAATAAGGAGCTCCGGCAGATCAAGCGTCCCGGAGGTAAAAGCGGGGATAGGATTAGTGTTCATCACGCCATCAATGGGAGCCCTACGGCGTTCTTTTGCTCTCACCGAGCCTCGGACAAACAATGAAGCTGAGTATGAAACTCTGATAGCTGGTTTGGAACTCGCCATAGAAATGGAAATCCTTCGGCTACGGGTTTACGGTGACTCCCAGCTTGTCGTCAACCAAGTAAGCGATGACTATAAGATATACAAACCCGAGTTAGCTCGGTACAGAGGCCGGGTGGTGGAACTCATGAAACAGTTCACTCATATTGAACTAATGAGAATTTCCAGAGCGTTGAACGGAAAAGCCGACATACTCGCTCGCTTAGTCAAGGAGCTGGCTGATCCTGACATGGACGAAATTCTGATCACAGTCAGGAGCCGGCAAATTCTACCCCCAGTCTCTCTACGAGAAGAGGAAAGCGCGGAATAGAAGAGCAGTCCCGCCGAAGAAGCTTCGATCATCCAAGACGAGCCCGATTGGAGAGAACCCTTCATAGAGTACCTCCGATACGACAAGCTGCTTGAAGAAAAATCTGCGAGGATTCAGCTGAAGAAAAGAGCTCTCCGATACGTGTTTGTAAATGACACGTTATACCGCAGGTCATATGACCAACTCTGGCTCAGGTGTCTGTCATTGGCCGAAGCCCAAAAGGTCATGAAAGATGTTCACTCGGGCGTTTGCGGTGCTCACCAATCTGGCCCCAAGATGCGACTTCAAATCAAACGGCTTGGGTATTACTGACCCACCATGATACAGGATTGCGGAGAACTTGCAAAGAAATGTCAGATATGCCAAATCCATGGTGATTTCATTCACAAGCATCCCAATCCATTGCATCCTACGGTGGCGTCGGGACCCTTCGAAGTCTGGGGCACCGACATTGTTGGCCCAATTGATCCTCCATCATCTAAAGGCCACCGGTTCATACTGGCCGCGACAGACTACTTCTCTAGATGGGCTGAAGCTGTCCCGCTAAAAGAAGACAAGACAAAAGATATTCTGACATTCTTCCAGCATAAGATTCTATACCGCTTCGGTACACCAAGAAGAATCATTTCTGACAACGGGCCCTCTTTCAAGAGCTTCAATGTTTCAAGATTCGCTACTCAGCACAAGATAGACTGGAGATATTCCTCCATCTATAATCCAAGAGCCAATAGGCTAGCCGAAGCCTTCAATAAACCTCTATGCAAGCTCCTGAGGAAAAATGCTTCAGCCAACAAGAGAGACTGGAATCTCAAACTTCATGAGGCGTTGTGGGCATATCGCACGACGCACAGTACTCCAACTCAGTCCACTCCATACTCATTGCTCTTCGGAGTGGAGGCGGTCCTCCCCCTCGAAGTCGAAGTTCCAAGCTTAAGAATGGTCGTTCAGCACGAGTTGACGGAGGAGGAAAACGTGCTCCTTCGACTTGAATAGCTCGATACCCTCGAAGAAAAGAGGCTCGCGGTGCAGCAAAATCTGGAGCTATACCGAGCCCAAATGTCACGGGCCTATGACAAGATAACCCGTCTCCGCGCTTTCAAGAAAGGTGAATTGGTGTTGGTCCTCAAAAGACCGATCATCCCCAATCGACATGCCAATGGAAAATTCGAGCCAAACTGGGAAGGACCATACGTCATCGAGAAAGTGTTCGACGGAGGATCCTACCAACTAATAAGTGCCGAGGGAGAAAGGCCCATGCCACCCATCAATGGCCGATATCTCAAGAAATACAACACGTGAATGCTCCAAGACGTAGGCGAATTGAGCACATCAGCCCTAAGGTTTGGATCTTACATCCTGCAAAACCGTATACAATCCACGGGCGTAAATGACCCCTATCTCTCCCAAATCCTGCCGGTGAGACTACTTTTAAAGTCCAACCAGCGGCCAAAAAAAAAGAGAAAAATAGAAAAAAAATTAAATGAAAATAAAAGAAATACAAAAATAAACAGTATGCCCACAAGAAAAACGGGCACGGATGAAAACCCGAAAGGGCTCCGTAAGTAAAAACAACAGGACTACCGGCGAGTCTGTGAAAACCCGAAAGGGCGCAAACTCGTGAAAAGAGCTGAAATACACTCGCAAAGTCCTCTCGACCTTGTGAAGAGAAAACCCCTGCGTGAGATCCTTACGACTCACAAAGGAGCAACACACTTAGGAATCCTCACGATTCCTAAGGAGAAAATTCACCTGCGGGATCCTTACGACTCGTAGGGAGAAAATGCTTTTATGGGACCCTCACGGCCCATAAAATTGAAAAGCCTTCGATGATAGGGACCCAAACCTGTCTCCTAAGCCATTGTTGCCCAACGGGCAACGGCAAATGATGAGTCGCTCCTGGAATTTCGCTTCTGTGTTAGCGGTGCTGATGCCGACGAAAAACCCAAATCCCAAGTCCTCCCAAGGCAAATGATGAGTTGCTCCTGGCATTATTCCAGTGCAGCAATGCTGATGCCAAACAAGATCCAAATTCCAAGTCCCCAAACGGCGAATGATGAGTCGCTGCTGGTATCATATTCCAGTGTAGCGATGCAGCCGCCAACCAAAATCCAATTTCTTAAAATTCTCCAGCCCTACGGCCAGTCCCCAAATTGACTGCCGTATACAATCCACGGGCTCAAATAATTCTCGTCATACCCATGCCCCACCACATTCACCAGTTACGCGGCTGATCTCCGCCTTTGGAATTATGCTCCATTGAGAAGACCCACTCATGTGTCCTCACGATACATGAGGAGAACAAACCTTTGTGGGATCCTTACGACTCATAAAGGAAAAACACACTTAAGAGTCCTCACGACTCCTAAGGAGAAAATACACCTGCGGGATCCTTACGACTCATAGGGAGAAAATGCTTTTATGGGACCCTCACGGCCCATAAAATTGAAAAGCCTTAGGTGATAGGGACCTAAACCTGTCTCCTAAGCCATCGCTCCCCCAACAGGAATAGGCAAATGATGAATTGCTCCTGGCATGCGTGCTTTAGTGTTAGCAACGCTGATGCCTACCCAAACCCCAAAATCCCAAACACCAATCCAATAGACCCCTAAGTCTTTAAACTAGGAACAGGTGACCTCTAAGTCGTTAAACAGGGAACAGATGACCCCTAAGTCGTTAAACCGGGAACGAGGGAAATCTCCTCATGGCAGATGATGATTCGCTCCTGGTACCATATTCCAGTGCAGCGATGCTGATGCCAAACCAAAACCAAAATCCCCAAATCCTGTCATGACAAATGATGATTCGCTCCTGGTACCATATTCCAGTGTAGCGATGCTGATGTCAACCAAAATCACATCAAGTCAAACAACCAATGACCTCCCTGGCAGAATCAAATTCCACATCGGAAACAAGTCAACTTCATCCCTGACGCCGCAAGAAGCGGGGCAAGTCAAATCCAGCATCGACCGTCCAAGTCGCAAAAAGGGCAGCATCGACCGTCCACGTCGCTAAAATGGTAGCACCGACCGTCCATGTCGCTAAAATGGCAGCACCGACCGTCCATGTCGGAAAAAGGGCAGCATCGACCGTCCACGTCACTAAAATGGCAACACCGACCGTCCATGCCGCAAAAAGGGCAGAACCGGCCGTCCAAGTCGCTAAAATGGCAGCACCGACCGTCCAAGTGGCAAAAAGGGCAGTACCGACCTTCCAAGTCACTAAAATGGCAGCATCGACCTTCCAAGTCGCAAAAAGGGCAGCATCGACTGTCCAAGTCGCAAAAAGGGCAGTATCGACCGTTCACGTCGCTAAAATGGCAGCACCGACCGTCCACGTCGCTAAAATGGCAGCACCGACCGTCCATGTCGCAAAAAGGGCAGAACCGACCGTCCAAGTCGCTAAAATGGCAGCATCGACCGTCCAAGTTCCAAAAAGGGCAGCACAGACCGTCCACGTCGCAAAAAGGGCAGAACCGACCATCCAAGTCACTAAAATGGCAGCACCGACCGTCCAAGTCGGAAAAAGGGTAGTACCGACCGTCCAAGTCGCTAAAATGGCAGCACCGACCGTCCAAGTCACAAAAAGGGCAGTACCGACCGTCCAAGTCGTAAAAAGGGCAGCACCGACAGTCCAAGTCGCAAAAAGGGCAGCACCGACTGTCCACGTCGCAAAAAGGGCAGCGCTGGATTCCTACAAAGCGGGAACCAGATAACTCCAGGCCAGGGAAAATGTCTATCACGGACACTCCGTCTCGGAGACATGTCAAGCAACGACCGTCCATGTCGTAAAAAGGGCAGTGCCAGCTTCCCAAAAGGTGGGAACCGAATCAAGTCGCCTCCACGAGAAAGAAGATCCATCAATTTCATGCATACAACCCACATTTGTGGTATGCATTTATTGATGGGGGGCAATTTGTTGGGGTAAAAATTTACACCCCGGTTGATCAAGTCAAAATCAAAGTCAACCCCAACCCAAGTGGGCCCAAGCCCAGATCCAGTGGGCCCATGCCCGAGTCGAGCCCAAAAATGAAGCGGTCGGCCTCCCCCCATGCCAAGATAAAAATTTTGTAATAAATAATTTTGTTGCATTTCATTTATTTTATTTTGTGGATAAATGTAAGAAAAATAGGCATAAAGCTAAATTTTTCTAAAGCCCATGGCTTATGTACAAAAAGAAATGGCACATGAGCCATGGGATGGGCAAAATGCCATTTTGTGAAGCCCAAGGGGCTATGTGTAAAGTGTACAGCCTATAAAGGCAAAGATAATGAAATATCTCAACAACTTTTCTCTCTCTCAATATTTTTTCAGATCTGAGAACTTTCTTCCCTCTTCAAGGTTCCAAAACCTTTTTTTTCTCTTGAATTAAATCAAAAGTTTTACTCCTCTTTTTATAAAACAAATTAGTTTTTCACCACAAAACCCATAAAGGGGAACTCAGATCTTCCATTCGATCTCAAAAAGAAGAGATTTTTAAAAAATCCCATATCTCTTGATCTTCAAGATCCAGCTAACAGAGGAGGAAGAAGAAGAACATCGTTCACCAAACCCCAAAAAAAAACAAAGAAAAAAACAAACACACACTAAGGACTTCAACTCCTCTTTGATTTCTCTTCTGTGAAATTTTTTTAGGCTAAAAGCCTCTTTTTCTCGCCAGCGCTCAAGCGCAGAGCGCTCTCGTGCCGACACGTGCCGCGTCTGCGCTCAAGCGCTCAGCGCTTGAGTGCAAGTCGCCCCGGTGCCGACACGTGGCGCGCTTGCGCTCGAGCGCAAGCGCTCGAGCGCAAGTCGCCCCCGTACCGACACATGGCGCGCTTGCGCTCCAACGCAAGCGCTCGAGAGCAAGTCGCCCCCGTGTCGACACGTGGCGTTCTTGCGCTCAAGCGCAAGTGCTCCAGCGCAAGTCGTCCCCGTGCCGACACGTGGCGCACTTGCGCTCAAGCGCCCAGCGCTCAAGCGCAGAGCGCCCACGTGCCGACACGTGGCACTCTAACGCCTGAGCGCACAGCACCTAGGCGCACAGCAACCAAGGTGCTGCCCCACGCATCCTTTGGATATATTTTTCCCCTTTATTTATATATACATGTATATATATACATATGTATATATATGTACACATACACATACTCCACGAGACTGTCCCTGTTAGAAAAAAATTTCTAACGGGGCGCTGCCCTCTATCCGGGTAGCGGGACCCCCGTAAAAACTCTGCATGGCTCCCGATATATCCAAACCCCCCTCCAAAACAAAACACACGTACATTGGACATTGAGTTCGCATGACCAGTTTAACCCGTTAATCGGAGGTTCCCTCGCCCCAAAGGCGGGGGGTAATTATCGGCAGCTTAGTCCGCGGCTGTCGGAGATTTGGATCCCCATAATCATTAAACCCCGGCCTACCCTAGGTAGAGGGAATCTGTAGTACGCCTGACAAGCGCGCGCGTATTCCCATCTCAATGGGGTGACGAAAAACACCCTATAAGGACACTGTTGAAAACAAGTTTGGAGGATGTTTATGCTTATTTGCTCATCACTTTGCATCATACTTTGCATAAGCACAAAACATATAATAAATAAAAAATTTATATATAAAAATTAAAAAAAATTTGTATATAAATTAGATAATAAAAGATTAGATAGTGAAAAATTACATCCAAAAGATTAGAAAAATTTAAGAAAACCAAGAACGTTAGAAGTTTTCTTAAACGAAACTAGTAATAAGTAGTTATGAGCCGTTGTCCCAAGGGTTAGTAAGATGAAAGAAGTCACTAATCTGAGGATAAAAATAAGTCTTTAAAATAGTTCATATTCTGGAAGGCAAACATTTGAATGTTGATACCCTACTATTCGCACTTACACACGTCTTGAAACTCGGGATAGTAGAGGATACCTTGAAATGCACTTGTCTAAAAGCCAAAGTATGAAGGAAATAATAAATGGAAAATAAAAGATAAAATGGTGAAAAGAAAAATGAAAACTGAATTTGTTATCACCAATGCAGCAATAAAAAAATATAGCGAGGGTGCTTAATCACCTAGTGCCTTAGACCAACTGGTTTGGGAGTCACTGCTAAGCCTTAGGTGGTACAAGAAGAGGAAAATATTAAATACACCGTATAAGCGATCACATGAGTAATCGGTCGGGTAGTACCTCAATAAGTATTAACGGTCTCATGAAAAATGTGTGAGCAAATTCCATCTAAATATCAATTAAAAAGTACTGAGGTAGATGGACAAGAGTATGATAGCTTGAATCGAATTCTCCGAGTGTATGAATGTCTCTTACACACACGTAGGGGTATATGATCAATGTTTGGAAGAAAGATAGGAATGAAGAATAAATACGATGATTTATTGAGGGATGATGTGATTTCGAACATCTTTTCATCACTATTAAGATAGGGCCCATGACAACCGAAAAGCTAGTATTAGTTGGAAACTCTAAATTTTCAAAGTCTTTCTTTTATAAATCTTATCTTTAGATGTAACTTTCACGGTCTTCCTTTTATTATGGGATTTTGTGGGTGTAATCCGCTGAAAACCCTCAAGAGACAACACTCCTCCTACTAGGGACACCTAGAGGTTTAAAGGCTTCTTGCACGTGCTCAGTGCAATCGTGTTGCCTACGAAAGTGTGCTTGTTAATTTTTCTTTTTTTTTATTTTCTCCTTCTATTAAATAAAAGATGTTTGATCGAGATGACCCAAATTAGGTTTGGGGGAATTTGATCAGTCGAAAATAGTGCATTCTCAAGACGTTAATTTCCCTATTCTTATCATGCATATAAAGGTGTTTATTGTAATTATAGCACAGATTACGATCTCATCTGGAAAATACCAAATTACCTGTTTTATAGTTATAATCGACATTCTAGAGGGAAATTATGTGTTTATTACTAATTTCATTGATTTGTATATATCAATCCTTGTCTCGAGATCGTGTGCAGAAAATTCTCCGGGTAAAAGAGCCGCAATCATAAAAGCGCTGATAAAAATACCCTAAATCCAAGACTTGTGATCTGGCAGTGAACAAGAAATTATAAAAATATTCCAGACATTCTAAAAGTGCCACAAAGCCTACAGAGGAGTTATATGAATGTTTCATGCAGCAAAACCTCCAAAGGGTCGCGGATCCGCGGCCGGAGGGGCCCTTTGGCGGCGGATCCACGGCCACGTCAGCGCATCTTCGGCAGATTACAATCTCTGGGCTCTCTTTTCAATGGCAAACTTCTCCAGGACACTTCAGTCTCAAGAAATCTCTAGAAGCTTCTCCTCTAGCAGCCAAGTTTCTTGTGCAAGCTAAATACCTGCCCAGCTTCTCTAGCAAGCAAGCTAACTAACTAAACCTAGAAGCTTCCTTCATAACCACCAAGCTTACAAAGAAAGATGAACCTAGCTTAGCTTCTAAAGGAAGCTAAACATACCTTAGCTTCTAAAGGAAGCTAAACCTAATCAAGCTTCTAGGGGAAGCTAAAGGTGAAGACTATAAAAAGGCACTAAGAGCTTCATTGAAGAGGTAACACAATTAGGGTTGTTGTTCAACAAATTTCAAAACACTAGTTGAGTGACACAACTTGTGCATTCAAACCCTAGCCCTAAATCCATTTCAAAAAGCCAAATCAAGATCATCGAGTACCGATTCAAGCAAGCATCCACGATCCTTTTGAAGCGATGCCGATCTTCATCCGAGCAAGAGATCCACGATGATCCGCGACTCAAGAAGACGATGCGATGCTAGATTCGATGATTTTAGTTCTTCCTCAATTCTTGTAGTTCTTGAGCGAATTGTAACGAAACATCGAATAATAAAAGGTGACGATCTTATTCTTGCTTCCTATTCATTCTAGCATTATGAGATTTTTCAATCTTGATTTCTTTAAAATGATGCGTGAATAAAACTCCGGTTGCATCGGAATCGAAAGAATAGATAGAATGATGTTGATGAATTCCTGAATGATTCTTAAGTCTTATGAGTTTTGTGAACCCTAGGTAATTAAATCAAAGATGACCTAATTTCGAGCGAGATTCTTTCTTGAATATTTTCTCTCTCAATTAGAGGTCAACAATCGATGATTGAATTTCCTAGAGGCTAGAATTTGAGTGTTAATTAACGAAAGGACAAGGGATGAGGAAGAAGAAACCCTAGTTTCGTCAAAGGATCCCTAAACCTCGTTGATTGACACCGATCTAGCATCAAATCTTCAATAGATAAGAATTTGAAATTCTAAGCATCAATTATCGCTATCGATTCAATTGATTCCGACAAGCTTTTCTTCAAATCTTGATAATTCAAACACTTTGGGTATTTTCTTGATTTTTTTACCAATTCTTGAATTTAGACCTATTTCTTGATTCTTGAAAATTAAACTTCATCAATTTTCTTTTATCTTTTAATTTTCGACTCAACTAAAACGATAACGAGCAAATCACACTTTCTCAGTGGACGATACGTATTCATTAACGCGCTACACCGACACCATTAATTGATTGCAGTATAAATATCTTTGATTGTGAACACTTTACATTTCATTACGACGAAGACGAACAATCAGGGATCCCGATCCGGTATCTAATACCCAGGACGTAGAGAGTAATAAGAAACAGTTCTCGGTAACTAACACACCCGAAGAAGATGCATCAACATGCTTATTATTCGTTTGGGTTGCGTGGGAATCCGGATATACCCCTATTCCCTGCTCGGACTTATAACAATTATATGTTGGAGCGGAACCTGTTAGTGTATATGCCGTAGAGGCCATTACTGTATCATATTGTATGTATATTATTTAATGCAAGCTTGGGATATTCACCTTGTATTGACAATCTTGCTCAAAATGGTAGTATGCTACTTGGTTTGTTTCTACTTCAATGTGTACATGTGTTTATTTTATTATATCACCTATACGCATTAGTGGAGCCCTTAGGATCTTTGCTTGATTACCGGCGTTGTGATGGCAGTCACACTCGTGGGGGCTGGGTAATCCATAAGCACATCCTTATACAGGTCCCTAGTCGCAGGACTATCGAGACAGGGCATCGATACTCCGGAGTAGACTAGCGTATGCGCTTCACATCCCAGTGTGGGAGACGGTCTGTCCCACAGCCGTCAGTACGTCGTACTTGAGATAGTATGCGGGTGCTCGTTAGGTTACGAGTACACTGGACAGGACTCGTCGGGAACTAATTGGTTGGAATTATACCTATCGTCAGTTATCAGTTCCCAGGTGACATGAGTACAGCTTAGTCCGCTGACTTGACACTGTCACTTTGCCTCGAGTGTGTTCCCACTGTACTTAGATTACTACACTACCACGGCTCAAAGGAGTCATGCAAACAGGTAGTAGTTGGGTGCAGTCCCGAAGCACTTGGAGGCAGTGACGGTTATACAGGATTCGTCTCTCCCGGTATTGGGGGTTGACATCGCGCTGTCTCTAGGAGAGCCATTACACGAGTAGTCCCTAGCCAGGGCAAGCGAGATATACTGGTAGGTTTCCAGTGTTATCTCAGTGTGTTCTGGGCTTCACTCCGACACGACTTGTACCGCTATTAGGGGACTGACGTTTACCGCCCCCTAGGTCCGCCATGCGATGTATCAGACGAACAGACTGGACTGTACGGAGACTGTCACATTCAGGCTCAGTAGGAGTTCAGATGGGTTTCACCTCGTCAGTCTTCTTGTCGGCATCTACCTGGGGACCGTTACGCACAGTTAGTGCCGCTTGCGATCTGTGGTTAAACCCACTGCCAGCATAGTGTCGAGTCTTTAGAGTCCCACACAGAGAGCTATTCACCTTTAGACAAAAGAGTAGAGGTCGTATGGTTTTGCGACAGGCCGCATGGTTTTGCGACAGGGTTCGGTCACATCCGTGCACTTGTGCACCTTTAGTGTCCGGAAAGTTAACACTAGCGTGCTTTCGTTTAAGCCAGATCCTAGTGTACGTTTTGGGATTGATTTTATCTCGTATGTATTCGCGTTCCTCGGAACGCGGATGCGGGTGTTTATGCACAGTTGACGGAGAGACAAAGGCAGAGGATTCTCATTAGGGTTGTTGACTGTTGACCATTGACTTTTTGCTAAACCCTAATGAGAATATGATATTTGATTAACAATAATATTAATTAAGTATTATGGTGTCATGGTTGTTGAGGGGTTGACTTTGTTGACTTGTTGACTTTGTTGATCGGTTGACAAGGTTGGACTAGTTGACCATCATGATGACAATGGCTATCATTTCAAGGCAAAGACTTTTTGCTTGCTTGTTTCTCTTGTGAAAAATAAGTGCATGAAATGATATGGCTATTGTAGCTTAAACCATCACATAATACTTGATTGCTATGACTTGTTATGATGGCTTTGGATTATGAGAGCCAAGAGAGAAAAGTCTTGCTCATTCTCTCATTTCCATTCTCTCTCTTGTTCTTGAGCTCTCATCCTCTTCCTCTTGCTCTCCGTCTCCCTAGTCTATGGTTCACTTGTCTCATGTGTTGAGAACCAAGAACCATAGAGAAAAATCCCAACACACTCTCCTCTACTCACTCTAGTTCATAAGGTTTAGCAAACCGAGTGAACTAGTTTCTTCAAAGTTCGAAGAAGAAGCCAAAGGTAGAAGCTTTCGGGTGGATCGATCTTCGGCGCAAGGAGACGACGAGTTGAAGCCGATCCATACACCATCGAGGCTTGAAGATGAAGGAGTTCAAGAAAAGAAAGGTATAACCCCCAAACCGAGTAGTTAACAACTCCTAGTTAGGTTGTTAGGTAGATAGTTTAACAAAGATCCGTTTTGAGTCCATGTTACCACCTCTAGAAAATTGTTTTTCATCAAATTCCGCAAGCCCGTAAGTACCGGGAGAGGTAGCATGGACTTACAGTGGTATCAGAGCCTAGTTAAACACTACCTAACATGTTAGCATAGTAACTAGAAATTCGATCGGAGAAAAAGTCCCGAAATAAACCCGGAAATCAAACTTGCTGTCGATTTTTTAAGTTCTGTAAAAATAATAAATCAATCTTTAAAAATCGACTCAGGGTTTTTTAAAGATACTGTAGTAAAACGGTGCAGAGAACCCATCAAACCACCGCGGAAGCGCGGCAATAGCTTGCTATTGCCGCGGTTCCGCGGCCAACTTAGCTCTTCTCTAGAACTTCTTTACTACAGTATACTCAGTAGGGTATTTTGGGAATTTTTGTATATGTTTTTTCAGCCCAGATTTTCCAGAAAGAAAAATTTGTTTTTGGGGCTTAAAAAACCGTATTTTGATCGAGTTTCTAAACACTTAAGCTGACGGGTATTTCTGTGATGTGATATTTGTATTGAACGTCTGCTAATCGCTATATGTCGATTAGTGGGGGTTATACAAATCTGTGATCTGTAATGTTATTGGTATGTGTATATGAATTCATTGGATTGTCGCGGGTGAATAGCCAGGGGTTGTGAGACGAGTGTTTTCTTTTCTTTCAATTCATGTAAATTTGTAAATTGATATAATAATTATTTATATGGCCGCACAACCGGGTCGGGGTTGTAGCCGTCATTGTATAATTTCTTTTTACTGTTTTTGCTCCTAGGATAGACCCATTGTGGGGGTGCACAAACTACCGGGTATCCCGAAGTGCCGAGTGGCCTACTCACGGAGTTGAGGGAGGTTGCTTCGCTTCGGGTACTTGGCGGGTAGTTTGCCGCACCCGTAGGAGTCTTGGATGGGGTATTGGCTATTCACCGCGACCGTGTAATCAGCTTTTCGTTACAGGCTCATACGAATTGCGGATTCCTAATATATCCAATGTTTTCATCTGTGATCTGAAATGGCTATCATTGCAATATATCTATATATGATATTATTTAGGCGTTGCTTATGTTTTACAGCCGTGCTAGCCCACCCCCCGCTCTGTCGTTAATTAAGTAACCTAACGGGTAATGACGGGGCCCCGTGGCGAATGCGAATGGCATAAGCGTACGTCATATTTTGAATGTTTTCTGCAATGATAGGATTAAATGATGGGACACATTAAAAGAACTAATGCAAGAATATCACGCATTAAAAGAACTAATGCAAGAAAATAAACCAAGTAAAAGTCGTTGGAACACTTTCGAAAAACCACTCGGTTCTTTTCAAAACCAACTTTTAAATGCGGAGCTTGAGCCACTCCTTTTAAAAGCTATCTCGTTCCATCGATTATATCAATTTCACTACGTTAACGGTTTCGCCAAAACCATTCGTAGCCCTCCATCATTTCAGTTAAATATTCGGTAGTATTCAAGCTATGTATTTTGACCTCACGCCAAGGCATAGTGATTGGTAGCTGCCGGACATTTATCTGTTGCATAGATAGAATGCGTTGGTTTGGGACAGCCGTACTGCCATTTTGGCCTACGTCAAGGGTAGGTACGGGTGAGTTCAAATCAACCTGGATAATGATGGGTAGAACTTGACATGTGACTTATGACATTTTGACCTCACGCCAAGGTCATAAGAGCATGGGGCAAAAATCTACATCGGGAGTTTCATAAGTACTGAAACTTTCTAGTGTTGCATACCATTTGGAGTGTGATGATTCTGGTAGGATCCCTTCAGTTTCGTCACGCGATGATATTTGGATCCCTTCAGTTTCGTCACGCGATGATATTTGGATCCCGATCCTACTGTGAGTATATGCTACTCCTCGGGAAATTTCTCACTTAACGATCAATGCTATAAACCAAGTCGGTGTCTAGAAAGGTGTTAGCGGGGATACGCCCACAGGGAAAAGAAGTTATTTAATTAAGGAACTTCGCGAAAGCGTTGGAAAACCTCCCTCGAAGTACCGACACTAGCCTGGCCGAACGGTTAAGCAAGAATTGTACGGTGAGATTGATCCTGACTAATTCTTCCTTTTTGGTTTGAGGAGGGATTCGAGAGACAGTGGGAGCCATCTTGTTTAGATAAACTAAAAACCACTCTAAACTTGCAAGAGCATCATGCTGAGTGTTTCTTCTCTCTCTCCTAATTGCAGCGACCAATCGACATGACTGGACATATGTTACTTCTAGATAAAAACATACTGACAGGTCCAAACTACAAAGATTGGCTCAGGAATGTCAAGATGGCAATCACTTACGACAAGCTGGGGTATCTTCTTACCACCAAAGCTCCCCCTGTCCCAGGTCCCAAAACCAGCGTCGCGGATAAGGAAATCTGTAAGACCTTGGAACTAGACTGTGCGAAGGCCAAGTGCCTCGTGCTTGCCTCTATGGACAATGAACATCAGAGGAGGCACGAGAATATGGACCTCGAATCCATATTTCTCCATACAAAAGAACTGTATGGAGAGCAATCTCGTATCGCAAGATACGAAGTGTCGAAGAAGTTGTTTTCGGCAAGATTGGCCGTCGGATAATCGGTAGCGGAACACGTGCTAAAGATGATTGGCTACATTGAGGAGCTCGCGGACCTTGGGACCACGTTGGAGAATGAGCTCTATACGGACTTGATTCTCCAGACCCTTCTTTCCACTTATGCCCAGTTTATCCTGAACTTCAACTTACAAGAAAAGGAAGTTGAACTTTCAGAACTCCTCAACATGCTGAGGAGCGCAGAGGGCACCCTACAGAAAGGTAGGGAAACATCCACTTTGTTTGTAGGAGGATCTTCTTCTTCTAGGTCCAAGGCGAAAGCAAAGGGAAAGAAGAAGAAAGCTCCCGCCAAACCAAGGGGCAGTGTTCGTAAAGTGGATACGAAAGGAAAGGCAAAAGCAACAAAGAAAGTGGGGAAGCTTGTGGATAAAGAAGAATGCTTCTATTGTCATAAGAGTGGACACTGGAAGAACGATTGCAGGGCTTGGAAAGCCAGAACACAGGAACTGAAGCAAGTTGCGGCTTCAGCTTCAAGTGTGTATGTTATTGAAAACTGTCTATCCATAAACTCTACTTCTTGGGTATTGGATACCGGATCAGGATCTCATATCTGTAATTCTTTACAGGCGTTGAGAAACCGTAGGGTTTTGAAGGCAGGTGACATGACCCTCAAAGTTGCAAACGGAGCTAGCATGGATGCTAAGGCCATGGGGGACTATCACCTGGGAATGTCAGACGGACATGTTTTGGTTTTGCGTAATTGCTTTTTTGTACCCAACGCAACTTGTAATATCATTTCTGTATCTTTGGTTTCTAAAGAAGGTTATGAATTTGCGTTTGTAAGCAATGTTGTAAACATTCACCTTAATTAAGTTCTGATTGGGTCAGGTACATTGAGCAATGGTATATACGTATTAAACCAGCCACAGATTTTCAATGTCCAGAATACACACAAAAGAAAGTCTCCAGAAATCAATCAGACTTTCTTGTGGCATTGTAGACTGGGTCACATCAATGAGAGAAGATCGACTAAGTTACATACAGAAGGATATTTGGATCCGTTCGAATATCAATCGTATACCACTTGTCAATCCTGTCTCAAAAGAAAGATGACAAAGACTCCGTTCACTGGACACGGAGTAAGAGCCAGCGAGTTCTTGGGACTCGTACACAGCGACATGTGCGGTCCAATGTCTACACATGCGCTAAGCGGTTATTCTTACTTCATTACTTTTACGGATGACTTTTCAAGGTACAGTTATGTCTTCTTAATGAAACATAAATCCGAAGCCTTTGGAAAGTTCCAGGAATATAAGAATGAAGTAGAAAAACAAACCGGCAAAAGTATCAAGATTCTAAGATCGGATCGAGGTGGTGAATACTTGAGTGCCGAGTTCCTGGATTACTTAAAAGAGAATGGAATTCTCTCTCATCTTACTCCTCCATACACTCCGCAACATAATGATGTATCGGAGAGACGGAACCGAACCCTATTGGATATGGTACGGTCCATGATGAGTAACACTGAGTTACCGCGATCATTCTGAGGGTATGCGCTAGAATCAGCTGCGTACCCTTTGAACCGAGTTCCTACTAAGACTGTGCCTACCACACCATATGAGATGTGGTGTGGGAAGAGGCCCCATCTTAATCACATTAAGACATGGGGAAGTACAGCTTTTGTCAAAAAGTAGCATGTGGACAAACTCGAGGCACGCTCAGTACAGTGCAAGTTTGTGGGATATCCAAAGAACTCCAAAAGATATTTCTTCTACTGCGAAGAGGAACAAAAGGTTTTTGTTTCTCGTCATGCCCACTTTCTAGAACACCAGTTCTTAGAAAAGGAAATTAGTGGGAGCGCAGTAGAAGTGGAAGAAATTCCAGAACCACAGAATATTACTGAAAGCTTAGTAGAACCAGAGGGTTCAAAAGAACAGGACATTCCTACGCCGCTCCGCAGGAGTACTAGGCAGTCTCATCCGCCTGAGAGATAGTACGGTTTTCTCATAGACGGGGATAGAGAGGATTGCTTCATAGATTATGATGAGCCTACTAGCTTCCAGCAGGCCGTTCAGAGCGTTGACTCGGTAAAATGGCTGGATGCAATGCGGAACGAAATAGAATCCATTTACACCAACAAAGTATGGACGTTGGACATTGCTCCAGATGGGGTAAAACCCGTAGGGTGCAAGTGGATCTTTAAAAGGAAGATTGGTGTAGATGGACAGGTTGAGACCCATAAAGCTGGACTTGTTGCAAAGGGTTTTCGTCAAAGACCTTGTTTGGACTATGACGAAACCTTTTCTCCAGTGGCTATGCTGAAATCCATTCGGATCCTTCTTGCCATTGCTGCCTTCCACGATTATAAGATTTGGCAGATGGACGTAAAGACCGCTTTTCTAAATGGAAATTTAGAGGAGTGTGTCTATATGGACCAGCCAGAGGGTTTCATTCAGAGTGGGAGCAGCGGAAAGGTGTGCAAGTTGCTTAAGTCCATCTATGGACTAAAGCAAGAATCACGGAGTTGGAACATCTGTTTTGATGAGACGGTCAGAGAATTTGGCTTTATCAAAAATCCAGATGAACCATGGATCTATAGTAGATTTGTAGCAAGAACTGTCGTATTCCTCGTTTTATACGTGGATGACATTCTTTTGATAGGAAATGACATTCCTATGCTACAATCTGTCAAGGGGTTCTTGTCACACAGGTTCTCCACGAAAGACCAGGGTGATGCCTCATACATCCTGGGGATCCGGATCCATCGTGATAGATCCAAGAGGATATTAGGACTTTCGCAGTCCAGGTAAATAGACACCATACTGAAAAGATTCAGTATGGAATATTCCAAGTGCGGTAACCTACCGGCTTGTCACGGGATCACCCTCTCTAAAGAGATGTCTCCCAAGATTGATTTGGAGAGGGATCGCATGTCTATTATACCCTACGCTTCTGCGGTAGGCTCTGTAATGTATGCGATGTTGTGTACCAGACCGGATATAGCTTATGCACTGAGTGTGGTAAGCCTGTATCAGTCAAACCCTGGGGAGAAACACTGGATAGCGGTAAAGAACATTCTCAAGTACCTGAGAAGGACTAAGGAGATGTTCTTGGTGTATGGCGGAAAAGACCTCCAGACCGAGGCCTTTACTGACTACAGCTTCCAGAGTGACAAGGATGATTCCAAGTCCATGTCGGGTTTTGTCTTTACCCTCTATGGAGGGGCGATGTGTTGGAAGAGTTCCAAACAGGAAACCGTTGCTGACTCGACTATGGAAGCGGAATACAACGCTGCATCTGATGCCGCAAAAGAAGCCGTCTAGATGAGGAAGTTCTTGAAAGAACTTCAGGTGGTTCCGTCCATTGATGATCCAATACCTCTGTATTGCGACAACAACGGGGCTATAGCTTTAGCGAAGGAACCCAGGTCCCATCAGAAATCCAGACACATGTTGAGGCGGTATCACCTGATCAGGGAGATCGTGGATCGCCAGGAGATCGAGGTTCGGAGGGTTGCTTTAGAAGAGAACACTGCAGATCCATTCACCATGGCCTTGCCCCAGACTCAGTTCGAGCGGCTGATCGAGATGATAGGTCTTCGATACGTCAGTACAAGGCCTTAGTGCAAGTGGGAGATTGTTAGTGTATATGCCCTAGAGGCCATTACTGTATCATACTAGTATGTATATTACGTAATGGAAGCTTGGGATATTCACCTTCTATTGACAATCTTGCTCAAAATGGTAGTATACTACTTGGTTTGTTTCTACTTCAATGTGTACATGTGTTTATTTTATTATATCACCTATACGCATTAGTGGAGCCCTTAGGATCTTTGCTTGATTACCAGCGTTGTGATGGCAGTCACACTCGTGGGGGCTGGGTAATCCATAAGCACATCCTTATACAGGTTCCTAGTCGCAGGACTATCGAGACAGGGCATCGATACTCCGGAGTAGACTAGCGTATGCGGTCCTCATCCCAGTGTGGGAGACGGTCTGTCCCACAGCCGTCTGTACGTCATACTTGAGATAGTATGCGGGTGCTCATTAGGTTACGAGTACAGTGGACAGGACTCGTCGGGAACTGATTCGTTGGTATTATACCTATCGTCAGTTAATAGTTCCCAGGTGACATGAGTACAGCTTAGTCCGCTGACTTGACACTGTCACTTTGCCTCGAGTATGTTCCCACTGTACTTAGATTACTACCCTACCACGGCTCAAAGGAGTCGTGCTAACCGGTAGTAGTTGGGTGCAGTCCCGAAGCACTTGGAGGCAGTGACGGTTAGACAGGATTCGTCTCTCCCGGTATTAGGGGTTGACATCGCGCTGTGTCTAGGAGAGCCATTACACGAGTAGTCCCTGGCCAGGGCAAGCGAGATATACTGGTAGGTTTCCAGTGTTATCTCAGGGTGTTCTGGGCTTCACTCCGACACGACTTGTACCACTATTAGGGGACTGACGTTTACCACCCCCTAGGCCCACCATGCGATGTATCAGACGAACAGACCGGACTGTACGGAGACTGTCACATTCAGGCTCAGTAGGAGTTCAGATGGGTTTCACCTCGTCAGTCTTCTTGTCGGCATCTACCTATGGACCGTTACGCACAGCTAGTGCCGCTTGCGGTCTGTGATTAAACCCACTGCCAACGTAGTGTCGAGTCTTTAGAGTCCCACACAGAGAGCTATTCGCCTTTAGGAAAAATAGTAGAGGTCGCATGGTTTTGCGACAGGTCGCATGGTTTTGCGACAGGGTTCGGTCACATCCGTGCACTTGTGCACGTTTAGTGTCCAGACAGTTAACACTAGCGGGCTTTGGTTTAAGCCAGATCCTAGTGTACGTTTTGGGATTGATTTTATCTCGTATGTATTCGCGTTCCTCGGAACGCGGATGCGGGTGTGTATGTACAGTTGACGGAGAGACAGAGTCTGAGGATTCTCATTAGGGTTGTTGACTGTTGACCATTGACTTTTTGCTAAACCCTAATGAGAATATGATATTTGATTAACAATAATATTAATTAAGTATTATGGTGACATGGTTGTTGATGGGTTGACTTTGTTGACTTGTTGACTTTGTTGACCGGTTGACTAGGTTGGACTAGTTGACCATCATGATGACAATAGCTATCATTTCATGGCAAAGACATTTTTCTTGCTTGTTTCTCTTGTGAAAAATGAGTGCATGAAATGATATGGCTATTGTAGCTTAAACCATCAAATAATACTTGATTGCAATGATTAGTTATGATGGCTTTGGATTATGAGAGCCAAGAGAGAAAAGTCTTGCTCATTCTCTCATTTCCATTCTCTCTCTTGCTCTTGAGCTCTCATCCTCTTCCTCTTGCTCTCCCTCTCTCTAGTCTATGGTTCACTTGTCTCATGTGTTGAGAACCAAGAACCATAGAGAAAAATCCCAACACACTCTCCTCTACTCACTCTAGTTCACAAGGTTTAGCAAACCGAGTGAACTAGTTTCTTCAAAGTTCGAAGAAGAAGCCAAAGGTAGAAGCTTTCGGGTGGATCGATCTTCGGTGCAAGGAGACGACAGGTTGAAGCCGATCCGTACACCATCGAGGCTTGAAGACGAAGGAATTCAAGAAAAGAAAGGTATAACCCCCTAACCAAGTAGTTAACAACTCCTAGTTAGGTTGTTAGGTAGATAGTTTAACAAAGATCCGTTTTGAGTCCATGTTACCGCCTCTAGAAAATTGTTTTTCATCAAATTCCGCAAGCCCGTAAGTACCGGGAGAGGTAGCATGGACTGACAGAACCAACGTTCTCCTGCTCTGTATAACAAGCGAGTTCGGTCAATACATCCATATTATTATCTTCATTAAAGCCTGACATGGTCGCAACCTAGAGAGAGAAAAGAAAACACTTTAGCGTATGTTCTTGCAAGATTAGATTGGTTATTATCTTATCTAATTAGGATGGCTCCTACTGTTTTTGTCAAATCTTCCTTCAAACCCTAAAAAGTAAGACAAGCCGGGATTAATTACACCTTACAAATTCGCTAATCTTTCAGCCAGGCCAGTGTCGGTACTTTGAGGGAGGTTCCCCGTGCTTTCGCACGGACATAATTAAAATAAACTTCGTTTTCCCAGGGGCGTAACCCCGTTAACACCTTTCTAGACACCTACTTGATCGGCTAATTGTGATGTGTAAAACTCTCTCAGGAGTAACTCTTAATCGAAGTGGGTATCGGGATCCAACTATCTCATAGAAGGTATGCAATCTCATTGCAAATTTCGACACTTGAAATTCCCGATAATTCTTTTGCCCCTAGCAACTTATGACCATGGCTACGGTCAACAAATCACAAGCGCTAGCCAAGTTCAACCCGTCATTTCCTGATTGAATTAAACTTACCCGTACGACCCTTGGCTATGGTCAACAAAGTCGTACGACTACCCTAACTCAATCGCATCATATGTAACAGATAAGCACTAATCAGCTATCGCACACTACGCCTTGGCTAAGGTCAACAAACGCAGCACGAACACTAAGCAGTGCTTATCTGAAATGACGGAGGGCTACGACAGGTTTTTAAGAAAACCTTTCGCGTAATGAACTTGATATCGTTGTAGAATCTAGTGATTTTGAGAAGGAGTATTTTTTAGGCTTCTGCTGGTTTCGCTAAAGAGGTCACTCCCGGTGAAGGGATCTCGGCTCCTTCCTTATCGAATAAGGTGCAGGATATTTCACAAAAACCACTATGCAAAGCGAGAGCTAGAGAAGCAATCAAAAGACAAAACCAAGTGGGTTGTAACATCTGCTAGCTTTTTCTAAACAGTTCAGTCCTGGTGAAGAGATCTCGGCTCTTTCCTTATCGAATAAGGTGCTGGATATTCTACAAGGAATACCGCTATACAAAGCAAAAACTAGAGCTACCCCTTTTAAAAATTTGATTCTACAACAACTTTTAGGTTTCTTTTCTTTCATTAATCTCATTAATGAATTCCCATCATTTATGCTTCCTAAGCATCACAGAAGAAACGAAAATACAACGTACGCTTATGCCATCCGCATTCGCCACAGTGTCCCGTTATTCACCGTTAGATTACTTAACTAACGACATAGCGGGGCGGGACTAGCGCGGGTGCAAAACATAAGCAACGTTTATTATATATCATATATATAATAATAAAGCATTTGTCTCACGCATATAAAGTGCTCAAATCACAGAATATCAGCAGCAGAAGATAACATATGAAATATTGGATATACTAGTTATTCCGTGTTTTAAATTAAGCCAGTATAAAACATGGATTCCACGGTCGTGATGAATAGCCAAACCCACATCCATAGACCCCTACGAGAGCGGCAAACAAGCCTACCAATTCTAGAGTTAGGAGACCCGGACTCGACTCCTCGAGATTGTCTCCTACCGGACTCTAGAATCCAGTTACTTGTGCTCCCCGCCTTAGGTCTATCGTAATGCGGAAAAGTAAATAATATAAAACAATGGTGACATCATCCTCTTCCCGGAAGTGCCCCAGTAAAAGAATATTACATGCAAGTTTTTACATGAATGAAAATGAAAAAACACGCATCTCACATAAAACCCTCCGGCTATTCAAAACAAGACAATCCAATATAACATATCACAGCAACACATAACATCACATGTCATCAACCTAAGTAAATATGCGTATCTCAATTGTCGTTGACATATAGCAACGAAACCAGCGATACACAGCATATTACACTTACGGTCGCAGAAAAGAAAATGGCAAACTACAACAATTGTTATCCACAATCACCTTAGACATCATAAACCCGAAATATCACATACTTTGGATTTCATGCCTAACTATATGAATTCCAAATATTTTATCGCATTCCATAAATATCTAGACGATGTTAAAAATTCCGATCGAATCAACAAACAACTAAAATTTCCCAAAGAGCTCAACACTTGATCGTAATTTAAAAATACTCAATACATGCCACAGTACCTATGGACCAACCGTAGAAGGGTCAACACTTGCCTCACCTATGGCGCCGCGGAACTACCGCAAACCTTAGGGCTTTGTAACATTTTGGAAAATTATAAATATTAATTTTAAATTTTAAATATGAATTTCATAAGTGTACAAAAAAGATATCGCTTATGAAAATTGGGTATCGGAATTATATCCCTAAAAATGTAATAATTTTGGTAAATATAAAGAAAAGTGTGTGATATCATTAAAATGATATTTTAACATAACATGATATTTTATATTAAGATAATGATATTTAAGTGTTGGAATAAGTATTTCATATCTTTTTAAACATGGATTTAAATTTGTAACATGAATGGTTTTCCTTTTGTTTGTAATTATTTTATGGTTGAGTTTATGATAACCTAAGTCTAAACCCTCACAACACCATACTCTCACCCATGCTCAACTCCCTCCACCTCCTCCTTCACATTTTATACCTCCTCCTTACACCATGACACCTCCACCTCTCAACTCTCCACCTCATGCTCTCTCTACACAAAACAATACATACACTTAGTAATTTCTTAGGTTTCCTCAAACTGAACGCAATAGTTCTTCAGCTCCAAACTAATATTCCAAAGTGTTCATCAATCTTAAAGAAGAAAACCTTAACCCCTTCATCAATTTGTGCACCTCATCATGCTTGATCCACTACAAACCCTAGATGCTTCCAAAAGCAATTCTCGACCTGGTGTTCTCTTATGAATCATCTCCATAAGTTTAATTCTTTCCTTCTTTTGAAATATCAATTCTGTTTATAATATATTTTTATGTGCTGTATTACAAAAACTGTTGTTTTGTGATGTTTAGCATATTGGATTTGAATCTGGAACCACCAGGTGTAATCACAAGAAAAACTAACACCACCATAAGTATCATGAGACCACTAGGAGACTACACTACCCGAGCCTCTAATTCCATGATTGACCCGGCGACAATTGCAATTTTTCCGGTGCCACCGGACTTCTGAGGGAGTTTGGTGTTGATTTTTGTTATGTAGGTGTATTTGGTTATTTTATGATCTACAGTATTGTTTGATTTGTCCCAATATTCACACAGTGAAATCTGGGAATGTTTTAGTAAGGGTTTATTCTTGTTTCCGATATTCCGTTACGGGTTTTCGTATTTCTATACTACAACTGAAACGTTGACGTTCGTACGTTAAATTCAGGAGCAATTGATCGTTTCTGGAGAAAGTAAGCTATAGGTTCTAACCTATGGATGCTTAGCTCGTTTTTTTTATTTTGTTATGATATTTACGCCAATATCTCATAACTACGATTATAGGTACGATCGCGAAAGTTTTCGAGACGGAGTTGGCAGACATAGCAGTGTGGATTCGACAGGCTCGAAAAATTGGTGAGTAGATTTACATCTACGGGGAAAATCGGGTGGATGGCGTATAGCTCCCCCTAAACATTATAAATATGATAGTTAGGATATCTAGTTAGTTAGTAGTATTTATTCAAGTTTATGATTTTAGAATGATGTTGCATCTATTAAGTTTTTCATGTGCATATAGTGTTATTCATGGTTTGGTATAGTTGTATGAGGGATCATACCATACTTGAGATGATTCGAGATTGAGATAATGTGGGTTTTGTACGAGGAATTGTACCGTACTTGTGATGACGAGATTAGTATGCCGAATAATGGCCAAGTTTCCTTTAGACTCATAGCATTATATTTTATTCCGTTTTAAAATGTAATACTTGAATGAGCTATATTCTTTTAAAAACTAACGATTCGTTTCGCTTTTTAATGATAAAAGACAAGGATGCGATGCCAATTTCCAAAACGAATATTTTAACATAAGGCAGCTTCCTTATTTCAAAACCAATGCCTCGTTCCATTTTCAAAGATAATGGTATAGCTCATAGAAAATAGTTACATTTATTAATTACGCTTAGATTTACTTTACATATTTGCGATGTATTATTCGATGATATACGTTTCCGTGATACGAACACTCTGATAGAACACTGCACAACTACCAATGAGTATTATTTTGCACGAGCACATACGCATATGTTACACTACACTCATTGGTACTGCCATTTAACTGTAGGACCGTTACACTACCTAATGGGTAGGTAACAATCGATACAAGTTTGAATTATACATTTATAGAACACTCGCACAAATACTAATGATTTCCATATTGCACGAGCACATACGCGTATGCTACACTACACATCATTAGTGTTGCCATGATACAGTAGAATCGATTTGTTTGTTGCATGTATAACTTAGTTCCGTACTTTACCTTTATTACCTGTTGGGTATTGCGAATACCAGTACCATGAGTATTCATATGAGTTTTCATGATGGTTAACTTTTGATGATATATATCAGTGGTATGGGATGCTGTTATATATGTACATATATAATATATCATCAGGAGGGCCTATGAGATTATTCTTAATCTTAACTTGATATACTTGGATATGATGAGTTGATGTCCACCATGAGTCGTATTTACGTTTTGTTTTACTCCGAACTGAGTGGGGGGTGGGGCTATACGGTTACGGATTTCGACGTTATCCAGACTGAGTGGTGCGATATACAGTCAAATACATGATTGACCCGGTCGAGACCGAGGGGCTGGATAGCCGCATGTGAGGCGGGAAGCCAAGCGAGGATACTCGATACCGGAGATAGAGATGAGCACGGCAGATATCCAGGTGATACTGGCCAGGGTTCGATTTGGGCACGGCTGATATCCAGGGGATACCGACCGGGGCCAGGGATATCGGGTGCTGATCATCTGTTGATATGGTGTCGACGGTATTTGCATTTGCGTGTCGGTGATGGACACGATAGATTTGAGGATTTGCGTGTCGGTGATGGACACGAGGAATTGCTGATTTTGGATGTCGATGCTGGACATCCATATATATTGATAGGTTGCTATCATTAGGTACCCAGTTATATTATAGTTGTTGTTGCCGACCAGGACCGATCAGGGGGACAGTACATGCATACATTTTTACGAATAATTGCATAGAAAAAGGAATTCAAAAATCGAGCTATAGTCTCATTATTTTGACATGGCTGGTATGACATTGAAATCTTTTAAATTGTAAATCTCTTAACACTATTCATTAAAACAGCAAGACGTGCATTTTAAATAAGATACCTATTATATTTCATACTATCATGTCTGCTCTTACACCGTGATATATATATTCCGCGACTATTTTAAAGGAGAGCTTATACATATATATTTTCGGCTACTAATGGGATTTTACCTAGATACAGGTCATTTATATGATATGTTATATTTTGGGATAGCATGATAGATAGTGTTGAATTTACGATACATACACATATCATATATTATATTAGTACATGATATGATAGTAGTATAATTATGACCTAGGCATCGTTGTGCATTTCGATTTCTACCTCATGATGTACTTTTATTCACTGAGTTGGCAACTCACCCCCGTTGTGCCACAGTTTCTTGCTGGTGTTACCGCTTGGATTATCAGCGGCTTGGGGCACACATTCCTTTCGGTGATTGCTTTGGCAGGTGGGTTACTGTTGTATCGTACTCACATTTGTATATTCTTATCATTTTGTATCTAGTAAAACTCTATCAACTTAGAACTGGTATATTGTGGACTTAGAAGCGAGACTTAGAGTTTGTGTATTGTGGGTGTCGCACTCATTGGAGTTGACCTTTTTTTATCGCAGATTTTTTTTCGCTTTTCTTTTCTTCGCCGTTGTGCGTCGTATATTGTTCGCTTTGTTGCTCCGCCGTTTGGGCATGGAAGGTAGCTCCCGTTAGGATGCTATATGTATTTTTTTGTTGTATCGGGCTTTATGCAAAATTTACAAAGGAGGTGCTATCGAATTTCAAAACGTCATAGATACCTTTTTAACCAATACTTAGTTAAACTTAAATGTTTGTTTTAAATTGATTTCATCCGATGACTATTTTAAACCTCACCTTCAATAATTTCAAAAAGGGTTTAGATTCCGAGTTTCGGCTTACGTGGACCGCGTCGACGTCTTTAGATATCACGTGATTTAAGTGCCGATCACAAGCCATATTTGGGTCGTGACAAAGTTAGTATCAGAGCATTTGGTTTAACATTTGTTTGAGTCTAAGTTTGGCTATATAGGGTCTAGGCATATGCTTGTGTTACCTAGGCTTTACCTTATAGGACATAGACTTGACTTTCGAGGTCTTATACACGAACTTTCGTTATATAGGATAACCTTGGTTGATGGAGTTGGTATTAAGTTGAGTGACGCACCGTACATATATTCGGCGGCAGATATGATACTCCGCCTAAGTTACCTTAGGATTTCTGTCTTGAGATCATTCTTTTATTCTTTCCGTTGATCTATCCTCATCGATACATGTTGATTGTTCTGGTCGCTATGTCTAAGAGAGCCTTGAGGACTGCGGTTAGAGATACAGTCGGGGCAGACTTGTCTGCGATGAGGACCGACGATGGTGATGTTCCGTTGATACAGAAACATGTCGTTCGTTCATATTCGATCGAGTTCTAATATTGAAGCGAGTTTCTTCGGGATCCGCACCAGAGGGTCGGACTGTTGCCGGAGATCAGCCAGAATTGAGGCGTGATGTTTTCCCCTCTCCGAAGAACGAGGTGTTGTGTACTGTTCAGCAGCAGTACCAATCATTGCAGAGATTGTCAATATGTTGCTTCTAGAGTTCATAAGTTAAAAGTTGTTGATATCTACAAGTATAGATGCAACAAAGGATCCATAGTCGTTCGGATGTGGGATGGCTAGTATATTTAATCCGTTGTGGCGCTCCGATGCGAGATTTAGTGAAGTTGATTAGTTTCTTTGATGGGTCTTGCTCAGACCTGATGTGAGTCACTCAAGAGATATCGTGTAGTAAGATTTCCTCCGATGAATTGGGACGAGTTCTTGAAGGTGAGCTTAGCCGGATTCTTCTACAGAGTATCAAAGATGCCGGATTCATGCTTTTAAGTCTTGTAAGGCTCCGAGCATGGTCATAACCAAGTATGACTTGCAATTCGCTTAACTATCGCGATGTGCTCCTTAATTGATTGATATTGGAGAGTAATGGAATAGGAGATTTTTGCGAAGTTTTAGTGGGCAGCTTTTCGTCACCATCGATAACAAAGATTTGATGCATATGCAGAGGCGCTTATGACCATACTTTCAGAGGAAAATCTTGAGGAGATAGCAGTTGGTACGAAAAAGAAAGTGGATTCAGTAATGAGTGCTAGTCCCGGGCGGGCTGAGTAGATGAGATCAGCAGGAGAATTGATGGATTCTTTCCAGGAGTTTTTAATAAGTAAGATGGGTCACAGGATCAGTTGTTTGGCGCACATGCAAAGATTAGAGGTCGCCGTCATCAACGCATTTTAGAAGACTGAACTACTGGTCAAGAAGATGTGATGAGAGGTTTCAGCAGTAGGACTTATTCTGCCGTTGCTCTTCACCGGACGATTGTACAAAAGAGGCCATGACGTTAGAGATTCGTAAGAAGAACTAAAATTCAGAGATAGAGAACGCTAGACCGGGGCAGTAGGAATGTGGTAATCCTTGCTATGCCCGTTACGGGTGTATAAGCACCTTTTGACATTGAGGAAGATACACATTAATGTCATTATTTTTGATTTACATTTTTATGATCTGAAGATGTTATTTTTAAACGTTAAAAATGGGACAACTCAACGTCCGTTATTTTGATTTCTGTATTTTGAGGATTTGAAGGTCACATAAACGTTTTGTGCACACCAGGTGCACTTGTTGAGATTTTAGCGCATGATAATTTCACTTTGATTGTGATTTTTGTGCACCAGGTTCCCTAGAATGATATTTTATGTGTATCGGTTGCACAAGACTAAGAGATTTTATGTATATATATAGACACTCAAGGTATACTTGGTAACGTTTTGTGCACTCCAGTTTCACATTTTGATGTCTTGTGCACCCCGATGCACTTGGAATTTGATTTTGTGCATCCCGATGCACCTGAGGTTTATTTTGTGCACCCTGACGCACATGAAATTGATTTTTTTCACCCCGATGCACTTGAAACAATTTTGTACACTTTTGTTCCATGCACAGTTGATGTAGTGGATATCGTTTCGTGCACGGCTTTTGCACTTAGTGCTGTTTTGTTTTCATGCACACCGTGACGTGTGGTCTGAGATTTGCATGCAAACCGTCAGGGTTGATTTTGTTTTCATGCTTTGCACTTGATAGGATATGTTATATATTTTATTTCTATATTTTTTCTTGGTCATGTGCACCGATATTGCACAACGACTATGTCATTGATGGTGTAGTTGATATACACAACAGCTTTCGTATTTGGCATTTTGCATCATAACTGGAGTAATTCTCATAGCACCCGCTAGAGTTACACTTATGTGAGTTTTATATCTTTTGATGTTTCACGCACACTGTTGCGTTATGTTACATATTAGCTCGTGTGGGACTTTGCAGTTCCGTTATATTGAGTGGATTATATGTTTTAAAATTTGGACCCCGGAAAATTGTTTTGAAATGAGTGATTGGATTAAGAAAAATGTTTTAAGAAGAGGATTTAATTTAAATTCTGGGACCGAATTCTTTTAAGGGGGAGAGATTGTAATATTTTGGAAAATTATAAATATTAATTTTAAATTTTAAATATGAATTTAATAAGTGTGCAAAAATGATATCGCTTATGAAAATTAGGTATCGGAATTATATCCGTAAAAATGTAATTATTTTGGTAAATATAATGAAAAGTGTGTGATATCATTAAAATGATATTTTAACATGACATGATATTTTATATTAAGATAATGATATTTATGTATTGGAATAAGTATTTCATATCTTTTTAAACATGGATTTAAATTTGTAACATGAAAGGTTTTCCTTTTGTCTGTAATTCTTTTATGGTTGATGTTAGTGTATATGCCCTAGAGGCCATTACTGTATCATACTAGTTTGTATATTACTTAATGGATGCTTGGGATATTCACCTTGTATATACAATCTTGCTCAAAATAGTAGTATGCTACTTGGTTTGTTTCTACTTCAATGTGTACTTGTGTTTATTTCAGTATATCACTTATACGCATTAGTGGAGCCCTTAGGATCTTTGCTTGATTACCAGCGTTGTGATGGCAGTCACACTAGTGGGGGCTGGGTAATCTATAAGCACATCCTTATTCAGGTCCCTGGTCGCAGGACTATCGAGACAGGGCATCGATACTCCGGAGTAGACCAGCGCATGCGCTTCTCATCCCAGTGTGGGAGACGGTCTGTCCCACAGCCGTCAGTACGTCGTACTTGAGATAGTATGCGGGTGCTCGTTAGGTTACGGGTACACTGGACAGGACTCGTCGGGAACTGACTAGTTGGTATTATACCTATCGTCAGTTATCAGTTCCCAGGTGACATGAGTACAGCTTAGTCCGCTGACTTGACACTGTCACTTCGCTTCGGGTGTGTTCCCACTGTACTTTGATCACTACCCTACCACGGCTCAAAGGAGTCGTGCAAACAGGTGGTGGTTGGGTGCAGTCCCGAAGCACTTGGAGGCAGTGACGGTTAGACAGGATTCGTCTCTCCCGGTATTGGGGGTTGACATCGCGCTGTGTCTAGGAGAGCCATTACACGAGTAGTCCCTGGCCAGGGCAAACGAGATATACTGGTAGGTTTCCAGTGTTATCTCAGGGTGTATTGGGCTTCACTCCGGCACGACTTGTACCGCTATTGGGGGACTGACGTTTACCGCCCCCTAGGCCCGCCATGCGATGTATCTGACGAACAGACCGGACTGTACGGAGAATGTCACACTCAGGCTCAGTAGGAGTTCAGATGGGTTTCGCCTCGTCGGTCTTCTTGTCGGCATTACCTGGGGACCGTTACGCACAGCTAGTGCCGCTTGCGGTCTGTGGTTAAACCCACTGCCAGCGTAGTGTCGAGTCTTTAGAGTCCCACACAGAAAGCTTTTCGCCTTCAGGCAAAAGAGTAGAGGTCGCATGGTATTGCGACAGGTCGCATGGTTTTGCGACAGGGTTCGGTCACATCCGTGCACTTGTGCACGTACAGTGTCCGGACAGTTTACACTAGCGGGCTTTGGTTTAAGCCAGATCCTAGTGTACCTTATGGGATTGGATTTATCCAGTTTGCATTCGTGTTCCTCGGAACGCGGATGCGGGTGTGTATGCACAGTTGACAGGGAGGCAGAGGCTGCGGATTCTCATTAGGGTTGTTGACAGTTGACCGTTGACTATTTGACTTTATGCTTAACCCTAATGAGAATATGATATGTGATTAACTATTATATTAATTAAGTATTATGGTGATATGGTTGTTGACTTGTTGACTTTTGTTGACTTGTTGACTTTGTTGACTTGTTGACTTTTGTTGACTTGTTGACCGGTTGACTAGGTTTGACTAGTTGACCATCATGATAACCATGGTTATCATTTCATGCCAAAGACTTTTACTTGCTTGCTCATTTGAGTAAAATGAGTGCATGACATGATAAGGTTATGGTTGCTTCTAACCATCACATAAGACTTTTTTGATATGATGAGTTATGATCACTTTGGATTATGAGAGGGTGAAAGACAAAAGAGTTGCTCATTCTTTCTTGCTCATTCTCTCTCTTGTTCTTGAGCTCTCCTCTTACTCTCACCCTCAACCTCTTGCTCCCTCTCTTGATCTATGGTTCTCTTGTCTCATGAGTTGAGAATCAAGAACCATAGATAAAATCCCATTCTAAATCATCTCTACTCATTCTAGTTCACTAGGTTTAGCAAACCAAGTGAACTAGTTTCTTCAAAGAACGAAGAAGGAGCTAAAGGTTGGAGCTTTCAAGTGGATCTATCTTCGGCGTACGGAGACAACGAGAAGGAACCATCGAACCACCATCGGAGCTTGAAGAGAAGGAGTTCAAGTTTAGGTATAACCATTTTCATCCGAGTAGCTAAATATCTTTAGCTTAGTATGCTAGTTTTAGTTTAGGTAAAGATCCCGACCTAGCTTAGTCCATGTTGCCTCTTGCGTTAAAATTTTGATTTTATACCGTTTCCGCCTCCCCGTAAGAACCGGGGGTCGCAACGTGGACTTACAGTGGTATCAGAGCCTAACTAAACTTAAACTAGCTTGGTAGTGAAGTGTAACGAAGTTCGGAACCGGAAAAATCCAAAAACCAAACTTTTACAAAAACTGAGTTTCTGTTGAAATTTTTTTGGCTCAAAATGAAAAACTTTACACTTGTAAATTCGGCTCAGGGTTTTGTGTGAACACCCAAGAAAAACGATACAGTAATTCGTCCAAACCGCCGCCCTTCCGCCGCGCGAGCTAGGCATCCGCCGCGGAAGCGCCGCGCTTTGTCGTCTTCTGTGCATCGTTTTTCGTGCAGTGTGTGTCTGTGTTGGTTTTGGGATTTTTGAAATATATTATATGTGCCCAGATTTTCCAGAAAAGAAATTTCCTTTTGGGGTCCTATAATTCCGTATTTTTTTCCGAACTTCACTGCACTTTGACTATGATGGTTATATCTGTGATGTTTGCATGTATTGAACGTCGGCCAATCGCTATAAGTCGATTGGTCGGGGTTATACATGATCTGTAATGTGCTGGAATGTGTATATAAATATGTTGGATTGTCGCGGGTGAATAGCCGGGGGTTGTGAGACGAGAGTTTTCTTTTCTTGCAATTCATGTAAATTTGTAAATTGATGTAATAATTATTTGTATGGCCGCACAACCGGGTCGGGGTTGTAGCCGTCATTGTATAATTTCTTTTTACTGTTTTTGCTCCTAGGATAGACCCATGGAGGGGTGCACAAACTACCGGGTATGCCGAAGTGTCGAGTGGCCTACTCATGGATATGAGGGAGGTTGCTACGCTTCGGGTACTTGGCGGGTAGTTTGCCGCACCCGTAGGGGTCTTGGGTGGGGTATTGGCTATTCACCGCGACCGTGTTATCTGTTTTTGTTACAGGCTCGTACAAATTACAGATTCCTAGTATATCCAATGTATTTATCTGTGATCTGAAATGTTTTATCATTGCAGTATATCTATATATGATATTATTTAGGCCTTGCTTATGTTTTACAGACGCGCTAGCCCAGCCCCCGCTCTGTCGTTAGTTAAGTAACCTAACGGGTAATGACGGGGCCCCGTGGCGAATGCGAATGGCATAAGCGTACGTCATATTTTGGTTGTTTTCTGCAATGGTAGGATTAAATGATGGGACGCATTAAAAGAACTAATGCAAGAATATCACGCATTAAAAGAACTAATGCAAGCAAAACATGCATTAAAAGAACTAATGCAAGAAAATAAACTAAGTACAAGTCGTTGGAACACTTTCGAAAAACCACTCGGTTCTTTTCAAAAACAAACTTTTAAAAATGCGGAGTTTGAGCCACTCCATTTAAAAGCTATCTCGTTCCATCGACTAAATCAAGTTCACTACGTTCACGGTTTCGCCAAAACCATTCGTAGCCCTCCGTCGTTTCATATGAATATTCAACAGTATTCAAGCTGTGTTTGTTGGCCTTAGTCAAGGCACAGTGTTTGGTAGCTGGTGGGTATTCATATGTTGCATAGATAGATGCCTTGGTTTGGGACAGTCGTATTACTTTGTTGGCCTTAGTCAAGGGTATATACGGATGGATTCAAATTAACCTGGACAACGACGGGTAGAACTTGACATGTGACTTATGATTTGTTGGCCTTAGTCAAGGTCATAAGAGCATGGGGCAAAAATCCACATCGGGAGTTTCAAAAGTACTGAAACTTGCTAAATTTGCATACCATTTGGAGTGTGATGATTCTGGTAGGATTCCTTCAGTTTCGTCGCGCGATGATATTTGGATCCCGATCCTACTGTGAGTATATGCTACTCCTCGGGAAAATTTCTCACTTAACGATCAATGCTATAAACCTAGTAGGTGCCTAGAAAGGTGTTAGCGGGTCTACGCCCCCAGGGAAAAGAGGTTCTTTAATTAAGGAACTTCGCGAAAGCGTTGGAAAACCTCCCTCGAAGTACCGACACCGGCCTGGCTGAACGGTTAAGCAAGTATTGTACGGTGGGATTGATCCTGACTAATTCTTCCTTTCTGGTTTGAGGAGGGATTCGAGAAACAGTGGGAGCCATCCTGTTTAGACAAACTAAAAACCACTCTAAACTTGCAAGAGCATCATGCTGAGTGTTTCTTCTTCTCTCTCCTAAATTGCAGCGACCCTGTGACCACGCCTAGGTTACATCTAGATAATAATATGACTGAACCTGACTGTTATGACTGGCAAAGGTCTGTCCAGATGTCCATTGCCCATGACAAGCTGGAACGCCTCTTAACTAATCAAAACCCTGCTGTCTCAGGTCCAGTTTCCCCTGTCACGGATGTTCACATCCGCAGGACATCGGAAAAGGATTGTGCGAAAGCCAAGTGCCTCGTGTTAGCCTCAGTTGATGGTGCAAACCAGAGGCAGCACGAGAAGATGGACTCAGTTTCTGTCTTCCTCCATAACAAAGTTTTATATGGAGAGCAATCTCGTATCGCAAGATATGAGACCTCGAACGAATTGCTTCAAGCGAGGTTGGCTGTCGGGTCATCTATAAGGGGCAACGTCCTTACAGAGACCAGCTATATTGAGCTCACGGACCTGGAGACCACGTTGGAGAATGGGTCAAGTACTGACCTAATTCTACAGTCCCTGCCCTCTGCTTATACCCTGAAAGAAACCAGGGAAGAAAAAGGAAAAACAAGGGCAAAAGTTTCAGGACTGGATATAGTAAAAGAGGGATGTTCCTATTGTAACGGGAATGAACTATGGCAGAAAGATTGCAGGGCTTGTAAAGCCTGTAGCCAGAATTCGAAGCATGTTGTGGCTTCGGTTTCGAGTGTGTTTGTAATTGAGAACTGTTTGTCAGTTAACCCTACTTCCTGGGTATTGGATACCGGATCAGGATCTCATATCTGTAATTCGTTACAGGGTCTGAGAAACCGTGGGGTTATCAGGAAAGGTGATATGACTCTCAGGGTTGCTAACGGAATGAGCATGGATGCTGTATCCGTAGGGGAATATCACCTAGGACTGACAACTGGGCAGATATTGATTCTGCGTGACTGTTTGTATGTACCAGGTGCGACTTGCAATATCATATCTGTATCCTTACTTTCTAAGGAAGGATATGATTTTGCTTTTGTAAGCGATGTAGTAAACATCCACCTAAATCAAGCACTGATTGGGTCAGGTACATTAAATAATGGTATATACGTATTGAATCAAGCTCAGATATTCAGCGTCCAGAACACACTTAAAAGAATGTCTCCAGAATTAAATCAGGCTTTCTTATGGCATTGTAGACTGGGTCACATCAATGAGACACGGTTGACTAAGTTACATAAAGAAGGATACTTGGATCCGTTCGAGTACCAGTCTTATGCCACTTGTGAATCTTGTCTCATGGGAAAGATGACAAAGACTCCGTTCACTGGACACGGACTAAGAACGAGCGAGCTCTTGGGACTTATACACAGTGACGTGTGTGGTCCAATGTCTACACATGCGCGAAGCGGTTATTCATACTTCATTACTTTCACAGATGATTTCTCTAGGTTTGGACATGTCTTCTTAATGAAGCACAAATCCGAGGCCTTTGAGAAATTTCGAGAATATAAGAATGAAGTAGAAAAACAAACAGGCAAAAGTATCAAGATCCTAAGATCGGATCGAGGTGGTGAATACTTAAGTGCCGAGTTTCTGGACTACTTAAAAGAGAATGGAATTCTCTCTCAGCGTACTCCTCATACACACCACAACACAACGGTGTATCGGAAAGAAGGAATCGAACCCTATTAGATATGGTTCGTTCCATGATGAGTAAGGCTGAGTTACCGCGATCTTTCTGGGGTTATGCACTGGAAACAGCTGCACATCTCTTGAACCAAGTTCCTAGTAAGACAGTGCCTACCACACCATACCAGATGTGGAGTGGGAAGAGACCCTGTCTTAAATCCTTTAAGACATGGGGATGTCCGGCTTTTGTAAAAATGCAGCATGCGGACAAGCTCGAGGCACGCTCAGTACAGTGCAAGTTTGTGGGATACCCAAAGAACTCCAAGGGGTATCTTTTCTATTACGCAGAGGAGCAAAAAGTCCTTGTTTCTCGTCATGCCCGCTTCTTGGAAACTGAGTTTTTAGAAAATCAGATAAGTGGGAGTGCAATAGAACTGGAAGAAATTCCAGAACCACAAGCTATTACTGAAACCTTAGTAGAACCAGAAGGTTCAGGGGAACCGGACATTCCTACGCCGCTCCGCAGGAGTAGTAGGCAGTCTCATCCGCCCGAGAGATACTACGGTTTTCTCATAGACGGGGATAGAGAGGATTGCATCATAGATTATGATGAGCCTACTAGCTTCCAGCAAGCCATTAAGAGCGGTGACTCGGTAAAATGGCTGGATGCAATGCGGACCGAGATGGAGTCCATGTACACCAACAAAGTTTGGACTTTGGACTTTGCTCCAGAAGGGGTAAAACCCGTAGGCTGCAAATGGATCTTCAGAAAGAAGATTGGTGTAGATGGGCAGGTTGAAACCTATAAAGCTAGGCTCGTTGCAAAGGGTTTTCGTCAAAGACCTGGTTTGGACTATGACGAGACTTTTTCTCCGGTAGCCATGCTTAAATCCATTCGGATCCTTCTTGCCATTGCTGCCTTCCACGATTATGAGATCTGGCAGATGGACGTTAAGACGGCTTTCCTAAATGGAAATTTAGAAGAGTGCGTCTTTATGGATCAGCCAGAGGGATTCAATCAGAGTGGGAGCAGCGGTAAAGTGTGCAAGTTGCTCAAGTCCATCTATGGACTTAAGCAGGCATCGCGGAGTTGGAACATCTGCTTTGATGATACTGTCAAAGAATTCGACTTTGTCAAAAACCCAGATGAACCATGCATTTACAGTAAGATTGTAGGGAGAAATGTGGTATTCCTCGTCTTGTACGTCGATGACATTCTCCTAATAGGAAATGATATTCCTATGCTACAGTCAGTCAAAGGATTCTTGTCACAGAGGTTCTCCATGAAGGACCTGGGCGATGCCAACTACATTCTGGGGATCCAGATCTATCGTGATAGATCTAAAAGGATGTTGGGACTTTCACAGTCAAGGTACATCGACACTATACTGAAACGATTCAGTATGGAAGATTCCAAGCGCGGTAATCTACCGGCTTGTCACGGAATCACCCTCTCCAAAGAGATGTCTCCCAAGACTGATTTGGAAAGGGCTCGCATGTCATCAATACCCTACGCATCTGCGGTAGGCTCTATTATGTATACGATGTTATGTACCAGACCAGATGTAGCATACGCATTGAGCGTTGTAAGCCGGTATCAGTCGGACCCAGGGGAGAAACACTGGATAGCAGTAAAGAACATTCTCAAGTACCTGAGAAGGACTAAGGAGATGTTCTTGGTGTATGGCGGAAAAGACCTCCTGATTGAGGCCTTTGCTGACTCCAGCTTCCAGAGTGACAAGGATGACTCCAAGTCCATGTCGGGTTATGTCTTTACCCTCAATGGAGGGGCGGTTTGCTGGAAGAGTTCCAAGCAGGAAACCGTTGCTGACTCAACCATGGAAGCGGAGTACATAGCTTCTTGCGATGCCGCAAAGGAAGCTGTCTGGATGAAGAAGTTCCTCACGGAACTTCAGGTGGTTCCTACCAGTGTTGATCCAATACCGCTGTATTGTGACAACAACGGCGCTATAGCTTTAGCGAAGGAACCAAGGTCCCATCAGAAGTCCAGGCACATTTTGAGGCGGTTCCACCTGATCAGGGAGATCATTGATCGCCAGGAGATCGAGGTAAAGAGAGTAAAATCAGAAGATAACACTGCAGATCCATTCACCAAGGCCTTGCCCCAGACTCAGTTCGAGCGGCTGATCGAGATGATAGGTCTTCGATACGCCAGTACATGGCCTTAGTGCAAGTGGGAGATTGTTAGTGTATATGCCCTAGAGGCCATTACTGTATCATACTAGTTTGTATATTACTTAATGGATGCTTGGGATATTCACCTTGTATATACAATCTTGCTCAAAATAGTAGTATGCTACTTGGTTTGTTTCTACTTCAATGTGTACTTGTGTTTATTTCAGTATATCACTTATACGCATTAGTGGAGCCCTTAGGATCTTTGCTTGATTACCAGCGTTGTGATGGCAGTCACACTAGTGGGGGCTGGGTAATCTATAAGCACATCCTTATTCAGGTCCCTGGTCGCAGGACTATCGAGACAGGGCATCGATACTCCGGAGTAGACCAGCGCAAGCGCTTCTCATCCCAGTGTGGGAGACGGTCTGTCCAACAGCCGTCAGTACGTCGAACTTGAGATAGTATGCGGGTGCTCGTTAGGTTACGGGTACACTGGACAGGACTCGTCGGGAACTGACTAGTTGGTATTATACCTATCGTCAGTTATCAGTTCCCAGGTGACATGAGTACAGCTTAGTCCGCTGACTTGACACTGTCACTTCGCCTCGGGTGTGTTCCCACTGTACTTTGATCACTACCCTACCACGGCTCAAAGGAGTCGTGCAAACAGGTGGTGGTTGGGTGCAGTCCCGAAGCACTTGGAGGCAGTGACGGTTAGACAGGATTCGTCTCTCCCGGTATTGGGGGTTGACATCGCGCTGTGTCTAGGAGAGCCATTACACGAGTAGTCCCTGGCCAGGGCAAACGAGATATACTGGTAGGTTTCCAGTGTTATCTCAGGGTGTATTGGGCTTCACTCCGGCACGACTTGTACCGCTATTGGGGGACTGACGTTTACCGCCTCCTAGGCCCGCCATGCGATGTATCAGACGAACAGACCGGACTGTACGGAGAATGTCACACTCAGGCTCAGTAGGAGTTCAGATGGGTTTCGCCTCGTCGGTCTTCTTGTCGGCATTACCTGGGGACCGTTACGCACAGCTAGTGCCGCTTGCGGTCTGTGGTTAAACCCACTGCCAGCGTAGTGTCGAGTCTTTAGAGTCCCACACAGAAAGCTTTTCGCCTTCAGGCAAAAGAGTAGAGGTCGCATGGTATTGCGACAGGTCGCATGGTTTTGCGACAGGGTTCGGTCACATCCGTGCACTTGTGCACGTACAGTGTCCGGACAGTTTACACTAGCGGGCTTTGGTTTAAGCCAGATCCTAGTGTACCTTATGGGATTGGATTTATCCAGTTTGCATTCGTGTTCCTCGGAACGCGGATGCGGGTGTGTATGCACAGTTGACAGGGAGGCAGAGGCTGCGGATTCTCATTAGGGTTGTTGACAGTTGACCGTTGACTATTTGACTTTATGCTTAACCCTAATGAGAATATGATATGTGATTAACTATTATATTAATTAAGTATTATGGTGATATGGTTGTTGACTTGTTGACTTTTGTTGACTTGTTGACTTTGTTGACTTGTTGACTTTTGTTGACTTGTTGACCGGTTGACTAGGCTTGACTAGTTGACCATCATGATAACCATGGTTATCATTTCATGCCAAAGACTTTTACTTGCTTGCTCATTTGAGTAAAATGAGTGCATGACATGATAAGGTTATGGTTGCTTCTAACCATCACATAAGACTTTTTTGATATGATGAGTTATGATCACTTTGGATTATGAGAGGGTGAAAGACAAAAGAGTTGCTCATTCTTTCTTGCTCATTCTCTCTCTTGTTCTTGAGCTCTCCTCTTGCTCTCACCCTCAACCTCTTGCTCCCTCTCTTGATCTATGGTTCTCTTGTCTCATGAGTTGAGACTCAAGAACCATAGATAAAATCCCATTCTAAATCATCTCTACTCATTCTAGTTCACTAGGTTTAGCAAACCAAGTGAACTAGTTTCTTCAAAGAACGAAGAAGGAGCTAAAGGTTGGAGCTTTCAAGTGGATCTATCTTCGGCGTACGGAGACAACGAGAAGGAGCCATCGAACCACCATCGGAGCTTGAAGAGAAGGAGTTCAAGTTTAGGTATAACCATTTTCATCCGAGTAGCTAAATATCTTTAGCTTAGTATGCTAGTTTTAGTTTAGGTAAAGATCCCGACCTAGCTTAGTCCATGTTGCCTCTTGCGTTAAAATTTTGATTTTATACCGTTTCCGCCTCCCCGTAAGAACCGGGGGTCGCAACGTGGACTTACAGTTGAATTTATGATAACCTATGTCTAAACCCCCCCACAACAACATACCCTCACCCAGGCTCAACTCCCTCCAGCTCCTCCTTCACATTTTGCACCTCCTCCTTACACCATGACATCTCCTCCACTCAACTCTCCACCTCAAGCTTTCTCTACACAAAACAACACATACACTTAGTGATTTCTTAGGTTTCCTCAAACTGAACACAATAGTTCTTCAGCTCCAAACTAATATTCCCAAGTGTTAATCAATCTTAAAGAAGAAAACCTTAATCCCTTCATCAATTTATACACCTCATCAAGCTTGATCCACTACAAACCCTAGATGCTTCCATAAGCAATTCTCGAGCTGGTGTTCTCTTATGAATCATCTCCATAAGTATAATTCTTTCCTTCTTTTCAAATATCAATTCTGTTTATAATATTTTTTTATGTGCAGTATTACAAAAACAGCTGTTTATGATATTTAGCATACTGAATTTGAATATGGAACCACTAGGCGTAATCACTAGAAAAACTAACAATACCATAAGTATCATGAGACCACTAGGAGACTATACTTAAAGCCCGAGCCTCTAATTCCATGTTTGACCCGGCGACAATTGCAATTTTTCCGGTGCCGCCGAACTTCTGAGGGTGTTTGGTATTGATTTTTGTTCTGTAGGTGTATTTGGTTATTTTATAATTTGCAGTATTGTTTGATTTGTCCCAATATTCATACAGTGAAATCTGGGAATGTTTTAGTAAGGGTTTATTCATGTTTCCAATATTCCGATACGGGTTTTCATAGTTCTATAATGCAACTGAAACGTTGACGTTCGTACGTTAAATTAAGGGGCAATTGATCGTTTCTGTAGTATGTAAGCTATAGGTTCTAAACTATGGATGCTTAGCTCGTTGTTTTGATTTTGATATGATATTTACGCCAATATTTCATAACTACGATTATAGGTACGATCGCTAAGGTTTTCGAGACGGAGTTGGCGGACATAGCAGCGTAGATTCGACAAGCTCGACAAATTTGTGAGTAAATTTACATCTACGGGGGAAATCGGGTGGATGGCGTATAGCACACCCACAACTTTATAAATAGGATAGTTATGATATCTAGTTAGTTAATAATATTTATTCAAGTTTATGATATTAGAATGATATTGCATCTAGTATGTTTTTCATGTGCATATAGTGTTATTCATGGTTTGGTATAGTTGTATGAGGGATCATACCATACTTGAGATGATTGGATATTGAGATAATGTGGGTTTTGTATGAGGAATCGTATTGTACTTGAGATGACGAGATTAGTATGCCAAATAACGGCCAAGTTTCCTTTAGACTCGTAGCGTTATATTTTATTCCGTTTTAGAATGTAATACTTGAATGAGCTATATTCTTTTAAAAACTAACGATTCGTTTACCTTTTTAATGATAAAAGACAAGGATGCGATGCCAATTTCCAAAACGAATATTTTAACCTAAGGCAGTTTCTTTTTTCAAAACCAACGTCTCGTTCCATTTCAAGGATAATGGTATAGCTCATAGCAAGTATTTACATTTATTAATTACACTTAGATTTACTTTACATATTCGCGATGTATTATTCAATGATATACGTTTCCGTGATATGAACACTCTGATAGAACACTGCACAACTACCAATGAGTATTTTATTGCACGAGCACATACGCATATGTTACACTACACCTCATTAGTTCTGCCATGTCACTGTCCGACCTATACACTACCTAATGCGTAGGTAACCATCGATAGAATTATGAATTATACATTTATAGAACACTCGCACAAATACTAATGATTTCCATGTTACCCGAGCATAGACGCGTATGCTATACTACACATCATTAGTATTGCCATGACATAGTAGAATCAATATGTTTGTTGGCTGTATGACTTAGTTGCGTACTTTACCTTTATTACCTGTTGGGTATTGCGAATACCAGTATCATAGGTATTCATATTTGATTCTTATGAGTTTTCAAAATATTTTACTTTTGATGATATACATCAGTGGTATGGGACGTTGTTATATATGTATATATATAATATATCGTCAGGAGGGCCAATGAGATTATTCTTATTCTTTACTTGATATATTTGGATATGATGGGTTAATGTCCACCATGAGTCGCTTTTAAGTTTTGTTTTGCTCCGAACCGAGTGGGGGGCTATACGGTTACGGATTTCGACGTTATCCGAACTGAGGGGGGGGGATATACAGTCGGATACATGGTGGAACCGGTCATGACCGAAGGGCAGGATAGCTGCATGTGAGGCGGGGAGCGTAGCGAGGATAATCGATACCGGAGATAGAAATGAGAACGACAGATATCCCGGGGATACTTGTCACGACCCGAAATTGGCACATGATGGCCCTAATACTACGTGTAGGGTTCCTAGGCACACTAATGAGGTCTCACAAGGCATCAACCATGCCAATTTCAAATTTTACAGGTGCCGAGAAACCCTAATACGGATCGTTAACTAGATATTAGGCGAACACATGCAACTAGTTAACAATTTAACTAAAAGAACGGAAATACAACCTTTGTAGATCCGGTCCTCCTCCTCCATAGCTCCGTAATGAAGTCTCCTCGCTGTCCAAATGGAAACTCGGGCTCTAGCGTTGGCTTCATCGGAGAAATGGGCGGGCAAGGTCGTCGGCTTCGTGCCGAAGATGATCTACGTCGAGGCATCGCAAGATCAAGCTCCCACTTCACCAAGTCATGAAAACTTATGAAGGAAACACCCTATACTACTTGGCAAGAGTTAGAGGATGAAGAAATAGGAAGTGGGTTCACTTTAGAATTGGATTTCTTACTTGATTTCTTCACTTGCCATTGATGAGGCAAGCTTTCTTCATGTGAAGAAGAAGAAGAAGATGAAGATAATGATATGATAAGAAAAATAAAATAGAAAAGAAAAATCAATTCTTATCATATTCAAACCATGGTTTAGTGTAGAGGTTTAACTAAGGTTAGATTGAGTGGTTAGGGTTAAGCATGAGACAAAATGGTCACTAAGTCAAAGCTTCATGAAGCTTCAAGATGCAAACAAAGAAAGCCACCATTTTTCTCATTATGCCATTTATTTTCCAAAAAGAATAAATAAATAAATAAATAAATGAATGAATAAGAAAAAAAATACCCTAACCATTCATATAACCATGGTTTAATCTTTACACAAACCCAAGTAAACATGCATCATCAAACATGATACAATCAAGTGCACAAAAGTATATCACATATACAACTTGTGCAAAGCAAGTGAGAAAATCCATTTAAAGTGAACCAATACTAGTTAATGCAAAGTAATATATCAAATATATAATTATACATTAAATCATTAAATCAACACTTGATTCAATGATCCGGTCATGTCGCACACAACCGACTAGTATACAATGTATCGTTTTATCGAATCAATTCTTGATTCGATAACTAGGTTATATCGCATATAACCATTCGACACATTCATCGCGAGAATGAAATACGGTATCACATACACGCATTATTCTCGGTCCCGCACATACCTCATATGCGCTCCTATTTCGTTTCGCTTGAGCAAGGAAACCTCTGTGTAGGACTCTAAAGACTCGTCAATACGCCGGCAGCAGGTGATGATCATATCAAACACCCACAAGCCGCAAGCGGTCTGCTAAACGTAACGGCCACCCGGGTATTGAGCGATCAGAAGATCGACGAGAAAGCCCGCTCATACTCCTGTGAATCCAACCAGTAACACTTACCGTACAGTCCGGTCTGTTCGTCTGATATGTCGGATATCTCGCCTAGGGATGGTAAACGTCAGACCCCAATAGCTCGATAAGTCGTGTCGATATGAGGTCTATAACAGTTTGAGAAACTACTGGCAACACTTACCAGTAAATCTCAGCAACCCTGGCGAGGGATTTCCGGTTATAGCCAATTGAACACAGCGCAACATCAACTCCCTATACCGGGAGAGACGAATCCCCTCCTATCGCTCATTGCCTCCATGTGATTCGGGACTGTACCCAAAAACTACCGTTTTGTACGCCCTCTTGGACGTGGTAAGGTGGAAATCAAAGCACAGTGGGAACCACACAAGACTCTATGACGATCTCGGGTCAACAGACTACTCTGTACCAGTGTCACCAGAGAACTGCCATCTGACGTAAGGTATAATACCATCTGGGAGTTCTCGGCGAGTCCGTCCAGTGTACCCAGTCTACACTGAGCACCCGTATATCATCTCTGATGTCAAACACCAATGGATATGGGATCATCCATCGCCCATCTGTATGGGTCGAGAAGGTATACGCTAGTCTACTCTGGTATATCGATGCCCCGTCTCGATATACCCATGACTAGGGACTTTGAAAGATGTACTTATGGACTACCATGTCCCCACTAGTATGATCCGCATCATAGTCCAGGTGGTCAAGTACACATCCTAAGAGCTTTACCAACATGTAACAGAGAGACAATCAGTGTACACGTTAATGTAAAGATCAACCAGATAGCATACTATCATGTCGAGCAAGAAAGTCCTCCTTATATATGTACCAGCATCCACTACAATATACATCCTATGTATAGTAATGGCCTCTAGGGCATACATATAACTAACAATCTCCCACTTGCACTAGGGCCATCTGATAGCTATGGTTGTAGTATCTCATACTCAACCATCCCATAAAAGTCTCTCTCTGGGAAAAGGCCTTTGTGAGTGGATCCGCCGTGTTGTCCTATGAGTCTACTCTCCTATCCTCGATCACCCTGGAGATCAACTATCTCCATGATCAGGTGATACTGCCTTAGAATATGTCTGGATCACTGATGGGACGGACGTTCCTTGGCATAAGCCACAACTCCATTGTCACACAATGGGAGGAACTAAGTTCATCTCATGAACAAATATACATCCAGATTGCCTCTTTGGTAGCATCTTAAGTAGCGATGTATCTTGCCTTTAACTGTCTAGTATGCCACGGTATATAGCTTGGAACTCTTCCAACATACCGTCCCTCCACTGTGGGTAAAGACAATGCCTGTGACTGACGTTCAGTCTTCTGTATCACCCTGGAACCCTTCCAGTGATTCTCCCCAGGATCGGTTGATACCATCTCACTACAACTAGTGAGAATCCTAACATCCAATTAGATCTATCTCATAGATCCAAAACCCAGGATTTAGGAGGTATCAATTTGATCCTATATGGAGAATCATTGTGATAAGCGGAGATTGACCGAGCGTAGCATAGGAAACTCCTTCCCTATCAAGAGCATGTCATCCACGTACTCTACGAGGATCGTCACTATACTCCCTACTACCTTTTTGTTTATACAAGGTTCATCTACCATTTTGATGATGTCAAACTCTTTGACTAACTCATCAAAACAGATGTTCCAACTCCGCGATACCTGCTTTATCCTATAAAGCATCTTGTACACGTTTCTGCTGCTCCCACTGTCTATGAAGCCCTCTGGCTGTGTACTTATAGACGTTCTCTTCTAAAACATCATTTAGAAAAACAGTCATGTCACCCAACCGCTAGATATCGTAGTCATGGTATGTAGCCATGGCAACTAGGATCTGGATGGACTTAAGCATAGCCACTTGAAAAGGATTCATCATTTTCCATGCCTGGTCGATGACGAAAAGCTTTAACAAGTCTAGCTTTGAAAGTCTCAACTTTTCCATTTACACCAAGTAATCTTCTCAAGATTTACTTGCTCCTGATGGGGATTTAACCCTTCAGATATAGCAACTAAAGTCCATACTTTGTTGGTGTACATGGATTCCATCTCAGATCGCTAAGCATCCAGCCATTCTTACAGAGTCCCACTCCTGATGGCCAGCTCGAAACTAGTTGGGTCATCATCTCATGATGCAATCCTCGCTCCCACTGTCATAGAGTAACCGAAGTATCTCTCAGGTGGGTGAAGAACCTCACTAGATCGGCGGAGAGGCTGAGGTTCGTTGGTAACTATTGAATCCTTTGGTTCTTTCAAATCATCAGCTGCAGTTTGTATAGCTGGAACATTTCCAGTTCTACATAACAGTCCTTACCTCGAGCTTGTCCGGATTTTGCTTTTAGACATAGGCCGGACAACACCAAATCTTAACTAACTTAAGATATGGGCTCTTCCCTTTCCATATCACATATGAAGTGGTAGGCAACTGATTTGATCAGAACCCTATTCAATAGGTATGCATCTTCTCAAGTGCATAACTCCCAAAAGGAAATGGGTAACTCAGTAGTACTCATCATAGAGCACACCTTATCACATTGGGTGTTATTGCTCCGCCCCGATATACCATCGTGCTTTGGTATATACGGAGGAGTAATACTGAGAGAGAATCTCATTCTCCTTTAGAAAAGTTCAAGAATTCCGTGTTCAAGTATTCTCCTCCTTGATCTAATGAAAGGACATAATACTTATACCCGTATTGGTTCTCTACTTCTAGCTTATATTCTGTGAATATCTCAAAAGGTTCGTATTTGTGTTTCAACAGGAACATATGTCTGAATCAAAAGTGATCATCAGAGAATTTAATGAAGTATAAAGAACCAGTCCTGACATATGTAGACAGGGGACCTTATATACATCAACATGTATCATCCCAAGAGTTTACTAACTCTTTCTCTGTTTCCAGTAAACAGAGCTATGGTCATCGTATCTTTGTGACATGACTGGCAAGTTTCATAAGATGTAAATTCAAACAGATTTTAAATATGCATCTAAATGTAACTTCAGCTAGTCAGGTCGTATTGATATGACCTAGTCTACAATACCTCAAGAAAAATTCGTTCAGTTCTGAACTCTTCCTCTTGTTTGTGTTCTGTACACTAAGAACTATAGTTTGATTTAGAACATCAATGCTTTTAGATAACGTGCCTGATCCGATCAACTTTTGATATAGGAAATGTTCAAAACATTATCCAACAATACAAAATTTTATCATTTCTTTACTAATAAATGGACTGATATGATTTTGTATATCAGGTTCGGTATCTAATAGCATTTGTTCAGAATCAATGTATTGGTAATGCAAAGTGACAGTGACCAACAGACTTGGCTGCAACACTTGCCCCGTTTTCTGCCTCATGAAACTTATCACCCGTTCTCAGTTCTCTACCTTTCTATAGCCCTATGTAACAGATTACATATCTAGGATCCTGATCTGGTATCACATACCCAGGACGTAAAGAATACTGAGAAACAGTTCTCTGTAATTAACACACCCGAAGATGATGCATCAACATGCACTCTCTTCGTTTGGGCGGCACGGGAAATCTGGTATTCCCCAATTTCCTGCTCTGTCTTATAAAAATTATAAGTTGGAGCGGGACCAATGTTCCCCAGCTCAGTATAACAAGCGGGCTCGGTCAATAATCCGTATTATTATCTTGATTAAGGCGTGATATGGTCGCTACCTGGAGAGAGAGAGAAGAAAACACTCAGCGTGCGCTCTTGCAAGAATAGATTAGTTTTTATTTTATTTAATCAGGATGGCTCCCACTGTTTTTATCAAATCTTCCTTCAAACCCTAAAAGGAAAGACTAGCCGGGATTAATTATACACTACAAGTTCGCCAATCTTTCCGCCAGGCCAGTGTCGGTACTTTGAGGGAGGTCCCCCGTGCTTACGCACGAACCTAATTAATGTAAACCTCGTTTTCCCAGTGGTGTACCTCGTTAACACCTTTCTAGACACCTACTTGATCGGCTAATTGTAATGTATAAAACTCTCCCAGGAGTAACTCTTACTCGCAGCGGGTATCGGGATCCAACTATCTCATAGAAGGTATGCAATCTCATTGCAAATTTCAACACTTGAAATTCCCGATAATATTTCACCCCTAGCGTCCTATGACCTTGACGTAGGCCAACAAACCATAGTCCGCTAGTCAAGTTCAACCCGTCATTTCTTGATTGAATTAAACCCACCCGCACGACCCTTGACAAAGGCCAACAAAGTCGCACGATTACCCTAATCCAATCTGCATCATATGCATAAGCAGATAAATACTAGTTAGCTACCGCACACTACGCCTTGACGCAGGCCAACAAACGTAGCACGAATACTAACTACCACCTATCTGAAATGACGGAGGGCTACGACAGGTTTTTCTGAAAACCTATTGCGTAATGAACTTGATATCGTTGTAGAATCAAATGATTTTAAAATGGAGTGCTTTTGAGGCTTTTCTAGTTTTGCTAAAGGAGTCACACCCGGTGAAGGGATCGTCGGTCCTTTCCTCGTCGAATGAGGTGCGAGATATATCACATATATCACTGTGCAAAGCAAAAACTCTTAAAAGCAATCAAAAGACAAACCGAGTGTGTAGCATCTGCCAGTTATTGCTAAAGGTGTCACTCCCGGTGAAGGGATCTCGATCCTTTCCTCATCGAATAAGGTGCAGGATATATCACATATACCGCTGTGCAAAGCAAGAACTGTAGCTACCCTTTTTATTTTGAAATTCGATTCTACAACATCTTAGGTTTCTTTTATTTCATTAATCACATTAATGAAGTCCCATCATTTAATCACCTAAACATCACAGATAAATACGACGTACACTTATGCCATCCGCATTCGCCTCGATGTCCCCTCGTGCACCGTTAGGTTAGGTAACTAACGGCAGAGCGGGGCAGGGCTAGCGCGGGTGTAAAACATAAGTAACGTCTATATAATATATCATATATACTATATACAGTATCCATCACAGAACATATCATGATCACATCACAGATATCGCAGCAGAAGAAACATATGAAATATTGGATATACTAGGACGTCCGTGTTTTTAATACGAGCCAGTATAAAACACGGATTCCACGGTCGTGATGAATAGCCAATCCCACACCCCTAGACCCCCACGAAAGCGGCAAGCAACCCAACCAATTCTAAGGTTAGGAGACCCGGACTCGACTCCTCGAGTTGGTCTCCCACTGGACCCCAGAACCCGGTTACTTGTGCCCTCCTCCTTGGGTCTATCCTAGTGCGGAAAAGTAAATAATATACAAAGGGTGACATCTTCCGCAACCTGGAAGTGCCCCAATAAAAGAATATTACATACAAGTTTTTACATGAATGAAAATGAAAAACAATCATCTCACATAAAAACCCCCGGCTATTCAAACACGACGATCCGATATAACATATCCAGCAACACATAACATCACATGTTATCAACGTAAGTAAATGTGCGCATCCCAATTGTCGTTGACATATAGCAACGAAACCGGCGATATCACATATTACACTTACGGTTACAGAAAAGAAAGTATAAAACTACAACAGTTGGAATCCGCAACCTGCATAGACATCGCATGCCTAATCAAATGAATTCCTTAGACATCGCATGCCTAACAATTATAAACCCCGCATTTTAGTCTCATTATCGAAAACTCTTTTCAATATCAAGTCGGGCAATTCAACAGGATTCCCGACATCCTGATCGAATACTCGTCGCAAACTTTAGTAGGCGGCCGCACCCCCGATACCGTCGACGAAGTGCACCAAGGCGGAACACCGCTACCGCGAGCACCCGGACGGATGCTTTCGGCGACGGGGTTCTCCTATAGTCACTTGGTCGGGGCTATGGGGTGAGGCTGTTTATTAAGTTTACCCGGCGAGTATCCGCGTACGCTACGTGATTGCGACGGACTTTTGATCATATCAAAATTCCGTGGCAACCGATCAAGTGAGACTAAACTGCTATGTTTATAACATTCATTCAGTTATCTCATAACTACTTGTGAATTCCAATTATTGTATCACATTCCGGATAAATAGAAAATGTTAAACTTTCCGATCGAACATTCAAACACCGAAGTTTTCCCCATACAGATCAACTCATTAAATAAGTCTAAAAACATTCAGTTCGTGCCTCAGTACCAACGGTCCAGCCGTAGAAGGGTCAAGCCAACGCCTCACATGTGGCACGCCGTACTGCCCCAAACCCGAAGGTTCAAAGGGCAGTTCAAGACGGTTACATAATCGAGTTAAGGTTTGTTGTCTTCTAGAGGGTCCATCGCGTTACTTGCACTACTTAGAACGTCTTCAAACCTCGGAAAAATCCAACACTTGGAAATTTTCCGGCAGGGGAAAAATTGGGTATTTATATCCGGTCGAACTTTTTAACATATTCTAAAATTATCCGAAAATCCACATAGACAAAATCTGATACTCCGATCGAAACACCGAGTCCCCAATACAACCCAGAATATTCAACTCTTGAATAAATATTAAAAATTCCCAGGAAAACCAGCACTGCAAAGTAGGAGTTACTGTGCAAAATTCAATGCACAAGGAGACATTTCGGCCGCGGAACCGCCGCACAAGCCATGCTTGTGCCGCGGAACCGCGGCGGTTTGATGGATTCAGGCTGTCGAATTTCACAGTAACCCTTACAATCTCCTGCTGAATTTTCTGCATAATTTTAATTATCAAAAATCCCTGTTTTTGATAAAAGTACAGAGAGCATGTTTGTATTAGGGTTTCGGTTCGATCGGACTTCAAACGTCGTCTACACTTCGCCTAAGGCTCTAGCTAGGCTCTGATACCACTGTAGGGTTCCTAGGCACACTAATGAGGTCTCACAAGGCATCAACCATGCCAATTTCAAATTTTACGGGTGCCGAGAAACCCTAATACGGATCGTTAACTAGATATTAGGCGAACACATGTAACTAGTTAACAATTTAACTAAAAGAACGGAAATACAACCTTTGTAGATCCGGTCCTCCTCCTCCATAGCTCCGCAATGAAGTCTCCTCGCTATCCAAATGGAAACTCGGGCTCTAGCGTCGGCTTTATCGGAGAAATGGGCGGGCAAGGTCATCGGCTTCGTGCCGAAGATGATCTACGTCGAGGCATCGCAAGATCAAGCTCCCACTTCACCAAGTCATGAAAACTTGTGAAGGAAACACCCTATACTACTTGGCAAGAGGTAGAGGATGAAGAAATAGGAAGTGGGTTCACTTTAAAATTGGATTTCTCACTTGATTTCTTCACTTGCCATTGATGAGGCAAGCTTTCTTCATGTGAAGAAGAAGAAGAAGATGAAGATAATGATATGATAAGAAAAATAAAATAGAAAAGAAAAATCAATTCTTATCATATTCAAACCATGGTTTAGTGTAGAGATTTAACTAAGGTTAGATTGAGTGGTTAGGGTTAAGCATGAGACAAAATGGTCACTAAGTCAAAGCTTCATAAAGCTTCAAGATGCAAACAAAGAAAGCCACCATTTTTCTCATTATGCCATTTATTATCCAAAAAGAATAAATAAATAAATAAATGAATAAAAAAAAACCCCTAACCATTCATATAACCATGGTTTAATCTTTACACAAACCCAAGTAAACATGCATCATCAAACATGATACAATAAAGTGCACAAAAGTATATCACATATACAACTTGTGCAAAGCAAGTGAGAAAATCCATTTAAAGTGAAACAATACTAGTTAATGCAAAGTAATATATCAAATATATAATTATACATTAAATCATTAAATCAACACTTGATTCAATGATCCGGTCATGTCGCACACAACCGACTATTATGCAATGTATCGTTTTATCGAATCAATCCTTGATTCGATAACTAGGTTATATCGCATATAACCATTCGACACATTCATCGCGAGAATGAAATACGGTATCACATACACGCATTATTCTCGGTCCCGCACATATCTCATATGCGCTCCTATTTCGTTTCGCTTGAGCCAGGAAACGTCTGTGTACGACGCTAAAGACTCGTCAATACGCCGGCAGCAGGTGATGATCATATCAAACACCCACAAGCCGCAAGCGGTCTGCTAAACGTAACGGCCACCCGGGTATTGAGCGATCAGAAGATCGACGAGCAAGCCCGCTCATACTCCTGTGAATCCAACCGGTAACACTTACCGTACAGTCCGGTCTGTTCGTTTGATATGTCGCATATGTCGCCTAGGGGTGGTAAACGTCAGACCCCAATAGCTCGATAAGTCGTGTCGATATGAGGTCTATAACAGTTTGAGAAACTACTGGCAACACTTACCAGTAAATCTCAGCAACCCTGGCCAGGGATTTCCGGTTATAGCCAATCGAACACAGCGCAACATCAACTCCCTATACCGGGAGAGACGAATCCCCTCCTATCGCTCATTGCCTCCATGTGATTCGGGACTGTACCCAAAAACCACCATTTTGTACGCCCTCTTGGACGTGGTAAGGTGGAAATCAAAGCACAGTGGGAACCATACAAGACTCTATGACAATCTCGGGTCAACAGACTACTCTGTACCAGTGTCACCAGAGAACTGCCATCTGACGTAAGGTATAATACCATCTGGGAGTTCTCGGCGAGCCCGTCCAGTGTACCCAGTCTACACTGAGCACCCGTATATCATCTCTGATGTCAAACACCAATGGATATGGGATCATCCATCGCCCATCTGTATGGGTCGAGAAGGTATACGCTAGTCTACTCTAGTATATCGATGCCCCATCTCGATATACCCACGACTAGGGACTTTGAAGGATGTACTTATGGACTACCATGTCCCCACTAGTATGATCCGCATCATAGTCCGGGTAGTCAAGTACACATCCTAAGGGCTTTACCAACATGTAACAGAGAGACAATCAGTGTACACGTTAAGATAAAGATCAACCAGATAGCATACTATCATGTCGAGCAAGAAAGTCCTCCCTATATATGTCCCAGCATCCACTACAATATACATCCTATGTATAGTAATGGCCTCTAGGGCATACATATAACTAACACTACGCACCGTTTACAGGTGTAAAACAGAAAAAGAAAGCCAAAACCCAGAAATCTAAACCATTAAAAGGCAAGACAAGATAAGAAACATTGTTTAAACGTTTTTGAAATCACAACCCAAATTCTTTAAAAGTCTAACTTTCTTTCTTTAAAATTTTGGCAGCACCTCCTTTGTAAAAACTAGCCCCAAAAGTGGGTACAACATAAATATAAATAAAGCATCCCTAAACGGGAGCAAATACACGCCTAAAGGCGGAAAACAACCACCACAAAAAATATACGACGCCGTCGCGAAGAAATAAAAGACGATATAAAGGAAACTGTATAAAAGGCAATAAGTCAAAAAAGAATATACAATATCGTCCTCACACAAGTCTCTAAGTCAAACATGAAAGTAGTAGATGGAGAGTATAAGGATACAACGAATATAGAATACAATATGAATAACCACAAAACCCACCTAGGCAAAACAGCACACTGTGAGCCGATGCGGTATCCGTAGTAAAAGATGATAGATAGATGAATAGCCTGCCTCGACAACTCGGGGGAACACCCTGCAAAACAACTGCGGCACAATTAGGGTGAGTTACCAACTCGTGAATAGTAAATAACATATGCAGGTAATCGCAAGTATGCACGTACAGCGCGAATCTAACATGTGCAATTAAAAGCAATAAAAGGTCATATGTATGCAATAATCATGAAAGGTACACTAGCAGTTACCACTAACACATGGAGAAATAATAATATGACAATCGGTATGCAATAATCATTCACTAATGATATGAAACTGTATATACGCAATAATCATGAAAGGTACACAAGCAGTTAAAACTAACAAATGAAGCAATGCATATAATAAAGGTATGTAACTACAACAGTCATGAAAGATACTATAACAGGTACTACTAATACATGAAGCAATGCATAATCAATAAATGTGGAGTATGGAATGAAATATGTCATTTCCACGGAATCCAGATATCGTGGTAAGATCGCTATCCAACAAGACATTCCAAATCCCAAATCCTCAAATCAGCCCCTAAATTGGCTCTCATATCATATAAGTCTCACAATTCCTTAATGTACAGTATCGAATAAAACTCATATATCCTGAATGTACAAATCAGCAAGCTTATATATATCCTGTATCAAATCTCAAATAAATCCCCTATATCCTAAATCCAATATAAAGTAAAAGTCTAACACCCTAAATATATTTGCATGAATAGATATGATGATATATATAAATTAATGTCAATACACATAAATTAGCGTCCCATTCCACTAATATTGGTGTAAGGGCATATATAACAGCGTCCCATTCCACTGTTATATATACAAAGGAGTAAAAGAAATATCATGAAACCAATGTGTCAAGCATCGACACAGAAATACCGATCCATTAGGTGCTGTCACCAAGACTGGCATCTTGATAGGTACGTATCACACGCTATCCGAAAAGCACGAGTGCCTAGCTCTGACCCTCGTCTTTCCACATATCTATACGTACATGACTCCCAACGGTATCCCCATGATTACCGCCGAGTCATTGGTAATGTCACCGGAAAGTATCGTTTCCCCTGCAACTCATCGTCTAGCACCACGACCTTATTCTTGCCTCGGGGTACCTCCGGGGCCCACCATGTACCCGCACACGGACCCCTCATTTCCTCGCGTGAGGTATACATATCAGAACCGATAAATCTCATGGTGGCTGCTGAAATATCATATCTAGAGAAACCGGGTTTTTCAAATAATGCATAATTTCATAAAACTACCACGGTCCTCAAATCCAGAAAACATAATGAAAAATCCATATCTCAATGCAAAAATCCCTGAATCTAATATATGCAACATAAAACTGTAATGTAAGAATATAAAGGAAAATCCACTATTTGACTGCAACCAGTTAATATAAATATCATGCGGTTCTTAATTTCTCCAATTCTAAATAATACATCTAATAAGGGTAAATACGTAGCTATAGCCAGATATATATGAAAACATAAAGGTGTAGCAAAATATATGTATCTACCAATCGGTAATGATGTGATATACCCTCCAGGTATAAGTGAAGTATGAAAGCAAAGTACACCTGTAGCTATGTTCTTAGTGTGTATGTACCTATTGCTAATGGTATGATACCCTATAGGTATACAGGTAACTAGCATGTAAGCATCTCAAAACATATATGTAAGCATGTAGGTATAGAGGTATGCTATATGTCATATACGTAAAGAAATATGAATCAATGTCTAAATGTCCCTAACCAAACAATATCATTTCTATATGTAGGTTGTGTGTGACTTGGCAATTATTGACGGTATGTGTGGCATACAATCAGTGCTCGTGCAATATGAACCGTCAATAATATGTGCAGTGTCCTAAGGATACTAGTCCAAGGACAACAGTACCTAAGCAATAAAGTGTATGCGCAATTCTAAATATGAAATAGAATATGCGACAAGTCAAGTCTTCTCTAGCCCAGACGCATAGCGCCATGCGGGCGATTTCCCTGTAGATGTTAAATCTACTCATCAACACTCCAAGCTAGGTGAAGTCTACCACCTGTTTTCCCTTTGTAGCAGTGTCCGAAGTCAACGCCTGCGAACCTGCAACATAAACAACAAAATAAGTATATATTAATAATAGACCTAAAATACTTACAATCTACACAGACCAACACGACACACCTACGTACTCTAAATAATTTGTGTTGTAGCTAACGTGTATAGCGACACTATGAAACCAACTCAGCGCAACAGCAACACGAAACACGCATCGTATCAGATAACGTATCGCACGTAACGAAACACTAGAAAAATGCAAAGTGGTACCAGATTTTTCTATGCCAGTAATCTGTAAAAATTGCAAGTACCATGAGATCACAAACAACCCCAGAGACTACCACCCAAAACCCAAACCCCAACTCCCCAGTCTGGCCGCAAATTGAGGCCAGAACCATTAAATATGCGGCCGTACGGAAAGAGATTGGCCTCGTATTTTTAGGGTAGGTTCTAGGTCACTACACTAAGTTATTGTCATGTCAATTTTTGCAACAAGTACCTGGTTTAAAAGCAGATCATCCGAGACCCCAAAACAACACTAAAAATATGATATTTACCCGAAACGATACGATACACAAAAAAACTGAAACTTTAAAGCTGAGCTACGCTACAAACACATAAACAACAGCAAAAGAACATTACCTACACAAAAGAACTCAAGGATCCAAGCTTGGCACACTCCAAGGCATCCAAGAGGCAAGTGATGGAAAAAGATGTGATTTATATGATGATTTTGAAGTTTTGTGATGGATTTGTGTAAGAAATGGGAGTGTGTTCAGTTTATGAGAGAGGAAGAGAGAAAGAAAATAAATAGAGAAATGGGAAAGAGAGAATGATAAAGAGAGAGAGGGAGGTGACTGTAGGGTGTGAGATGAGGGTGAGTATATCATATGCATTAATTCCTCCATTAATGCATTCATACACACCTCATCACACCAAAAGGTAAATATCTTCTCACACACAAAAGATCTAGGGTTTAGGTTAAGGATTGGATTAAACAAGGATTGGGTTAAGGGTCATGGTTGCTAAGGTCAAAATTAGCACAAACAAAACTCACACTTTACGTGCACACGTGCGTGCATGCTTATAACAAATAATACTAATCTATTTATTAAATGTTATAAAATGTGAGGAACCCGAATAGGTAAACTTTTTACAGTAAACCCGCATTAACGTCTAAACGAACACTAACAGAAATCTAAGGCGTTACAATCTGCCCCTTATAAAAATTCGTCCCCGAATTTAAGATTCTTACCAAGCGTACCTTCAAAGAGAAGATTACAAACTCTCAAATCTCGCTCGTAGCCTCCCAAGTGATTATCTCACTATATGGCTACGTCTAAGAAAAACCCTTCACAGATGGCACGACCCTTGACCGACGTTTCTCCATCTGCCAAGCCATTAACACAATTGGCTGCTGGCGAAGAAAAAATCGCGTCCAAGCTAAATGGTCTGATGCTGAAACATGTGAGAAAGGTCACGAAGGTAATTACAAAGTATCGACACAAGGAATACAGGGTGAATACTCAATAATCTGGACGGAAGTGCCAAATTAAAGGAAACGAAACAAACTCGCTTGAGGATCTCAAATGGACCTACAATCCTGGGATAAGCTTCCCGAAACTCAACACGTCATTCATCGGAAAAATCCGTAGGAATACATGATGTCCCCCAGCGAACTCAAGCCTGCGACCACCATGGTCGGCATAAAACCTCTGTCCGCACTGGACTGTCATCATCCAGACCTGAACTTATTGGATCATTTCCGAAGTCTCTAGACTAGCTGGGTCTAAAAATCCTACAACTCAGAGTCAGAAAAATAGACTGGTGATCGACACGACCTAACCCCTAAACTTAAAGGTTGCCAATTGGAGTGTCTCCTGAAAACTGCTACCAAAGGAGAACCCTAACAATGGCAAGTGACGATCCCGAACTGCCGACAATAACCAAAATGTACGCACAAGCATATGCTCCATAGTCGGTATAGACCGCTCTCACAAAACCATCATCCTGCGGATGGAAAAAAGCTCAACCAGTACCCAAGCCTTCCTGAAGTTGCTGCCCTAGACTGCAAGCGAACAGGGTGCCTTCATTGGATACAACCCATGAAGGAACTACGTGCAACGCATAAGCTTAACAAAGGATAACTGAGCAAACTGAGCCTAACCGGACAACAAGCATCCGAATGGAGTCATACCCTGACTAAACCTGGGTAGACACCATAACGAAAATTTATGGAGACCTGCTCCCACTCCCACTCCGGAACGGTTAAAGGTTGCAACTCTCCAGCCGATCTCAGATGCTCAACCAAAGCACACCACAAGACAGACACCTTGAGACAAAACCCGAAACTTCTTTTTACATCCCTGCCCACCCATAAGTATCTCACAAGTCACGTCAATGTTGCTGGAACTTAAATGAGTACAGAGAGTTGATGGATGTGCCTGCTCTAGGATTTCAGATCTCTACCCAATAGTATCAGGTATACAAACACGTCCCTAAACTTAGCACACCCTTGTCACCAATAAAGGACTCCAAATCATTACCCAGCGGAGTAAGCTCAAGAATCTTTGACGAACGAGCATCGGCGGGCAGTGCATCGCGAAAGCGATTATGGAAAAGTGGTCGGGCATGGACATGAGTAAGCCGTCCCCTCAGTAGAGGCGAACACAAGCTGTACTCAACGAACGCACAAGAACTGTAAATCTGCAGAAGACTGTCACAACAATCAAAACCCGCTGAAGGAAGATGTACATTAAGCTCTGGTGGTCCGTGAAAATCTAACACGACTCTCGAACAAGTAGTGTCTCTAAATCTCCAACGCAAGACCACCACGGCCATCTCCAGATCATGAGTGGAATATCCTGCTCGTACATCCTCCAAATGTCGGGAAGTAAAAACGATAACCCTATAGTGTCACCTCAGTACACAATCGAGCTCCACTCGCGAAACATCACTGTTAAAAAACAAGGTCGCCCGAACCAGAAGCAAAGAAAGAACTGATGCAGTTGTTAACCGAGTCTTCAACTGCTGAAAAACTCCGCACACATGCCTCAGTCCAAAGAAAAGAAACCTCCTTTCCAGTCATTCCAGTCAACGGTGCAGCACTACACTAGCAATCCTGCATGAAACGGTGGTAAAAACCTGCTAAGCCCAAAAATCAACGGACATCTGTCCGTACACAAGTTTGCGCCAAAGCTGTACGGCCTCGACCTTCCTCGGGACTATACAAAAACCATCTCCCGTAACTACAAGACCTAGGAGTCAACACTAACAAGCCTGAAGGAACACTCCGAGAACCTAGCAAACAGCTGGCGCTCTCCCAATGTCTGCAAAACAAATCCTTAAGTGCTGCTCATGTCCCTCACGACACATTAAGTAGACCAGAATGTCATAAATAACACAACAATAACTGGTCGAGAAACGGCCTGGAGAAATCCGGTTCATCACATTTACGAATGCTTCTAGGGCATTGCTGAATCCAACGACACACCAATACACACAAAGCTCGTACCACGCACAAGGCAGACTTCGGAATGCCATTATTCCGAACCCGCAACAATGATGACCTGACCCTAAACAAACTTATAAAATGTCTCACACTATGGAGCTGATCGAAGAAATAGCCAATTCGAGGTAAAGGATACTATCCGCACCGTAAGCGGTTCAATTAACGATCCATCAATATACAACCTCAATCTGTCATCTTTCTCTTTGACGAACAGAAATAGGAGCTTCCAAAAGCGAAACACTCAGACGCACAAACCCCCCAACAACAACTCTGCAGCTGATCCTTAAGTTCCTTAAGCTTCGCCGGCTCATTTAGAACAACGTCGGATAACTCTCGCACGAACGGAACCCGGTCCAAAAAACCAACTGTGGCTCCGGTACCACGAATGAACGCCAAGAATCGACGACATCCTCTCCTCAAAAGCCGACTAGCGAAGAAGGCTGAATTCGAGCTGTGAGAGGCGGCACAACTATCCACCTGCACAACAAGAACTGACTCGTCGGAAAACAAAACCTGACTGTTTTCACACGGTAGTCAACAGACGCCTTGCACGCTAACTAGTCCGTGCCCAGGAGAACGTCAAATCCAACCTCTCTAAAAGGATCAAGAGACGTAAGAATCTCCTAACCGATTGGCACACGACTGAAATACGTGTTGCGCAACAAAAGAACCGCTGACAGAAATTAACATAACAAACGACTGATCTACCTAACACGACTCTCATCCTAACCACAGCACAAGTGTGAAAAAAAGAAGCAAATACATCAAAAGAACATACGAATTAAGAATACCTAAAAACCCTGCATTGGACGCCCGCGCGTCCCGATGAGTAGAAGAAGACTCTCGTGTCTGCCTTCTACCCGGAACTGTCAGAGCTCTTCCTCCGCCAACCTGACCCCTCTGAGCAATCCTTCCGCGTCCACAACCTCTCTGAACACGAGTCTGATGCGGTGCTAAGGAGCAGTCCCTGATGAAGTGATGAAGGCTCCCGCATCGAAAACATCCATACGACGGCAGCTGGCCCTCCTGGGGATGAAAGTTGAACGACTGTCCACATCCTAAGCCTCTGCTACTCCAGCGACGGTCACAAAATATGTCTTGACGACTAGGCCTCTGTCTCTAGACTAGCATACCGGTATAAGTCCTCCACTGCTCCAAAACTCTCAAAGTCTCTGGAATACGTGTCTCGTAAACTGGGGCTGCATCCACTGGTGCTATGTAGGTGACGGACTGCTGCATGTTGATCGCAAGTAACAACTGGTTAACAGGGGTGACAACCTCCTGTCGCTGCGCTCGAACAACCTCAACAAATGAACTCATAGTCTGGCGCATGTCCTGCATCTCTGCCACATGCCTAGCGATGCTATCTGTCAAAGGCGGATTCGTCTGCACCTGTGCAACTAGCGTGCCATCCTGGTCAGTGCTCGTCTCTCCTGAACCAACTCTGACCTCGGCCCTCGCTGCATCACTCCGAGTCCCCTTAGTCATCGGCGGCAAGGCTATAAATGGAAATAAGATTCGATAAGAACACGGAAATCGAATCACAAAGATATGAATCATCAAGGAAGGAATTTCAAGTAATGTACTTAGGTCACTTTAGGCGAAGTACCGCATCGTGAATATGCTGCAGACATACACACACTACGTTACTTTGCTTAAGATACCTACTCCATCATACCACGGTCATCCTACATTCTGAAAGGTTAAACCAAGCGCTCTGATACCAACATTGTCACGACCCGAAATTGGCACGTGACGGCCCTAATACTACGCAACGTCTACAGGCGTAACGCAGTAAAAGAAAGCCAAAACCCAGAAATCTAAACCATTAAAAGACAAGAAAAGATAAGAAACATTGTTTAAAAGTCTTTGAAATCACAACCCAAATTCTTTAAAAGTCCAACATTCTTTCTTTAAACTTTTGGAAGCACCTCCTTTGTAAAAACTAGCCCCAAAAATGGGTACAACATAAATATAAATAAAGAATCTCCAAACCGGAGAAAATACATGCCCAAAGGAGGAAAACAACCACCACAACAATTATATGACGCCGTAGCGAAGAAATAAAAGACGATAGAAAGGAAACTGTATAAAAGACAACAAGTCACAAAATAATATACAATATCGTCCTCACACAAGTCTCTAAGTCAAACATGAAAGTAGTAGATGGAGAGTACAAGGATACAACGAAGATATAATACAACACGAATAACCACAAAACCCACCAAAGCAAAACAGCACACTGTGAGCCGATGCGATATCCGCAGCAAAAGATGATAGATAGATGAATAGCCTGTCTCGACTACTCGGGGGAACACCCTGCAAAACAACTGCGGCACAACGGGGGTGAGTTGCCAACTCGTGAATAGTAAATAACATATGCAGGTAATCGCAAGTATGCACGTACAGCGCGAATCTCACATGTGCAATTAAAAGCAATAAAAGGTCATATGTATGCAATAATCATGAAAGGTACACTAGCAGTTACCATTAACACATGAAGCAATAATAATATGACAATCGGTATGCAATAATCATGCACTAATAATATGAAACTGTATATACCCAACAATCATGAAACGTACACTAGCAGTTACAACAAACACATGAAGCAATGCATATAATAAAGGTATGTAAATTCAACAGTCATGAAAGGTACTGTAACAGGTACTACTAATACATGAAGCACTGCATAATCAATAAATGTGGAGTAACGAATGAAATATGTCATTTCCACGGAATCCTGACATCGTGGTAGGATCACTATCCTGTAAGACTACGGTAGCGCCCCGGCCGTCTTTTCGAGGCCAAAATGCGGAAACGAATTTTTTTTTCAAACTAGAAACCGGCGCTATCGTATGCTTAAAACCCGGATCGAACTATTAACCTACAACTAGCTATCTAGAGAAGGGATAAAAGGCTATACCGATCGATCCGTGTCCTTCGGTCTTTGGCCACCATCCCAAGCTCCTCGCGGCCTCTCCGGTCTCGATCTCCTCGTCGGAAAGGGCACGACAGCATCGATTCCATTTACGGGCTCTCGCTTCATCCGAAACAACTTGGGCATGAAGTGTGCTAGCCGACGTGCCCAAGGTGTTGTAGAGGATGTTTGTGATCACTTTGTCTCTTGCATCCATGGCTTGGATGGAGGTTGAAGGTGTTGCCATTAATGGATATATTGAGCTAGAAAATAAAGAGGAAGAAGAAGAAGAGAAGGCTTTCTCTCCTTTTCTTTTGTGATATTTCAAAATGATGATAAGAGTGAGAGAGTTAGTAGGGTAATATGAGAGCTAACTATCAACCATATGGTTGCCTCTCTCTCTCTCCTCATCATTTCAACTCACATCCATCAAATAATATGACACATGCACAAAGAAAGAGTCCATGAGTCATCACTTGTGCATGTGTCATAATAAATGCCCCTAATCATGCCATTTAGCTCATTATTTCCATCTGTAAACATTAACCCAAATGTTTACAACAATACAAAGATACGGCAACATCTAAAGTAAACTTTTGACGGATCACAAGGATACCCCTCACCTGTATATACATATCTGCATCCGCATTCCGACCGAATGCGAATGCGATGAGACTAAAGTAATCCAACATATCTAATACTAGGATCCGGCTTAAACCAAAGCCCACTAGTATGATCCGTTCGATCATGATGTTGGAGATAGTGCCCTCAGAGTCAATTATTAGGTCACAGGTACGTGATTTTAATGATTGAGGGAGGACCTATCCCGGGAGGACAGTCTTACTCGAGATGATAGTATGCTATCTGGTTTACCTTTATCATCGTGTACTGTTTTAGGTGACCTGAAAAGTTGCTATTACACGTTGATAGAGCCCCTAGGATTCTTGCTTGACCACCAGCAGTATGAGGGCGATCATATAAGTGGGAGCTGGGGGTCTACAAGCATATCCTTAAATGGTCCCTAGTCGTGAGAGTTTCGAGACAGGGCATCGATACTCCATAGTAGACTAGTGTATACAGTCGAGACCCCGACGAGGGGCGGTGGCCGGTCTCACAAGCCACTGGTGTCAGTTGGATCACCTAAGATGTATACAGGTGCTCATTGGGTTATGAGTACACCGGACAGGACTCGCCGGGAACATGCTAGTTGGTCATATACCAGACGTCAGATGGCAGTTCCCTGGTGACATGTGTGCAGGTTAGTTCATCGACCTGGGGATCGTCATTTGTCTCGTGTGAGTTCCCACTGTACTTTGATTACTACCCTACCACGGCTCAAAGGAGTCGTGCAAACAGGTTTTAGTTGGGTACAGTCCCGAGCCACATGGAGGCAGTGAGCGTATCTTCAGGGGTTCGTCTCTCCCGGTATTGGGGGTGAGGTCGTGCTGTGTCTAGGAGAGCCATTACACGAAGCCCTCGGCCGAGGCAAGGAGATTTACTGGTAGGTATTCCAGTAGTATCTCAGGGTGTTCTGGGCTACACTCCGACACGACTTGTACCGCTTTTGGGGGTCTGACTTTTACCAACCCCCTAGGCCCGCCATGCGATGCTCATAGACGAACGGACCGGACCGTACGGATATTGTCACTGACAGGCTCAGTAGGGTCGTCAGGCTGAGTTCGCTCACAGACGTCCCTTTTGGTCAATACCTGGTAGCCCGTTACGTATTGGCTTATACCTTTGATGTGCTAGTGGTTAAATCCACAACCAAGGTGTTGACGAGTCTTTAGAGTCCCCCACATTCAGTTACTCAGCTTTCGGGCGAAAGGTTGTAGAGGCCGTATGGAGATATGGCAAGGTCCGATCAGATACGTGCGGTATTGCACGGATCAGGATCTGACAGTTTGTACTATAGGCCGTATGGTTATATGGCAGGGTTCGATCAGATACGTGCGGTATTGTACGGATCAGGATCGAACAGATATTACTAGCCGGTTTTGGTATAAGCCGGATTCTAGTATAGTACAGTGGAGATTTTGTCTCATTGCATTTGTATTTCGGTCGAAATACAGATGCGGGTGTGTATGCACAGTATCGGGGTTTTCCTGTAATTTATTACGGGACCAGTTTTCTGGAGTTGCCAGTTTGCTTTCCGTGTCGGCCAATTTCCATTGTTCCGTTCATTGGCCGAAGATTGGTGGAGGAGGGCTTATTTGCATTGTTGCAAATAAGCATTTGTGGAGGGGGTCTTTGCATTTTATCATGTCATGATGCTTGTCCCATCATTTGACTTCATAAACTCATGATTGCTTGACTTTGTAAATCATCATGGTTGTTGATGATGAGGTTGGTGGAAATTGATGGAGTGTGGTTTTTCTTGTGATCATTGTTTTTATCATCACATTTTTCCTCCCTCTCTCCATTCTAAAATTGCATGGGCCGGCCACTGTTTGGGTTTGGAGTGAGGATTTTATTTTGTGTGTGGAAAATTCCTTTCTTGCTTAATTAGTGGGACCCCCCCCATTTGAGTTGGCAGTGAAGTGTTTTTATTTCCTTTTGCATGAAATTGATTCATACACTCTTCGCACTTGATTTTTCCAGTGAGCTCTTTCTTTAGTTGGCCGGCCAAGTGAGGGGCTGCCAAGATTTTGAGGTGGGGAAATTTTTGTTCTCTTGTTGCTTCAAAAATCCCCACACCTCCATCTCAAGAGTTTAGTTCAATCCCTCCACCAATGGCAACCTCCACTTCCCCAAAATGAGACACAAGTTCCATACTGTATTCTACAGCAAATCTTTGGCACGTCGAGTAGCCGGCTTCGTGGCCGAATTGCCTCGGCATTGAGGTGGGAGCCCGTAAACGATGTAGGCGATGTGGTGCACTTCCGGCGACGAGGAGGAGACGGCACATTCCGCAGGAGATCGGGACGACGACGAGAAGACCGGAGGACTCGGATCTGTCGGTATACTTCTCTTCACTATCTTGTAGATAGCTAGGACTAGTTAGTGGTTCGATCCGGGTATTTGTGCGCGGCGGTTTTCCAGTTCAAGAAAAATTTATAGTTATCACCGCTTCCGCATTTGGCCGTCGGATTGACGGCCGGGGCGCCGCCGTGCACTTACAGTGGTGTCAGAGCCTCGCCATTAACTTAGTCTAGTTTGGTTTAATGTGTTTGCATTTCCGATCGATCAAAAAGTTCCAAAACTGCATTTTACCTTCGCATCAGTTTCTGTTGAAAATTTTTGGTCTCGAAAAATTTTTCAGGTCGTAAAAAATTGATGTACTGGAGCTAAAAAGCTCACTGTAGAAATTCGACGCCGTAATTCAGTCACCAGAGCGCGGAACCGCGGCAACTACCCCCTTTGGGCCGCGGTTCCGCCGCGCAATGGTGGCCTTACTGTATCGAACTTCTTCAGTTGCTTTCTGGGCTTTTAATATGGGTTTTGGAATATTAATTTTGGGCCCAGGATTTCTTGATCTGCTACAGTATTGTTTGGGGGCCCACTTGTTATAATTTGATCGATCGGATATTTTAAACACATTATTTCACAGTATTTACATTATATCTGCGACCGTGAATGTCACTTGATCGGTAAATCCGGTCTAACTGCTATAGCCCGGTTAGACGGATTTGCGAACGTGACTTTCACGTTGATGTTCTGTTTTTGCTGTGATGTTGCGGATCGGTCGTGGGGGATAGCCTGGATGCAATGCTAGTACAGTTGTGGTTGTATTATGTACATTTGATATTGCGGGGCGAGCGTCCGACATGTGGACTGCCGTCACTGCCTGTTTGTATTATTATTTTGGGGCACGACCTGGTTGCGGTCGATGTACCCGTTGTATGTATATTTTACTTTCTGTACTAGGATTGCCCCACGGAGGGGTGCACGGATAGCCGGGTTCTAGAGGGCAACAAGCCCGCATCTCATGGCATTGGGACGGAGGGGGCTTCACTCTAGGATTGGCGGGATATTCGCCGCACTCGTAGGGGGTACAGGTTGACCCAGGAGGGGTGCCCAAGTTACCGGATTCCGTGAAGTGCTGGGTGGTCCATTCACGGCGCTGAAGGGGGCTGCCTCGCTTCAGGTTTTGGCGGGTGACTTGCCGCGCCCGTAGGGGTCTAGGATTTCATTGCACAGGCTATCTACACGACCAGGGGAACGTCGGGTTTCAGCGGATCTGTGAAACCCGGGGATCCCAGATATCTGTATTGTTTCTGTGATGCTGTACATTTCTGTGATGTTGCATTTTATTCACGCCTTGAGCGAATATAATATATTGGTATATATATTAGTAGATGTTGTATATGTTTTGCATCCGCGCTAGTCCAGTCCCCGCTCTGTCGTTAGTAAGCTAACCTAACGGGTAATGACGGGACCCAGTGGCGAATGCGGATGGCATATACGTACATCAGTATATTTTCGTTCTTTTTGGTGTGATCAATTGATGGGACTGCGTTGATTCGGATCAATGCAAGTTAAAAACAAACCTAATCTGATGTTGTTGGAACACTTTTCAAAAAGCTGTTATTGCAAAGACGTTCACTTTTGTTTTGCATCGTGATATTCAGTTGGAATATCCTGCTCCTCAGTCGACGAGGCAAGGGCCGAGATCCCTTCACCGGGAGTGACCCCTTGGACAGAAGTTTGCGTCAGGGCATTAACTTCACTATAGCCGATTACTTTTGCTTTGCATCGCGGTATTCATTTGGAATATCCTGCACCCCATTCTACGGGGAAAGAGCCGAGATCCCTTCACCGGGAGTGACCTCTTTAGCAACGGTTTTCGTCACTATATTTTTAAAAAAAAAGCTATCCGTTCCTTCGATGATATCAAGTTCATTACGTTAAAGGTTTTCGCCAGAAACCATTCGTAGACCTCCGTCGTTTCAGACGGGTAGCACATAGTATTCATGCTATGTTTGTTGACCTTCGTCAAGGCATAGTGCATGGTAGCTGCTTGTTACCTTTCTGTTGCATAGATAGATGCGTTGGTTTGGGACAGTCGTATAGCCTTGTTGACCTTCGTCAAGGGCTTGTACGGGTGGATTCAAATTAACCTGGATAATGACGGGTAGAACTTGACATGTGACTTATGATTTGTTGACCTTCGCCAAGGTCATAAGAGCATGGGGCAGAAATCACATCGGGAGTATCAAAAGTATTGAAACTTGCCAGATATGCGCATACCTTCTGGAGTGTGATACCGTGAGCGGATTCCGTCACGTTATCATGCGATGAGAGTTGGATCCCGATTCCCACTGATGAGTTAGTTTACTCCTCGGGTGACCCCGAGTAATTCTTCTTTCAGGTTTGGAGGAGAATTTGAGGTACAGTGGGAGGATTCCAGATTAGATAAATTGGTAACCATTCTGATCTAGGTTAGAGTGCACGCTGAGTGTTTCTTTTCTCTCTCTCTTCGGCAGCGACCATTGACCTGACCCTAAGACTATGACTCAGTGACCAAAATTAACCGAACCTTCTTTAACACTGGCTTTTGGATTGTCAGAGTTGCAAACCTCATTGCCACTCCTACTTTTACCCTTTTCTCCAGGACACCCCGTATTACTACGAACGTCCACTTCCATTGGACAAAACCATCGTATGGTTAGATACGAACTCGAAAGAATTTATTCGAGGATGGTTTCAGGTTCTGGAGAAAACGGATAGGATTATTCAGTTGTCTTTTCCTTTTACCTTCTCTCAGGTTGCGAGTACTCCTTGGTTTAGGAGATAGTACACCTATTACGCAAATTGGATAGTCTTCTTCCAAACCTTAGGCTGGTGCCGACCGGTAGGGAATGAAGAAAACCAATTAGCCTAACGATGGTGTACAGAAGGTATTAAGTTCAGACAAAGCAAGGGATTAGTAAGAGGGCAAAGTAAATTGCAACAGATATTCACGACCAAACCAAGTATTCCTTCGCCAATCCTAAAATCACCTTTGTATTTCTCCAAGACACTCCGTATCACTACGAAGATCCACAGTTTATTTGGATACTCCATCGTATGGTTATATACGAACTCGAATGGAACTTGTTCCAGTTCGGGGATGGATTCTGGTCCAGGAGAAATAGGAATAAGGTTTATTCGGTTGTCTTTTATCTTCACTCTCTCTCACTGCGAGTGTTCCTAGGATTGGGACAATACACCCATTATGCTTATTGGATAGTCTTCTTCCAAACCATAGGCTGGTGCCGAACGGTAGGGAAGGAAGAAAACCATTTGGCCTAAAGGGGTGTACAGAAGGTAAAGACTAAAGACATAAGAAGGGATTTGGAGAGGTGGCAAAGAATTATACGGTTACAGTCGTGAATCTGGAAGAGGCATTAGTAGGAATACCAGGATACCCCAATGAAACATTTCAATGTTTCAGTTTCACTGTGTACTGTTAAAGGAAAACTGATTTCCCAATTAGATACTTACTCCAGGGTATGTATTTACCAGGTACGATTCTCACATCTGTATGGTTTTACAGATGATGAGTGGGAGTAAGTTATTGGGAATTGGGTGATTATCCTCATTATATCGGGATTCGTTGTAATCGGTGATATTTGAGGAAATCACCTGGGCTGTTTGCCGGTTGGCAAATATTTGGTTTTGAATATCCACTGTTATGCACCAATTTCAAATCGATATATCTGTACGTCTATTTTCATAGAGTGAGATACACCCTTTTGAAATTATGTCTGCGACATTTACCTATATCAGTGGATGGTTAGGTAAGGAGCATTAAACAGCGGTGTAATTCTTCTTAACCATAAATACAGTTTTCAGCCTACGACACACAGTGAATGAGTTATCAGACTCAAGGGACTTATACAGAGTATTGTATGTTGTCCAGGGTCCATCAGGACAGAGGGATTGGTCCTCGTACTATATTCGGTTTACTTATGACTTCTCTAGTTTTTAGACAGATGTTTCGCGGAAACACAGGGTCCAATTTTGAGAAGTTATAGGTATTTGAATAGAGTAGAGAACCAGGTATAGCAAGTATCGGGATTCTTCAAAGAGATCGAAGATGTAGATACTTGTGTATGGTATTCAGTTGATAGTAATGATAAACAGATCTTGCTTCTCTTTCAGGTTACTCATAATTGGAAGTATTCCTAAGTTGAGTAACGTTGATCGGCCTCCTTCCATTTAGTTGACATGCGCTGGGGACAGCTGCATGATTTGAATCTGGTTCAATTAAATCAGTGCCTCTGTTTCTATATTGGATATAGAACAGTTCATATCTTAACGATGTTAAGGTACGGGGAGTTGTCCGGTTTATGATTAAAACCAGACACTGGACAACTCAAGGCACATTTCTGTAATGGCTGTTTGTGGGTTGACCCAGGCTATGACGAGGGTTGACTTTCTACCATCTGGATGAACAATAGCGATATTGTTCTAGACTCGCCACAGTTTTATTAAAAATGGATTTTTTCAGAAAACAGTAGTGGGAGTATGGTAGAACTGGAAATGATTCCAGAACCACAAACGATTACTGAAGATTTGATAAGGAACCTAAAGATTCAATCTGGATTGACATTCCATTGACCACTCCGCAGATGAGGTGGGTAACTTCAGGCACCCGAGATGTACTACGGTAGCCTCAAGGACGGTGACAGGGAAGTTCTTGTTTACCCACAATTACCATTGCTGTTGTTCCAGGCTGCGAGACCCGGCGGGAGGATGAGTATAGCGTCGTTCTGAACTCGCTTCAGAAGTGTACGTGTATATGACTCTGCCAGAGGGTTGTCGTAGACAGTGGGAGCAGCGGAAGCATTGGTGGATAGGTAGCTTATGTCTATTTATAGACTAAAGCAGATGTAGCGGAGATAGATCATCCATTTCTGACGTGACAGTCATGGGTTTGACTTCATCAGAATAGGGGATGGATCTGTTGAGGAGGTACTAGGGTGTGATGTCACGGTATTTGGATGACATACACAGAGTAGGAAGTGATATTCCTACACTACAATCGATTATACTTTGGTCGTCACACAGTGTTTTCTCCACAAAAGAAATGGATTTTATGTCAGACATACTGGTTACTAGATCTATGGTTTTAGATCTAGATTTGGGTGGTTTCCCAATCAGGGTACTTAGACAGCATTCTAAGAGTATTTAGAATGGACGACTCCTGGCATGGTAGTGCACCTGCAGGTAATGGAGTCACCCTCTCTAAAGGTGTCTTACAGACTGAAGGGGAGAGGGATGTGCATGATTGGCAGATCACTTGCTCAGGCAATTGAGTCAATCATGAGATGTCAAGTACCACACCAGACATTGTTCTTGCACTAGATGCAATAAGTTGACATTAATCCAATCCTGGAGAAACAGTCGGAAGCAGTTTTAGAACATAAGTGGATGTTCTAGGGATATGATAACGACAGCCTCATTCAGGAGACAGTTATCATTCCAGGTTTCCAAGGTGACCTGGACGACAAGGAGGTTGTCAGAGTTATAGTTTTCCCTCTGATGAGGGGCAGTATTTTGGACAGGTGATCCAAGGCAATACTGAGGGTGGCATGGCGCAGGATGCTGATTAAGTTCAGTTGACGATACAGTCTAAGAAGTTTGGATTTGGAGTTCATTTATGAGCTATGTCCCATCAGACATCCAGACACATTATAAGACAGGTATTGCTCATTTCGGGAGATGGTTTTCTCCGCAAACATGAGATTTAGAGAGACATAGAAAGAAACAACTAAGCGGATCCACTCACTGAGGCTATTCCTCGAACGCAATAGTTCCGCAAACGTGCTTTGTGAGACTGACTAGTAGAGGAGTTGGATGTTCGGTATCACACGGGCTGTGAGTATGCGACATCGCAATAATTAGCCTTGAGTGCAAGTGGGAGATTGTTGGAGATAGTGCCCTCAGAGTCAATTATTAGGTCACAGGTACGTGATTTTAATGATTGAGGGAGGACCTATCCTGGTAGGACAGTCTTACTCGAGATGATAGTATGCTATCTGGTTTACCTTTATCATCGTGTACTGTTTTAGGTGACCTGACAAGTTGCTATTACACGTTGATAGAGCCCCTAGGATTCTTGCTTGACCACCAGCAGTATGAGGGCGATCATATAAGTGGGAGCTGGGGATCTACAAGCATATCCTTAAATGGTCCCTAGTCGTGAGAGTTTCGAGACAGGGCATCGATACTCCATAGTAGACTAGTGTATACAGTCGAGACCCCGACGAGGGGCGGTAGCCGGTCTCACAAGCCACTGGTGTCAGTTGGATCACCTAAGATGTATACAGGTGCTCATTGGGTTATGAGTACACCGGACAGGACTCGCCGGGAACATGCTAGTTGGTCATATACCAGACGTCAGATGGCAGTTCCCTGGTGACATGTGTGCAGGTTAGTTCATCGACCTGGGGATCGTCATTTGTCTTGTGTGAGTTCCCACTGTACTTTGATTACTACCCTACCACGGCTCAAAGGAGTCGTGCAAACAGGTTTTAGTTGGGTACAGTCCCGAGCCACATGGAGGCAGTGAGCGTATCTTCAGGGGTTCGTCTCTCCCGGTATTGGGGGTGAGGTCGTGCTGTGTCTACACGAAGCCCTCGGCCGAGGCAAGGAGATTTACTGGTAGGTATTCCAGTAGTATCTCAGGGTGTTCTGGGCTACACTCCGACACGACTTGTACCGCTTTTGGGGGTCTGACTTTTACCAACCCCCTAGGCCCGCCATGCGATGCTCATAGACGAACAGACCGGACTGTACGGATATTGTCACTGACAGGCTCAGTAGGGTCGTCAGGCTGAGTTCGCTCACAGACGTCCCTTTTGGTCAATACCTGGTAGCCCGTTACGTATTGGCTTATACCTCTGACGTGCTAGTGGTTAAATCCACAACCAAGGTGTTGACGAGTCTTTAGAGTCCCCCACATTCAGTTACTCAGCTTTCGGGCGAAAGGTTGTAGAGGCCGTATGGAGATATAGCAAGGTCCGATCAGATACGTGCGGTATTGCACGGATCAGGATCTGACAGTTTGTACTATAGGCCGTATGGTTATATGGCAGGGTTCGATCAGATACGTGCGGTATTGCACGGATCAGGATCGAACAGATATTACTAGCCGGTTTTGGTATAAGCCGGATTCTAGTATAGTACAGTGGAGATTTTGTCTCATTGCATTTGTATTTCGGTCGAAATACAGATGCGGGTGTGTATGCACAGTATCGGGGTTTTCCTGTAATTTATTACGGGACCAGTTTTCTGGAGTTGCCAGTTTGCTTTCCGTGTCGGCCAATTTCCATTGTTCCGTTCATTGGCCGAAGATTGGTGGAGGAGGGCTTATTTGCATTGTTGCAAATAAGCATTTGTGGAGGGGGTCTTTGCATTTTATCATGTCATGATGCTTGTCCCATCATTTGACTTCATAAACTCATGATTGCTTGACTTTGTAAATCATCATGGTTGTTGATGATGAGGTTGGTGGAAATTGATGGAGTGTGGTTTTTCTTGTGATCATTGTTTTTATCATCACATTTTTCCTCCCTCTCTCCATTCTAAAATTGCATGGGCCGGCCACTGTTTGGGTTTGGAGTGAGGATTTTATTTTGTGTGTGGAAAATTCCTTTCTTGCTTAATTAGTGGGACCCCTCCCCATTTGAGTTGGCAGTGAAGTGTTTTTATTTCCTTTTGCATGAAATTGATTCATACACTCTTCACACTTGATTTTTCCAGTGAGCTCTTTCTTTAGTTGGCCGGCCAAGTGAGGGGCTGCCAAGATTTTGAGGTGGGGAAATTTTTGTTCTCTTGTTGCTTCAAAAATCCCCACACCTCCATCTCAAGAGTTTAGTTCAATCCCTCCACCAATGGCAACCTCCACTACCCCAAAATGAGACACAAGTTCCACACTGTATTCTACAGCAAATCTTGGGCACGTCGAGTAGCCGGCTTCGTGCCCGAGTTGCCTCGGCATTGAGGTGGGAGCCCGTAAACGATGTAGGCGATGTGGTGCACTTCCGGCGACGAGGAGGAGACGGCACATTCCGCAGGAGATCGGGACGACGACGAGAAGACCGGAGGACTCGGATCTGTCGGTATACTTCTCTTCCCTATCTTGTAGATAGTTAGGACTAGTTAGTGGTTCGATCCGGGTATTTGTGTGCGGCGGTTTGCCAGTTCAAGAAAAATTTATAGTTATCACCGCTTCCGCATTTGACCGTCGGATTGACGGCCGGGGCGCCGCCGTGCACGTACACATGATCCATGCAATACCGCACGTATACGATCGAACTCTGCCATATATCATACGGCCTCTACAACATTTCGCCCGAAACTTGAGAAACTGGCTGTGAGGGACTCTAAAGACTCGTCAATATTTTGGCTGTGGATTTAACCACTAGCTCGTCAGAGGTACTAGCCGTACGTAAGGGCTCCAAGTATTGACCAAAAGGGAGATCGATGAGCAAACCCATCCTGACACCCTACTGAGCCTGTCAGTGACAATATCCGTACAGTCCGGTCCGTTCGTCTATGAGCATCGCATGGCGGGCCTCGGGGGTTGGTAAAAGTCAGACACTTAAAATCGGTACAAGTCGTGTCGGAGTGTAGCCCAGAACACCCTGAGATACAACTGGAATACCTACCAGTAAATCTCCTGCCTCGGCCGAGGGCTTTGTGTAATGGCTCTCCTAGACACAGCGCGATCTCACCCCCAATACCGGGAGAGTTGAAACTCTTGCCGATCCGCTCACTTTCCTCCATGTGGCTCGGGACTGTACCCAACTAAAACCTGTTTGCACGACTCCTTTGAGCCGTGGTAGGGTAGTAATCAAAGCACAGTGGGAACTCACACGAGACAAATGACGATCTTTGGTCGAAGAACTAACCTGTACACATGTCACCAGGGAACTGCTATCTGACGTCTGGTATAATCCCAACTAGCATGTTCCCGGCGAGTCCTGTCCGGTGTACTCATAACCTAATGAGCACCTGTATACATCTTAGGTGAACCAACTGACACCAGTGGCTTGTGAGACCAGCCACGGCCTCTCGTCGGAGTCTCGACTGTATACACTAGTCTACTCGGAGTATCGATGCCCTGTCTCAAAATTCCCATGACTAGGGACCACTTTTAAGGATGAGCTTATGGACTACCCAACTCTCACGTATATGATCGCCATCATATTGTTGGTAGTCAAGCAGGATCTTAAGGGCTTTATCGACGTGTAATAGTGAACATGTCACCTAAAGCTGTACACGATGTTAAAGACAAACCATGGTGGCATACTATTCTCTATCAACGTGTAACATTGAACTACAATGTCACCTACAGCATGTACGCGAGGATGAATACAAATCGGATAATATACAAACCTCTCGAGTAAGACTGTCCTTCCGGTATAGGTCCTCCCTCAATCATTGCAATCACGTGCCTGTGATCCAATAATTGACTCTGAGGGCACTATATCCAACAATTTCCCACTTGCACTCAAGGCTAATTTTTGCGATGTCGCATACTCACAGCCCGTGTGATACCAAACACCCAACTCCTAAGCCAATCAGTCTCATAAAATCCGTTTGTGAAACTATTGTATTTGAAGAATAGCCTCAGCTAGTGGATCTGCCCTGATGTTTCTTTCTATGTCTCTCTTTATCTCAAGTTCGTGGAGAAAGCCATCTCCCGAAATGAGCAATACCAGTCTTAGAATATGTCTGTATATCTGATGGGACCTAGCTCATAAATAAACTCTAAATCCAAACTTCTTAGACTGTATCGTCAACTGAACTTAATCAGTATCCTGTGTCATGCCTCCTTCATTATCCGCTTGGACCACCTGTCCAAAATACTGTCCCTCGTCAGAGGGAAAACTATAACTCTGACAGACACTCTGTCATCCAGGTCACCTTGGAAGCTTGGAATGAAAACCGTCTCCTAAAAAGAGGCTGCCGTTATCATATCCCAAGAACATCCACTTATGTTCTAAAAATGCTTCCGAATGTCTTTTCAGGATTGGATTAATATCAACTTGTTGCATCTCGTGTAAAAACAACTTCTGGTGTTGTACTTGACATCTCATGATCAACTCAATTGTCTAAGCAAGTGATCTGCCAATCATGCATATCCCTCTCCCCTTTAGTCTGTAAGACACCTTTAGAGTGGGTGACTCCATCACCTGCCGTTACACTACCATGCCAGGGGTCGTCCATTCTAAATACCTTTAGAATGCTGTCTAAGTACCCAAATTGGGAAACTACCAAAATCTAGATCTAAAACCATAGATCTAGTAACCAGAATGTCAGATATTATATCTATATCCTATATGGAGAAACCACTGTGTGACAACTAAAGTAGAAACGATCGTAGTATAGGAATTTCACTTCCTACTCTTTGTATGTCATCCAAATACCAGGACATCACACCCAACTACCTTCTTAACAGATCCATCCCCTATTCTAATGATGTCAAACCTATGACTATCATATCTGAAATGGATGATCTATCTCTGCTATATTTTCTTTAGTCTATAAATAGACATAAGCTATTTGTCCACTATGATTCCGCTGCTCCCACTGACTACGACAACCCTCTGGCAGAATAATATACACATGCACTTCTAAAGCCATTTCAGAACGACGCTATACTCATCCTCCTGCCGGGTCTCATAGCCTGGAGCAACAGTAATGGCAAGTCTGGGTAAACAAGAAACTCCATGTCACCGTCTTTGAGGCTACCGGAGTACCTCTCGGGTGCCTGAGGTTACCCACCATATCTGCGGAGTGGCCAATGGAATGTCAAACCAGATCGAATATTTAGGTTCTTATCAAATTTTCAGTAAACGTTTGTGGTTCTGGAATCACTTCCTGTTCTACCATACTCCCACTACTGTTTCCTGAAAAAATCCATTTTTATTAAAACTGTGGCGAGTCAAGAACAATATCACTATTGATCTTCCAGATGATATAAAGTTTACCCTCGTCATAGCCCGGGTCAACCCACAAACAACCATTACAGAAACGTGCCTTAAGTTATCCAGAGTCTGGTTTTAAGCATAAGCCGGACAACACCCCATACCTTAACATCGTTAAGATATGAACCATTCTATATCCAATATAGAAACAGAGGCACTGATTTAATTGGAACCAGATTCAAATCATGCAGCTGTCTCCAGTGCATGTCAACTAAATGGAGAGAGGCCGATTAGCATTACTCAAATTAGGAATACATCCAGATATGAGTAACCTGAAAAAGAAGCAAGTTCTCTTAATCATTACTATTAACTGAATACTTTACACAAGTATCTACATCTTCGATAACCTTGAAGAATCCCGATACTTACAACATCTGGTTCTCTACTTTACTCTTATACCTATAACTTCTCAAAACATAGATCTTGCATTTCTACGAAACACATGTCTAAGAACTAGAGAAGTCATAAGTGAACAGAATAGAGTACGAGTACCAACCCCTCTGTCCTAATGGACACTGGACAGCATACAATACTCTGTATAAGTCCTCTGAGTGTAATAACTCATTCCCTGTGTGTCGTAGGTTGAAAACTGTACTTATGGTTAAGAAGAAGTACGCCGTTGTTTAATGCTCCTTACCTAACCATCAACCGATATAGGTAAATGTCATGGACATAATTTCAAAAAGTTATATCTCACTCTATAAAAATAGATGTACAGATATATCAATTTGAAATAGGTGCATAAGAACGGATATTCAAAACCAAATATTTGCCATCCGGCAAACAACCCAGGTGATTTCCTCAAATATCACCAATTACAACGAATCCCGATATAATGAGGATGATCACCCAATTCCCAATAATTTACTCCCACTCATCATCTGTAAAACCATACAGATGTGAGAATCATACCTGGTAAATACATACCCTGGAGCAAGTGTCTAATTGGGAAATCAGTTTTCTATTAACAATACACAGTGAAACTGAAACATGGATATGTTTCGAAGGGGTATCCGGGTATTCCTTGTAATGCCTCTTCCATTATCATATTCACGACTGTAACCGTATATTTCCTTGCCATCTCTCCAAATCCCTTTATATGTCTTTAGTCATTACCTTCTATACACCCTCTTAGGCTAAATGGTTTTCTCCCTTCCCTACCGTTCAGCACAAGCCTATGCTTTGGAAGAAGACTATCCAATAAGCATAATGGGTCTACTCTCCTAATCCTAGGAGCACTCGCAACCTGAGAGAAGGTAAAGATAAATGACAACTGAATAAACCTTATTCCTATTTCTCCTGAACCAGAATCCATCCCCGAACTAGAACAAGTTCCTTCGAGTTCGTATATAACCATACGATGGAGTATCCAAATAACTGTGGATCTTCGTAGTAATACGGAGTGTTCTGAAGAAATACAAAGGTGATGTAGGATTGGCGAAGAAATACCTGGTTTGGTCGTGAATAGCAGTCGCAATGTACTTTGCCCTCTTACTAATCCCTTTATTTGTCTTTACTTAATATCTTCTGTACACCATCGTTAGGCTAATTATTTTTCTTCATTCCCTACCGTTCGGCACCTGCCTATGGTTTGGAAGAAGACTATCCAATTAGCGTAATAGGTGTACTGCCCTAATCGAAGGAACACCCTCAACCTGAGAGAAGGTAAAAAGAAAAGACAACTGAATAGTCCTATTCGTTTTCTCCAGAACCGGAAACCATCTTCGAATCTGGAACAAGTTCCTTCGAGCTCGTATATAACCATACGATGGTTTTATCCAATGGAAGTGGAAGTTCGTAGTAATACAGGGTGTTCTGGAGAAAAAGGTAAAAGCAGGGGTGTCAATGAGGTAAGCAACTCTGACAATCCAAAAGCCAGTGTTTTAAAAAGGTTCGGTTAACTTGGTCACTGAGTCATAGTCAAGGGTCGGGCTACGGTCACTGCCAAAGGGAGAGAGAAAAGAAACACTCAGCGTGCACTCTAATCTTGATCAGAATGGCTATCACTTTATCTAATCAGGAAACCTCCCACAGTAAACCTCAAATTCTCCTCCAAACCTGAAAGAAAAATTAGTCGGGATCACCTGAGGAGTAAACCAACTTATCCGTAGGAATCGGGATCCAACTTTCAATACATGATAACGTGATGGAATTCACTCACGTTATCACACTCTAGTTGGTATGCGCATGCCTGGCAAGTTTCAGTTTCTTTAGAAACTCCCGATGTGATTTTTTTCCCTAGGACCCAAGTAACCATGACGAATAATCAACAAATCAAAAGGTCCTAGTCAAGTTCAACCCGTCATTATCTTGAATGCGTTAAACCCACCCGCACAACCCTTGACGAATAATCTACAAAGTCGTACGACTGTCCTAACCAATCCACATATCCATGCGACAGAAAAGCATAATAGAGCTATCGCACACTACGCCTCGGCGAATAGCAACGACAATCGTAGCGTGAATACTAAGCAATATTAATCTGAAATGACGGACGGCTACGGCTGGTTTTTGGCAAAAAATCTTTAACGTAATGAACTTGATATCGTTGAAGGAACCGGATAGCTTTTTATAAAAATATAGTGGCGAAAACCTTTGCTAAAAAGGTCACTCCCAGTGAAGGGATCTCGGCTCCTTCCCCGTAGAATGAGGTGCCGGATATTCCAACTGAATATCACGATGCAAAGCAAAAAGGCAATCGGCTATAGTGAAGTTATTACCCAGACGCAAACTTCTGTCCAAGGGGGCACTCCCGGTGAAGGGATCTCGGCCCTTGCCTCGTCGACTGAGGTGCTGGATATTCATAACCGAATACCATTGTGCAAAACAAAAGAGAACGTCCTTGCAATAACCGTTTTTTTAAAAAATGTTCCAACAACATCAGAATAGGTCTGTTTAGCTTGCATTGATCAGAATCAATGCAGTACCATCAATTGATCACACCAAAAAAGAACGAAAATACGATGTACGTATATGCCATCGGCATTCGCCACTGGGTCCCGTCATCACTCGTTAGGTTACTTAACTAACGACAGAGCGGGGACTGGACTAGCGCGGGTGTAAAACATACACAACAGCTACTAGTATATATATCAATATATAATGTTCGCCCAAGGCGTAATAAAATGCAACATGACAGAAATGTAATAAGCATCACAGAACAATACAGATAGTCTAGGATCCCTGGGTTTCATAGAGCCTCTACTGAAACCCGATGTTCCCCTGGTCGTGTGGATAGCCTGTGCAATGAAATCCCTGACCCCTACGGGCACGGCAAGTTACCCGCCAAAACCTGAAGCGAGGCAGCCCCTTCAACAAAGTGAATGGAGGACCCAGCACTTCACGGAATCCAGTAACTTGAGCACCCCTCCTTGGGTCAACCTGTACCCCTTACGAGTGCGGCGAATTGCCCGCTAATTCTAGAGTAAATCCCCCTCCGTATCAAAGCCATGAGATGTGGGCCCGTTGCCCTCTAGAACCCGGCTACCCGTGCACCCCTCTGCGGGGTAATCCTAGTACAGAAAGTAAAATAATATATACAACGGGTACATCGACCTCAGCCCGGTCGTGCCCCAAAAGAATGATATACAAACAGGCAGTAACGGCAGTCCACATGTCGAACGCTCGCCCCACAATATCAAATGTACATATACAACCAAATTGTACTACCATTTCATCAAGGCTATCCACCACGACAAATCCGCAATATCACAACACAAAACAGAACATCAACGTCAATGTCACGTTCGCAAATCCGTCTAAAAGAACTATAGCAATTGACAGGATTTACCGATCAAATGACATTCACGGTCACTGATATAATGTAAATACTGTGAACTAACATATTCAAAATTTTAGATTGACAAAAATTCTCGAAGTGGGCCCCAAGGACAACTGTAGCACTCAAAATAAATTTGGGCCCAAACATAATATACCAAAAACCCCATTTCCGAGACAGAGAGCACTGCAGAAATTTTGGTGTTGTGTTGCTGCAGAACGGCGGCGGATCCGCGGCCTAAAGGGGATTACGGCCGCGGTTCCGGCGCGCTACAGTGACATCATCGAACCAAAATTTTGCAGAACTCTTAAAAAGCCCAGCCTGATTTTCTGCAATACACCAAAAAAATTTTTGACACCAGAAAAAATTCGACAGAAATTGATAACTTGGAAATGTGATTTTTGAAAATTTCGTTTGATCGAATTTCTAAACACGTTAGAGCAAGCTAGTAAAGGTTAATGGCATGGCTCTGATACCATATAAGACTACGGTAGCGCCCCGGCCGTCTTTACTAGGCCAAAATGCGGAAATGAAATTTTTTCTCAAACTAAAAACCGGCGCTATCGTATGCTTGAAACCCGGATCGAACCATTAACCTACAACTAGCTATCTAGAGAAGGGATTGAAGGCTATATCGATCGATCCGTGTCCTTCGGTCTTTGGCCACCATCCCAAGCTCCTCGCGGCATCTCCGGTCTCGATCTCCTCGTCGAAAAGGGCACCACATCATCGATTCCTTTTACGGGCTCCCGCTTCATCTGAAACAGCTCGGGCACGAAGTGTGCTAGCCGACGTGCCCAAGGTGTTGGAGAGGATGTTTGTGATCACTTTGTCTCTTGCATCCATGGCTTGGATGGAGGTTGAAGGTGTTGCCATTGATGGATATATTGAGCTAGAGAAGAAAGAGAAAGAAGAAGAAGAAGAGAAGGCTTTCTCTCCTTTTCTTTTGTGATATTTCAAAATGATGATAAGAGTGAGAGAGTTAGTACGATAATATGAGAGCTAACTATAAACCATATGGTTGCCTCTCTCTCTCTCCTCATCATTTCAACTCACATCCATCAAATAATATGACACATGCACAAAGAAAGAGACCATGAGTCATCACTTGTGCATGTGTCATAATAAATGCCCCTAATCATGACATTTAGCTCATTATTTCCATTTGTAAACATTAACCCAAATGTTTATAACAATAGAAAGATACGGCAAAATCTAAAGTAAACTTGTGACGGATCACAAGGATATCCCTCACCTGTATATACATACCTGCATCCGCATTCCGACCGAATGCGATTGCGATGAGACTAAAGTAATCCAACAAATCTAATACTAGGATCCGGCTTAAACCAAAGCCCGCTAGTATGATCCGTCCGATCATGATCCGTGCAATACCGCACGTATATGATCGAACCCTGCCATATATCATACGGCCTCTACAACGTTTCGCTCGAAACTTGATAAACTGTCTTTGGGGGACTCTAAAGACTCGTCAATACTTTGGCTATGGATTTAACCACTAGCTCGTCAGAGGTACTAGCCGTACGTAACGGGCTACCAAGTATTGACTAAAAGGGAGATCGATGAGCGAACTCATCCTGACATCCTACTGAGCCTGTCAGTGACAATATCCATACAGTCCGGTCCACTCGTCTATGAGCATCGCATGGCGGGCCTAGGGGGTTAGTAAAAGTCAGACCCCCAAAAGCGGTACAAGTCGTGTCGGAGTATAGCCCAGAACACCCTGAAATACTATTGGAATACCTACCAGTAAATCTCAGCCACGGCCGAGGGCTTTGTGTAATGGCTCTCCTAGACACAGCGCGATCTCACCCCCAATAACGGGAGAGATGAAACCCCTTTCGATCCGCTCACTTCCCTCCATGTGGCTCGGGACTGTACCCAACTAAAACCTGTTTGCACGACTCCTTTGAGCCGTGGTAGGGTAGTAATCAAAGCACAGTGGGAACTCACATGAGACAAATGACGATCTCAGGTCGATGAACTAACCTGTACACATGTCAACAGGGAAATGCTATCTGTCGTTTGGTATAATCCCAACTAGCATGTTCTCGGCGAGTCCTGTCCGGTGTACTCATAATCCAATGAGCACCTATATACATCTTAGGTGAACTAACCGACACCAGTGGCTTGTGAGACCAGTCACCGCCCCACGTCGGGGTCTGGACTGTATACAGTAGTTTACTCTGGAGTATCGATGCCCTGTCTCGAAACTCCCACGACTAGGGACCACTTTTAAGGATGTGCTTATGGACTGGCCAACTCTCACGTATATTATCGCCATCATACTGTTGGTAGTCAAGCAGGATCCTAAAGGCTCTATCAACGTGTAATAGTGAACATGTCACATAAACCTGTTCACGATGATAAAGACAAACCATGGTAGCATACTATTCTCTATCAACGTGTAACAGTCAACTACAATGTCACCTAAAGCTTGTACACGATGATGAATACAAACCAGATAATATACAAACCTCTCGAGTAAGACTGTCCTACCGGTATAGATCCTCCCTCAATCATTGCAATCACCCTGTGATCCAATAATTGACTCTGAGGGCACTATATCCAACATATCCAACAAGACAATCCAAATCCCAAATCCTCAAATCAGCCCTCAAATTAGCTCTCATATCATATAAGTCTCACAATTCCTTAATGTACAATATCGAATAAAACTCATATATCCTGAATGTACAAATCTGCAAGCTCATATATATCCTGTATCAAATCTCAAATAAATCCCCTATATCCCAAATCTAATATCAAGTAAAAGTCTAACACCCTAAATATATTTGCGTGAATAGATATGATGATGTATATAAATTAACGTCAATATAAATATATTAGCGTCCCATTCCACTAATATTTGTGTAAGGGCATATATAACAGCGTCCCATTGCACTGTTATATATACAAAGGAGTAAAAGAAATATCATGAAACCAATGTGTCAAGCATCGACACAGAAATATTGATCTATCAAGTGATGTCACAAAGACTGGCACCCTGATAGTTACGTATCACACGCTATCCGAAAAGCACGAGTGCCTAGCTCTGACCCTCGTCTTTCCACGTATCTATACGTACATGTCTCCCAACGGTATCCCTATGATTATCGCAGAGTTATTGGTAATGTCACCGGAAAGTATGGTTTCCCCTGCAACTCATCGTCAAGCACCACGACCTCATTCATGCCTCGGGGTACCTCCGGGCCCCACCATGTACCCGCACACGGACGCCTCCTTTCCTTGCGTGGGGTATGCATATCAGAACAGATAAATCACATGGTGGCTGCTGAAATATCATATCAAGACAAACCGGGTTTTCAAATAATGCAAAATTTCATGAAACTACTACGGTCCTCAAATCCAGAATACATCATGAAAAATCCATATCTCAATGCGAAAATCCATGAATCTAATATATGCAACATAAAACAGTAATGTGAGCATATAAAGGAAAATCCGCTATTTGACTGCAACTAGTTAATATAAAAATCATGCGGTTGTTAATTTCTCCAATTCTAAATAAAACATCAAATAAGGGTAAATACGTAACTATAGCAAGATATATATGAAAACATAAAGGTATAGCAAAATATATGTATCTACCTATCTGTAATGATGTGATATAACCTCCATGTATAAGTGAAGTATGAAAGAAAAGTACACCTGTAGCTATGTCCTTAGTGTGTATATACCTATTGCTAATGGTACGATACCCTATAGGTATACAGGTAACTGGCATGTAAGCATGTCAAAGCATATATATAAGCATGTGGGTATACAGGTATGCTATATGTCATATGCGTAAAGAAATATGAATTAATGTCTCAATGTCCCTAACCAAACAATATCATTTCTATATGTGGGTTGTGTGTGACATGGCAACTATTGACGGTGTGTATGGCATACAATCAGTGCTAGTGCAACATGAACCGTCAATAATATGTGCAGTGTCCTAAGGATACTCATCCAAGCACAACAATACCTAAGCAATAAAGTGTATGGGCAATTCTAAATATGAAATAGAATATGAGACAAGTCAAGTCTTCTCTAGCCCAGACGCATAACGCCATGCGGGTAATTCCCCTGTAGAAATTAAATCTACTCACCAGCGCTCCAAGCTAAATGAAGTCTACCACCTGTTTTCCCATTGTAGAAGTGTCCGAAGTCCCCGCCTGCGAACCTGCAACATAAACAACAAAACAAATATATATTAATAATAGACCTAAAATACTTACAATCTATACGGACCAACACGACACACCTACGTACTCTAAATGGTTCGTGTTGTAGCTAACGCGCGATACTACGAAACCAACTCAGCGCAACAGTAAAACGGAACACGCATCGTATCGGATAACATATCGCACGAAACAAAATACTAGAAAAATGCAAAGTGGTGCCAGATTTTTCTGTACCAGTAATCTGAAAAAATTGCAAGTACCATGAGATCACAAACAACCCCAGAGACTACTACCCAAAAACCCAAACCCCAACTCCCTGTCTGGCCGCAAATTACGGCCAGAACCATTAAATTTGCGGACGTACGGAAAGAGATTGGAATCCTATTTTTATGGTAGGTTCTAGGTCACTACACTAGGTTACTATCAAGTCAATTTTTGCAACAAGTACCTGGTTTAACAGCAGATCATCCAAGACCCCAAAACAACACTAAAAATACGTTATTTACCCGAAACGATACGATACGCGAAAAATACTGAAACTTTAAAGCTGAGCTAAACTACAAGCACATAAACAACAGCAAAAGAACATTACTTACACAAAAGAACTCAAGGATCCAAGCTTGGCACACTCTATGGCATCCAAGAGGCAAGTGATGGAAAAAGATGTGACTTTTGTGAAGATTTTGAAGTTTTATGATGGATTTGTGTAGGAAATGGGAGAGTGTTCAGTTTATGAGAGAAGGAAGAGAGAAAAAGAAAAGAGATAGGGAAATGAGAGAGAGAGAATGATAAAGAGAGAGAGAGAGGGAGGTGAGTGTAGGGTGTGAGATGAGGGTGAGTGTATCATATGCATTAATTCCTCCATTAATGCATTCATACACACCTCATCACACCCAAAGGAAAATATCTTCTCACTCATAAAAGATCTAGGGTTTAGGTTAAGGATTGGATTAAACAAGGATTAGGTTAAGTGTCATGGTTTCTAAGATCAAAATTAGCATAAACAAAACTCACACTTTACGTGCACACGTGCGAGCATGCTTATAACAAATAATACTAATCTATTAATTAAATGTTATAAATTGTGAGGAACCGGAATTGATAAACTTTTTACAGTAAACCCGCATTAACGTCTAAACGAACACTAACTGAAATCTAAGGCGTTACAATATTGGCCGGGGTTCTATTTGGGGATATCCAGAGGATACTGACCGAGACCAGGGATATCGGGTGGCGATCATCTGTTGAGATGGTGTTGGCGGTATTTGCATTTGGGTGTCGGTGATGGACAAAAGAGATTTGAGGATTTGCGTGTCGGTGATGGACACGAGGGATTGCTGATTTTGGGTGTCGATGTTGGACATCCATATATATGGATAGGTTGCTATCATGAGGTACCCAGTTATATTATAGTTGTTGTAGCCGACGAGGACCGATCCGGGGGACAGTACCTGCATACCTTTTAACGAGTAGTTGCATACAAAAAGAAATTCAAAAATCGAGCTATTGTCTCATTATTTTGACATGTCTGGTATGACATTGAAATCTTTTAAATTGTAAACCTCTTAACATTATTCATTAAAACAGCAGGACGTATATTTTAAATAAGATATATATTTTATTTTATACTATCATGTCTGCTCTTACGCCGTGATATATGTATTCCGCGGCTATTTTGAAGGAGAGGTTTTACATATATATTTTCAACTACTTATGGGCTTTTACCTAGATACTGGTCATTTATATGATATGTTATACTTTGGGATAGCATAATAGATAGTGTTGCATTTACGATACATACACATATCATATATTATATTAGTACAGGATATGATAGTAGAATAATTATGACCTAGGTATCTTTATGCATTTCGATTTCTACCTTGTGATGTACTTTTATTCACTGAGTTGGCAACTCACCACCATTGTGCCACAGTTTCTTGCAGGTGTTACCGCTTGGATTATCGGCGGCTTGGGGCACACATTCCTTTCGGTGATTGCTTTGGCAGGTGGGTTACTGTTGTATCGTACTCACATTTGTATATTCTTATCGTTTTGTATCCAGTAAAACTCCATCAACTTAGAACTGGTATATTATGGACTTAGAAGCGAGACTTAGAGTTTGTGTGTTGTGGGTGTCGCACTCATTGGAGTCGACCTTTTTATATCGTTGATTTTGTTTCGCTTTTCTTTTCTTCGCCGTTGTGCGTCGTATATTGTTTGCTTGGTTGCTCCACCGTTTGGGTGTGGAAGCTAGCTCCCGTTGGGATGCTATATGTATTTTTTTATGTTGTATCGGGCTTTATTCAAAATTTACAAAGGAGGTGTTGTCGAATTTCAAAACGTCATAGATAACTTTTCAAACCATACTTAGTTAAAATTAAATGTTTGTTTTAAATTGATTTCATCTAATGACTATTTTAAACCTCACCTCCAATAATTTCAAAAAGGGTTCAGATTCCTGGTTTCGGCTTACTTGGAGAGGTCGATGTCTTTAGATGACACGTGATTTATGTGCCGGTCACGTGCCATATTTGGGTCGTGACAGGTTTGGCGGCGGTTCTTACGGTCATAGAATCGAGTTAGGGTTTCATTCTTCTAAAGGGTCCATCGAATTACTTGCATGATTTTTGAATGTTCTTCAACTTGGAAAAATCCAACTCTTGGAAAATTTACAGTAAGGGAGAAAATTGGTTATTTGATATTCGTTCGAACTTTTTAACGCCGTATAAATAACCCGAAACAATGTTAGAATTACGACTACGAAACACTCCCAATTGCCTTTATAGAAAATTAACATCTCATGCAATTTTAGAAAAACACAAGCAACACCTGAAACACCAAAACCCAGAGACTAGAACACCAAACCAAAACGAACCCGAAAAAACAACATGAGGCCAGCCAGCTCGGAACTTTGATGAATGTCGCCAGGTCAAATCCGGTGAAATGGGTCCGTATTTGTTCAGTGTTCATGTTACATCTCATATAACATTCTACAGTTGCTTAAAATAAATTTCGACGACTTAAAAAATTTGATAGAAACTAGGTTTTAGTTTTGAGTGTTTCGGAGTTGTTTCGGTTTCGTAATCCTAAAAATATCCTCTAATTCTCTAGCTTAGCTCTGATACCACTTTAGGGTTACCTAGCACGACATCAAGGTTTCGGGAGGTATCGTCCATGCCATTTTCAAAATTTTTCCATGCTACATAACCCTAACCCTAGAAGCTTAACTAGAGATTTAGACAATACAACATGTAAACAACTTTACATCTAAGTAAATATGGAATACAACATTTATAGACCGGTCCATCACTTCAATTGCACCATGTAGTAGTCCCTTTGCTCCAAGTAGTGATCTTTCGGACTCTAGGATGGCTCCACAAGATGAAAAGAACAATCTTGTATGAAGTCTTCGAGACCAAAGATGATCTATGTCGAGGAGACACAAACACACACTAGTAAAATAGGGGGTTGCCCCTACGGATATTGAAATCCGTAGGGGCAGATTTAAGTAGGCCCTATGGATTAATCCGTAGGGCTAAAAGGTTGCCCCTACGGGCCCAGACGTCCAAGAATAAAAATATTAATTCTTAATTTGGTGTTTGCCCCTACGGAGCCGCAAATCAAGGACCTACGGACAAATCCGTAGGGGCAACTAAATATCGATTTAATAATGGCACAGATCGATCGCCTATGCTCACTTTCTTCCTCTCTCGATCGCGCGCGAAAGAAAATCCCCAAATCGCCACCGCCGTTCTCGTCATCGCCGCCGTCGTTCTCCTCTTCGCCACCCTCGTTCTCGTCGCCACCGCCGTTCTCGTCGCCACCATCGTTCTCGTCATCGCCACCGCCGTTCTGGTCGTCGCCACCGCCGTTCAGGTGAGTAAATCTTCATGTAAATTAAAGAATTTTTTGATTATTTAAAGCTAGGGTTCATGGCTGGGTCTGGGGTTGCGCGCGCGAGTTGGGGTTCGGCAGGGGTCGTGGTCGGGGTCGAGGTTGGGATTAGTGTTAGGGTTTGGGTTCGACTGCGGCTGCGGCTGGGGCTGGGGTTAGGGTTTGGCTTAGGGTTAGGGTTGGGGTTTAGCTAGCCGCGTTGGGGTTAGGGTTAGGTTGGGCCGGGGCTGGGCTGGGGCTGGGGTTGGGGCTAGGTTGGGGTTGGGGCTGAGGCTAGGGTGGGCATGGCTAGTTTTCGTGTGTGGGCGGTTTAATGGTGGTTGGTCAACTAATATCCAACTTGAAGAGAGTTTTAATGGGTTAGTTGAGGATATGTAAATGTTATGAGCATGGCTAGTTTTCGTGTGTGGGCGGTGTGATTGGTTTTGACGGTTGTACTCATCGCGACCTATACTAGTATAATTGATTTGATGGGTGAAAAACGTTGACAACAGGGTATGATTTAGAGAGAGATCCATCTGATTGTCGACTAACGGTTGTCGTAGGAATGATTAGTGGTGCAAGATTGATTATACGTGAACAGTGTTGGTTAAATTCCCATGTTGCTTGATCATTGCTATCAACTTTTAATCAATGACGGGTTTTTAGGAAGATAAATATGATTAAATGATTTGAATTCGATTATCGGCTTAACTCATGCCAAACAACATATTTCGTAACTGGGCCATTTATAATGCTGCTTACAAAGAGAACAAAAAGCACGGATAGGCTTTATTTTCATCCTACTCGTTACTTTTTTGGGAATTTGGAGTTGGTATTTACATTTTTTTAATGGTGTTGGTTCGTTCTTTTAAAATGATGGTTGGAGTCGAATTTGATTAGACAAAAACTCTATTAAGATTAATTTATCTAGTATTGTCACATGACTTGATGATATCCTAATCCCTTGTTGGAAAATTATATATATATATATAATGAAGGAGGGAATTTTCTCTTATGGAGTCGGAAAAATACGTCCTTCCTTATTTTTTCCGACGATCGACATACATCATATTCTTCGTTAACAACTAAGATGTGGGTACAACAAATTTCATGTGATTCTATAACTTTTCACCGTTGATTTAGTGGGTTCAAAATTAAGGGTAATAAAATTTTTTACATTGCTAAATCAACGTTGAAAAAGTTATAGAATCACATGAAATTTGATATATCCACATCTTAGATGATAACGAAGAAAATGATGAATACCGATCAATGTTGCGTATAACGCTTTATGATATCAGTATTCTACATTTGTCGTTTTAATTGTTGATTGTTATAGATGAATACCATTGCAATAATAGTTTTTGGTTGATGAATGCTATTGCAATGCAGGATGATCAGTTCTATCAATCTTGATCTCAATGGTTTAAAATCATGTTACACATACAACACGAATGCACAACAAACGCATAATTAGAGAGCGATTCGAGATATTCAGGTTAAAACCAATATATGATACTCGATGATAATATGAAACCTTCATATTCCCATAGATACTCATATATGAAACTAAAAGCGCCACTTAGTCCCCGTCTATCGGTCAACATATGTGCGATGCCCGTCGTGACCTAGAACTATACGAAAGTTGTTAAATATCGGAGAGTATAGCTCGATACTAACAACCGTCGTATATCTACGCGACGAGAAAATTCAATCGTATGGTAACCCATAAATTTATCCCGTATGGACAAGTTAAGAATGTATGAAGCAAACGCCTTCATTCACTTATGTTTTCATCCGTTTCGAGATATTTCGTCGGTACCTTTCCGCTGGTTCTCCGTGTACAAAGATATATTAGATGTTCATTTCAACGTTGTTTCACAGCTTTGAAATGATTATCTATTCTATTACAGTGTACTCGGAGAACAGCGGGGAGGTGCTGCCGAAATTTACTCGAAACGGTTGAAAGCACAAGTGATGGGCGCTCGCTCTATACATTCTTAATGGGATAGAAGCCTACCCCCGACAGCCGGAACACACACATACAACAAGAATACACAAAAAACGCATAATTAGAGAGCGATTCGAGATGTTCGGGTTAAAACCAATATATGATACTCGATGATAATATGAAACCTTCATATTCCCATCGATACCCATATATGAAACTAAAAGCGCCACTTAGTCCCCGTCTATCGGTTAACATACGTGCGATACTCGTCGTGACCTAGAACTATACGAAAATTGTTAAATATCGGACAGTATAGCTCGATACTAACAACCGTCGTATAGTCTACGCGACGAGAAAATTCAATCGTATGGTAACCCATAGATTTGTCCCGTGTGGACAAGTTAAGAATGTATAAAGCAAACGCCATCATTCACTTGTATTTTCATCCGTTTCGAGATATTTCATCGGTACCTTTCCGCTGGTTCTCCGTGTACAAAAATAGATTAGATATTCATTTCAATGTTGTTTCACAGCTTTGAAATGATTATCTATTCTATTACAGTGTACTCGGAGAACAGCGGGGAGGTGCTGCCGAAATTAACTCGAAATGGTTGAAAGCACAAGTGATGGGCGTTCGCTCTATACATTCTTAATGGGATAGAAGCCTACCCCCGACAGCCGGAACACACACATACAACAAGAATACACAACAAACGCATAATTAGAGAGCGATTCGAGATGTTCGGGTTAAAACCAATATATGATAATATGAAACTTTCATATTTCCATCGATACTCATATATGAAACTAAAAGCGCCACTTAGTCTCCGTCTATCGGTTAACATACGTGCGATAATTTATTCTTTTCAACGACAAACGCACACACAAAGCATATACACGGATTTTCTCCTTTGTAAGTAACTATCCCGTTCTTACATTTCTCAATATAGTCAGCATAACCTACAATTTATATGTTATACAGTCTAACATGTCCCATGAGTACGTCAGAGTTAAGGACTGGATGTATGTGGATTGGAAACAACGTATGCAACCTAAGTTTGTCGCAGGAGTTGCTGCTTTCCCTGAATATGCACGCGCACATAATAAAATCATAATAGAGAAGATTCACTATCCGTGCGATAGATTTAGCAATAAGTACTGGCAGAAGGTAGAATTGGCAGAGCTTCATATTGTAAAACATGGGTTTACTAGACTTTATACAACTTGGAAATATCACGGGGAAGGAGAAGAATGCAGTACCGCGGTAGAAGAAGAAGGAGAACACGATAATGCGGCACGAGAAGAAGAAGAATTCGGTAATGCGGCAGGAGACGGAAATTTATTTCCATCAGAAGAAATGGAGGATATGGTAGAGGCTGCCCTAGGTGAATCTATTCGTACCGAAGATGACATTCCTTCCGGTCAAGGACCGCGTGCGGATAAATATGAAAATTTCATGAATGATGCTAGGAAACCAATTTATGAGAATGCGAAGTATTCCACCCTCTCATGGTTCGTCTAACTTTTCCAGATTAACTGCCTAAATGGATGGAGTAACAAGTCATTCATAAAGCTTCTTTCGTTCTTGAAAGATTCTATGCCTCCGGGAAATAATGTGCCCGAAAGCTGGTACGAAGCCCGGAAGATGATGTCTGATTTGGGTCTAAAGTGCGAGAAGATTCAAGCATGTCCTAAAAATTGCGTGTTGTACCGGAAAGAGAATTCAGATTTGAAAGAGTGTCCATCATGCGGAGAGGCCAGGTATAAGCCGAAAGATTCTGATAAGAAGCCTGATATACATGTGAAGATAGCACGATACTTTCCCATAACACAGAGGCTACAGAGGCTATTCAGGTGCAAGAAAACAGCCGAGGCAATGATTTGGCATCACCGTGCTCCTCAAAGCGAAAATGGAAAAATGAGCCATCCAAGAGATTCACCGGCATGGAAGGATTTCGATAGGAGGCACGCAATATTTAGTAGCAATTCTCGCAATGTCCGGCTCGGACTGGCTACCGATAGCTTCTGCCCATTCAACTATATGGCTGGAAGTCACAGTACATGGCCCGTTGTAATGATAATTTATAATCTGTCGCCTTGGTTGGCTATGGACCAATCATACTTTATGATGCCTCTTCTTATCGACGGACCAAACTCACCGGGGAACAATATCGACGTCTATCTCCGACCTCTGATCGAGGAGCTGAAAACTTTGTTCATTGATGGTGTAGAGACATATGATTCAAACACAAATACAACCTTCATACTGCGTGCGGCTTTAATGTGGACAATTAACGACTTTCCTGCGTATGGAATGCTATCAGGTTGGTCCGTACATGGTCACAAAGCATGTCCTCATTGCCATGAACAAACAACATCAAAATTTTTGAATTTTAGCAGGAAGGTTTGTTATTGCGGCCATCGACGTTTTCTGCCTCCAGACCACCCCTATAGGTTAGACACGGTTCACTTTGATGGTCATCAGGAGCTTCTTGGCCCTTCATCCCCATTGTCCGGAGAGGACGTGACTGCTAAATGGGATGGTTACAATAACGTGACCTTCAGGATGGATCCGACGAAACAGGTCAAACCACAATATTGGAACAAGTTAAGCATTTTCTTCGAGCTTCCGTACTGGTCTACAAATTCAGTGCGTCATTGTCTGGACGTCATGCATATAGAGAAGGGTGTATCAGAGCACATACTTAACTTTCTTCTGTGTAAAGACGGGAAATCGAAAGACAACATGAATGCTCGGATGGATCTACAAGAGTGGGGAATAAGAAGTGAATTGCACCCTAGACCGGTAGCGGGTAAACCGGGCAAGTTTGTACTTCCCAATGCCGCTTATCATATGTCACAACCGGAGAAGAAAAGATTCCTGCAGGTGTTGCATGATTTGAAAGTCCCCACAGGTTTCTCAGGATCATTCAGTAAGAAAATAAAAATTGTGAAGGGCAAGATCGATGGGCTGAAAAGTCATGATCACCATGTTATCGTGGAGCACCTTTTTCCATTAGCCCTCTGGACTTCTCTCCCCGACTCGGTTGGTCTAGTAATCAACGACCTATGTTGTTTTTTTAGGGAGTTGTGTGCTAAAACACTGGAGGTTGCGACGCTGGATAAACTAGAAAATTCTATTGTGTTGATACTTTGCAAGTTTGAGCGTATTTTCCCACCGTCATTCTTAGATATCATAATACACTTGACGGTTCATCTTGCAACTGAGGCGAAGTTAGCCGGACCGGTACAATATCGATGGATGTATCCCGTCGAGAGCTACGTGTAATTTTTCGTTTCGCGCAATTTATAAATTTATTGTTGTCCTGTATGCCCGTATTTATTTATTCAACATATTCTCATTAGGTACCTCTACACTCTTAAGAAGTATATACGCAATAAAAATCGACCAGAGGGTTCTATCATGCAAGGTTATCTTCTAGATGAAGCAACCACATTTTGTTCCCGCTATCTGGACGAGAACATTGAGACAAGGCTTAACCGACCACGAAGAATTCAAGACGGGCCATATGGTAAAGCCGAGTATAAGAGGGTAGACACTATGTTTATCAACAAGATATACCGGTTTATCTTGCTTAATTGCGCATGTCTTGAACAAATTAGAGAGTAAGTTCTTTTAGATTAATTGTTATATCTGTGTTTGTGTGTGTATGAAATTACATAATATTAATGTCACAATTATTTGTCGAAAACAGAACTCATTTTAACGAGATACGTGAGGGGCATCCTGATTGGAATGAAGAACGTTTGGAAAAATACCATCAGGATTATTTTTGTGATTGGGTCACAGATCATGTAAGTTATTCGAATAACATTTTATTGCTATCAGTTTTAATCTAAACTTGTATCGTTATGTATTTGTCGTAAAATTTGTTTTGTTAGATCCACGATCCGAACTTGTCTGTATCATTTGAGAGTGATTCAAGATGTTTAGCTCAATTTCCTAGTATGGAGGTTGCATATTACAAAGGATTTGGTGTCTTTGGATACAAATTCGAAGTTAAGGACATAGAAACATCTAGAACCACTCAGAATAGTGGGATTGTGACGGTAGGATCGGACGGTGTGATTTACTATGGGTACTTAAATTGTATACTCGGCATCCACTATCCCGGACGATCAGAACCCTTTTATATATTCCAGTGTACTTGGTACAATCCGCGAACCAATACAGACAGGTGGAGAAGCAGTCTTGGGACTTGGAAAGATGAATATGGATTGACCAGTGTGAACACACTTCGATTTTACGGTCAGGACGATCCGTTTATCTTTCCGAACCAAGCGTTCCAAGTATACTACTCACAGTGTTTGAAGCATCCGGGGTGAAGTGTTGTATGCCGATGGAAACCCAGAGATGTCTACGATGTCCCAGAATACGAGGACAACGATGAAGACGAAAAAGAGAGAAGGCTTAAAGTGCTCCGACCGTCTGTTTCGAAGGGCGGGTTGTCTTCGAACGATCATGAAGTTACGTGGGTTAGAAATGAAATCGACGATGAAATCCAAGTAGATATGTATGATGCGCCCACGAAACGAAAAAGTTTATCAGTAATGTTATATTATTACTTCACATTTTACGCTCTATACATATATAGTCAATACTTTTAATGATTGTCTAATGCGTCCACGAACCGTTTATCTAGATTTGATGACGATGTCGGGAGCAGCGAGGGGCGGCAGGAGCTCCAGCCGTGGCAGAGGCAGAGGCAGAGGCAGAGCGGTTCTGCCGCCCGGAGAGCTCCGTAGGGAGCTTAAGAGGGCCGGTCTTGCACCTAGATCGGAGACTCCTTCGGATGCCTCCTTCCGTGTGGATTTTGCCACACCTCCAGGTATACTGCACGCATATCCATTTTGAATGTAATATTACAGATATTCATGCATGTTTATGTCAAAATTACTTATACTGTCAATGTTTGATTGTCTAGTTGTTGGTGATGCGTCCACATCTGGGACAGAGGCCACCCCCGCTACTCCAGGTATGTTTATATATCATATAGTGTATGTATATTGAATTAGAATGCTATATCATAAATACACACATTCCTTTTGCTCTTACTTAGCAATTTTTATTATTGTCTAGCTGTAGGTGGTGACACCACCGTACCTACGGGTATGTTTATATATCCTATAGTGCATGCATATGGATTTAGAACGTTATATTATTGATCTACACATTCTTTTTGCAATTACTTATATAATCTATTTTTAATTGTCTAATTATAGGTGGTGTGTCCACATCTTCCGCAGGGGCCACTCCTGCCGCTTCCATACCCTCCGCATCGTCTACAGGTTAGTATGAATAAATTTAAAATATTTATTCATTTTACATATGCTCTATAGAATAAATATGAACTTCATGGAAATTTAGCGTCGATGTTTATTTTCTAGATGGAGGGGATGTGTCCGCATCCGGGACCCCGGTTGTTCCTCCTCGGAGGAACTATCGTCCCGCTCGTGCTGCTGCCCGGGCCCAGGCTCGTGCGATAGTCACCAGAGGTATACATCACACTTGAATTTTCGTTTGATCAGGCTTTCTTAATACAACTTTGTCTTATTATTGATTGTCTTGATATTTCGTGCAGACGCAGGGCCTCCCCATCCCCACAGGGGGACTCGAGGCCCGAATCAGTCCTATAGGCTGAGGCCTGACAGAGCTAGGGGGAGGCAGTATTCCTCCTTTTTTTTACCCTTGACTATCACTATACCGGTCCTCATGCCGAGAGGTTCGGCCGGTATTTGGGGGACGAAAGCCGGCTCGTAAAGAACTATCCACTTCACGTTAAGTGGGGTGAGCAGCACCAGCGCTCATTCGCCCTCTTCTTTGATCAGGCTCGGGTATGTATTAATATATATTTTCATTTGATCTATCCAATTTATTTATTATTAACACTTGCAATCTAATAACAATGTTTTTTTGTATTTTCAGTTGGATAACGATTTTCAGCCTGTAGCCGACCCTGATCACCCGGGGAGGGTGCTCGAACTTCATGCTCTGTACAATGGCCTGATGAAGAACATGCAGGCCAATGTACGATACAACAGGAATGAGCTGAAGGCTGACTGCTACTCCCTATGGATGGCGACCCCTGAGGCAGAGAGAGCGGCCCTCCTATCTACTCCGGCGTTTGCGAGAGTCGACGTAGCGACATGGCCTCTATTGTGCGCTTATTTCGACTCCCAACGCAAACATGTATGTATTTTAAATGTAATTCATTATTTATGATATAATTTTTTTGTTTGTGTTTCTTAATTAGAAAACTAAATGTTAATGCGTTGTGCAGAAACAGGCCGCTCAGAATACAGAGAACAGGAAGTCGGCGAAGAGGGGTCGCCCAACTTACACAGGTGGCTCAAGGAACATTACTCAAGCCATGGAGTTATCGGTAAATTACAATAGACCGACCTTTATGATATTCTGCAATATTAAGAGTTATTTTCTAATATTTCTAATATTAAGAGTTACTTTCTAATATTGCAGACATCTCGGACCGTGGCGTCAGGTGGTACACCGAGCGTGCTGTCCGCATATCTTGCCGTCCACGGCACCTCGACAGATCCCGCCACGGGCGAGCTTCGATATCCCGACGTCGCTACCCAGGAGTACTGCGTAAGTGTTAATATTTTTTCTACCCAAATTTGAAGTTTTAGTTTTGGAAGGTTCAAGTTTAAATTTTATACTTATATTTTACTGCTTAATGTGGATGTAGGAGCGGGTGGTAGAGCAGGCCCAGGCCTCGGGGATCGATTTTACCGGACAGAGCGATCCGAGGCTGCTGACCCCAATTCTGGACGCCGCACCCGGAGGGCACCACGGAGGTTGGGAGAGAGGCCGGGGACTGGGCCCTAGCAGGGCCCATATGAGGTTGGACTCCACCCCGGCGGTTACTTCCTCCGTCTCCAGTGACCGAAGTGTCCATCAGGAACTGGAGAGCTTGAGGGCCACCGTTCAGGAGTTGAAGGAGATGCTGGTATGTATACTGCTTTATCGTAAAATATCATGTCATATTATATAGATATCAACATATCCATAAATAGTACATAGCTTGAGCTTATTTGGTTTTAGACTTAAGTTTGATTAATCATACATACAGATGTAATTAAAATAAACAACAAACTAGATATCCAAACGGGGTTTCGAAATAACTTAATAATGATACGAATTCGAATAATACACAGTTATTACACGCTTATTACACACGTTAGGTCCAGATGTGACAGGGTACATCGGCCGAGCCTCCATATGCATCTCCTTCGGCTGCGGCTCCGCAAGCCACTACATTGGCTGCGGTTCCGCAAACAGCTCCTGTAGCTCCACCGCCCACTCAGACTCCCGCAGCCGCGGCTCCGCAAGCGACTACCTCGATGGCGGCTGCGCAGACCACATTGCCAGCTCCACATGCCGCTCAGACTCCCGCTCACGACGAATTGCAGAGTTTATTGACCGAGGAGCAGGCGCGCGTTATTCTATTGTTATTCAGAAGTGGAGCTGGACCGAACTAGGGTAGCTTTTTGGTTCTTATTTTTTGAAACTTGTATTTATTTATATCATACACATTGTACTGCATTTTGAAACTATATTGATATTGGTTTATATTTATATCATATTCAGTTTTTGGGTTTCTTTTGTATATTATATATATGCGTGAGATGTGATTATGAATACTGCAATATATGTTGTGTGATAATTAATTTTATATTTGATTGATGTATATATTATTGTGCACAGGGCGGGAAAAAATCAAGCAACCCATTTAAAAAAAAAATTACAGATAATATGTACCTACGGATTAATCCGTAGGTACACATGTTGCCCTTATAGTTATATCTGTAGGAGCACAATATCAGCAGTAATTGATATTTCCCCCCTGATCTCAGTACCAAGGAGTGGGGAGTGCCCTACGGACATATCCGTAGGGGCCACTGCATCTCCCCTACGGCGTTATCCGTAAGGGCAACATATCAGGATTCCTGATATTTTGCCCCTACGGATAAGTACCTACGTAGATATCCGTAGGGGGTAGTACAGGGACCTACGGTTATGTCCGTAGGTATATGTAATATATTAAAAAAACCGTAAATAATATAGAATTTTATACCCTACGGATTACTCCGTAGGGGCAACAGGACCTACACAGAAATCCGTAGGGGCAAGAATTTTCCCATAGGGGCAAGTTCAGGGCCTCAACTTGCACCTGCGGCCTTTGCACCAACGGGGTATTTTTTCGCCCCTACGCATATATCCGTAGGTGCAACCCTTATTTGTAGTAGTGTCAAACTATCTCTTCACTAATTAGGGATTACTGAAGCTAACACCCTAAACTAAATGGTTAATTTAGTAGAGGATGATGAAGTAGGATTTTTTGCTCACTTTAGAAATCTTTTTCTCACGCTTTTCCTTCACCTTGAGAAAGCTAGAGAGCTCAATGAAGAAGATGAAGCAAATAATGGATGAGAGAGTGAATGGAAACCATGGGTGTTTTCATATCATATATGACTCTTGTAGAGACTTAAACATGGCTTAAGATAAAGGTTAGGTTAATAAATATCTAATGCATGATAAATTTAGTGGACTAAGACAATAGTTTCCACAAGCTTCCAAAGCTTCTAACCATGCTTAATTCCCATCAATTTATATTTGCATTAAATAAATAAAACCTTAATTATCTAATGGCATGGTATGGTCTCATACACCCATTTTGCATATATAAACTAGCATGACACAATAATATATATCACATATATATTTAGTGCATAAGTAAGAAAAAGAAAAGCTTAAGTGAACAAATATTAGTTAATATAAATTAAAATATCAAATATACAATTATATATTAAATTATTAAATCAATACTTGACTTAATAATCCGGCTATATCTCATATAACCTACTAATATTATATTTATCAACTTATCGAATCAACACTTGATTCGATAACCCGACTATATCACATATAACCGACCGATATCACATATCTCGAGAATATAATACGGTATCTCATACTTGTATTAATCTCAGTCCCGTACATATCACATATGTTCTCCTACTTCGTTTCGCCTGAGCCAGGAAACGTCTGTGTAGGACTCTAAAGACTCGTCAATACGCCGGCAGTAGGTGATGATCATATCAGTCACCCATAAGCCGTCAGCGGTACTAGCTGCACGTAACGGCTACCCAGGTATTTAGCGATCAGAAGATCAACAGGCAAGCCTGCTCATACTCCTGTAAAGCCTGTCAGTAACACTACCGTACAGTCCGGTCTCTTCAACTGATATGTCGCATATCCAGTCTAGGGGTGGTTAATGTCAGACCCCAGTAACCGATAAGCCGTGCCGATGTGAGGTTCATAACTGATTGAGAAACTACTGATAACACTTACCAGTAGATCTACGTATCATCCCTGGCCAGGGACTTCTTGTTATAGCCAATCGAGCACAGCGCAACATCTGTTAGTTATATGTATGCCCTAGAGGCCATTACTATACATAGGATGTATATTGTAGTGGATCCTTGGGCATATATAGAGAGGACTTTCTTGTTCGACATGATAGTATGCTATCTGGTTGCTCTTTACCTTAACGTGTACACTGATTGTCTCTCTGATACATGTTGGTAAGGCCCTTAATATGTGTACTTGACTACCTGGACTATGATGCGGATCATACTAGTGGGGACATGGTAGTCCATAAGTACATCCTTCAAGGTCCCAAGTCGTGGGTGTATCGAGACGGGGCATCGATATACCAGAGTAGACCAGCGTATAGCTTATCGACCCATACAGATGGGCGATGGATGATCCCATATCCATTGGTGTTTGACATCAGAGATCATAAACGGGTGCTCAGTGGAGACTGGGTACACTGGACGGACTCGCCGAGAATTCCCAGATGGTATTATACCTTACGTCAGATGGCAGTTCTCTGGTGACACTGGTACAGGTTAGTCTGTAGACCCGAGATCGTCATAGAGTCTTATGTGATTCTTACTGTGCTTTGATTTCCACCTTACCACGTCCAAGAGGGCGTGCAAAACGGTGGTTTTTGGGTACAGTCCCGAATCACATGGAGGCAATGAGCGATAGGAGGGGTTCCATCTCTCCCGGTATAGGGAGTTGATGTTGCACAGTGTTCGATTGGCTATAACTGGAAATCCCTGGCCAGGGTTGCTGAGATTTACTGGTAATTGTTACGAGTAGTTTCTCGAACTGTTATGAACCTCATATCGACACGACTTATCGAGCTACTAGGGTCTGACGTTTACCACCCATAGGCGATATATGCGATATATCAGACGACGAGACCGGACTGTACGGGAGTGTTACTGGTTTGATTCACAGGAGTGTGAGCGGGCTTGCTCGTTGATCTTCTGATCGCTCAGTACCCGGGTGGCCGTTACGTTCAGCAGACCGCTTACGGCTTGTGGGTGTTTGATATGATCATCACCTACTATCGGCGTATTTACGAGTCTTTAGAGTCATACACAGGGGTTTCCTGGGTCAAGCGAAAAGAGATAGGAGCGCATATGAGATATGTGCGGGACCGAGAATAATACCAGTATGTGATACTGTATTCTATTCTCGCGATTAGTATCATTGGACGGTTATATGAGATATAGCCGGGTTACCGAATCAAGTGTTGATTCGATACATTGATACACTTGATATTAGTCGGTTATATGCAGTATGACCGGATCATTAAATCAAGTGTTGATTTAATGATTTAATGTATAATTATATATTTGATATATTACTTTACATTAACTAGTATTGGTTCACTTAAGATGGATTTTCTCACTTGATGTGCACAAGTTGTATATGTGATATATTTTTGTGCACTTGTTTGTATCATGTTTGATGATACATGCAAACTTAGGTGTGTGTATGCTATACACCAAGTTTAGGTTTATGGTTAGGCTTTTATTTATTTATTTATTTCTTTTGGCAAAAATAAAATGGCGGTTATCTTTGTTTTATGCAACAAGCTTCATGATGCTTAATGCATCTTTGAAAATGTCTACCATTTTGTTTTATCCTTAACCTAACCATTTACCTAAACCCTAGTTTATTCTCTACATTAGTTACACTCACCCATGGTTGCTAAATGATAAGCATCACTTGAATTTTCTAATAGATAATTCATTCTTTTCTTTTCTTCTTCTTCTTCTTCTTGAAGAAAAGAAGAAAGCTTTCTTGAAAAATTTCAAGTGTTGAAATCAAGTGAGAAATCCAAATCCAAAGTGAACCCACTTCCTATTTCTTCATTCTCTACCACTTGCCATGTAGTAGAGTGTGTTATCTGTTAGTTATATGTATGCCCTAGAGGCCATTACTGTACATAGGATGTATATTGTAGTGGATGCGGGGACGTATATAGGGAGGACTTCCTTGCTCGACATGATAGTATGCTATCTGGTTGACCTTTACCTTAACGTGTATACTGTTTGTCTCTCTGTTACATGTTGGTAAAGCCCTTAGGATGTGTACATGACTACCTGGACTATGATGCAGATCATACTAGTGGGGACAAGGTAGTCTATAAGTGCATCCTTCAAAGTCCCTAGTCGTGGGTGTATCGAGACAGGGCATCGATATACCAGAGTAGACTAGCGTATACCTTCTCGACCCATGTAGATGGGCGATGGATGATCCCATATCCATTGGTGTTTGACATCAGAGATGAAATACGGGTGCTCAGTGGAGACTGGGTACACTGGACGGACTCGCCGAGAACTCCCAGATGGTATTATTGTAGGGTTCCTAGGCACTCTAGTGAGGTCTCACAAGGCATCAACCATGCCCGTTTCAAAAAATCTAGGTGCCGAGAGACCCGACTACGGATCATTTGCTAGAAAACTAGGCGAAAAAGCTAACTAGTTAACACTTAACTATGAGAATACGGATATACAACCTTTGTAGATCCGGTGCTCCACCTCCACGGCTCCGCAATGAAGTCTCCTCGCTGTCCAAGACGGATCCCGGGCTCTAGCGTCGGCTTCATCGGAGAATGGACGGGCTAGGTCATCGACGACGTGCCGAAGATGATCTACGTCGAAGCATCACTAAATCAAGCTCCACCTTCACCAAGCCATGAAAACTTGTGAAGGAAACACACTCTACTACTTGGCAAGAGGTAGAGGATGAGAAAATAGGAAGTGGGTAGACTTTAGAATTGGATTTCTCACTCATATGCAACAATCACCATTGATGGACCTTAGGTTTTCTTCTTGAGTTCAAGGAAGAAGAAGAAGAATATTATGATAAGAATTATCTCTAATATGAAAAGAAAAACCATCCTTATCATAATAGTAACCATGGTTTAATGTAGAGAATTGATCATGGTTAGGTTTCTACAAGATGACAAAATGGTTGCAATGGTAAAAGTCTTCATGAAGCTTCATGAACAAAACAAAAGAAGCCACCATTTTCTCATTTGCTTTTCATTTTCCAAAATGAATAAATGAATAAATAAATAGATATGAAAATGTAAACCCTAACCATTACATAACCATGGTTTAAACTTTACACAAAACACAAGTAAACATGTATCATCAAACATGATACAATCAAGTGCACAAAAATCATATCGCATATGCAATGCGCACACCCGAGTGAGAAAATCCATTTAAAGTGAACCGATACTAGTTAATGCAAAGTAATATATCAAATATATAATTATACATTAAATCATTAAATCAACACTTGATTTAACGATCCGGTCATATCAGATATAACCGACTAGTATACTATGTATCGGCTTATCGAATCAATCGTTGATTCGATAACTAGGTTATATCGCATATAACCATTCGATACATTGATCGCGAGAATGAAATACGGTATCACATACACGCATTATTCTCGGTCCCGCACATATCTCATATGCACTCCTATTTCGTTTCGCTTGAGCCAGGAAACCTCTGTGTAGGACTCTAAAGACTCGTCAATACGCCGGCAGCGGATGATGATCATATCAAACATCCACAAGCCGCAAGCGGTCTGCTAAACGTAACGGCCACCCGGGTATTGAGCGATCTGAAGATCGACGAGCAAGCTCGCTCACACTCCAGTGAATCCAACCAGTAACACTACCGTACAGTCCGGTCTGATCGTCTGATATGTCGCATATCTTTCCTAGGGGTGGTAAACGTCAGACACCAATAGCTCGATAAGTCGTGTCGATATGAGGTCTATAACAATTCAAGAAACTACTAGTAACACTTACCAGTAAATCTCAGCAACCCTGGCCAGGGATTTCCTGTTATAGCCAATCGAACACAGCGCAACATCAACCCCCTATACCGGGAGAGACGAATCCCCTCCTATCGCTCATTGCCTCCATGTGACTCGGGACTGTACCCAAAAACCACCGTTTTGCACGTCCTCTTGGACGTGGTAAGATGGAAATCAAAGCATAGTGGGAACCACACAAGACTCTATGACGATCTCGGGTCAACAGACTACTCTGTACCAGTGTCACCAGAGAACTGCCATCTGACGTGAGGTATAATACCATCTGGGAGTTCTCGGCGAGTCCGTCTAGTGTACCCAGTCTCTACTGAGCACCCGTATATCATCTCTGATGTCAAACACCAATGGATATGGGATCATCCATCGCCCATCTATATGGGTCGAGAAGGTATACGCTAGTCTACTCCGGTATATCGATGCCCCGTCTCGATATACCCACGACTAGGGACTTTGAAGGATGTACTTATGGACTACCATGTCCCCACTAGTATGATCCGCATCATAGTCCAGGTAGTCAAGTACAGATCCTAAGGGCTTTACCAATATGTAACAGGGAGACAATCAGTGTACACGTTAAGGTAAAGATCAACCAGATAGCATACTATCATGTCGAGCAAGAAAGTCCTCCCTATATATGTCCCTGCATCCACTACAATATACATCCTATGTACAGTAATGGCCTCTAGGGCATACATATAACTAACAATCTCCCACTTGCACTAGGGCCATCTGTAGCAGTGGTTGTAGTATCTCATACTCAACCATCCCATAAAAGTGTCTCTCTCTGGCAACAGGCCTTTGTGAATGGATCCGCTGTCTTTTCCTCTGAGTCTACTCTCCAAACCTCGATCACCCTGGAGATCAACCATCTCCATGATCAAGTGATACTGCCTTAGAATATGTCTGGATCACTGATGGGACGGGCGTTCCTTGGCATAAGCCACAACTCCATTGCCACACAATGGTAGGAACGTTGTTCATCTTATGAACCAATATACACCCAAACAGCCTCTTTGGTAGTATCTTAAGTAGCGATGTATCGTGCCTTTATCGTCTAGTATGTCACGGTATCTAGCTTGGAACTCTTCCAACATACCGTCCCTTTACTGTGGGTAAAGACAATGCCTGCGACTGACATTCAGTCGTCTTTATCACCCTGGAACACTTCCAGTGATTCTCCCCAGGATCGATTGATACCATCTCACTACAACTAGTGAGAGTCCTAACATCCAATTAGATCTATCTCATAGATCCAAAATCCAGGATTTAGTAGGTATCACTTTGATCCTTTTTCGAGAATCTTTGTGATAATCGGAGATTGATCGAGCGTAGCATAAGAAACTACTTCCCTATCAAGAGTATTCATCCACGTACTCTACGAGGATCACCACCATACTCCCTACTACCTCTTTGTATATACAAGGTTCATCTACCATTTTGATGAAGTCAAACACTTTTGACTACCACATCAAAACAGATGTTCCAACTCCGCGATGCCTGCTTTATCACATAAAACATCTTGCACACGTTTCCGCTGCTCCCACTGTCTACGAAGCCCTCTAGCTGTGTACTTATAGACAGTCTCTTCTAAAACATCATTTAGAAAAGCTGTCATGACACCCAACCACCAGATATCGTAGTCATGGTATGTAGTCGGGGCAAGTAGGATCTGAATGGACTTAAGCATAGATCCTTAGAAAAAGTTTCATCATGATCCACACCTGGTCAATGATGCAAACCTTTAACAAGTCTAGCTTTGAAAGTCTCAACTTTTCCATGTACACCAAGTAATCTTCTCAAGATATACTTGCTCCTGATGGGGATTTAACCCTTCAGATATAGCAACCAAAGTCCATACTTTGTTGGTGTATAAGGATTCTATCTCAGATCGCTAAGCATCCAGCCATTCTTACAGAGTCTTACTCCTGATGGCCAGCTCGAAACTAGCTGGGTCATCATCTCATGATGCAATCCTCACTCCCACTGTCATAGAGAAACAGAAGTATCTCTCAGGTGGGAGAGGAACCCTACTAGATCGGCGGAGAGGCTGAGGTTCATTGGTAACTATTGAATCCTTTGGTTGTACCAAATCATCTGCTGTAGTTTGTATAGCTGGAACCTTTCCAGTTCTACATTACAGACTTTGCCTTGAGCTTGTCCATATTTTGCTTTTAGACATAGGCCGGACAACCCCAAATCTTAACTAACTTAAGAAATGGGCTCTTCCCTTTCCATATCTCATATAGAGTGGTAGGCTATGATCTGATTCAAACCCTATTCAATAGGTATGCAGCTTCTCAAGTGCATAACTCCCAAAAGGAAATAGGTAACTCAGTAGTACTCATCATAGAGCATACCTTATCATATAGGGTGTTATTGCTCCGCCCCGATACACCATCGTGCTATGGTGTATACGGAGGAGTAATGCTGAGAGAGAATCTCATTCTCCTTTAGAATAGTCCAGGAATTCCGTGCTCAAGTATTCTCCTCCTTGATCTCATCATAGGACATAATACTTTTACCCGTATTTGGTTCTCTACTTCTAACTTATATTCTGTGAATATCTCAAAAGGTTCGGACTTGTGTTTCAACAGGAACATAGGTCTGAATCTTGAAAGATCGTCAGAGAATGTAATGAAGTACAAAGAACCGGTCTTGGCATGTGTAGACAGGGGACCTTACATACATCAACATGTATCATCCCAAGAGTTTACCAACTCTTTCTCTGTTTCCAGAGCTGTGGTCATTTTATCTTTGTGACATGACTGGCGGGTTTCACAAGATGTAAATTCAAACCGATTTAAATATCCATCTTTGTGTAACTCTAGCTAGTCAGGTCACATTGATCTGACCTGGTCTACAATGCCTCAAGAAGGATTCGTTCATTTCTAAACTTTTCCTCTTGTGTGAGTTCCATATACTAAGAACTGTAGTTTGATTTAGAACATCAACGCTTTTAGATAACGTGCCTGATCCGATCAACTTTTGATATAGGAAATGTTCAAAACATTATCCGACAATACAAAATTTTATCATTTCTTTACTAATAAAGAGATGGATATGATTTTGCTTAACAGGTTCGGTATCTAATAACATTCGTTCAGAATCAATGTATTGGTAATACAGGGTGACAGTGACCAACAGACTTGGCTGCAACTCTTGCCCCGTTTTCTGCCATATGAAACTTATCACCCGTTCTCAGTCCTCTACCTTTCTGTAGCCCTATGCAACATATTACATATCTGGGATCCTGATCTGGTATCACATACCCAGGACGTAAAGGATACTGAGAAACAGTTCTTTGTAATGAACACACCCGAAGATGATGCATCTTATGCACTTTCTTCGTTTGGGCGGCATAGGAATTCTGGTATTCCCCAATTTCCTGCTCTGTCTTATAACAATTATAAGTTGGAGCGGGACCAACGTTCCCCAGCTCAGTATAACAAGCGGGTTCGGTCAAATATCCGTATTATTATCTTGATTAAGGCATGATATGGTCGCTACCTGGAGAGAGAGAGAAGAAAACACTCAGCGTGCGTTCTTGCAAGAATAGATTGGTTTTTATTTTATCTAATCAGGATGGCTCCCACTGCTTTTTATCAAATCTTCCTTCAAACCCTAAAAGGAAAGACTAGCCGGGATTAACTACACACTACAAGTTCGCCAATCTTTCAGCCAGGCCAGTGTCGGTACTTTGAGGGAGGTCCCCCGTGCTTTCGCACGAGCCTAATTAGTGTAAACCTCGTTTTCCCAGAGGCGTAACCCCGTTGACACCTTTCTAGACACCTACTAGATCGGCTAATTGTAATGTATAAAACTCTCCCAGGAGTAACTCTTACTCGCAGCGGGTATCGGGATCCAACTATCTCATAGAAGGTATGCAATCTCATTGCAAATTTCAACACTTGAAATTCCCGATAATATTTTGCCCCTAACGTGCTATGACCTTGACGAAAGCCAACAAACCATAGCCCGCTAGTCAAGTTCAACCCGTACATTTCTTGATTGAATTAAACCCACCCGCACGACCCTTGACGAAAGCCAACAAAGCCGCACGACTACCCTAATCCAATCGCATCGTATGCTGGCAGATAAGCAGCATATAGCTACCGCACACTGCACCTTGACGAAAGCCAACAAATGCAGCACGAATACTATATACAACTTATCTGAAATGACGGAGGGCTACGACAGGTTTTACTGAAAACCTATTGCGTAATGAACTTGATATCGTTGTAGGATCGAATGAATTTTGAAATGGAGTGTTTTTTAGGCCTTTCTAGTTTTGCTAAAGGAGTCACTCCCGGTGAAGGGATCGTCGGTCCTTTCCTCGTCGAATGAGGTGCGGGATATATCACATATATCTCTGTGCAAAGCAAAAAAAACTTAAAAGCAATCAAAAGACAAACCGAGTGTGTAGCATCTGCCAGTTATTGCTAAAGGAGTCACTCCCGGTGAAGGGATCTCGGTCCTTTCCTTATCGAATAAGGTGCAGGATATATCACATATACCGCTATGCAAAGCAAGAACTGTAGCTACCTGTTTTATTTTGAAATTCGATTCTACAACATCTTAGGTTTCTTTTATTTCATTAATCACATTAATGAAGTCCCATCATTTATGTACCTAAACATCACAGATAAATACGACGTACACTTATGCCATCCGCATTCGCCTCGTTGTCCCCTCATGCACCGTTAGGTTAGGTAACTAACGGCAGAGCGGGGCAGGGCTAGCACGGGTGTAAAACATAAGTAACGTCTATATAATATATCATATATACTATATATAATATCTGCCACAGAACATCACATGATCTCAGATAAAACACAGCAGAAGAAACATATGAAATATTGGATATACTAGGACGCCGTGTTTTCAATACGAGCCAGTATAAAACACGGATTCCACGGTCGCGATGAATAGCCAAACCCACACCCCTAGACCCCTACAAGAGCGGCAAGCAACCCTACCAATTCTGGAGTTAGGAGACCCGGACTCGACTCCTCGAGTTGGTCTCCCACTGGACTCCAGAACCCGGTTACTTGTGCTCCCCTCCTTGGGTCTATCCGAGTGCGAAAAAGTAAATAATATACAAACGGTGACATCTTCTGCAACCTGGAAGTGCCCCAATAAAAGAATATTACATACAAGTTTTTACATGAATGAAAATGAAAAACACTCATCTCACATAAAAACCCCAGGGCTATTCAAACACGACGATCCAATATAACATATCCAGCAACACATAACATCACATGTCATCAACGTAAGTAAATATGTCCATCCCAATTGTCGTTGACATATAGCAACGAAACCGGCGATATCACATATTACACTTACGGTCACAGAAAAGAAAGTGTAAAACTACAACAGTTGGAATCCGCAACCACCTCAGACATCGCATGCATGACCAAATGAATTACTTAGACATCGCATGCCTAACAATTATAAACTCCGCATTTTAGTCTCATTATCGAAAACACTTTTCAATATAAGGTCAGGAAATTCAACAAGATTCCCGACATCCTGATCGAATGCTCGTCGCAAACTTCAGTAGACGGCCGCACCCCCGATACGGTCGACGAAGTGCACCAAGGCGGAACACCGCTACCGCGAGCACCCGAACGGATGCTTTCGGCGACGGGGTTCTCCTACAGTCACTTGGTCGGGGCTATGGAGTGAGGCTGTCTATTAAGTTTACCCGGCGAGTATCCGCGTACGCTACGTGATTGCGACGGACTTTTGATCACATCAAAATTCCGTGGCAACCGATCAAGTGAGACTAAAGTGCTGTGTTTATAACATTCATTCAGTTATCACATAACTACTTGTGAATTCCAATTATTGTATCCCATCCCAGATAAATAGAAAATGTTAAACTTTCCGATCGAACATTCAAACAGCCAAGTTTTCCCAAAACAGATCAACACATGAAACAAGTCTAACAACATTCAGTTCGTGCCTCAGTACCAACGGTCCAGCCGTAGAAGGGTCAAGCCAACGCCTCACATGTGGCACGCCGTACTGCCCCAAACAAGAAGGTTCAAAGGGCAGTTCAAGACGGTCACATAATCGAGTTAAGGTTTGTTGTCTTCTAGAGGGACCATCGCGTTACTTGCACTACTTAGAACGTCGTTAAACTACGGAAAAATCCAACACTTGGAAATTTCCCGACAGGGGAAAGTTGGGTATTTATATCCGGTCGAACTTTTTAACATATTCTAAAATTTATCCGGAAAGCAACAAAAGACGAAATTTGATACTCCGATCGAAACACCGAACCCCCAAAACAATCCCAGAAAATTCAACTCTTGAATAAATATTAAAAATTCCCAGAAAACTCAGCAGAAATTATCAGGAGTTACTGTGCAAAGATTGAGCGGTGACGTCACCAGTTAACCGCGGAACCGCCGCAGAAGCTAGGCTTCTGCCGCGGTTCCGCCGCAATAAACACTGTTCATAGGAAAAATTTTGCATCGTAATTCTTATTTTTCCCTGCTGAATTTTTTAGCAATTTTTTATTTGGAAGAATCCCAGTTTTTAGAAAAAGGACAGAGAGCATTTTGGGTTCGTGTTTTCGGTTCGATCGGACTTTAAATTCCGTCTGGACTTCGCCTAAGGCTCAAGCTAGGCTTTGATACCACTGTAGGGTTCCTAGGCACTCTAGTGAGGTCTCACAAGGCATCAACCATGCCCATTTCAAAAAATCTAGGTGCCGAGAGACCCGACTACGGATCGTTTGCTAGAAAACTAGGCGAAAAAGCTAACTAGTTAACACTTAACTATGAGAATACGGATATACAACCTTTGTAGATCCGGTGCTCCACCTCCACGGCTCCGCAATGAAGTCTCCTCGCTGTCCAAGACGGATCCAGGGCTCTAGCATCGGCTTCATCGGAGAATGGACGGGCTAGGTCGTCGACGACGTGCCGAAGATGATCTACGTCGAAGCATCACTAAATCAAGCTCCACCTTCACCAAGCCATGAAAACTTGTGAAGGAAACACACTCTACTACTTGGCAAGAGGTAGAGGATGAGAAAATAGGAAGTGGGTAGACTTTAGAATTGGATTTCTCACTCATATGCATCAATCACCATTGATGGACCTTAGGTTTTCTTCTTGAGTTCAAGGAAGAAGAAGAAGAATATTATGATAAGAATTATCTCTAATAAGAAAAGAAAAACCATCCTTATCATAATAGTAACCATGGTTTAATGTAGAGAATTGATCATGGTTAGTGAATGGTTAGGTTTCTACAAGATGACAAAATGGTTGCAATGGTCAAAGTCTTCATGAAGCTTCATGAACAAAACAAAAGAAGCCACCATTTTCTCATTTGCTTTTCATTTTCCAAAATGAATAAATGAATAAATAAATAGATATGAAAATGTAAACACTAACCATTACAAAACCATGGTTTAAACTTTACACAAAACACAAGTAAACATGTATCATCAAACATGATACAATCAAGTGCACAAAAATCATATCGCATATGCAATGCGCACACCCGAGTGAGAAAATCCATTTAAAGTGAACCGATACTAGTTAATACAAAGTAATATATCAAATATATAATTATACATTAAATCATTAAATCAACACTTGATTTAACGATCCGGTCATATCAGATATAACCGACTAGTGTACAATGTATCGGCTTATCGAATCAATCGTTGATTCGATAACTAGGTTATATCGCATATAACCATTCGATACATTGATCGCGAGAATGAAATACGGTATCACATACACGCGTTATTCTCGGTCCCGCACATATCTCATATGCACTCCTATTTCGTTTCGCTTGAGCCAGGAAACCTCTGTGTAGGACTCTAAAGACTCGTCAATACGCCGGCAGCGGATGATGATCATATCAAACATCCACAAGCCGCAAGCGGTCTGCTAAACGTAACGGCCACCCGGGTATTGAGCGATCTGAAGATCGACGAGCAAGCCCGCTCACACTCCAGTGAATCCAAACAGTAACACTACCGTACAGTCCGGTCTGATCGTCTGATATGTCGCATATATTGCCTAGGGGTCGTAAACGTCATACCCCAATAGCTCGATAAGTCGTGTTGATATGAGATCTATAACAATTCGAGAAACTACTGGTAACACTTACCAGTAAATCTCAGCAACCCTGGCCAGGGATTTCCTGTTATAGCCAATCGAACACAGCGCAACATCAACCCGCTATACCGGGAGAGGCGAATCCCCTCCTATCGCTCATTGCCTGCAAGTGACTCGGGACTGTACCCAAAAACCACCGTTTTGCACGTCCTCTTGGACGTGGTAAGATGGAAATCAAAGCACAGTGGGAACCACACAAGACTCTATGACGATCTCGGGTCAACAGACTACTCTGTTGACCCGAGATCGTCATAGAGTCTTGTGTGGTTCCCACTGTGCTTTGATTTCCATCTTACCACGTCCAAGAGGACGTGCAAAACGGTGGTTTTTGGGTACAGTCCCGAGTCACATGGAGGCAATGAGCGATAGGAGGGGATTCGTCTCTCCCGGTATAGGGGGTTGATGTTGCGCTGTGTTCGATTGGCTATAACAGGAAATCCCTGGCCAGGGTTGCTGAGATTTACTGGTAAGTGTTACCAGTAGTTTCTCGAATTGCTATAGACCTCATATCGACACGACTTATTGAGCTATTGGGGTCTGACGTTTACCACCCCTAGGCGAGATATGCGACATATCAGACGATCAGACCGGACTGTACGGTAGTGTTACTGGTCGGATTCACTGGAGTGTGAGCGGGCTTGCTCGTCGATCTTCAGATCGCTCAATACCCGGGTGGCCGTTACGTTTAGCAGACCGCTTGCGGCTTGTGGGTGCTTGATATGATCATCACCTGCTGCCGGCTTATTGACGAGTCTTTAGAGTCCTACACAGAGGTTTCCTGGCTCAAGCGAAACGAAATAGGAGCGCATATGAGATATGTGCGGGACCGAGAATAATGCGTGTATGTGATACCGTATTCCATTCTCGCGGTAAATGTATCGATTAGGTTATATGCGATATACCCTAGTTATCGAATCAAGGATTGATTCGATAAACCGATACATTGGATACTAGTCGGTTATATGTGATATGACCGGATCGTTAAATCAAGTGTTGATTTAATGATTTAATGTATTTGATATATTACTTTGCATTAACTAGTATCGGTTCACTTTAAATGGATATTCTCACTCGGGTGTGCGCATTGTATATGCGATATATTTTTGTGCACTTGTTTGTATCATGTTTGATGATACATGTTTACATGGTTAAGTGTAAAGAATTAAACCATGGTTAAACTTATGATTAGGGTTTTATTTCCTTTTCTCTTTTCCTTTATCTATTTATTCATTTTGGAAAATAGATGGAAAAAGGAGAAAAAGAATGGTGGCTTTTTTTGTTGTTTAGTGGAAGCTTCATGATACCTTGACCCTAACCATTGATTTAACCTAAGTTAATTCTCTACACTTTACCATGGTTACTTTTATGATAAGAATGATTATTCTTTTCTTTTCTAATTAATCTTATCATATCTTTTTTTCTTCTTCTTCTTCTTTCAACAAAAGAAGAAAACCTTCACTTCATCAATGGTGGATTGGTGAAATGAGTGAGAAATCCAAAACTAAAGTCTACCCACTTCCTATTTCTTCATCCTCTACCTCTTGCCAAGTAGTAGTGTGTGTTTCCTTCACATGTTTTCAAGACTTGGTGAAGGTGGAGCTTGATCTAGCGATGCCTCGACGTAGATCATCTTCGGCATGGACATCGACGACCTAGCTCGCCTATTCTCCGATAAAGCCGACGCTAGAGCCCGGATTTGATTTGGACAGCGGAGAGGACCTCATCTCGGAGCCGTGGAGGTGGAGCACCGGATCTACAAAGGTTGTATATCCGTATTCTCATAGTTAAATGTTAACTAGTTAGCTTTTTCGCCTAGTTTTCTAGCCAACGATCCGTATTGGGTTTCTCGGCACCGTTAATTTTTGAAACGGGCATGGTTGATGCCATGTGAGACCTCTAGAGAGTGCCTAGGAACCCTACAGTGGTATCAGAGCCTAGCTAGAGCCTTAGGCGAAGTCCAGACGGAATTTGAAGTCCGAACGAACCCGAAACACCGAAGCAAACATGCTCTCTGTCCAATTTTTAAAATCTGGTCTTTTTCAAAATTAAAAATATGCAGAAAATCAAGCAGGGTTTTCTAAGAATTACTGTAAATTTCGTGGACCTAATTCCACTTTTCCACCGCGTTTCCGCTGCATGAGCAAGGCTCATGCGGCGGATCCGCGGCCGTACGGCCACAGCATTTAATTTATTTTGTACAGTAATTCTTAGTTTCCAGTGCTGAGTTTTCTGGGAATTTTTAAAATTTATTCAAGAGTTGAATTTTCTGCTGTGTATTTGGGGATTCGGTGTCTCGATCGGGGTATCAAATTTTGTCTATTTGGCTTTCCGGATATTTTTTTGAATATGTTAAAAAGTTCGACCGGATATAAATACACAACTTTTCCCCTGTCGGGAAATTTCCAAGTGTTGGATTTTTCCGTAGTTTAACGACGTTCTAAGTAGTGCAAGTAACGCGATGGTCCCTCTAGAAGACAACAAACCTTAACTCGATTATGTGACCGTCTTGAACTGCCCTTTGAACCTTCGGGTTTGGGGCAGTACGGCGTGCCACATGTGAGGCGTTGGCTTGACCCTTCTACGGCTGGACCGTCGGTACTGAGGTACGAACTGAATGTTGTTAGACTTATTTCATGTGTTGATCTGTATCGGGAAAACTTGGGTGTTCGATTGTTCGATCGGAAAGTTTGACATTTTCTATTTATCCGGAATGGGATACAATAATTGGAATTCACAATTAGTTATGAGATAACTGAATGAATGTTATAAACACAACACTTTAGTCTCACTTGATCGGTTGCCATGGAATTTTGATGTGATCAAAAGTCCGTCGCAATCACGTAGAGTACGCGGATACTCGCCGGGTAAACTTAATAGACAGCCTCGCTCCATAGCCCCAACCAAGTGACTGTAGGAGAACCCCGTCGCCGAAAGCATCCGTTCGGGTGCTCGCGGCAGCGGTGTTCCGCCTTTGTGCACTTCGTCGACGGCGTCAGGGGGTGCGGCCGCCTACTGAAGTTTGCGACGAGCATTCGATCAGGATGTCGGGAATCTTGTTGAATTGCCCGACTTTATATTGAAAAGTGTTTTCGATTTTGAGACTAAAATGCGGGGTTTATAATTGTTAGGCATGCGATGTCTAAAGAATTCATTTGGTCAGGCATGCGATGTCTAAGGTGGTTGCGGATTCCAACTTTTGTAGTTTTACACTTTCTTTTCTGTGACCGTAAGTGTAATATGTGACATCGCCGGTTTCGTTGCTATATGTCAACGACAATTGGGATGCGCATATTTACTTACGTTGATGACATGTGATGTTATGTGTTGCTGGATATGTTATATTGGATCGTCGTGTTTGAATATCCAGGGGTTTTTATGTGAGATGAGTGTTTTTCATTTTCATTCATGTAAAAACTTGTATGTAATATTCTTTTATTGGGGAACTTCCAGGTTGCGGAAGTTGTCACCCGTTGTATATTATTTACTTTTCCGCACTAGGATAGACCCAAGGAGGGGAGCACAAGTAACCGGGTTCTGGAGTCCAGTGGGAGACCAACTCGTGGAGTCGAGTCCGGGTCTCCTAACTCTAGAATTGGCATGGTTGCTTGCCGCTCTCGTAGGGGTCTTGGGGTGTGGGTTAGGCTATTCATCACGACCGTGGAATCCGTGTTTTATACTGGCTCGTATTGAAAACACGGACGTCCTAGTATATCCAATATTTCATATGTTTCTTCTGCTGCGATATCTGTGATGTGATCATGTGATGTTCTGTGATAGATACTGTATATTGTATATATGATATATTATATAGATGTTACTTCTGTTTTACACCCGCGCTAGCCCTGCCCTGCTCTGCCGTTAGTTACCTAACCTAACGGTGCACGAGGGGACATCGAGGCGAATGCGGATGGCATAAGTGTACGTCGTATTTATCTGTGATGATTAGGTACTTAAATGATGGGACTTCATTAATGTGATTAATGAAATAAAAGAAACCTAAGATGTTGTAGAATCGAATTTCAAAATAAAACAGGTAGCTACAGTTCTTGCTTTGCACAGCGGTATATGTGATATATCCTGCACCTTATTCGACGGGGAAAGGACCGAGATCCCTTCACCGGGAGTGACTCCTTTAGCAATAACTGGCAGATGCTACACACTCGGTTTGTCTTTTGATTGCTTTTAAGTGTTTTTGCTTTGCACAGTGATATATATGATATATCCCGCACCTCATTCGACGAGGAAAGGACCGACGATCCCTTCACCGGGAGTGACTCCTTTAGCAAAACAAGAAAAGCCTCAAAAGCACTCCATTTTAAAATCATTTGATTCTACAACGATATCAAGTTCATTACGCAATAGGTTTTCAGAAAAACCTGTCGTAGCCCTCCGTCATTTCAGATAAGTTGTATATAGTATTCGTGCTGCATTTGTTGGCTTTCGTCATGGTGCAGTGTGCGGTAGCTATATGCTGCTTATCTGCTAGCATACGATGCGATTGGATTAGGGTAGTCGTGCGGCTTTGTTGGCTTTCGTCAAGGGTCGTGCGGGTGGGTTTAATTCAATCAAGAAATGTACGGGTTGAACTTGACTAGCGGGCTATGGTTTGTTGGCTTTCGTCAAGGTCATAGCACGTTAGGGGCAAAATATTATCGGGAATTTCAAGTGTTGAAATTTGCAATGAGATTGCATACCTTCTATGAGATAGTTGGATCCCGATACCCGCTGCGAGTAAGAGTTACTCCTGGGAGAGTTTTATACATTACAATTAGCCGATCTAGTAGGTGTCTAGAAAGGTGTCAACGGGGTTACGCCTCTGGGAAAACGAGGTTTACACTAATTAGGTTCGTGCGAAAGCACAGGGGACCTCCCTCAAAGTACCGACACTGGCCTGGCTGAAAGATTGGCGAACTTGTAGTGTGTAGTTAATCCCGGCTAGTCTTTCCTTTTAGGGTTTGAAGGAAGATTTGATAAAAAGCAGTGGGAGCCATCCTGATTAGATAAAATAAAAACCAATCTATTCTTGCAAGAGCGCACGCTGAGTGTTTTCTTCTCTCTCTCTCCAGGTAGCGACCATATCAAGCCTTAATCAAGATAATAATACGGATATTTGACCGAACCCGCTTGTTATACTGAGCTGGGGAACGTTGGTCCCGCTCCAACTTATAATTGTTATAAGACAGAGCAGGAAATTGGGGAATACCAGAATTCCTATGCCGCCCAAACGAAGAAAGTGCATAAGATGCATCATCTTCGGGTGTGTTCATTATACAGAACTGTTTCTCAGTATCCTCTACATCCTGGGTATGTGATACCAGATCAGGATCCCAGATATGTAATCTATTACATAGGGCTATAGATTGGTAGAAAACTGAGAACGGGTGATAAGTTTCATGAGGCAGAAAACGGGGCAAGTGTTGCAGCCAAGTCTGTTGGTCACTGTCACCCTGTATTACGAATACATTGATTCTGAACGAATGTTATTAGATACCGAACCTGATATACAAAATCGTATCTATCTCTTTATTAGTAAAGAAATGATAAAATTTTGTATAGATGGATAATGTTTTGAACATTTCCTATATCAAAAGTTGATCGGTTCAGGCACGTTATCTAAAAGCATTGATGTTCTAGATCAAACTACAGTTCTTTAGTATACGGAACACACACAAGAGGAAGAGTTCAGAAATGAACGAATCCTTCTTGAGGCATTCTAGACTAGGTCATATCAATGTGACCCGACTAGCTGAAGTTACATTTAGATGCATATTTAAATCAGTTTGAATTTACATCTTGTGAAACTCGCCAGTCATGTCACAAAGATAAGATGACCACAGCTCTGTTTATTGGAAACAGAGAAAGAGTTAGTAAACTCTTGGGATGATACATGTTGATGTATGTAAGGTCCCCTGTCTACACATGCCAAGACCGGTTCTTTGTACTTCATTACGTTCTCTGATGATCTCTCAAGATTCAGACATATGTTCCTGTTGAAACAGAAGTCCGAACCTTTTGAGATATTCACAGAATATAAGTTAGAAGTAGGGAACCAATTTACGGGTATAAGTATTATGTCCATTGATGTGATCAAGGAGGAGAATACTTGAGCACGGAAATCCTGGACTATTCTAAAGGAGAATGAGATTCTCTCTCAGCATTACTCCTCCGTATACACCATAGCACGATGGTATATCGGGGCGGAGCGATCGCACCCTATATGATAAGGTGTGCTCTATGATGAGTACTACTGAGTTACCTATTTACTTTTTGAGAGTTATGCACTTGAGAAGCTGCATACCTATTGAATAGGGTTCAAATCAAATTAGTTGTCTACCATTTCATATTTGATATGGAAAGGTAAGAGCCCATATCTTAAGTTAGTTAAGATTTGGGGTAGTCCGGCCTATGTCTAAAAGCAAAATCCGGACAAGCTCGAGGCAAGGTCTGTTATGTATAACTGGAAAAGTTCCAGCTATACAAACTACAGTAGATGATTTGGTACAACCAAAGGATTCAATAGTTACCAACGAACCTCAGCCTCTCCGCCGATCTAGTAGGGTTCCTCACCTACCTGAGAGCTACTTCGGTTTCTCTATGACAGTGGGAGCAAGGATTGCATCATGAGATGATGACCCAAATACTTTCGAGCTGGCCATCAGGAGTGAGACTCTGTAAGAATGGCTGGATCTTTATCGATCTGAGATGGAATCCTTATACACCAACAAAGTATGGACTTTGGCTGCTGTATCTGAAGGGTTAAATCCCCATCAGGAGCAAGTATATCTTGAGAAGATTACTTGGTGTAGATAGAAAAGTTGAGACTTTCAAAGCTAGACTTGTTAAAGTTTGCATCATAGACCAGTTGTGGATAATGATGAAACCTTTTCAAGCAACTATGCTTAAGTCCATCAAGATCCTACTTGTCACGGCTACATACCATGACTACGATATCTGGTGGTTGGGTGTCATGACTGCTTTTCTAAATGATGTTTTAGAAGAGTGCGTCTATAAGTACACAGCCAGAGGGCTTCGTAGACAGTGGGAGCAGCGGAAACATGTGCAAGATGCTTTATAGGATTAAAGCAGGCATCGCGGAGTTGGAACATCTGTTTTGATGGATTTGCCAAAGAGTTTGACATCATCAAAATGGTAGATGAACCTTGTATAAACAAAAAGGTAGTAGGGAGTATGGTGGTGATCCTCGTAGAGTACGTGGATGACATACTCTTGATAGGGAAGGAGTTTCCTATGCTACGCTCGGTCGATCTCCGCTTATCACAATGATTCTCCACATAGGATCAAAGAGATACCTCCTGAATCCTGGATTTTGGATCTATGAGATAGATCTAAATGGATGTTAGGATTCTCACTAGTTGTAGTGAGACGGTATCAATCGATCCTGGGGAGAATCACTAGAAAGGTTCCAGGGTGATAAAGACGACTGAATGTCAGTCGCAGGCAATGTCTTTACCCTCAGTAAAGGGACGGTATGCTGGAAGAGTTCCAAGCTAGACACCGTGACATACTAGACGATAAAGGCAGGATACATCGCTACTAAAGATGCTACCAAAGAGGCTGTTTGGGTGTATATTGGTTCATGAGATGAACTAGGTTCCTACCATTGTGAGACAATGGAGTTGTGGCTTATGCGAAGGAACGCCCGTCCCATCAGTGATCCAGACAAATTCTAAGGCAGTATCACCTGATCATGGAGATGGTTGATCTCCAAGGAGATCGAGGCTTGGAGAGTAGACTCAGAGGACAACACAGCGGATCCACTCACAAAGGCCTGTTCCCAGAGAGAGATTTTTATGGGATGGTTGAGTATGAGATACTACAACCACTGCTACAGATGGCCCTAGTGCAAGTGGGAGATTGTTAGTTATATGTATGCCCTAGAGGCCATTACTGTACATAGGATGTATATTGTAGTGGATGCTGGGACGTATATAGGGAGGACTTTCTTGCTCGACATGATAGTATGCTATCTGGTTGATCTTTACCTTAACGTGTATACTGTTTGTCTCTCTGTTATATGTTGGTAAAGCCCTTAGGATGTGTACTTGACTACCTGGACTATGATGCAGATCATACTAGTGGGGACAAGGTAGTCTATAAGTGCATCCTTCAAAGTCCATAGTTGTAGGTGTATCGAGACAGGGCATCGATATACCAGAGTAGACTAGCGTATACCTTCTCGACCCATGTAGATGGGCGATGGATCATCCCATATCCATTGGTGTTTGACATCAGAGATGATATACGGGTGCTCAGTGGAGACTGGGTACACTGGACGGACTCGCCGAGAACTCCCAGATCGTATTATACCTCACGTCAGATGGCAGTTCTCTGGTGACACTGGTACAGAGTAGTCTGTTGACCCAAGATCGTCATAGAGTCTTGTGTGGTTCCCACTGTGCTTTGATTTCCATCTTACCACGTCCAAGAGGGCGTGCAAAACGGTGGTTTTTGGTTACAGTCCCGAGTCACATGGAGGCAATGAGCGATAGGAGGGGATTCGTCTCTCCCGGTATAGGGAGTTGATGTTGCGCTGTGTTCGATTGGCTATAACAGGAAATCCCTGGCCAGGGTTGCTGAGATTTACTGGTAAGTGTTACCAGTAGTTTCTCGAATTGCTATAGACCTCATATCGACACGACTTATTGAGCTATTGGGGTCTGACGTTTACCACCCCTAGGCGAGATATGCGACATATCAGACAATCAGACCGGACTGTACGGTAGTGTTACTGGTCGGATTCACTGGAGTGTGAGCGGGCTTGCTCGTCGATCTTCAGATCGCTCAATACCCGGGTGGCCGTTACGTTTAGCAGACCGCTTGCGGCTTGTGGGTGCTTGATATGATCATCACCTGCTGCCGGCGTATTGACGAGTCTTTAGAGTCCTACACAGAGGTTTCCTGGCTCAAGCGAAACGAAATAGGAGCGCATATGAGATATGTGCGGGACCGAGAATAATGCGTGTATGTGATACCGTATTCCATTCTCGCGGTAAATGTATCGATTAGGTTATATGCGATATACCCTAGTTATCGAATCAAGGATTGATTCGATAAACCGATACATTGGATACTAGTCGGTTATATGTGATATGACCGGATCGTTAAATCAAGTGTTGATTTAATGATTTAATGTATTTGATATATTACTTTGCATTAACTAGTATCGGTTCACTTTAAATGGATATTCTCACTCGGGTGTGCGCATTGTATATGCGATATATTTTTGTGCACTTGTTTGTATCATGTTTGATGATACATGTTTACATGGTTAAGTGTAAAGAATTAAACCATGGTTAAACTTATGATTAGGGTTTTATTTCCTTTTCTCTTTTCCTTTATCTATTTATTCATTTTGGAAAATAGATGGAAAAAGGAGAAAAAGAATGGTGGCTTTTTTTGTTGTTTAGTGGAAGCTTCATGATACCTTGACCCTAACCATTGATTTAACCTAAGTTAATTCTCTACACTTTACCATGGTTACTTTTATGATAAGAATGATTATTCTTTTCTTTTCTAATTAATCTTATCATATCTTTTTTTCTTCTTCTTCTTCTTTCAACAAAAGAAGAAAACCTTCACTTCATCAATGGTGGATTGGTGAAATGAGTGAGAAATCCAAAACTAAAGTCTACCCACTTCCTATTTCTTCATCCTCTACCTCTTGCCAAGTAGTAGAGTGTGTTTCCTTCACAAGTTTTCAAGACTTGGTGAAGGTGGAGCTTGATCTACCGATGCCTCGACGTAGATCATCTTCGGCATGGACATCGACGACCTAGCTCGCCTATTCTCCGATAAAGCCGACGCTAGAGCCTGGATTTGATTTGGACAGCGGAGAGGACCTCATCTCGGAGCCGTGGAGGTGGAGCACCGGATCTACAAAGGTTGTATATCCGTATTCTCATAGTTAAATGTTAACTAGTTAGCTTTTTCGCCTAGTTTTCTAGCCAACGATCCGTATTGGGTTTCTCGGCACCGTTAATTTTTGAAACGGGCATGGTTGATGCCATGTGAGACCTCTAGAGAGTGCCAAGGAACCCTACATTATCTTCACAAGTTTCATGACCAAGTGAAGATGGAGCTTGAGTTTGAGTCGCCTCGACGTAGATCATCTTCGGCATCGAAGTCAACGACCTAGCCCGCCCAATTCGCCGATGAAACCGTCGCTAGAGTCCGGGATCCGATGATCGCAGCGGAGGGACGTCAACACGGAGCTTTAGAAGTGGAGGACCGGATCTACAAAGGTTGCATTTCCCTTCTCTTAGTGATAATTGTTATCTACTAGCTTTATGTTTCGCCTAATCTCTAGTTAACGATCTAGCTTAGGGTTTCTCGGCACCTAATTTTTTATTTGGCATGGTCGATGCCTTGTGGAACCTTATGAGTGTGCCTAGTAATCAAACAGTGGTATCAGAGCCTAGCTAGAGCATTAGGTGATGTGTTAACGAAGTTAAAACCCCAATCGAACCCGAATACGACATTTTAAACCCCTCTCTGTACATATTTTAAAATCTGGGTTTTTCCAGAATTAAAAATACCTAAAAAATTCAGCAGGCTAATATAAGAATTATGGTGAAAAACGAGCCACCAATTCCTCAACATGGCCGCGGAACTACGGCAACAAGCCACCTTTGGCGGCGGTTCCGCAGCACGATAAGGGTATTAGGGACGGATTTTTGCACAGTAATTCTTGTCTCTGTGTTTACTATTTTATAGACATTTTTAATCTGACTCAAGTGTTGAGTATTCTGGGGTTTATTTTGTAATCGTCGATTCGATCGGGAATTTTAAATTCATTATTGTTTTCTGGGTAATTTTAGAAAATGTTGAAAAGTTCGACCGGATGTAAATACCCACTTTTTCCCTTATCGGGAAATTTCCAAGTGTTGGATCTTTCCGTAGTTTAAGAACGTTCGAAGTAGTGCATGTAACACGATGGACCCTCTAGAAGACAACAAACCTTAACTCGATTATGTGACCGTCTTGAACTGCCCTTTGATCCTTAGGGTTTGGGGCAGTACGGCGTGCCACATGTGAGGCGTTGGCTTGACCCTTCTACGGCTGGACCGTTGGTACTGTGGCATGAAGTGAATGTTTTTAAACTTATTTCTTGTGTTGAGCTGTTTCGGGAAAACTTGGGTGTTTTATTGTTCGATCGAAAAGTTTAACATTTTCTATTTATCTGGATTGTGATACAATATTTGGAATTCACAAGTAGTTATGAGATAACTAATATGAATGTTATAAACATAGCACTTTAGTCTCACTTGATTGGTTGCCACGGGATTTTGATGTGATCAAAAGTCCGTCGCAATCACGTAGCGTACGGGGATACTCGCCGGATAAACTTAATAGACAACCATGACCCATAGCCCCGACCAAATGACTGTAGGAGAACCCCGTCACCGAAAGCATCCGTTCGGGTGCTCGCGGCAGCGGTGTTCCGCCTTGGTGCACTTCGTCGACGGCATTGGGGGTGCGGCCGTCTACTAAAGTTTGCGACGAGCATTCGATCAGTTTTTCGGGAATCTTGTTGAATTGCCCGACTTTATATTGAAAAGATTTTTCGATAATGAGACTAAAATGTTGGGTTTATAATTGTTAGGCATGCGATGTCTAAGGAATTCATTTGGTTAGGCATGCGATGTCTAAAGAGTTTGCGGATTCTTACTATTGTAGTTTTACACTTTCTTTTCTGTGACCGTAAGTGTAATATATGATATCGCCGGTTTCGTTGCTATATGTCAACGACAATTGCGATGCGCATATTTACTTACGTTGATGACATGTGATGTTATGTGTTGCTGGATATGTTATATTGGATCGTCATGTTTTGAATAGCCGGGGGTTTTATGTGAGATGAGAGTTTTTATTTTCATTCATATAAAATTAAATGTATGTAATATTCTTTTACTGGGGCACTTCCGGGTTGAGGTTGATGTTACCACTTGTATATTATTTACTTTTTCGCACTAGGATAGACCCAAGGAGGAGAGCACAAGTAACCGGATTCTAGAGTCCAGTGGGAGACCAACTCGAGGAGTCGAGTCCGGGTCTCCTAACTCTAGAATTGGCAGGGTTGCTTGCCGCTCTCGTAGGGGTCTAGGGGTGTGGGTTTGGCTATTCATCGCGACCGTGGAATCCGTGTTTTATAGAGGATCAAAATAAAACACAGACGTCCTAGTATATCTAATGTTTCATATGTTTCTTCTGCTGCGATATCTTCGATGTGATCATGTGATGTGCTGTGATAGATATAGTATGTAGTATATATGATATATTATATAGACGTTAATTATGTTTTATATAGGGTTCCTAGGCACCCTAATGAGGTCTCACAAGGCATCAACCATGCCAATTTCAAATTTAAACGGTGCCGAGAAACCCTAGAACGGATCGTTGGCTAGATTTCTAGGGGAAAAGTAAACTAGTTAACACTTAACTATAAGAATACGGAAATACAACCTTTGTAGATCTGGTGCTCCACCTCCATAGCTCCGCAATGAAGTCATCTCCGCTGTCCAAATCAAAATCCGGGCTCTACCGTCGGCTTCATCGGAGAAAGAGCGGGCAAGGTCGTCGGCTTCGTGCCGAAGATGATCTACGTCGAGGCATCGCTAGATCAAGCTCCACCTTCACCAAGCCATGAAAACTTGTGAAGGAAACACACTCTACTACTTGGCAAGAGGTAGAGGATGAAGAAATAGGAAGTGGGTAGACTTTAGAATTAGATTTCTCACTTGTTTTCATCAATCACCATTGATGAAGTAAGCTTCTTCATGTGAAGAAGATGAAGAAGAAGAAGATAATTGTTATGATAAGTTATTTTTAAAATGAAAAGAAAATGAAATCTTATCATAATGCAAACCATGGTGAAGTGTAGAGATTAAACCAAGGTTAGTTGGAATGGTTAGGGTTAAGGATGAGATAAGAATGGTTGACTTGATCAAAGCTTCAAGAAACTTCAACATAAAACAAAATAAGCCACCATCCTTAAATAATTTCCCAAATGAATATATAAATAAATAAATAAATAAGATAATCAAAACCCTAATCATTTAAATAGCCATGGTTTAATCTTATCATACACTTAAACAATCATGTATCATCAAACATGATACAATCAAATGTACAAATGTATATCACATATACAATGTGCACAATACAAGTGAGAAAATCCATATAAAGTGAACCAATACTAGTTAATGCAAAGTAATATATCAAATATATAATTATACATTAAATCATTAAATCAACACTTGATTTAACGATCCGGTCATATCGCATATAACCGAGTAGTATCCAATGTATCGGCTTATCGAATCAATCCCCGATTCGATAACTAGGTTATATCGCATACAACCATTCGACACATTTATCGCGAGAATAGAATACGGTATCACATACACGCATTATTCTCGGTCCCGCACATATCTCATATGCGCTCCTATTTCGTTTTGCTTGAGCCAGGAAACCTCTGTGTAGGACTCTAAAGACTCGTCAATACGCCGGCAGCAGGTGATGATCATATCAAACACCCACAAGCCGCAAGCGGTCTGCTAAACGTAACGGCCACACGGGTATTGAGCGATCTGAAGATCGACGAGCAAGCCCGCTCACACTCCAGTGAATCCAACCAGTAACACTACCGTACAGTCCGGTCTGATCGTCTGATATGTCGCATATCTCGCCTAGGGGTGGTAAACGTCAGACCCCAATAGCTCGATAAGTCGTGTCGATATGAGGTCTATAACAATTCGACAAACTACTGGTAACACTTACCAGTAAATCTCAGCAACCGTGGCCAGGGATTTCCTGTTATAGCCAATCGAACACAGCGCAACATCAACCCCCTATACCGGGAGAGACGAATCCCCTCCTATCGCTCATTGCCTCCATGTGAGTCGGGACGGTACCCAAAAACCACCGTTTTGCACGCCCTCTTGGACGTGGTAAGATGAAAATCAAAGCACAGTGGGAACCACACAAGACTCTATGCCGATCTCGGGTCAACAGACTACTCTGTACCAGTGTCACCAGAGAACTGCCATCTGACGTGAGGTATAATACCATCTGGGAGTTCTCGTCGAGTGCGTCCAGTGTACCCAGTCTCCACTGAGCACCCGTATATCATCTCTGATGTCAAACACCAATGGATATGGGATCATCCATCGCCCATCTGTATGGGTCGAGAAGGTACACGCTAGACTACTCTGGTATATCGATGCCCCGTCTCGATACACCCACGACTAGGGACTTTGAAGGATGTACTTATGGACTACCATGTCCCCACTAGTATGATCCGCATCATAGTCCAGGTAGTCAAGTACAGATCCTAAGGGCTTTACCAACATGTAACAGAGAGACAATCAGTATACACGTTAAGGTAAAGAGCAACCAGATAGCATACTATCATGTCGAGCAAGAAAGTCCTCCCTATATATGTCCCAGCATCCACTACAATATACATCCTATGTATAGTAATGGCCTCTAGGGCATACATATAACTAACAATCTCCTACTTGCACTAGGGCCATCTGATAGCAGTGGTTGCAGTATCTCATACTCAACCATCCCATAAAGGTCTCTCTCTGGGAACAGGCCTTTGTGAGTGGATCCACCGTGTTGTCCTCTGAGTCTACTCTCCTAACCTCGATCTCCCTGGAGATCAACCATCTCCATGATCAGGTGACACTGCCTTAGAATATGTCTGGATCACTGATGGGACCTGCGTTCCATGGCATAAGCCACAACTCCATTGTCACACAATGGGAGGAACATAGTTCATCTCATGAACCATTATACACCCAAGCAGCCTCTTTGGTAGCATCTTAAGTAGCGATGTATTCTGCCTTTATCGTCTAGTATATCACGGTATCTAGCTTGGAACTCTTCCAACATACCGTCCCTTTACTGAGGGTAAAGACAATGCCTGTGACTGACACTCAGTCGTCATTATCACCCTGGAACACTTCCAGTGATTCTCCCTAGGATCGATTGATACCAACTCACTATAGCTAGTGAGTATCCTAAGATCCATTTAGATCTATCTCATAGATCCAAAGTCTAAGATTTAGTAGGTATCTCTTTGATCCTATATGGAGAATCCTTGTGATAAACGGAGATTGATCGAGCGTAGCATAGGAAACCCCTTCCCTATCAAGAGTATGTCATCCACGTACTCTACGAGGATCGTCACCATACTCCCTACTACTTTTTTTGTTTATACAAGGTTCATCTACCATTTTGATGATGTTAAACTCTTTGACTTATCCATCAAAACAGATGTTCCAACTCCGCGATGCCTGCTTTATCTTATAAAACATCTTGCACACGTTTCCGCTGCTCCCACTGTCTACGAAGCCCTCTGGCTGTGTACTTATAGACGCACTCTTCTAAAACATCATTTAGAAAAGCTGTCATGACACCCAACCACCAGATATCGTAGTCATGGTATGTAGCCGTGGCAAGTAGAATCTGGATGGACTTAAGCATAGATACTTGAAAAAGGTTTCATCATTATCCACGCCTGGTCAATGTCGAAAACCTTTAACAAGTCTAGCTTTGAAAGTCTCAACTTTTCCATCTACACCAAGTAATCTTCTTAAGATATACTTGCTCCTGATGGGGATTTAACCCTTCAGATATAGCAACCAAAGTCCATACTTTGTTGGTGTATATGGATTCCATCTCAGATCACTAAGCATCCAGCCATTCTCACAGAGTCTTACTCTTGATGGCCTGCTTGAAACTAGTTGGGTCATCATCTCATGATGCAATCCTCGCTCCCACTGTCATAGAGAAACAGAAGTATCTCTCAGGTGGGTGAGGAATCCTACTAGATCGGCGGAGAGGCTGAGGTTCGTTGGTAACTATTGAATCCTTTGGTTCTGTCAAATCATCTGCTGTAGTTTGTATAGCTGGAACCTTTCCAGTTCTACATTACAGACTTTGCCTCCGGATTTTGCTTTCAGACATAGGCCGGACAACCCCAAATCTTAACCAACTTAAGAGATGGGCTCTTCCCTTATCATATCAAATATGAAGTAGTAGGCAACTGATTTGATTTGAACCCTATTCAATAGGTATGCATCTTCTCAAGTGCATAACTCCCAAAAAGGAAATAGGTAACTCAGTAGTACTCATCATAGAGCACACCATATCAGATAGGGTGTATCTGCTCCGCCCCGACATACCATCGTGCAATGGTGTATACGGAGAAGTAATGCTGAGAGAGAATCTCATTCTCCTTTAGAATAATCCAGGAATTCCGTGCTCAAGTATTCTCCTCCTTGATCTCATCAAAGGACATAATACTTATACCCGTATTGGTTCTCTACTTCTAACTTATATTCTGTGAATATCTCAAAAGGTTCAGACTTGTGTTTCAACAGGAACATATGTCTGAATCTTGAGAGATTATCAGAGAACGTAATGAAGTATAAAGAACCAGTCCTGGCATATGTAGACAGGGGACCTTACATACATCAACATGTATCATCCCAAGAGTTCACTAACTCTTTCTCTATTTCCAGTAAACGGAGCTATGGTCATCTTATCTCTGTGACATGACTGGCAAGTTTCACAAGATGTAAATTCAAACTGATTTAAATATGCATCTTTATGTAACTCCAGCTAGTCGGGTCGCATTGATATGACCTAGTCTACAATACCATAAGAAGGATTCGTTCATTTCTGAACTCTTCCTCTTGTGTGTGTTCTGTATACTCGGAACTGTAGTTTGATTTAGAACGTCAATGCTTTTAGATAACGTGCCTGAACCGATCAACTTTTGATATAGGAAATGTTCAAAACATTATCCAACTATACAAAATTTTATCATTTCTTTACTAATAAAGAGACTGATATTATTTTGTATATCAGGTTCGGTATCTAATAACATTCGTTCAGAATCAATGTATTGGTAATACAGGGTGACAGTGACCAACAAACTTGGCTGCAACACTTGCCCCGTTTTCTGCCTCATGAAACTTATCACCCGTTCTCAGTTCTCTACCTTTCTGTAGCCCTATGTAACTGATTACATATCTGGGATCCTGATCCGGTATCACATACCCAGGACGTAAAGGATACTGAGAAACAGTTCTGTATAATGAACATACCCGAAGATGATGCATCAGCATGCACTTACTTCGTTTGGGAGGCACGGGAAATCTGGTATTCCCCAATTTCCTGCTCTGTCTTATAACAATTATAAGTTGGAGCGGGACCAACGTTCCCCAGCTCAGTATAACAAGCGCGTTCGGTCAATAATCCGTATTATTATCTTGATTAAGGCGTGATATGGTCGCTACCAGGAGGGAGAGAGAAGAAAACACTCAGCGTGCGCTCTTGCAAGAATAGATTGGTTATTATTTTATCTAATCAGGATGGCTCCCACTGCTTTTTATCAAATCTTCCTTCAAACCCTAAAAGGAAAGACTAGCCGCGATTAATTACACACTACAAGTTCGCCAATCATTCAGCCAGGCCAGTGTCGGTACTTTGAGGGAGGTCCCCCATGCTTTCGCACGAACCTAATTAATGTAAACCTCGTTTTCCCAGAGGCGTAACCCTGTTGACACCATTCTAGACACCTACTTGATCGGCTAATTGTAATGTATAAAACTCTCCCAGGAGTAACTCTTACTCGCAGCGGGTATCGGGATCCAACTATCTCATAGAAGGTATGCAATCTCATTGCAAATTTCAACACTTGAAATTCCCGATAATATTTTACCCCTAACCTCCTATGACCTTGACAAAGGCCAACAAACCATAGGATGCTAGTCAAGTTCAACCCGTCATTTCCTGATTGAATTAAACCCACCCGCGCGGCCCTTGAGAAAGGCCAACAAGGTCGCACGACTACCCTAACCCAATCTGCATCATATGCATAAGCAGATAAGCACCAGTTAGCTACCGCACACTGCGCCTTGACAAAGGCCAACAAACGCAGCACGAATACTAACTACTACTTATCTGAAATGACGGAGGGCTACGACAGGTTTTTCTGAAAACCTATTGCGTAATGAACTTGATATCGTTGTAGAATCAAATGATTTTGAAATGGAGTGTTTTTGAGGCTTTTCTAGTTTTGCTAAAGGAGTCACTCCCGGTGAAGGGATCGTCGGTCCTTTCCTCGTCGAATGAGGTGCGGGATATATCACATATATCACTGTGCAATGCAAAAACACTTAAAAGCAATCAAAAGACAAACCGAGTGTGTAGCATCTGCCAATTATTTCTAAAGGAGTCACTCCCGGTGAAGGGATCTCGGTCCTTTCCTCATCGAATAAGGTGCAGGATATATCGTATATACCGCTGTGCAAAGCAAGAACTGTAGCTACCTGTTTTATTTTTGAAATTCAATTCTACAACATCTTAGGTTTCTTTTATTTCATTAATCACATTAATGAAGTCCCATCATTTAAGTACCTAAACATCACAGATAAATACGACGTACACTTATGCCATCCGCATTCGCCTCGATGTCCCCTCGTGCACCGTTAGGTTAGGTAACTAACGGCCGAGCGGGGCAGGGCTAGCGCGGGTGTAAAACATAAGTAACGCCTATATAATATATCATATATACTTTATACAGTATCTATCACAGAACATCACATGATCACATCACAGATATCGCAGCAGAAGAAACATATGAAATATTGGATATACTAGGACGTCCGTGTTTTCAATACGAGCCAGTATAAAACACGGATTCCACGGTCGTGATGAATAGCCAAACCCACACCCCTAGACCCCTACGAGAGCGGCAAGCAACCCTACCAATTCTGGAGTTAGGAGACCCGGACTCGACTCCTCGAGTTGGTCTCCCACTGGACTCCAGAATCCGGTTACTTGTGCCCTCCTCTTTGGGTCTATCCTAGAGCGGAAAAGTAAATAATATACAAAAGGTGATAACTTACGCAACCTGGAAGTGCCCCAATAAAAGAATATTACATACAAGTTTTTACATGAATGAAAATGAAAAACACTCATCTCACATAAAAACCCCCGGCTATTCAAACTCGACGATCCAATATAACTTATCCAGCAACACATAACATCACATGTCATCAACGTAAGTAAATATGTCCATCCCAATTGTCGTTGACATATAGCAACGAAACCGGCGATATCACATATTACACTTACGGTCACAGAAAAGAAAGTGTAAAACTACAACAGTTGGAATCCGCAACCTCCTCAGACATCGCATGCCTGACCAAATGAATTCTTTAGACATCGCATGCCTAACGATTATAAACCCCGCATTTTAGTCTCATAATCGAAAACACTTTTCAATCTTGAGTCGGGCAATTCAACAGGATTCCCGACATCCTGATCGAATACTCATCGCAAACTTCAGTAGGCGGCTGCACCCCTGATACCGTCGACGAAGTGCACCAAGGCGGAACACCGCTGCCGCGAGCACCCGAAAGGATGCTTTCGGCGACGGGGTTCTCCTACAGTCACTTGGTCGGGGCTATGGAGTGAGGCTGTCTATTAAGTTTATCGGCGAGTATCCGCGTACGCTATGTGATTGCGACGGACTTTTGGTCACATCAAAATTCCGTGGCAACCGATCAAGTGAGACTATATGTTTATAACATTCATTCCGTTATCTCATAACTATTTGTGAATTCCAATTATTGTATCCCATTCCAGATAAATAGAAAATGTTAAACTTTCCGATCGAACAATCAAACACCCAAGTTTTCCCGATACAGATCAACACATGAAACAAGTCTAACAACATTCAGTTCGTGCCTCAGTACCAACGGTCCAGCCGTAGAAGGGTCAAGCCAACGCCTCACATGTGGCACGCCGTACTGCCCCAAATCCAAAGGTTCAAAGGGCAGTTCAAGACGGTCACATAATCGAGTTATGGTTTGTTGTCTTCTAGAAGGTCCATCGAGTTACTTGCACTACTTAGAACGTCGTTAAACTACGGAAAAATCCAACACTTGGAAATTTCCCGACAGGGGAAAAATTGGGTATTTATATCCGGTCGAACTTTTTAACATATTCTAAAATTTATCCGGAAAGCCACATAGACAAAATTTGATACTCTGATCGAAACACCGAATCCCCAAAACAACCCATGAAAATTCAACTCTTGAATAAAAATTAAAAATTCCCAGAAAATCCAGCATTATCAATTAGGAGTTACTGTGTAATAAATATTAAATAAAGTGGCCGTACGGCCGCGGAACCGCCGCACGAGCCATGCTCGTGCCGCGGAACCGCAGCGCAATAATCGAATTATGGCATACGATTTCACAGTAACTCTTAGATCTTCCTGCATGTTTTTCTGCATATTTTTAATATATAAAAACTCACTGTTTTCAAAAAAGTACTGAGAGCATGATCTGAATTGGGTTTCGGGTTCGTTCGGACTTCAAATTCCGTCTAGACTTCGCCTAAGGCTCTAGCTAGGCTCTGATACCACTGTAGGGTTCCTAGGCACCCTAATGAGGTCTCACAAGGCATCAACCATACCAATTTCAAATTTAAACGGTGCCGAGAAACCCTAGAACGGATCGTTGGCTAGATTTCTAGGCGAAAAGTAAACTAGTTAACACTTAACTATAAGAATACGGAAATACAACCTTTGTAGATCCGGTGCTCCACCTCCATAGCTCCGCAATGAAGTCATCTCCGCAGTCCAAATCAAAATCCGGGCTCTAGCGTCGGCTTCATCGGAGAAAGAGCGGGCAAGGTCGTCGGCTTCGTGCCGAAGATGATCAACGTCGAGGCATCGCTAGATCAAGCTCCACCTTCACCAAGCCATGAAAACTTGTGAAGGAAACACACTCTACTACTTGGCAAGAGGTAGAGGATGAAGAAATAGGAAGTGGGTAGACTTTAGAATTGGATTTCTCACTTGTTTTCATCAATCACCATTGATGAAGTAAGCTTCTTCATGTGAAGAAGATGAAGAAGAAGAAGATAATTGTTATGATAAGTTATTTTTAAAATGAAAAGAAAATGAAATCTTATCATAGTGCAAACCATGGTGAAGTGTAGAGATTAAACCAAGGTTAGTTGGAATGGTTAGGGTTAAGGATGAGATAAGAATGGTTGACTTGATCAAAGCTTCAAGAAACTTCAACATAAAACAAAATAAGCCACCATCCTTAAATAATTTCCAAAATGAATATATAAATAAATAAATAAATAAGATAATCAAAACCCTAATCATTTAAATAACCATGGTTTAATCTTATCATACACTTAAACAATCATGTATCATCAAACATGATACAATCAAATGTACAAATGTATATCACATATACAATGTGCACAATACAAGTGAGAAAATCCATATAAAGTGAACCAATACTAGTTAATGCAAAGTAATATATCAAATATATAATTATACATTAAATCATTAAATCAACACTTGATTTAACGATCCGGTCATATCGCATATAACCGACTAGTATCCAATGTATCGGCTTATCGAATCAATCCTCGATTCGATAACTAGGTTATATCGCATACAACCATTCGACACATTCATCGCGAGAATAGAATACGGTATCACATACACGCATTATTCTCGGTCCCGCACATATCTCATATGCGCTCCTATTTCGTTTTGCTTGAGCCAGGAAACCTCTGTGTAGGACTCTAAAGACTCGTCATTACGCCGGCAGCAGGTGATGATCATATCAAACACACACAAGCCGCAAGCGGCCTGCTAAACGTAACGGCCACCCGGGTATTGAGCGATCTGAAGATCGACGAGCAAGCCCGCTCACACTCCAGTGAATCCAACCAGTAACACTACCGTACAGTCCGGTCTGATCGTCTGATATGTCGCATATCTCGCCTAGGGGTGGTAAACGTCAGACCCCAATAGCTCGATAAGTCGTGTCGATATGAGGTCTATAACAATTCGACAAACTAATGGTAACACTTACCAGTAAATCTCAGCAACCCTGGCCAGGGATTTCCTGTTATAGCCAATCGAACACAGCGCAACATCAACCCCCTATACCGGGAGAGACGAATCCCCTCCTATCGCTTATTGCCTCCATGTGACTCGGGACTGTACCCAAAAACCACCGTTTTGCACGCCCTCTTGGACATGGTAAGATGGAAATCAAAGCACAGTGGGAACCACACAAGACTCTATGACGATCTCGGGTCAACAGACTACTCTGTACCAGTGTCACCAGAGAACTGCCATCTGACGTGAGGTATAATACCATCTGGGAGTTCTCGGCGAGTCCGTCCAGTGTACCCAGTCTCCACTGAGCACCCGTATATCATCTCTGATGTCAAACACCAATGGATATGGGATCATCCATCGCCCATCTGTATGGGTCGAGAAGGTACACGCTAGTCTACTCTGGTATATCGATGCCCCGTCTCGATACACCCACGACTAAGGACTTTGAAGGATGTACTTATGGACTACCATGTCCCCACTAGTATGATCCGCATCATAGTACAGGTAGTCAAGTACAGATCCTAAGGGCTTTACCAACATGTAACAGAGAGACAATCAGTATACACGTTAAGGTAAAGAGCAACCAGATAGCATACTATCGTGTCGAGCAAGAAAGTCCTCCCTATATATGTCCCAGCATCCACTACAATATACATCCTATGTATGGTAATGGCCTCTAGGGCATATAAATAACTAACATTTTACACCCGCGCTAGCCCTGCCCCGCTCTTCCGTTAGTTACCTAACCTAATGGTGCACGAGGGGACATCGAGGCGAATGCGGATGGCATAAGTGTACGTCGTATTTATCTGTGATGTTTTGGTACTTAAATGATGGGACTTCATTAATGTGATTAATGAAAGAAATAAAAGAAACCGAAAAGATGTTGTGGAATCGAAGTTTCAATAACAGGTAGCTAAAGTTCTTGCTTTGCATCGCGGTGTTCCTTGTAGAACATCCTGCACCTTATTCGATGAGGAAAGGGCCGAGATCCCTTCGCCGGGAGTGACCCCTTTAGCAATAAATGGCAGATGCTACAACCCTCGGTTTGTCTTTTGATTGCTTCTATAGTTCTTGCTTTGCATAATGATATTTGTGAAATATCCTGCACCTTATTCGATGAGGAAAGGGCCGACGATCCCTTCACTGGGGGTGACCCATTTAGGAAAACTAGAAAAGCCTAAAAAACACTCCATTTTAAAATCATTTGATTCTACAACGATATCAAGTTCATTACGCAATAGGTTTTCAGAAAAATCTATCGTAGCCCTCCGTCATTTCAGATAAGTACTATTTAGTATTCGTGCTGCGGTAGTTTGGCATGCGTCAAGGCGTAGTGTATGGTAGCTAACTAGTGCTTATCTGCTAGCATACGATGCGATTGGATTAGGGTATTCTCACGGCGTTGTTTGGCATGCGTCAAGGGTCGTGCTGGTGGGTTTAATTCAATCAAGAAATGTACGGGTTGAACTTGACTAGCGGACTATGGGTTGTTTGGCATGCGTCAAGGTCATAGCACGCTAGGGGCAAAATATTATCGAGAATTTCAAGTGTTGAAATTTGCAATGAGATTGCATACCGTCTATGAGATAGTTGGATCCCGATACCCACTGCGAGTAAGAGTTACTCCTGGGAGAGTTTTACACATTACAATTAGCCGATCAAGTTGGTGTCTAGAAAGGTGTCAGCGGGGTTACGCCTCTGGGAAAACGAGGTTTACATTAATTAGGTTCGTACGAAAGCACGAGGGACCTCCCTCAAAGTACAGACACTGGCCCGGCTGAAAGATTGGCGAACTTGTAGCGTGTAATTAATCCCGGCTAGTCTTTCCATTTAGGGTTTGAAGGAAGATTTGATAAAAAACTGTGGGAGCCATCCTGATTAGATAAAATAATAACCAATCTGATCTTGCAAGAGCATACGCTGAGTGTTTTCTTCTCTCTCTCTCCAGGTAGCGACCATATCACGCCTTAACCAAGATAATAATATGGATTTTTGACCGAACCCGCTTGTTATACTGAGCTGGGGAACGTTGGTCCCGCTCCAACTTATAATTGTTATAAGACAGAGCAGGAAATTTGGGGAATATCAGATTTCCCGTGCCGTCCAAACGAAGAGAGTGCATGTTGATGCATCATCTTCGAGTGTGTTCATTACAAAGAATTGCTTCTCAATATCCTTTACGTCCTTGGTATATGATACAGGATCAGGATCCCGTAAATGTAATCTGTTACATGGGCTACAAATAGGTAAAGAACTGCGAACGGGTGATAAGTTTCATGAGATAGAAAACGGTGCAAGTGTTGCAGCCAAGTCTGTTGGTCACTATCACCCTGTATTACCAGAATACATTGATTCTGAACAAATGTTATTAGATACCGAACCTGATTTACAAAATCATATCAGTCTCTTTATCAGTAAAGAAAATATATAATTTTATATTGTTGGATAATGTTTTGAACATTTCCTATATCAAAAGTTGATCGGTTCAGGCACGTTATCTAAAAGTATCGATGTTCTAAATCAAACTACAGTTCTTAATATACAGAACACACACAAGAAGAAGAGTTCAGAAATGAACGGATCCTTCTTGAGGCGTTGTAGACTGGGTCATATCAATGTGACCCGACTAGCTGAAGTTACATATAGATGCATATTTAAATCAGTTTAAATTTATATCTTGTGAAACTTGCCAGTCATGTCACAAAGATATAATGACACCGGCTCTGTTTATTGGAAACAGAGAAAGCGTTGGTTCCCGCGCTTGGATTCTTCCATACTAAACCTCTGTAGTATGGTATCAATTTACCTGGATTGGGACAATCCCAGTATCCATTTAAATCTATCTCTATATATCTTGATTTCCAAAATGCAGGAGGCATCACCTAGATCTTTCATTGAGAATCTATGTTATAAGAAGAGCTTGACCGAGTGCAGCATAGGAACATCATTTCCTATCAAGAGTATGTCATCGACGTACAATACGAGGAAAACAACTTTACTCTCTGCAACCTTCTTATAGATACATGATTCATCTATGTTTTTGATGAAGACAAACTCTTTGACTACCACATTAAAGCGGATGTTCCAACTCCGCGATGCCTGCTTTAACCCGTCGATGGATTTAAGCAGCTTGCACACCTTTCCGCTGCTCCCACTATCTCTGAAGCCCTCTGGCTGAGTCATGTATACGCACTCCTCTAAATCACCATTTAGAAAGGCGGTCTTACCATCCATTTGCCAGATTTCGTAGTCATGGTATGCAGGAATGACAAGTAAGATCAGGAAGGACTTAAGCATAGTCAATGGAGAAAAGGTTTCATCATAATCCACACCTGGTCGTTGGCGAAAACCCTTTGCAACAAGTCTAGCTTTGTAAGTCTCAACTTTTCCATCTACACCAAGTTTCTTCTTAAAGATCCATTTGCTCCCAATGGGTTTTACCCCTTTAGGAGCATCTTCAAAAGTCCATACTTTGTTGGTGTACAAGGATTCCATCTCAGATCACATTGCATCAAGCCATTTCACAGAGTCTCCACTCGTGATGGCCTGCTCGAAGCTAGTTGGGTCATCATCTTCCATGATGCAATCCTCGCTTCTTCCATCAATGAGAAAACCGTAGTATCTCTCAGGTGGATGAGGAACCCTACTAGATTGGCGGAGAGGCTGGGGTTCGTCGGGAAATACTGAATCCTCTGCTTCCACCAAATCTTCAGTCGTAGTTTGTGTTGCTGGAACTTCTTCCAGTTCTAGCTCATTGCCACTATCTTGTTTCATAAGAAAACCCCTTTCTAAGAAGGTGGCATGTCGAGAAACAAACACTTTTTGTTCCTCGGAATGGTAGATGATATACCCTTGCAAATGCTTGGGATATCTAATAAACTTGCACAGAACTGACCTTGCCTCGAGCTTGTCCAGATTTCGTGTTTTCACATATGCCGGACAACCCCATATCTTAATATAATTAAGATGTGGTCTCATTCCTTTCCATATCTCATATGGAGTGGTTGGCACAGATTTGGTGGGAACCCTATTCAATAGGTCCATGGCTGTCTCAAGCGCATACCCCAAGAAGGAAATAGGCAACTTAGCAGTGCTCATCATAGAGCGCACTATATCTAAAAGGGTGCGATTCCTCCACTTTGATACACCGTTGTGTTGTGGTGTATAGAGAGGAGTAAGCTGAGAGAGAATCCCATTCTCCTTTAGATAGTCTAGGAACTCAGTGCTTCAATATTCTCCTCCTCGATCAGATCGAAGGATCTTAATACTTTTGCCCGTTTGGTTCTCTACTTCGTTCTTATATTCTCTGAATTTCTCAAAAGCTTCAGACTTGTGTTTCATCAGGAACACATGTCCGTATCTTGAGAGATCGTCGGTGAATGTAATGAGGTAGGAAGAACCGTTCCTGTCATGTGTAGACATGGGACCACATACATTACTGTGGATTAGTCCCAAGAGTTCTGTAACTCTTTCTCCGTGTGCAATAAACGGAGTTTTGGTCATCTTGCCTATGAGACATGACTGGCAAGTGTCATAAAATGAAAATTCGAACGGATTCAAATATCCATCCTTATGTAACTTAGCTAGCCGTGTTGCATTGATTTGACCTAGTCTACAATACCACAAGAAGGATTCGTTCATTTCTGAACTCTTCCTTTTGTGTGTGTTTTGTACATTAAGTACCGTTGTTTGGTTGAGAAAGTATATGTCATTATTTAACGATCCTGATCCAATCAACTTTTGATTTAGGAATATGTTCATAACATTATCATGTACTACAAAATAATATCCTTCTTTGCTTAATAAAGAAGCTGATATAAGATTGCATATCAGGGTTAAAATGTAATAGCATTCGTTCAGAACCAACGTATTACCATTTGGTAATAAAAGACGATATTCACTAACTGCTTTGGCTGCAACATTTGCACCATTCCCAACTCTTACGGAATGATCACCCTCTCCCAATTCCCTACCTTTCCTTAGCCCATGTAACATATTATATGTAGGGTTACTGGGCACACTAACAAGGCTCTACAAGGCATAAACCATGTCCGTTTAAAAAATTTATGTGCCTAAAAACGCTAAGCAAGATCTTATACTAGAGTTTAGGCGAATCAAAAGCAAGTGAACAACTTTATCTTCTAAGGGAACACGAAATACAACCTTTGTAGATCGGTCCTTCACTCCTTTAGCTCCTTGTTGAAGTCCTTTCACTGCGATTAAAGTTCTTCCGGTCTCTTGCATGGCTTCACGACGCGAAGGATGCGACCTTGCTTGAAGTCTCCGAGGCCGAAGATGATCTACGTCGAGGGGATGCCAACTCAAGCTTCTACTTCACTAACATGAGAATTAGTGAAGCAAACACCCTAAACTAAAGTGCTAGTCTAGTAGAGCATGGAGAAATAGGATGTGGTTTCTCTTTAGAATTTTATTTCTCACACTCTTTCTCACTTTGGATCAAACCCTAGTTTTCTTTTTTCTTTTCACAATGAAGAAGAAGAAGAAGAAAAGAAAGAGATGAGGATAATGATCAAGTGAGAAATCTAACCATGGTGAGTGAGTATCATATACTAACTCTTGTAGAGCCATAACCATAGCTAACACTTATGGTTGGGTTAAGAAATAACTATGGTAAAAACAAACTCAAGTGGACTTAGTCAATCCATCCACAAGCATCCACAAGCTTCATGCATTGATCTAATCCTCCACTTAATTTTGTAATTACTTAAAATATAAAAACCCGACATAATATATAACATGGTGTAAGTCTCATACACCCAAGTCTAGTGTATCATCAACCATGATACAAAAGAAAACACTTTAATATATATATATCACATATATATATATATACAAGTGTTCACATGTGAGAAAAACCCTAAAGTGAGCAAGTGTTAGCAAGTGTAAATTAGTATATCTAATATACAATTATACACTTAATTATTAAATCAACACTTGACTTAATAATCCGGTCATATCTCATATAACCGGCTAATATCCATTGTATCGACTTATCGAATCTACACTCGATTCGATAGCCCGGCTATATCATATATAACCGACCGATACAAAAAGTCGCGAGAATAGAATACGGTATCACATACACGCATTTATTCTCGGCCTCGCATATATCACATATGCGCTCCTATTTCGTTTTGCCTGAGCCAGTAAAACCTCTGTGTAGGACTCTAAAGACTCGTCAATACGCCGGCCGTAGGTGATGATCACATCAAGCACCCACAAGACGTCAGCGGTACTAGCTGGACATAACGGCCACCCGGGTATTGAGCGATCAGAAGATCAGCAAGCATGCCCGCTCCAACTCCTGTAAAAGCCTGCCGGTAACACTTCCCGTACAGTCTAGTCTCCTCGTCTGAAATGTCGCATATCAAGTCTAGGGGTGGTAAACGTCAGACCCCAATAACCGATAAGTCCTGCCGATGTGAGGCTCATAACGGGTGGAGAAACTACTGGTAACACTTACCAGTAAATCTCTAATCAGCCTTGGCCAGGGACTTCCCTGTTACGGCCAATCGAGCACAGCGCAACATCAACCCCCAATACCGGGAGAGACGAAACACCTCCTATCGCTCATTGCCTCCATGTGACTCGGGACTGTACCCAAAAACCACCGTTTTGCATGCCCTCATGGACGTGGTAAGGTGGAAATCAAAGCACAGTGGGAATCACACAAGACTCTATGACGATCTCGGGTCTACAGACTAACCTGCACAAGTGTCACCAAGGAACCGCCATCTGACGTATGGTATAATACCATCTGGGAGTTCTCGGCGAGTCCGTCCAGTGTACCCAGTCTCCACTGAGCACCCGCATACCATCTCTGATGTCAAACACCAATGGATATGGGATCATCCATCGGCCATCTCATGGGTCGAGTAGCGTATACGCTAGTCTACTCTGGTATATCGATGCCCTGTCTCGATACACCCTCGACTAGGGACCTTGAAGGATTTACTTATGGACTACCATGTCCCCACTAGTATAATCCGCATCATAGTCCAGGTAGTCAAGTATACATCCAAAGGGCTTTATCAACATGTAGCCATCAGACAGTATAAAGAGACGAGTATACATGTTAAGATTAAAGAGCAACCAGATAGCATACTATCATATTGAGCAAGAAAGTCCTCTGTATATATGTCCAAGTATCCAATATAATATACATCATCTGTACAATACTGGCCTCTAGGGCATACATACAACTAACAATCTCCCACTTGCACTAGGGCCAGCTGTTGTAGTATCGCATACCGAGCATCCCGAAGAGTTCTCAAACTGTATCTAGGAAATGGCCTTCCTGAGTGGATCCGCTGTGTTGTTCTTCGTGTCAACCCTCCTGACCTCGATCTCCCGGTGATCAACTATCTCCCGGATCAGGTGATACCGCCTCAGAATATGCCTGGATCACTGATGGGACCTTGGTTCCTTGGCCAAAGCCACCACTCCATTTTTATCGCAATACAAAGGTATTGGATGCTCAATGGATAGAACCACTCCAAGTTCAGTAATGAACTTCTTGATCCAGACAGCCTCTTTGGCAGCATCGTTGGCAGCGATGTATTCAGCCTCCATCGTCGAGTCTGCCACGATTTCCTGCTTGGAACTCTTCCAGCTAACCGCCCCTCCGTAAAGGGTAAAGACAAATCCCGACCGCGACTTAGAATCATCCTTATCACTCTGGAAGCTCGAATCGGTAAAGGACTCCACTTGGAGTTCTCCGTTACCATACACCAAGAGCATCTCTTTAGTCCTTCGTAAGTACTTGAGAATGCTCTTCACAGCTGTCCAGTGACTCTCTCCAGGATCAGCTTGATACCTACTCACTACACTTAGTGAGTATGCTATATCGGGTCTGGTACATAGCATCGCGTACATGATAGAGCCTATAACCGAAGCATAGGGTATCCCTTGCATGCGAGCTCTCTCCAAATCTGTCTTGGGAGACATCTCTTTGGAGAGAGTGAGCCCTGAGATTGTGGGTAAAAATCCATGTTTGGATTCTTCCATACTAAACCTCTTTAGTATGGTGTCAATGTACCTGGATTGGGACAATCCCAAAATCCTTTTAGATCTATCTCTATAGATCATAATACCCAATATGCAGGAGGCATCACCAAGATCATTCATTGAGAATCTTTGTGATAAGAAGAGCTTGACCGATTGCAGTATAGGAATGTCATTTCCTATCAGGAGTATGTCGTCCACGTACAATACGAGGAAGACAACCTTACTCCCTGCTACCTTCTTGTAGGTACAAGGTTCATCTACGTTTTTTACGAAATCAAACTCTTTGATAACGACGTCAAAGCAGATGTTCCAACTCCGCGATGCTTTCTTTAATCCATAAATGGATTTAAGCAGCTTGCACACCTTCCCGCTGCTCCCACTATCTATGAAGCCCTCTGGCTGAGTCATGTACACGCACTCTTCTAAATCACCGTTTAAAAAGGCGGTCTTAACATCCATTTGCCAGAATTTGTAGTCATGATATGCAGCGATGGCAAGCATGATCCGGATGGATTTAAGCATAGCCACTGGAGAAAAGGTTTCGCCATAGTCCACACCTGGTCTTTGACGAAAACCCTTTGCAACAAGTCTAGCTTTGAAAGTCTCCACTTTCCCATCTACACCAAGTTTTTTCTTGAAGATCCACTTACTCCTAATGGGTTTTACCCCTTCGGGAGCATCTTCCAAAGTCCATACTTTGTTGGTGTACATGGATTCCATCTCGGACCGCATTGCATCCAGCCATTTCACTGAGTCTGCACTCGTGATGGCCTACTCGAAGCTAGTTGGGTCATCATCAACCATGATGCAATCCTCACTTCCACCATCAATGAGAAAACCGTAGTATCTCTCAGGTGGACGAGAAACCCTACCAGATCGGCGGAGAGGCTGGGGTTCGTCGGGTACTACTGAATCCTCTGGTTCTACCAAGTCTTCTGTTATAGTTTGTGTCGCTGGAACCTCTTCCAGTTCTACCTCAATGCCATTAATCTTTTTCATAAGAAAACCTTTTTCTAAGAAAGTGGCATGTCGAGAAACAAACACCTTTTGTTCCTCGGGGTGGTAAAAGATATACCCCTGTGAATTTTTGGAATATCCTATAAACTTACATAAGACAGATCTTGCCTCGAGTTTGTCCGGATTTTGTCTTTTGACATAGGCCGGACAACCCCATATCTTAATGTAATTAAGATGTGGTCTCTTCCCTTTCCATATCTCATATGGAGTGGTAGGCACAGATTTGGTAGGAACTCTATTCAATTGGTCTATGGTTGTCTCAAGCGCATATCCCTAGAAGGAAATAGGTAACTCAGCTGTACTCATCATTGAGTGCACCATATCTAATACGGTGCGGTTCCTCCGTTCCGATACACCGTTGTGCTGTGGTGTATATGGAGGAGTTAGCTGAGAGAGAATCCCATTCACTTTTAGGAAGTCCAGGAATTCATTGCTCAAGTATTCACCACCTCGATCAGATCGAAGGATTTTAATACTTTTCCCGGTTTGGTTCTCGACTTCTTGTTTATATTCTCTAAATTTCTCAAAAGCTTCTGATTTGTGTTTAATCAGGAACACATATCCGAATCTAGAGAGATCGTCGGTGAATGTAATGAAGTACGAAGAGCCATCCCTGGCATGTGTAGACATGGGACCGCATACATCACTATGTATTAGTCCCAAGAGTTCGGTAACTCTTTCTCCGTGTCCCGTAAACGGAGTTTTGATCATCTTGCCTTTGAGACATGACTGGCAAGTGTCATAAGATGAAAATTCGAACGGTTTCAAGTATCCATCCATATGCAACTTAGCTAGCCGTGTCGCATTTATATGACTGAGTCTACAATGCCACAAGAAGGATTCGTTCAGTTCTGAACTCTTCCTCTTGTGTGTGTTTGTTATGCTCAGAACGTTTGATTGATTTAGAACATAAATGCCATTGCACAACGTGCCTGATCCAACCAACTTTTGGTTAAGGAAAATGTTCATAACATTATCCTGTAATACAAAATTATATCCCTCTTTACTTAGTAAAAAAACCGATATAATGTTGCATATCAGGTTCGGCATGTAATAGCATTCATTCAGAACCAATGTATTACCAGTTGGCAATACATGGTGACATTCCCCGACGGTTTTAGCCGCAACAATTGCACCATTTCCAACCCTTATGTCTTTATCACCTTCTTCAAGTTCTCTACCTTTTCTAAGCCCATGCAACTGATTACATATATGGGATCCTGACCCGGTATCTAATACCCAGGACGTAGAGCAAATGGAGAAACAGTTCTCCATAACGAACACACCCGAAGAAAATGCATCAACGTGTACTTTCTTCACACGGGTGGCATGGGAATCCTGGTATTCCCCTATATCCTGTTCAGTCCTATAACTCTTATAAGAAAGAATGGAACCAACGTTCCCCAGCACAGTATAACATGCGGGTTCGGTCAATACATCCATATTATTATCTTGATTGAGGCATGAAATGGTCGCTACCTGGAGAGAGAGAGAAGAAAACACTTTAGCGTATGCTCTTGAAAGATCAGATTGGTTTATTATTTTATCTAATCAGGATGGCTCCCACTGTTTTTATCAAATCTTCCTTCAAACCCTAAAAGGAAAGACTAGCCGGGATTAAATACACCCTACAACTTCGCCAATCTTTCAGTCAGGCCAGTGTCGGTACTTTGAGGGAGGTTCCCCGTGCTTTCGCACGGACCTAATCAAAGTAAACCTCGTTTTCCCAGAGGCGTAACCCCGTTGACACCTTTCTAGACACCTACTTGATCGACTAATTGTCTTGTGTAAAACTCTCCCAGGTGTAACAATTACTCGCAGTGGGTATCGGGATCCAACTATCTCATAGAAGGTATGCAATCTCATTGCAAATTTCAACACTTGAAATTCACGATAATATTTTGCCCCTAGCGTGCTATGACCTTGACGCATGCCAAACAACCCATAGCCCGCTAGTCAAGTTCAACCCGTACAATTCGTGATTGAATTAAACCCACCCGTACGACCCTTGACGCATGCCAAACAACGCCGTACGAATACCCTAATCCAATCGCATCTCATGCTACAGATAAGTAATAATCAGCTACCGTACACTATGCCTTGACGCATGCGAAACTACCGTAGCATGAATACTAAATATTACTTATCTGAATTGACGGAGTGCTACACAGGTTTTTCCGAAAACCATGAGCGTAAAGAACTTGATATCGTCGTAGAATCGAGTGAATTCTGAAATGGAGTGATTTTGAGGCTTTCATTAGTTTTGGTAAAGAGGTCACTCCCGGTGAAGGGATCTCTGCTCTTTCCTTATCGAATAAGGTGCAGGACATATCATATATATCACTATGCAAAGCAAAACTCCAAAAGCAGTCAAAAGTCAAACCGAATGTTTTAGCATCTGCCAGTTTTGTTAAAGAGGTCACTCCCGGTGAAGGAATCTCGGCTCTTTTCCCATCGAATAAGGTGCAGAGTATATCATATATACCGCTATGCAAAGTAAAACTGTAGCTAGCCTTTTATTTGAAAATTTGATTCTACAACATCTTTTAGGTTTCTTTTCTTTCATTAATCACATTAATGAAGTCCCATCATTTAAGTCACCTAAACATCACAGATAAATACGACGTACACTTATGCCATCCGCATTCGCCTCGATGTCCCCTCATGCACCGTTAGGTTAGGTAACTAACGGCAGAGCAGGGCAGGGCTAGCACGGGTGTAAAACATAAGTAATGTCTATATAATATATCATATGTACTATATATAGTATCTATCACAGCACATCAGAGATATCGCAGCAGAATTAACATATGAAACATTAGATATACTAGGACGTCCGTGTTTTATTTTGAGCCTCTATAAAACACGGATTCCACTGTCGCGATGAATAGCCAAACCCACACCCCTAGACCCCTAAGAGAGCGGCAAGCAACCCTACCAATTCTAAAGTTAGGAGACCCGGACTCGACTCCTCAAGTTGGTCTCCTACTGGACCCTAGAACCCGGTTACTTGTGCTCCCCTCCTTGGGTCTATCCTAGTGCGGAAAAGTAAATAATATACAAATGGTGACATCAACCTCGACCCGGAAGTGCCCCAATAAAAGAATATTACATACTTTTAAATTTTACATGAATGAAAATAAAAGCTCTCATCTCACATAAAACCCCCCGGCTATTCAGAACGCGACGATCCAATATAACATATCCAGTAACACAGAACATCACATGTCATCAACGTAAGTAAATATGCGCATCCCAATTGTCGTTGACATATAGCAACGAAACTGGCGATATCACATATTACACTTACGGTCGCAGAAAAGAAAGTGTAAAACTACAACATTTGGAATCCACAATCTCTTTAGACATCGAAAATCCGAAATATCACATATTTCGCATTTCATGCCTAACTGTATGAATTCCACATATTTTATAACATTCCAGATAAATAGACAGTGTTAAACATTCCGATCGAATAATCAAATACCTAAGATTTCGTAAATAGCTCAACCCTTGAGCGGAGTTCAAAAATTCCAGAATGCGTCATAGTAGCAACGTTCCAGCCGTAGAAGGGTCAAGCCAACGCCTCATATATGGCACGCCGTACTGCCCTAAACCCTAAGGTTCAAAGGGCTGTTCAAGACGGTCACATAATCGAGTTAAGGTTTGTTATCTTCTAGAGGGTCCGTCGCGTCACATGCACGTATTTCCGAAAGATTTAAACACGAGAAAAATTCAACACTTGAATGTTTTTCGTGCCGGGAAAAATTGAGTTAAGGATATCCGTTCGAACATTTTAATACTTTCTAAATTATCCGGAATAACAAAACAAAATTAAATTCTCCCATCGAATCGACGATCACAAAATGAACCCCTGACTACTCAACACTTGAGTCAAATTAAAAATACCCAGAAAATACTAATCACAGAATCTAGAATTACTGTGCAAATAGAGGATCCAAAGGTCACCATACTGCCGCGGTTTCGCGGCACAAGCAGGGATTTGCCGCGGAACCGCGGTCAACTGTACGATTCATGTACTCGTTTTGCACAATAATTCTTATAAAACCCTGCTGATTTTTTAAGATATTTTTAATTCACAAAAATCCCAGATTTTAAAAATTGTCCAGAGAGGGGGTCGTTTTTTCATATTCGGGTTCGTTCGGAGTTTTAACTTCGTGAACGCATCGTCTAATGGTCTAGCTAGGCTCTGATACCACTGTAGGTTTACTAGACACACTAACAAGGCTCTACAAGGCATCGACCATGTCCGTTTAAAAAATTTATGTGCCTAAAAACCCTAAGCAAGATCTTATACTAGAGTTTAGGCGAATCAAAAGCAAGTAAACAACTTTAACTTCTAAGGGAACACGAAATACAATCTTTGTAGATCGGTCCTTCACTCCTTTAGCTCCTTGTTGAAGTTCTTTCGCTGCGATCAAAGTTCTCCCCGGCTCTTGCATGGCTTCACGACATGAAGGATGCGACCTTGCTTGAAGTCTCCGAGGCCGAAGATGATCTACGTCGAGGGGATGCCAACTCAAGCTTCTACTTCACTAACTTGAGAATTAGTGAAGCAAACACCCTAAACTAAAGTGCTAGACTAGTAGAGGATGGAGAAATAGGAAGTGGGTTCTCTTTAGAATTTTATTTCTCACACTCTTTCTCACTTTGGATCAAACCCTAGTTTTCTTTTTCCTTTTCACAATGAAGAAGAAGAAGAAAAGAAAGAGATGAGGATAATGATCAAGTGAGAAATCTAACCATGGTGAGTGAGTATCATATACTAACTCTTGTAGAGCCATAACCATAGCTAACACTTATGGTTGGGTTAAGAAATATCTATGGTTAAAACAAACTCAAGTGGACTTAGTCAATGCATCCACAAGCATCCACAAGGTTCATGCATTGATCTAATCCTCCAATTAATTTTGTAATTACTTAAAATATAAAAACCCAACAAAATATATAGCATGGTGTAAGTCTCATACACCTAAGTCTAATGTATCATCAACCATGATACAAAAGAAAACACTTTAATATATATATATATCACATATATATATAGACAAGTGTTCACATGTGAGAAAAACCCTAAAGTGAACAAGTGTTAGCAAGTGTAAATTAGTATATCTAATATACAATTATACACTTAATTATTAAATCAACACTTGACTTAATAATCCGGTCATATCTCATATAACCGGCTAACATCCATTGTATCGACTTATCGAATCTACACTCGATTCGATAATCTGGCTATATCATATATAACCGACTGATACAAAAAGTCGCGAGAATAGAATACGGTATCACATACACGCATTTATTCTCGGTCTCGCATATATCACATATGCGCTCCTATTTCGTTTTGCCTGAGCCAGTAAAACCTCTGTGTAGGACTCTAAAGACTCGTCAATACGCCGGCTGTAGGTGATGATCACATCAAGCACCCACAAGCCGTCAGCGGTACTAGCTGGACGTAACGGCCACCCGGGTATTGAGCGATCAGAAGATCAGCAAGCATGCCCGCTCCAACTCTTGTAAAATCCTGCCGGTAACACTTCCCGTACGGTCCGGTCTCCTCGTCTGATATATCGCATATCAAGTCTACGGGTGGTAAACATCAGACCCCAATAATCGATAAGTCGTGCCGATGTGAGGCTCATAACGGGTCGAGAAACTATTGGTAACACTTACCAGTAAATCTCTAATCAGCCCTGGCCAAGGACTTCCCTGTTACGGCCAATCGAGCACAGCGGAACATCAACCCCCAATACCGGGAGAGACGAAACACCTCCTATCGCTCATTGCCTCCATGTGACTCGGGACTGTACAAAAAAACCACCATTTTGCATGCCCTCATGTACGTGGTAAGGTGGAAATCAAAGCACAGTAGGAATCACACAAGACTCTATGACGATCTCGGGTCTACAGAATAACCTGCACAAGTGTCAACCGAGAACTGCCATCTGACGTAATGTATAATACCATCTGGGAGTTCTCGGCGAGTCCGTCCATTGTACCCAGTCTCCACTGAGCACCCGCATACCATCTCTGATGTCAAACACCAATGGATATGGGATCATCCATCGCCCATCTCATGGGTCGAGAAGCGTATACGCTAGTCTACTCTGGTATATCGATGCCCTGTCTCGATACACCCTCGACTAGGGACCTTGAAGGATGTACTTATGGACTACCATGTCCTCACTAGTATGATCCGCATCATAGTCCAGGTAGTCAAGTACACATCCTAAAGGCTTTATCAACATGTAGCCATCAGACAGTATAAAGAGGTAAGTATACATGTTATGATAAAGAGCAACCAGATAGCAAACTATCATATCGAGCAAGAAAGTCCTCTCTATATATGTCCAAGCATCCAATATAATATACATCATCTGTACAATACTGGCCTCTAGGGCATACATACAACTTACATTATATATGTGGGATCCCGATCCGGTATCTAATACCTAGGACGTAGAGTGAACAGAGAAATAGTTCTCGATAACTAACACACCTGAAGAAGATGCATCAAAATGCTTATTCTTTGTTTGGATAGCGTGAGAATGCAGATATTCTCCTATTCCCTGCTCAGACTTATAAAAATTATAAGTTGGAGCGGGACTAACGTTCCCCTGCTCAGTATAATAAGTGGGTTCAGTCAATACATCCATATTATTATCTTGATTAAGGACTGATATAGTCGCTACCTGGAGAGATAGAGAAGAAAACACTTTAGCGTATGCTCTTGCAAGATTAGATTGGTTATTATCTTAACTAATCTGGATGGCTCCCACTGCTTTTTATCAAATCTTCATTAAAACCCTAAAAGGTAAGACTAGCCGGCATTAATTACACTTCACAAGTTCATCAATCTTTCGGTCAGGCCAGTGTTGGTACTTTGAGGGAGGTTCCCCGTTCTTTCGCACGGACCTATTTAGAATAAACCTCGTTTTCCAAGAGGCATAACCCCGTTAACACCTTTCTAGTCACCTACTTGATCGGCTAATTGTCCTCTGTAAAATTCTCTCAGGAGTAACTCTTACTCGCAGTGGGTATCAAGATTCATCTATTTCATAGAAGGTATGCAATCTCATCGCAAATTTCAACACTTGAAATTCCCGATAATGCATTTACCCCTAGTGTGCTATGACCTTGACGCATGCCGAACAACCCATAGTCTGCTAGTCAAGTTCAACCCGTACATTTCTTGATTGAATTAAACCCATCCGTACGACCCTTGACGAATGCCAAACAACGTCGTACGAATACCCAAATCCAATCGCATGTCATGCTACAGATAAGTAGTAATCAGCTACCGTACACTACGCCTTGACGCATGCGAAACTACCGCAGCACGAATACTAAATATTACTTATCTGAAATGACGGAGGGCTACGCAGGTTTTTCAAAAAACGATGAGCGTAATGAACTTGATATCGTTGTAGAAACAAGTGGTTTTGAAAAGGATGGTTTTTTAGGCTTTTCTAGTTTTGCTAAAGAGGTCGCTCCCGGTGAAGGGATCTCGGCTCTTTCCTTATCGAATAAGGTGCAGGATATTTCACAAATACCGCTGTGCAAAGCTAGAACTATGAAGCAATCAAAAACTAAACCGTGAGTTCGTTGCATCTGCCCGTTTTTCTGAAGAGGTCACTCCCGGTGAAGGGATCTTGGCTCTTTCCTAATAGAATAAGGTGCAGGGTATATCGCATATACCACTATGCAAAGCAAAAACTGTAGCTGCCCTTTTTAGAAAATTTGATTCTAAAACATCTTTTAGGTTTCTTTTCTTTTATTAATCTCATTAATAAATCCCATCATTTATGCTTCCTAAGCATCACAGAAGAAACGAAAATACAACGTACGCTTATACCATCCGCATTCGCCACAATGTTCCGTTATGCACCGTCAGGTTACTTAACTAACGGCATACCGGGACGGGACTAGCGCGGGTGCAAAACATAAGAAACGTTTATTATATATCATATATACAATAATAAAGCATTCTTCTCATGCATATAATATGATCACATCACAGTATATCAGCAGCAAAAGAAACATATGAAATATTGGATATACTAGGACGTCCGTGTTTTATTTCGAGCCTGTATAAAACACAGATTCCACGGTCGCGAAGAATAGCCAAAACTACATCTCTAGACCCCTACGAAAGCGGCAAGTAACGCTGCCAATTCTAGGGTTAGGAGACCCGGTCTCGACTCCTGGAGATGGCCTTCCACTGGACCCTAGAACCCGGTTACTTGTGCTCCCTGCCTTGGGTCTATCCTAATGCGGAAAAGTAAATAATATACAATGGTGACATCATCGTCATCCCGGAAGTGTCCCAATAAAAGAATATTACATAGAATGAATTTGACATGAATGAAAATAAAAATCCTCATATCACATAAAACCCCCGGCTATTCAAAACACGACAATCCAATATAACATATCACAGCAACACATAATATCTCATATCATCAACGTAAGAAAGTATGCGTATTCCGATTGTCATTGATGTATAGCAACGAAGCCGGCAATACATCACATACTACACTTACGGTTGCAGAAAAGAAAAGTGAAAAACTACAATATTTGGAATCCATAAACTCCTTAGACATCGTAAACCCGAAATATCACATATTGTGGATTTCATGCCTAAGTATTTGAATTCCATATATTATATCACAATCACCGAATATCATGACGATTTTTAACGTTTCGATCGAATCAACATACACTCACAAATTACCCCCGGGAGCTCAACACTTGAGCAAAGTCAAAACACTCAAAAACCGTGCTACAGTGTCTATGGTCCAGCAGTCGAAGGAGTTAACCAACGCCTCATCTATGACACCGCGGAACTAAGGCAAACTCGAAGGTTCGAACGTGGTTCCGTGGGCATAGAATCGAGTTAAGGTTATTATAGTATTCTAGGAGGTCCGTAGGGGTACTTGCACGATTTTACGAGTACAATCAACTTCGGAAAATTACAACACATAGAAATTTCAGCGGGGTACAAAATGTGGTGTTCGAAGTTCGATCGAACTGCTAAAAATAGTCACGGTTACCAATACAGTGTTAAATTATACGACTACGAAGCACTACGAATTAGCCCCAAGTCAAACAGATCATCACATGAAAATTAGGCTAAATAAACAATACTAGGAAACCCAAAATGAACCCAAAAGAGCACAGATGAAACAAGGAGGGCAGAGGAGGTAGGGGGGTGGCCAGGCCGGAATTGCATGCCTAAGGCTCGGCCAAAATCCGAGCCCCATGCTCCGTATTTCACCCAAGTTCTTATAATTGTACATACTGCATTCTGCACCTGTTTGAAAATTTTTTGGAGGACTTTTTACAAAATTTCCAAAGAGCAAAATAAGGGTTTCTAAATACTGTATTTCGGAGTGGATTTCATTTTCATAATTGTTTTAACACCGTATCTAGAATTCTAGTTTGGCTCTGATACCACTGTTGGGTTAACCTTGCACTTAGTCTAGTGTTTGGTGGCATCACACATGCCATTTTAAAAATTAGGGAGGTGCAAAGCTAACTAACCATGAATCTTGCAAGAATTTCTAGGGTAACAAGTTTGTATCACATATAAAATAAGAAAAGAGATAGGGATTACAACCTTTGTTGTCCGTTCCTTCACTTCATTAGCTCCGTGTTAAGGTCCCTTCGCTGTGATCAACATGAACTCCGACTATCGAGTGGCTCCATGAGGTAAATGAGACACGTTGCTTGTAGTCTTCATGATCTAAGATGATCTACCTTGAAGAATCTCTAACCCAAACTTACGCTTCACTAAACAACTTATTAGAGAAGTGAATACCCTAATCTAAGTGGCTAGAATAGATGAGGGTGATCAAGTAGGAATTTTTCTCTCTTTTGTTTTCAATTTCTCACACTTATTCATCACAAATCAAAAACCTAGTGAAGCTTTTTCACTAAGGAAGAAGAAGAAGAATAATGAGCTAAACCTTTTGTGTTGAATAATGAATTATTGTTGTGGTTACAAATACAACCATGGGTTAAAAATGAAGGAGTTTACCCTTGTAAAGAATAAACTAAAGGTTAAGGTTTGGGTAGGGTTAACAAATATCTTCACAACAAAACAAAGAATGAAGACAAAGTCAAACATTCATGAAGCTTCATGAAAGCTTCATCCAAACATAACCCTAATCCAAACCCTAACCATGTTTAAATTCAACAAAGCATGTTGCATTTGTAACCCTAACATGTTACAATATTATATATCACATATATAATATATTTTGTAACAAAAGAAAATAATACAATTAACATATATCGCATATACATCAATGTATTATCCCGTGAGAAAATGAATCAATAAAGCGAGCTTATATTAGTTAACGTAATGTAATATATCACATATATAATTATACATTAAATTATCGAATCAACACTTGATCCGATAACCCGGGTATATTTGATATAACCGACTAATATAACATGTACCAATTCATCGAATCAACACATGATCCGATGACCCGGTTATATCACATATACCCTGCCGATATCTCATATCGCGAGAATAGAATACGGTATCTCATATCGTATTATTCTCGGCGCCGCACATATCACATATGTGCTCCTACTCCGTTTTGCCTGAGCCAGGAAACCCCCGTGTAGGACTCTGAAGAATCGTCAATACGCCTGCAGTAGGTAATGATCACATCAAACGCCCACAAGCTGCAAGCGGTCAGCTAAACATAACAGCCATCCAGGTATTGAGCGATCCGAAGATCAACAAGCAAGCCTGTACGTTCTCCTGTGAACCCAATCAGTAACACTACCGTACAGTCCGGTTTCTTCGTCTCATATGTCGCATATCAAGTCTAGGGGTGGTAAACGCCAGACCCCAGTAACTGATAAGTCGTGTCGATGTGAGGCTCATAACGGGTCAAGAAACTACTTAAAACTCTTACCAGTAGCACTCCATATCAGCCCTGGCTAGGGACCTCCAGTTATAGCCAATCGAATACAGCACAACATCAACTCCCTATATCGGGAGAGAAGAAACCCCTCCTATCGCTCATTGCCTCTATGTGATTCGGGACTATACCCAAAAGCCACAATTTTACATGCCCTCTTGGACGTGGTAAGGTGGAAATCAAAGCACAGTGGGAATCACACAAGACTCTATGACGATCTCGGGTCTACAGACTAACCTGTACTGGTGTCACCGGAGAACTGCTATCTGACGATAGGTATAGTACCATCTAGGAGTTCTCGGTGAGTCCGTTCAGTGTACCCAGTCTCCATTGAGCACCCGTAGACCATCTTTGATGTCAAACACCGATGGATTTGGGATCATCCATCGCCCATCATATGGGTCAAGATGCGTATACGCTTGTTTACTCTGGTGTATCGATGCCCTGTTTCGATACACCCTCGACTAGGAACAGTTATGGGATGTACTCGTCGACTACCCTGGCCCCAATAGTATGAACTCATCATAGTCCCAGTAGTCAAGTACATATCCCAAGGGCTTTATCAACATGTGAGAGCAAGACAGTAAACTAATACAAGTCAACATGTTAAGACAAAGTGAAACCAAATAGCTTACTATCATGTCGAGCAAGAAAGTCCTCTCTATATATATCCAAGCATCCACTATAGTATACATCATATGTACAACAATGGCCTTTCGGGAATATATATAACGAATATATATAACCAACACTTTCTCTCACTCACCCACACACACTAAACTCCTATCAATCTTGGTCGAAACTTAGGCAGCCCCCTTCCTCATTTGTCCATCTTTTTTCCTTCTCAAAAATCCTCAAAATTTCATTAAAATCCACACAAAAACCTCACTAATTCCTAATTAAACCTTCAACCCTTATTCCTTGGCTTAAACAAGCTTGGATCTTGAGGCAAGATGACAATTTTGGAGGCAAGTTTGCAAGTTGGATTTCTAAATCTTTGAGGTATAAATCTTAACCCAGTGCTTAAATTGTTGGTTAATTACTTTAATCTAACTTAATTAGGTTTAAATATGATTCTAATTGCATGTTTGAAATTTTAAAGAAAAGGATTTGGGTTCAAGTTAGAATTTTATCAGTTAATTATGTTAGCTAAGTGTAGTTTATTATCTAGTAGTTTTTCAAACATAATCTAGTTGCTAATTTGATGATATTAACTCTTAAATTATCTTAATAATGTGTATATGCAAATTTATTTCAAGTTTAATGTAAATAAGTGAGGTTAATAATTGGGTAGCCTAGTTAAGTTATTAAATGAACATTGTGGCCACTAGATTTGTTAAAACATCTAGATTTGCACAAAAATTGTTAACGGTTGCTTACTAGGATTTTGGAATAAATCGATTTTAATTAAGTTTGAGGTTTTGATGATCTCTAACCTTTTCCTTATAATATTTAGTGTGTTGTGAATGCGCGATTGGTACGATCGGGTTCTAGGCTTGTTAGTTGTCACATATTGCGACCCTAGTTGTGGTTTGTGGCGTCGTCGCGAGGGCGTTTTGTGCACCAAGGGCGTGCGTGTCTAGTTAGTGCGCATGGTTTGACTTGTATCGTTTTTGTTCGCAACTATTCATATAACTATCCTCTTATTTACTTGTGTGTGTTTATAGGATCGGATGCAGAGGCATCGGACGTGGCGCGGAAAGGCAAGGCTGAGATCGGATCAGATTAGCCGAGGCGTCCCGGTGAGTAGATGTACACATCTACGGGGGGATCGTCTGTTTGGCGCGAGGCGCCCGATAGTCAGGATTACCAGTAGTGCTTGTATTTATATGCATAGTATCCTAGTCATTCATCTCATTGTATTGCATCATCTAATATATATATGATATTATCTCATAGGACACTTGCATCATTACCATTGGTCCATGTCGCACCTACACTATTTTATGTGAACAAACACGCCATTAGTAATTTTTATGTCACGAACACTATAGAACTTGCTTAGAATCGGTATCTGTGCATTTGCTTCATATATGATCTGTAGACTTGTACTTGTATATTCATTTCATTAAGATGGATACGTATGATTGTTAGTCATATATACTTACTTCATTGCATTATGATTCATGCATAGCTTCTGGCCGTACTTCGCATGGTATGTACCATCGTATCATAGAATTCCATCATCATCGACATGTTCACATATTGTGATTCTTCTTGAGGATTTCAGTACATATGAGATTTTTGGATTTTGGGGAAAACCGCAAGGATCTTAAGAACTTATTACCATTTTAAAATGTAAGTTGCGGTTTTCTCGTGATTTGATGTATGTGTCGTCCACCATCAGTTTTACTGATTTCTGTTGGTTTTCGAGACTTGATTTGAGGAGTAGGATGAACCGTCTCGGGTATATGGTGGGCCCGGTATGGTACCTTATTGTTCATTCTTTTGTGTGTATTGAAATTTTTTACAACCAAAGAAATTTATACCGCAATCAATTAACGGTGTCGATGTAGCGCGTTAATGAATAAGGATCGTCCACTGAGTTGTGTATTTTGATCGATCTTATTTTAGATGAGCCGGAATGAAAATATAAAAGAAAATGCAAGAAAGTTGATTCAAGATTTGATAGATTTGATTTCAAGAAACATAAAGAAAAATAAAGATCATGAATCAAGAATCAAGAAATCTCCCAATCAATTTAGTTATCAAGATTTGTAGAATAGCGTGTAGGAATCGATCAAATTGGTAGCCGTGATGAATACTAATTATAACTAATTTTATCTATTGAGGGATTGTAGCTATAAAGATGATGATGAATGAAGATTAGGGATATATTGAAGAAACTAGGGTTTCTCCTTCTATCCCTTGTCTTTTCATAGATCATCATTCAAGTCTAAACTCTAGAAAAGAAAATCATCAATCGTTCATCTCTAATTTGCAACGAAGTTATCACGAAAGTGATCTAGCTCCAAATTAGGTCATCGATGATTCATTTTCCTAGAGTTAACAATTCTCATAAAACTTAAAATTAGTAAAGGGATTTCATCACCATTAAATCTACCTATTCTCTCGATTCCTCCACAAGCGGAGACTTAATAAAGCATCATGAAAATTAATGAATCAAGAATCAAGAAGTTTCATAACGCAAGAATGTAAAGAAAGCAAGAATTACAATTATCATCTTTATTAAATCGACGACAAATTGCACATTCCCTCAATTCGAGGTTACATGATGTTGCTCTCGATCGCTCCTTTTGAAGAGGTAACTAGATCCGTCGAAGTTCGCTCTGCTAGATCTCCGTGAGACTTGGATCATCCTGGATCTCGCGCTCTTGATGAAAATTGGCTTCGCTGATAAATGATCGATGGTTGCTTGCTTGATTTGCTTCTCAAAATAATCTTGATTTGGCTTTGGAAATGGATTTAGGCTAGGGGTTTGTTATCAAGTTGTGTCACTCAACTTGAATTTGAATTTGAATTTTGGTTCCAAAATATGTAACTATTTCACCACTAATTAACAGACTATTGAACAACCCCCAAACCGAGATCTAGATCCCCTTTTATAAAATTCAAATTGAAACTTCCCTCCAAAGCTAGGTTGTTAAAGAGAGCCTTCTAGAATGAGGTTGTTGGAGGGAATATTCTAGAATGAGGTTGTTAGAGCAAATATTCTAGAATAAGATTGTTATGCAGAGCCTTCGGGAAGAAGTCACGTGGTCTTTAAGAGTCTTCTAGAAGCCAGGCCGTTATAATGAAGCTTCTGCGGGATTTTGGGTTGATGACGTGTCTAATAAGCCGCTGATGCGCGGCGGATTGTCCAACTCGGCCGCGGTTCCGGGGCCATGTTGTGGGCTTGCTGCCTTCAATCTCCAGGGGTGTTTTATGTTATCTTTTGGGTACTTTTCTGATGCCTGAAATAATATATTTCTTTCTTATTTTCAACCAGATCTCAAGTCTTGGACTTGTAGTATTTTATCGGCACTTTTGTGATTCCGGCTCTTTGACCTGAAGGATTTCCTACACACAATCTTGATACAAGTGTTGAGATATACAAAATCATGTGAGTGGTAATAAACACTTAATTTCCTTTTAGAATGTTGATTATAATTATAACACGTGTTATTTGGTATTTTACAGATGAATTCATAATCTGTGTTATATTTACAAAAAACGCCCTTATATGATTGATAAAATTAGGGAAATTAATGTGTTGAGAATGCAATATTTTCGACTGATCAAATTCCTCTAAACTTAATTTTGGTCGTCTAGAGCAAACATCTATTATTTTTATTTAAGAGAAGGAGAAAATTTAAGAAAGAGAAAAACTAACTAGCACACTTTCGTAGGCACTACGATTGACTGAGCACGTGCAACAAGCCATTAAACCTCTATGTGTCCCTAATAGAAGGAGTGTTGTCTCCTGAGGGTTTTCAGCGGATTGCACCTACAAAATTCTATAATAAAAGGAACACTGTGAAAGTTACATTTAAAGATAAGAACTGTAAAAGAAAGACTTTGAAAATCAGAGTTTCCAGCTAATACTAGCTTTTCGGTTGTCATGAGCCCTATCTTAATAGTCATGAAAAGATGTTAGAAATCACATCATCCCTCAATAAAACATCATCTTTATTCTTCATTCCTACATTTCTTCCAAACATCGATCATATATCCCTACGTGTGTGTAAAGAACATCCCTACACTCAGAGAATTCAATTCAAGCTATCATACTCTTGTCCATCTACCTCAGTACTTTTTAATCAATGAATATTTAGATAGAAATTCTAACACATTTTTCATGCGACTGTTAATACTTCTTGAGGTACTAACCGACCGATTACTCATGTGCTTGCAGATTAGGTGTATTTAATATTTTCCTCATCTCGCAACACGTAAGGCTTAGCAGTGCCTCCCAAACCAGTTGGTCTAAGGCACTAGGTGATGAAGCACACTCGCTATATTTATTTTATGCTACCTTAGTGATTACAAAACCAGTGTTCATTTTTCTTCACCATTTTATCTTTTATTTTCCATTTATTAATTCCTTCATACTTTGGATTTAAGACACGAGCATTTCAAGGTATCATCTACTATCCCGAATTTCAAGACGTGTGTAAGTGCAAATAGTAGGGTATCAACATTCAAATGTTTGGCTTCCAGAGTAGAAACTATTTTTCAGACTTATTTTTATTCTCAGATTAATGACTTCTTTCATCTTACTAACCCTTAGGACAACGGCTCATAACTACTTATTACTTGTTTCGTTTAAGAAAACTTCTAACTTTCTTGGTTTTCTTAAATTATTCAAATCTTTTGGATGTAATTTTTCACTATCTAATCTTTTATTATAAAAGAATTTTTTTTGAAAATGTTGTGCTTATCCAAAGTATGATGCAAAATGATGCGTAAATAAGCACAAACCTCCCCCAAACTTGTTTTCAACAGTGTCCTCACTGTTGTCATCTGTTAAAGCTCAGAAACCTATAAACATAGGAGGAAATTATTAATGAGGACATCAAATATGATCGTGAAAATCTCCCCCAAACTTATTTTTGGCTCATAATTTTGAGGACAAATGTTATGTTCAAGAGCAAAAAATATACCCCCCCAAACTTGAGTTAAACAATGTTAAGCTTTTAAAATCATAAGAGGGATGCCAATCCTTGCAAAGACCGAAGGTCAACACCAACCATTCAAAGATAATTGGTGGACGAACATGTTGTATAGAGTCAGGAAGAAGTGGGGAAGAGATAAGTGGCGTGATGGAATGGATTTGTGTCTCGTTCAGGAGAGACGACATAGTGTTAGTGATGGATAACTCGCTTTCTTGTGAATGTCAAAAAGTAGTGGTGGAGGTTTAATTTCTTTGTTTTAAAGATGATTCATCTCAACGCCCGTGTTTTCTAAAAATGCGAGTTCATCAGCGAAACTTCTATTGATATCCCGAAGAATAATGTCATTGGAATGAACGGGATAATACACAGACTCCATAAAAAGTTCATTATCGACGTTAGATGTTGACCCAGACAACTCGAATGAAGGGTTCGTATGTATATGATACATGTCTAGGTCGAACAACAACGTATAAAGAAAGTCTGGATTTGTATCGTGAAGCTGATCAAATTCGCTGCTGTCGACATCCATTAATTCGACAGAACATACTCGAGCATGAGGATCGGAGGGTTGACTTCCCAACTTGTAAATGTTGAGCTCAATTGACCTATTCCCGAAAGATAGGCTCATAGAGCCGTTTTTACAGTTGATTACAGCGTTGGAAGTAGCCAAAAACGGTCGACAGAGAATCACCGGAATTTAGTTCCGTGGGTTCACTATAGGCTGTGTATCAAGAACAATAAAGTCCACAGGGAATATAAATTCCCCGATTTTTATCAACACATCCTCAAGTTCACCACTAGGTTTGGTGATTGATCGGTCGGCCATCTGGAGAGTTATGTTCGAGGGTTTTAACTCTCCGATACATAATTGCTCATAGACTGAGTAAGGAAGGAAGTTAACACTAGCGCCTAAGTCAAGTAAAGCACGGTTAATGTGTTTATCCCCAATAGAAATAGAAATAGTAGGACAGCCAGGGTCCTTACGTTTCCTTGGTAATTGTTTGGGAAAAGCTGTATCTACAGTACTCGACATGAACACTTTTTCAGCACTTGAGTCTTCCTCTTCCTAGTGCACAAGTTCTTCAGAATTTTTGCATATGACGGAACTTGTTGTATAGCATCTAGGAGAGGGATGTTGATGTTAACTTGCTTAAACATTTCCACAAGCTTCTCCATTTGGGCATTAAGTTTGTTGGGCCTCAACCTATCTGGAAATGGAGCTTTATCAATCAGTGTTGGGTCGAACATTTGTGGAGAAGTTTGTGGGGGTGGAAAAGATGAAGTGGGTGGAGGGTTCGAGCCTTTGGGAAAACGGAGAACAGGCTCGGAAGAAGACGGTAAATTAGACGAAATAGGGTAAGAAGCAGAAGTGGGAGTGGAAGTGGAAGTGGAAGCCGGGGGTTCAATTGCTTCCTCAACATCAATATGTTCACCCACATGATTGTCTAGCACTCTTCCAGATATCAATGTGGTCATAGCATTCACATCATTATAATGAGAAGGTCCAGGATCAGGTAGGGGTTGAGCTGGAAATTTCTCTTTCTCTCTAGCACTCATTTCGGCTGTTAACTGTGCAATTTGTGTTAGTGTATATGCCCTAAGGGCCATTATTGTATCATACTAGATTGTAACTTACTTAATGGAAGCTTGGGATATTCACAGTTATATTAACAGTCTTGCTAAACATGGTAGTAAGCTACTTGGTTTTATCTATCTTAATATGTGTGTACGTATTGAAAGAGCCCTTAGGATCCTGCTTGACTACCAGCGTTGTGATGATAGTCACACTAGTGGGGGCTGGGTAGTCTACAAGCACATCCTTTTTCAGGTCCCTAATCGTAGGATTATCGAGACAGGGCATCGATACTCCGGAGTAGACTAGTGTGTACGCTTCTCATCCCAGTTCGGGAGATAGTCTGTCCCACAGCCATCAGTACGTCGTACTGGAGATAGTATAGAGGTGCTCGTTGGGTTACGGGTACATCGGACAGGACTCGCCGGGAACTGTTGGTTGGTATTATACCCGTCGTTAGTTAACAGTTCCCAGGTGACATGAGTACAGGATAGTCCGCAGACTTGACACTACTACTTCGCCTCGAGTGTGTCCCACTGTTCTTAGATTGCTACCCTACCACGGCTCATAGGAGTCGTGCAAACAGGTAGCAGTTGGGTGCAGTCCCGAGCACTTGGAGGCAGTTGCGGTAAGACAGATTCGTCTCTCCCGGTATTGGGAGTTGATATCGCGCTGTGTCTGGAGAGCCATTACGCAAAGTCCCTGGCCAGGGCAAGCGAGATTTACTGGTAGGTTTTCCAGTTGTTTCTCAAGGTGTAAGGGGCTTCGCTCCGACACAACTTATACCGCTTTTAGGGGACTGACGCTTGCCGCCCCCTAGGCCTGATATGCGATAGTCCAAGATGAACAGACCGGACTATACGAAGATTGTCACATCAGGCTTAGTAGGAGTTCGGATGGGTTTCCTCATCGGCCTTCTTATCGACATCTACCTGGGGACCGTTACATACAGCTAGTGGCGCTTGCGGTCTGTGGTTAACCCCACTACCAGCGTAGTGTCGAGTCTTTAGAGTCCCACACAGAGAGTTTCCCTGCTTCGGGCGAAACGATATAGAGGTCGTATAGTTTTACGACAGGGTTCGGACACACGTGTTTTTACGCACGTACGATATTCGGACAGTTTTTACTAGTCAGTTTTGGTTTAAGCCAGATTCTAGTATCGGATTAAAGGATTTATACAGTCTAAAGTTTTTCCGTGTTTTCACGGATAGGAGGGGCATTCTCGTAATTTGTTGAGAAGCTTCTAGAAGTATGATGACCTGAGGGCTAAGGTGGCATTTGCATTTATTGATTTAGTGACTCATTTGTGTGATTCATCCATGGAGTTAATGATGCATTTAATGGCTAATGACTCATGAGATGAATCACACAAGATGAATAAATGAAGCTTGACGATAAATCATTTGATTTATTTTATTTGATAAATCATTATGCTTCATATATTCAAAATGAATCATTATTTCATTTCATTCTCACTCTCACCTTCTCTCTCCTCAAGCTCTCTCTCTTCAAACCCTAATCCTACCCTCTCATGCGTTGAGATCAAGGATTAATAAGACTTGTTAATCCATAATCACACTCCATATTATCTAGGTTGCTTAGATTAGCACTTTGAGAAACCTAGTTGCCTCAAGATTAGAGGCAAAGTTTGGAGTAGAAGCTCTCGGGTGGATCGTCTATTACAAAGAGGAGGCCGACGAGGAGGTGGTTAATGAGAAAAAGAAGGACTTGGTTCATTAGGTATAATATTCTTTCATAGTAGCTAACTACTCCTATGATAGTGTTAGCTATAGTTTAGCAATGATCCTTTCGGTTAGTCGATATTGTTTTAAACAAAACGATTGTTTTACCTATTCCGCCTCCCCGCAACTCATGGGGTGTACAACGTTGACTTACATTGGTATCCGAGCCTCGCTAAACCATAACTATCTTGTTGGCAAAGTCGTTAGAAATTCGATCGCAAAACGAACCGAAAAACATCAAATTCACATAGTTTCTGTCGATTTTAAAACAGGGTCTAAAAATTTTTCACGGACCCTTAAAATTACAAGCAGGGAAACTTAAGAACACTGGACAAATTTGGGGTCCTAACTCGGCCAAACCGCCGCGGAGCCGCGGCGATCCAACCGATCCGCCGTTGATCCGCCGCCGAGTTGAAGCCGAGTTTACTCAAATTTCCCCTAGTAACTCTTCAGTGTAAATTTTGTTCTTTCTGGAATGTTTTGTTTCTGCTCAAGTCTCAGGTGCACAGAGAAGTTTTTGGAGTAGAATCAATTGTGTTTGCTCGATCGAAATTCTACGATGTTTGGCTAATTAGATTATATCTGTGATTTGTATAATGTTTTCGTAAACCTCCCCTAAATACTAGTTTGTCGGTTGGCAGGGGGTTGCACATTTCTGTAATGATTTTACTGTTTGTGCTTATGAACTTGATTGGATTGTTGTGATGATTAGCCGGGGTTTGAGATGGGTTTTAATATTCATTCATTCGATGTAATTTGTAAATTGTTGTAATATTATTTTGTAGGGCACATCCAGATTGCGGTTGTAGCCACCGTTGTATTATTTCATTTACTGATTTTTGCTCCTAGGATAGACCCAAGGTGGGGTGCACAAACTACCGGGTACTTTGAAGTGTTTAGTGGCCTACTCACGTTGTTAAGGGAGACCGCTTCACTTCCGGTACTTGGCGGGTAGTTTGCCGTACCCGTAGGGGTCTAGGGTGGGGTAATGGCTATTCATCATAACTATGTAATCCGTCTTTCGTTGCAGGCTCAAAAGAAACACGGATTGCTTGTATATCCAATAATGTTCATCTGTGATCTGGAATGCCTATTATTGCGTCTAACGAATGTATAATATCTATATATGATAGCTATTTAGACGTCACTTATATTTTACACCCGCGGTAGCCCAGCCCTCGCTCTGTCGTTAGTTAAGTAACCTAACGGGTGATGATGGGACCCAGTGGCGAATGCGGATGGCATAAGAGCACGTTGTATTTTCGTTGTTTTCTGTAATGATAGGTTAATGATGGGACACATTATTATAATGCAAAGAAAATAAACCAAAGTTGAATCGTTGGAACAGTTTAAAAGAAACCACTCGGTTATTTTTAAAACAGAAGATATTTTTAATTGCGGAGCATTAACCACTCCTTTTAAAAGCTATCAGGTTCCTTCGGTCATATCAAGTTCACTACGTTCACGGTTTCGCCAAAACCATTCGGAGCCCTCCATCATTTCATTTGGGTATTCAGTAGTATTCAAGCTATGCATTTTGGCTAAAGACAAGGCATAGTGTTTGGTAGCTGCTGGGTATTCATTTGTTGCATAGATAGATGAGTTAGTTTGGGACAGTCATATTATCATTTGACCAAAGTCAGGGGTATGTACAGATGGGTTCAAATTAACAAGATAATGATGGGTAGAACTTGACATGTGACTTATGACATTTTGACCAAAGCCAAGGTCATAAGAGCATGGGGCAAAAATTTATATCGGGAATTTCTAAAGAAACTGAAATTTGCAAAGAGATGCATACCATTTGGAGTGTGATGACTGTTGGTAGGATTCCTTCAGCATTATCACACGATGATATTTGGATCCGGATCCTACTGTGAGTATATGCTACTCATCAGGAGATTCGTCACTTAATGACCAATGCTATAAACCAAGTAGGTGTCGAGAAAGGTGTCAGCAGGGCTACGCCCCCAGAGAAAAGAGGTTATCTAATTAAGGAACTTCGCGAAAGCGTTGGAAAACCTCCCTCGAAGTATCGACACTGGCCTGGGTGAACAGGTTAAGCAAGTATTGTGCGGTGAGAATGGTCCTGACTAGTTCTTCCTTTTTGGTTTGAGGAGGGATTCGAGAAACAGTGGGAGCCATCCAGTTTAGATAAACTAAAAACCACTCTAAATTTGCAAGAGCATCATGCTAAAGTGTTCCCTCTCTCTCTCATTACTGCGACCCAAAAACATGACATGCCTTAAGTTATTTTTAGAGAAAAATATATTGACAGGGCCAAACTATAAAGATTGGCTGCGGAATGTCAAGATGGCTTTGACTTATGACAAATTAGGGTATATCCTTACCACTAAGGCACATGCTGTCCCTCATCCTAAATCCAGTAATGCGGATAAGGAAATCCATAAAACCTGGGAGTTAGATTGTGCGAAGGCCAAGTGCATCGTGCTTGCCTCGATGAATAATGAACATCAAAGGAGGCACGAGGATATAGATCTTTAATCCATATTTCTCCATACAAAGGATGTGTATGGGGAGCAATCTCATATAGCAAGATAGGAGACCTCGAAGAACCTGTTTCAGGTGAGGTTGGCCGTCGGATCGTCTTTAGGAGAACATGTCCTAAAGATGATTGGCTATATAGAAGAGCTCGCAGACTTGGGGATGACTTTGGAGAACGAGCTCTATACAGACTTGATTCTCTAGTCCCTTCCTTCGACCTACGCCCAGTTTATTCTGAATTTCAACATTCAAAGAAAAGAAGTTGAACTTCCAGAACTCCTTAACATGTTGAGGAGTGCAGAGGGCACCTTGCAGAAGGCAAGGGAAATACCCGCTATGTTTGTTCGCGGTGCTTCTTTTTCCGGGTCTAAGGCTAGGGCCAAAGGAAGGAAGAATAAGGCCGCCACCAAATCTAGAGGAGGTGTTAGTAGGGTAGGAGTGAAAGGAAATAAAAAGATTGCGGTGCCAGTAATGGCCAAGGATGAGTGCTTCCTTTGTCATAGGAAAGGGAACTGGAAGAAAGATTGCAATGCGTGGAACACCAAGAACCAGGAAACGAAGCAAGCTGTGACTTCAATTTCAGGTGTGTTTGTAATTTAGAATTGTCTGTCAATCAACTCTACTTCCTGGGTATTGGATTCCGGATCAGGATCTCATATATGCAATTCATTGCAGGCACTAAGAAACCGTAGAGTGCTGAAGGTTGGTGATATGACCCTCCAGGTTGCTAACGGAGCTAGCGTGGGGGCTGTGTCCGTAGGGGATTATCACCTTGGATTGACGAGCGGACATATTTTGGTTTTGCTTAACAGTTTTTGTGTACCCAGTTTAATGTGTAATATCATGTCAGTTTCCTTGTTATCAAATAAAGGTTATGATTTCACGTTTGTAAGTGGTGTTGTTAACATCCACCTTAATCATAGTTTGATTGGGTCCGGTACACTGGATAACGGTATATATGTTTTAAACCAATTACAGATTTTCAATGTCCAGAACACACTAAAAAGAATGTCTCCAGATTTAAAGAAGGCTTTCATATGGCATTGTAGACTGGGTCACATCAATGAGACAAGGTTAACTAAGTTACATAGAGAAGGATACTGGGATTCGTTCGAATATCAAACTTATGCCACTTGTCAATCATGTCTCAAAGGAAAGGTGACAAAGACTCCATTCACTGTACATGGAGTAAGAGCGAACGAGCTCTTAGGACTCATACACAGCGATGTAAGTGGTCCAATGTCTACACATGCAAGAGGTGGATTTTCTTATTTCATTACTTTTACGGATGATTACTCTAGGTACGGATTCATTTTCTTGATGAAACATAAATCCGAGACTTTTGAAAAATTCCAAGAGTATAAGAATGAAGTAGAAAACCAAACTGGCAAAAGTATCAAAACACTGAGATCTGCTCGAGGTGGTGAATACTTAAGTGTCGAGTTCCTAGGTTACCTAAAAGAGAATGGAATTCTCTCTCAGCTTACTCCTCCAAGCACTCCACAGCATAACGGTGTATCGGAGAGATGGAATCGAACCTTATTAGATATGGTGCGTCCCATGATGAGTAATGCTGAGTTACCGTGATCTTTCTGTGGTTATGAGCTAGAATGAGCGGCATATCTTCAGAACAGGGCTCCTACCAAGATTGTGTTTACCACGCCATATCAGATGTGGAGTGGAAAGAAACCCCATCTTCAGCATATGTAGATATGGGGATGTCCAGCTTTTGTTAAAAAGCAGCATGCGAACAAACTCGAAGCACGATCAGTACAGTGTAAGTTTGTGGGATATCCAAAGAACTCCAAGGGGTATTATTTCTATTACACGGAGGAACAAAAGCTTTTTGTTTCTCATAAAGCCCATTTTCTAGAACGGTGTTTTTTAGAAAAGGAAACAAGTGGGAGCGAAATAGAACTGGAAGAAATTCCAGAACCACAAACTACTACTGAATGTTTGGTAGAACCAGTAGTTCAAGAAGAACAACACATTCCCGGCACCCCTCCGCCGGAGTAGTAGGCCGTCTCATCCGACTGAGAGATACTACAGTTTTCTCATCGATAGGGATAGAGAGGATTGCGTCATTGATGATGATGAACCTACTAGCTTCCAGCAGGCCATCCAGAGCGGCGACTCGGTACGATGGCTGGATACAATGTGGACCGAGATGGAGTCCATGTACACCAACAAAGTATGGACTTTGGACTTTGCTCCAGATGGGGTAAACCCCATAGGATGCAAATGGATCTTCAAGAAAAAGATTGGTGTAGATGGACAGGTGGAAACCTATAAGGCTAGACTTGTTGCAAAGGGTTTTCGTCAAAGACCTGGTTTGGACTATGACGAGACTTTTTCTCCAGTGGCTATGCTCAAATCCATTCGGTTCCTTCTTGCTATTGCCGCCTTCCATGATTATGAGATCTGGCAAATGGAAATAAAGACGGCTTTTCTAAATGGTAATTTAGAAGAGTGCGTCTTTATGGATCAGCCAGAAGGCTTCAATTAGAGTGGGAGCAGCGGGAAAGTATGCAAGTTTCTTAAGTCCATTTATAGACTAAAGCAGGCATCACGAAGTTGGAACATCTGTTTTGATGAAACGGTCAAAGAATTTGACTTTATCAAAAATCCAGATGAACCATGTATATATAGTAAAATTGTAGCTCGAACTGTCGTATTTCTCGTCTTTTACGTGGATGACATTCTATTGATAGGAAATGACATTCCTATGCTATAATCTGTCAAAGGATTCTTGTCACATAGGTTCTCCATGAAAGACCTACATTCTGGGGATCCGGATCTATCGTGATAGATCCAAGAGGATGTTGGGACTTTCGCAGTCTAGCTATATCAACACTATACTGAAAAGATTCAGTATGGAAGATTCTAAGCGCGGTAATTTACCGGCTTGTCACGGAATCACCCTCTCCAAAGAGATGTCTCCCAAGACTGATTTGGAAAGGGATCGCATGTCGATTATACCCTACGCTTCTGCGGTAGGCTCCATAATGTATGCGATGTTGTGCACCAGACCAGATGTAGCTTACGAACTTAACGTGGTAAGCAGGTATCAGTCAGACCCAGGGGAGATGCACTGGATTGCAGTAAAGAACATTCTCAAGTACCTGAGAAGGACTAAGGAGATGTTCTTGGTTTACGGCGGAAAACAGCTCAAGATCAAGGCCTTTGCTGATTCCGGCTTCCAGAGTGATAAGGATGACTCTAAGTCTATGTCTGGTTATGTCTTTACCCTCAATGGAAGGGCGGTGTGCTGGAAGAGCTCCAAGCAGGACACCGTTGCAGACTCGATGATGGAAGCGGAGTGTATTGCTGCTTGCGATGACGCAAAAGAAGCAGTCTGGATGAAGAAGTTCCGAACAGAACATCAGGTGGTTCTTACCATTGTTGATCTAATACCGCTGTATTGCAACAACAACAGAGATATAGCTTTAGCGAAGGAACCCAGGTCCCATCAGAAGTCCAGACACATCTTAAGGCGGTATCACCTGATCAGGGAGATCGAGGTCCGGAGAGTTGCTACAGAGAAGAACATTGCTGATCCATTCACAAAGGCCTTACCTCAGATTCAGTTCGAGAGGCTACTCGAGATTATCGGTCTTCGATATTCCAGTACATGGCCCTAGTGCAAGTGGGAGATTGTTAGTGTATATGCCCTAAGGGCCATTATTGTATCATACTAGCTTGTAAATTACTTAATGGAAGCTTGGAATATTCACAGTTATATTAAAAGTCTTGCTAAATATGGTACTATGCTACTTAGTTTTATCTATCTTAATATGTGTGTACGTATTGATAGAGCCCTTAGGATCTTGCTTGACTACCAGCGTTGTGATGGCAGTCACACTAGTGGGCGCTAGGTAGTCTACAAGAACATCCTTTTTCAGGTCCCTAGTCGTAGGATTATCAAGACAGGGCATCGATACTCCGGAGTAGACTTGTGTGTACGCTTCTCATCCCAGTTGGGGAGATGGTCTGTTCCACAGCCATCAGTACGTCGTACTGAAGATAGTATACAGGTGCTCGTTGGGTTACGGGTACACCGGACAGGACTCGCCGGGAACTGTAGGTTGGTATTATACCCGTCGTCAGTTAACAGTTCCCAGGTGACATGAGTACAGCATAGTCCGCAGACTTGACACTGCAACTTTGCCTCGAGTGTGTCCCGCTGTTCTTAGATTGCTACCCTACCACGGCTCATAGGAGTCGTGCAAACAGGTAGCAGTTGGGTGCAGTCCCGAGCACTTGGAGGTAGTAGCGGTTAGACAGGATCGTCTCTCCCGGTATTGGGAGTTGATATCGCGCTGTGTCTGGAGAGCCATTACGCAAAATCCCTGGCTAGGGCAAGCGAGATTTACTGGTAGGTTTTCAAGTAGTTTCTCAAGGTGTAATGGGCTTCGCTCCGACATGACTTAAACCGCTTTTAGGGGACTGACGCTTGCCGCCCCCTAGGCCCGATATGCGATAGTCCTAGACGAACAGACCGGACTGTACGAAGATTGTCACATCAGGCTCAGTAGGAGTTCGGATGGGTTTCATCATCGGCCTTCTTATCGACATCTACCCGGGGACCGTTACATACAGTTAGTACCGCTTGCGGTCTGTGGTTAAACCCACTGCCAGCGTAGTGTCGAGTCTTTAGAGTCCCTAACAGAGAGTTTCTCTGCCTCGGGCGAAACGATATAGAGGTCGTATGGTTTTACGACAGGGTTCGTACACATACGTGTTTTTACGCACGTACGATGTTCTGACAGTTTTTACTAATCGGCTTTGGTTTAAGCCAGATTCTAGTATCGGATTAAAGGATTTATACAGTCTAAAGTGTTTCCGTGTTTTCACGGATAGGAGGGGCGTTCTCGTAATTTGTCGAGAAGCTTCTAGAAGTATGTTGACTTGAGGGCTAAGCTGGCATTTGCATTTATTGATTTAGTGACTCATTTGTGTGATTCATCCATGGAGTTAATGATGCATTTAATGGCTAATGACTCATGAGATGAATCACACAAGATGAATAAATGAAGCATGATGATAAATCATTTGATTTATTTTATTTGATAAATCATTATGCTTCATATATTCAAAATGAATCATTATTTCATTTCATTCTCACTCTCACCTTCTCTCTCCTCAAGCTCTCTCTCTTCAAACCCTAATCCTACCTTCTCATGTGTTGAGATCAAGGATTAGTAAAACTTGTTAATCCATAATCATACTCTATATTACCTTGGTTGCTTAGATTAGCACTTTGAGAAACCTAGTTGCCTCAAGATTAGAGGCAAAGCTTGGAGTAGAAGCTCTCGGGTGGATCGTCTATTACAAAGAGGAGGCCGACGAGGAGGTGGTTAACGAGAAGAAGAATGACTTGGTTCATTAGGTATAATCTTCTTTCATAGTAGCTAACTACTCCTATCATAGTGTTAGCTATAGTTTAGCAAAGATCCTTTCGGTTAGTCGATTTTGTTTTAAACAAAATGATTGTTTTACCTATTCCGCCCCCCCTCCCCCACAACTCGTGGGGTGTACAACATCGACTTACAATTTGTGCTTCCATCGATTTAATAATCTCACCTTGGGAGGCAGAGTTTTCTTTATATCATCGATGGACGACATAAAATCGGCCGACATTTGAATGGAATTTGTCAGAAGCAAACTCATGGTTTGTTCAAGTGCAGAGGTGTTATTGGTACCGGTAGAAAATGGATCAAAATTGTTGGCCGGGTTTTGAAAGTTTTGTGGTTGGTAGGGGTGCTAACTGTTAGTTATATGTATGTCTTAGAAGCCATTACTGTACATACGATGTATAATCTAATGGATGCTTGGACATATATAGGGAGGACTTTCTTGCTCGACATGATAGTACGCTATCTGGTTGTACTTTATCTAAACATGTACTCTGATTGTCTCTATGTTACATGTTGATAAAGCCCTTAGGATATATACTCGACTACTGGGACTATGATGAGATCATACTAGTGAGGCCACGGTAGTCGACGAGTACATCCTATAACATTTCCTAGTCGAGGGTGTATCGAGACAGGGTATCGATACACCAGAGTAGACTAGCGTATACTCATCTTGACCCATATGATGGGTGATGGATGATCCCATATCCATCGGTGTTTGACATCAAGGATGGTGTATGGGTGCTCAGTAGAGACTGGGTACACTGGACGGACTCGCCGAGAACTCCCAGATGGTATTATACCTCATGTCAGATGGCAGTTCTCCGGTGACACCGATACAGAGTAGTCTGTTGACCCGAGATCGTCATAGTGTCTTGTGTGATTCCTACTGTGATTTGATTTCCATCATACTACGTCCAAGAGGGCGTGCAAAAAGGTTGATTTTGGGTACATTCCTGAATCACATGGAGGCAATGAGCGATAGGAGGGGATTCGTCTCTCCCGGTATAGGGAGTTGATGTTGCGCTGTGTTCGATTGGCTATAACTGGAAATCCCTGGCCTGGGTTGCTGAGATTTACTGGTAAGTGTTATCAGTAGTTTCTCGAACTGTTATAGACCTCATATCGACACGACTTATCAAGCGACTGTGGTCTGACGTTTATCACCCTTAAGCGAGATATGCGGCATATCAGACGACGAGACCGGACTGTATGGGAGTGTTACTGACTGGATTCACAGGAGAATGTACAGACTTGCTTGTTGATCTTCTGAGCGCTCAATACCTGGGTGGCTGTTACGTTTAGCTGACCGCTTGCAGCTTGTGGGTGTTTGATATGATCATCACCTACTACCGGCGTATTGACGATTCTTTAGAGTCTTACACAGAGGTTTCTTGACTCTGGCAAAACGGAGTAGGGGCACATATATGATATGTGCACTGTTAGTTATATGTATGCCCTAGAGGCCATTACTATACATAGGATGTATATTGTAGTGGATGCTGGGACGTATATAGGGAGGACTTTCTCGCTCGACATGATAGTATGCTATCTGGTTGATCTTTACCTTAACGTGTATACTGTTTGTCTCTCTGTTACATGTTGGTAAAGCCCTTAGGATCTGTACTTGACTACCTGGATTATGATGCGGATCATACTAGTGGGGACATGGTAGTCTATAAGTACATCCTTCAAAGTCCCTAGTCGTGGGTGTATCGAGACGGGGCATCGATATACCAGAGTAGACTAGCGTGTACCTTCTCGACCCATACAGATGGGCGATGGATGATCCCATATCCATCGGTGTTTGACATCAGAGATGATATACGGGTGCTCAGTAGAGACTGGGTACACTGGACGGACTCGCCGAGAACTCCCAGATGGTATTATACCTCACGTCAGATGGCAGTTCTCTGGTGACACTGGTACAGAGTAGTCTGTTGACCCGAGATCGTCATAGAGTCTTGTGTGGTTCCCACTGTGCTTTGATTTCCATCTTACCACGTCCAAGAGGGCGTGCAAAACGGTGGTTTTTGGGTACAGTCCCGAGTCACATGGAGGCAATGAGCGATAGGAGGGGATTCGTCTCTCCCGGTATATGGGGGTTGATGTTGCACTGTGTTCGATCGGCTATAACAGGAAGTCCCTGGCCAGGGCTGCTCAGAGAATTGCTGGTAAGTGTTACCAGTAGTTTCTCGACCCGTTATGAGCCTCATATCGACACGACTTATTGAGCTATTGGGGTCTGACGTTTACCACCCCTAGGCGAGATATGCGACATATCAGACGATCAGACCGGACTGTACGGTAGTGTTACTGGTCGGATTCACTGGAGTGTGAGCGGGCTTGCTCGTCGATCTTCAGATCGCTCAATACCCGGGTGGCCGTTACGTTTAGCAGACCGCTTGCGGCTTGTGGATGTTTGATATGATCATCATCCGCTGCCGGCGTATTGACGAGTCTTTAGAGTCCTACACAGAGGTTTCCTGGCTCAAGCGAAACGAAATAGGAGCGCATATGAGATATGTGCGGGACCGAGAATAATACGAGTATGTGATACCGTATTCTATTCTCGCGATAAATATATCGAATGGTTGTATGCGATATAACCTAGTTATCGATTCAAGCGTTGATTCGATAAGCCGATATATTTGATACCAGTCGGTTATGTGCGCATGACCGGATCATTGAATCAAATGTTGATTTAATGATTTAATGTATAATTATATATTTGATATATTACTTTGCATTAACTAGTATCGGTTCACTTTAGACGGATTTTCTCACTTGGTTCGTGCGCATTGCATATGCGATATGTTTTTGTGCATTAGTATGTATCATGTTTGATGATGCATGCTTTTTGATTAAGTGTAAAGTATTAAACCTTGGTTAATGATATGGTTAGGGTTTATAATTTAGTTATTCATTTATCTTATTTAGTTATTCATTTATTTTTGATAAATGAATATAAGAATGAGAAAAGGGTGGTGGCTTCTTTTGTTGTTTTGTTAAAGCTTCATGAAGCTTTGACTTAGTCCACTATTCTTATCTCATCCTTAACCCTAACCATACCACTCAACCATGATTAATTCTCTACACTAAACCATGGTTCTAAGATGATAAGAATGTATTATTCTTTTCTTTTTAGAATTATCTTATGATAAGCTTTCTTCTTCTTCTTCCTTGACTTCAAGAAGAAAAGCTGTACCTCATCAATGGTGGATTGATGTTTTGAGTGAGAAATCCAATTCTAAAGTTAACCCACTTCCTATTTCTTCATCCTCTACCTCTTGCCAAGTAGTAGAGTGTGTTTCCTTCACAACTTTTCACGGTTTGGTGAAGGTGGAGCTCGATTCATCGATGCTTCGACGTAGATCATCTTCGGCATGGACATCGACGACCTAGCTTGCCCATTCTCCGACGAAGCCGATCCTAGAGCCCAGATTCGATTTGGACAGCGGAGAGGACCTCGTTGCGGAGCTATGGAGGTGGAGCACCGGATCTACAAAGGTTGTATTTCCGTATTTTATATAGTTAACTGTTAACTAGTACTTGTTCGCCTAAACCTCTAGTAAACGATCCGTTGTTTAGGGTTTGTAGGCACCATAATTTTTGAAATTGCCATGGTTGATGGCTTGGGAGACCTCACTAGAGTGCCTAGGAACCCTGCAGTGGTATCAGAGCCTAGCTAGAGCCTTAGGCGAAGTCCAGACGGAAATTGAAGTCCGAACGAACCCGAAACCCCGCATCGATATTGCTCTCTGTACATTTTTTAAAAACAGGGAATTTTCAGTATTAAAAATATTCAGAGAAACATGCAGGAATATCTAAGAGTTACTGTGAAGACGTAAGCCCTAATTCCCTTAAAGCGCCGTGCTTCCGCGGCACGAGCCTGGCTAGTGCCGCGCAAGCGCGGCGGTTTTGTCGTGTTGTGAGGTCTTGACAGCACAGTAACTCCTATTTAACATTTCTGGTATTCCTGGGTATTTTTAATATATTTTCCAGAGTTGAATTTTTCTGAGTTGATTTGGGGCTTCGGTATTTCGATCGGGGTATCAAATTTTGTCTGTGTGGCTTTCCGGATAAATTTTAGAATATGTTAAAAAGTTCGACCGGATATAAATACCCACTTTTTCCCCTGTCGGGAAATTTCCAAGTGTTGGATTTTTCCGTAGTTTGACGACGTTCTAAGTAGTGCAAGTAACGCGATGGTCCCTCTAGAAGACACAAACCTTAACTCGATTATGTGACCGTCTCGAACTGCCCTTTGAACCTTCGGGTTTGGGGCAGTACGGCGTGCCACATGTGAGGCGTTGGCTTGACCCTTCTACGGCTGGATCGTTGGTACTGAGGCACGAACGGAATGTTGTTAGACTTGTTTCATGTGTTGATCTGTTTCGGGAAAACTTGGGTGTTCGATTGTTCGATCGAAAAGTTTAACATTTTCTGTTTATCTGGAATGGGATACAATAATTGGAATTCACAAAAAGTTATGAGATAACTGAATGAATGTTATAAACGTAGCAGTTTAGTCTCACTTGATCGGTTGCCACGGAATTTTGATGTGATCAAAAGTCCGTCGCGATCACGTAGCGTACGCGGATACTCGCCGGATAAACTTAATAAACAGCTTCACTCCATAGCCCCGACCAAGTGACTGTAGGAGAACCCCGTCGCCGAAAGCATCCGTTCGGGTGCTCGCGGTAGCGGTGTTCCGCCTTGGTGCACTTCGTCGACGGTATCGGGGGTGCAGCCGTCTACTGAAGTTTGCGACGAGCATTCGATCAGGATGTCGGGAATCTTGTTGAATTCCCCGACTTGATATTGAAAAGTGTTTTCGATAATGAGACTAAAATGCGGGGTTTATAATTGTTAGGCATGTGATGTCTAAGGTATTCATTTGATTAGGCATGCGATGTCTATGCAGATTGCGGATTCCAACTGTTGTAGTTTTACACTTTCTTTTCTGTGACCGTAAGTGTAATATGTGATATCGCCGGTTTCGTTGCTATATGTCAACGACAATTGGGATGCGCATATTTGCTTACGTTGATGACATGTGATGTTATGTGTTGCTGGATATGTTATATTGGATCGTCGTGTTTGAATAGCCGGGGGTTTTTATGTGAGATGAGTGTTTTTCATTTTCATTCATGTAAAAACTTGTATGTAATATTCTTTTATTGGGGCGCTTCCAGGTTGCGGAAGTTGTCACCGTTTGTATATTATTTACTTTTCCGCACTAGGATAGACCCAAGGAGGAGGGCACAAGTAACCGGGTTCTGGAGTCCAGTGGGGGACCAACTCGAGGAGTCGAGTCCGGGTCTCCTAACTCCAGAATTGGTAGGGTTGCTTGCCGCTCTCGTAGGGGTCTAGGGGTGTGGGTTTGGCTATTCATCACAACCGTGGAATCCGTGTTTTATACTGGCTCGTATTGAAAACACGGACGTCCTAGTATATCCAATATTTCATATATTTCTTCTGCTGCGTTATCTGTGATGAAATCATGTGATGTTTCTGTGATGGATATAGTATATAGTATATATGATATATTATATAGACGTTACTTATGTTTTACACCCGTCCTAGCCCTGCCCCGCTCTGCCGTTAGTTACCTAACCTAACGGTGCACGAGGGGACATCGAGGCGAATGCGGATGGCATAAGTGTACGTCATATCTATCTGTGATGATTAGGTACTTAAATGATGGGACTTCATTAATGAGATTAATGAAATAAAAGAAACCTAAGATGTTGAAGAATCGAATTTCAAAATAAAACAGGTAGCTACAGTTTTTGCTTTGCACAGAGGTATATGTGATATATCCTGCACCTCATTCGACGAGGAAAGGACCGAGATCCCTTCACCGGGAGTGACTCCTTTAGCAATAACTGGCAGATGCTACACACTCGGTTTGTCTTTTGTTCGCTTTTAAGAATTTTTGCTTTGCACAGCGATATATATGATATATCCCGCACCTCATTCGACGAGGAAAGGACCGACGATCCCTTCACCGGGAGTGACTCCTTTAGCAAAACTAGAAAAGCCTCAAAAACGCTCCATTTCAAAATTCATTCGATCCTACAACGATATCAAGTTCATTACGCAATAGGTTTTCAGAAAAACCTGTCGTAGCCCTCCGTCTTTTCAGATAAGTATTAGTTAGTATTCGTGCTGCGGTTGTTTGGCATGCGTCAAGGCGTAGTGTACGGTAGCTAACTAGTGCTTATCTGCTAGCATATGATGCGATTGGATTAGGGTATTCGTACGGCGTTGTTTGGCATGCGTCAAGGGTCGTGCGGGTGGGTTTAATTCAATCAGGAAATGACGGGTTGAACTTGACTAGCAGACTATGGGTTGTTTGGCATGCGTCAAGGTCATAGCGAGCTAGGGGCAAAATATTATCGGGAATTTCAAGTGTTGAGATTTGCAATGAGATTGCATACCTTCTATGAGATAGTTGGATCCCGATACCCACTGCGAGTAAGTGTTACTCCTGGGAGAGTTTTATACATTACAATTAGCCGATCAAGTAGATGTCTAGAAAGGTGTTAACGAGGTTACGCCTCTGGGAAAACGAGGTTTACATTAATTAGGTTCGTGCGAAAGCACGGGGGACCTCCCTCAAAGTACCGACACTGGCCTGGCTGAAAGATTGGCGAACTTGTAGTGTGTAATTAATCCCGGCTAGTCTTTCCTTTTAGGGTTTGAAGGAAGATTTGATAAAAAGCAGTGGGAGCCATCCTGATTAGATAAAATAATAACCAATCTATTCTTGACAGAGCGCACGCTGAGTGTTTTCTTCTCTCTCTCTCCAGGTAGCGACCATATCACGCCTTAATCAAGATAATAATACGGATTATTGACCGAACCCGCTTGTTATACTGAGCTGGGGAACGTTGGTCCCGCTCCAACTTATAATTGTTATAAGACAGAGCAGGAAATTGGGGAATACCAGATTTCCCGTGCCGCCCAAACGAAGAGAGTGCATGCTGATGCATCATCTTCGGGTGTGTTCATTACAAAGAACTGTTTCTCTGTATCCTCTACGTCCTGGGTATGTGATACCAGATCAGGATCCCAGATATGTAATTTGTTACATAGGGCTACAGATAGGTAGAGAACTGAGAACGGGTGATAAGTTTCATGAGGCAGAAAACGGGGCAAATGTTGCAGCCAAGTCTGTCGGTCACTGTCACCCTGTATTACCAATACATTGATTCTGAACGAATGTTGTTAGATACCGAACCTGATATACCAAATCATATCACTCTCTTTGTTAGTAAAGAAAGGATATAATTTTGTATTGTTGAATAATGTTTTGAACATTTCCTATATCAAAAGTTGATCGGTTCAGGCACGTTATCTAAAAGCATTGATGTTCTAAATCAAACTACAGTTCTTAGTATATGGAACACACACAAGAGGAAGAGTTCAGAAATGAACGAATCCTTCTTGAGGTATTGTAGACTAGGTCAGATCAATGCGACCCGACTGGCTAGAGTTACATAAAGATGTATATTTAAATCTGTTTGAATTTACATCTTGTGAAACTCGCCAGTCATGTCACAAAGATAAGATGACCACAGCTCTGTTTATTGGAAACAGAGAAAGAGTTAGTAAACTCTTGGGATGATACATGTTGATGTATGTGAGGTCCCCTGTCTACACATGCCAGGACTGGTTCTTTATACTTCATTACGTTCTCTGATAATCTCTCAAGATTCAGTCATATGTTCCTGATGAAACATGAGTCCGAACCTTTTGAGATATTCACAGAATATAAGTTAGAAGTAGAGAACCAAAATGTGGGTATAAGTATAATGTCCTTTGATGTGATCAAGGAGGAGGATACTTGGGCACGGAAATCCTGGACTATTCTAAAGGAGAATGAGATTCTCTCTCAGCATTACTCCTCTGATTACACCATAGCACGATGGTATATCAGGGCGGAGCAGATACACCCTATTTGATATGGTGTGCTCTATGATGAGTAATACTGAGTCACCTAATTCCTTTTGGGAGTTATGCACTTGAGAAGCTGCATACCTATTGAATAGGGTTCCAATCAAATCAGTTGCCTACCATTTCATATGTGATATGGAAAGGGAAGAGCCCATGTCTTAAGTTAGTTAAGATTTGGGGTTGTCCGGCCTATGTCTGAAAAGCAAAATCCGGACAAGCTCGAGGCAAAGTCAGTTATGTAGAACTGGAAATGTTCCAGCTATACAAACTGCTGCAGATGATTTGGTAGAACCAAAGGATTCAATAGTTACCAACGAACCTCAGCCTCTCCGCCGATCTAGTAGGGTTCCTCACCCACCTGAGAGATACTTCGGTTTCTCTATGACAGTGGGAGCGAGGATTATATCATGAGATGATGACCCAACTAGTTTCGAGCAGGCCATCAGGAGTAAGACTCTGTAAGAATGGCTGGATGCTTAGTGATCTGAGATGGAATCCTTATACACCAACAAAGTATGGACTTATGGTTGCAATATCTGAAGGGTTAAATCCCCATCAGGAGCAAGTATATCTTGAGAAGATTACTTGGTGTACATGGAAAGGTTGAGACTTTCGAAGCTAGACTTGTTAAAGGTTTTCATCATCAACCAGGCGTGGATAATGATGAAACCTTTTCAAGTAGCTATGCTTAAGTCCATCCAGATCCTACTTACCACGGCTACATACCATGACTACGATATCTGGTGGTTGGGTGTCATGACAGCTTTTCTAAATGATGTTTTAGAAGAGAACGTCTATAAGTACACAGCCAGAGGGCTTCGTAGACAGTGGGAGCAGCGGAAACGTGTGCAAGATGCTTTATAGGATAAAGCAGGCATCGCGGAGATGGAACATCTGTTTTGATGAATTAGTCAAAGAAGTTGACATCATCAAAATGGTAGATGAACCTTGTATATACAAAAAGGTAGTAGGGAGTATGGTGACGATCCTCGTAGAGTACGTGGATGACATACTCTTGATAGGGAAGGAGTTTCCTATGCTACGCTCGATCAATCTCCGCTTATCACAATGATTCTCCATAAAGGATCAAAGTGATACCTACTAAATCCTGGATTTTGGATCTATGAGATAGATCTAAATGGATGTTAGGATACTCACTAGATGTAGTGAGACGGTATCAAACGATCCTAGGGAGAATCACTGGAAGTGTTCCAGGGTGATAAAGACGACTGAGTGTCAGTCGCAGGCATTGTCTTAACCCTCAGTAAAGGGACGGTATGTTGGAAGAGTTCCAAGCTAGATACCGTGACAGACTAGACGATAAAGGCTGGATACATCGCTACTTAAGATGCTATCAAAGAGGCTGTTTGGATGTATATTGGTTCATGAGATGAACTACGTTCCAACCATTGTGAGACAATGGAGTTGTGGCTTATGCCAAGGAACGCAGGTCCCATCAGTGATCCAGACATATTCTAAGGCAGTATCACTTGATCATGGAGATGGTTGATCTCCAGGGAGATCGAGGTTAGGAGAGTAGACTCAGAGGACAACACAGCGGATCCACTCACAAAGGCCTGTTCCCAGAGAGAGACACATTTATGGGATGGTTGAGTATGAGATACTTCAAACCACTGCTACAGATGGCCCTAGTGCAAGTGGGAGATTGTTAGTTATATGTATGCCCTAGAGGCCATTACTATACATAGGATGTATATTGTAGTGGATGCTGGGACGTATATAGGGAGGACTTTCTCGCTCGACATGATAGTATGCTATCTGGTTGATCTTTACCTTAACGTGTATACTGTTTGTCTCTCTGTTACATGTTGGTAAAGCCCTTAGGATCTGTACTTGACTACCTGGACTATGATGCGGATCATACTAGTGGGGACATGGTAGTCTATAAGTACATCCTTCAAAGTCCCTAGTCGTGGGTGTATCGAGACGGGGCATCGATATACCAGAGTAGACTAGCGTGTACCTTCTCGACCCATACAGATGGGCGATGGATGATCCCATATCCATCGGTGTTTGACATCAGAGATGATATACGGGTGCTCAGTAGAGACTGGGTACACTGGACGGACTCACCGAGAACTCCCAGATGGTATTATACCTCACGTCAGATGGCAGTTCTCTGGTGACACTGGTACAGAGTAGTCTGTTGACCCGAGATCGTCATAGAGTCTTGTGTGGTTCCCACTGTGCTTTGATTTCCATCTTACCACGTCCAAGAGGGCGTGCAAAACGGTGGTTTTTGGGTACAGTCCCGAGTCACATGGAGGCAATGAGCGATAGGAGGGGATTCGTCTCTCCCGGTATATGGGGGTTGATGTTGCACTGTGTTCGATCGGCTATAACAGGAAGTCCCTGGCCAGGGCTGCTCAGAGAATTGCTGGTAAGTGTTACCAGTAGTTTCTCGACCCGTTATGAGCCTCATATCGACACGACTTATTGAGCTATTGGGGTCTGACGTTTACCACCCCTAGGCGAGATATGCGACATATCAGACGATCAGACCGGACTGTACGGTAGTGTTACTGATCGGATTCACTGGAGTGTGAGCGGGCTTGCTCGTCGATCTTCAGATCGCTCAATACCCGGGTGGCCGTTACGTTTAGCAGACCGCTTGCGGCTTGTGGATGTTTGATATGATCATCATCCGCTGCCGGCGTATTGACGAGTCTTTAGAGTCCTACACAGAGGTTTCCTGGCTCAAGCGAAACGAAATAGGAGCGCATATGAGATATGTGCGGGACCGAGAATAATACGAGTATATGATACCGTATTCTATTCTCGCGATAAATATATCGAATGGTTGTATGCGATATAACCTAGTTATCGATTCAAGCGTTGATTCGATAAGCCGATATATTTGATACCAGTCGGTTATGTGCGCATGACCGGATCATTGAATCAAATGTTGATTTAATGATTTAATGTATAATTATATATTTGATATATTACTTTGCATTAACTAGTATCGGTTCACTTTAGACGGATTTTCTCACTTGGTTCGTGCGCATTGCATATGCGATATGTTTTTGTGCATTAGTATGTATCATGTTTGATGATGCATGCTTTTTGATTAAGTGTAAAGTATTAAACCTTGGTTAATGATATGGTTAGGGTTTATAATTTATTTATTCATTTATCTTATTTAGTTATTCATTTATTTTTGATAAATGAATATAAGAATGAGAAAAGGGTGGTGGCTTCTTTTGTTGTTTTGTTAAAGCTTCATGAAGCTTTGACTTAGTCCACTATTCTTATCTCATCCTTAACCCTAACCATACCACTCAACCATGATTAATTCTCTACACTAAACCATGGTTCTAAGATGATAAGAATGTATTATTCTTTTCTTTTTAGAATTATCTTATGATAAGCTTTCTTCTTCTTCCTTGACTTCAAGAAGAAAAGCTTTACCTCATCAATGGTGGATTGATGTTTTGAGTGAGAAATCCAATTCTAAAGTTAACCCACTTCCTATTTCTTCATCCTCTACCTCTTGCCAAGTAGTAGAGTGTGTTTCCTTCACAACTTTTCACGGTTTGGTGAAGGTGGAGCTTGATTCATCGATGCTTCGACGTAGATCATCTTCGGCATGGACATCGACGACCTAGCTTGCCCATTCTCCGACGAAGCCGATTCTAGAGCCCAGATTCGATTTGGACAGCGGAGAGGACCTCGTTGCGGAGCTATGGAGGTGGAGCACCGGATCTACAAAGGTTGTATTTCCGTATTTTATATAGTTAACTGTTAACTAGTACTTGTTCGCCTAAACCTCTAGTAAACGATCCGTTGTTTAGGGTTTGTAGGCACCATAATTTTTGAAATTGCCATGGTTGATGGCTTGGGAGACCTCACTAGAGTGCCTAGGAACCCTGCATGCACGACCGAGGATAATGCGATATGAGATACCGTATTCTATTATCGTGATATTTGATATCAGCCGGGTCAACGGATCAAGTGTTGATTTGATGAATTGGTAATTGTGATATTAGTCGGTTATATGCGGTATAGCCGGATTGTCGGATCAAGTGTTGATTCGATAATTTAATGTATAGTAATATATATGATATATTAAATTACATTAACTAATATTAGCTCACTGAAAGATTGTTTTTCTCACTCGGGTAATACATTGATATATATGCGATATATGTTAATTGTATTATTTTATTTTGTTGCAATAAATATTATATATGTGATATATATAATATTGTAACATGATATGGTTATTAATGTAACATGTTTAGTGGAGATTAAACATGGTTAGGGTTTGATTTGGGTTAAGATTTTCTAGAAGCTTTCCTTTTAGTTTTGGAAAAGATATTTTATGAAGATATTTCCTTAACCCAACCCAACCTCCTAACCTTGGTTAATTGTCTACAATGGTTACTTGAACCATGGTTGCATTTCTGACCTTATGATTACTTTCATTATTCATCACAAAATGATTATGTTTGATTATTCATCTTCTTCCTTGAGCTTCATGGAAAAAGCTTTCTAGTTTTTTCTAAGTGATGATTATGTGTGAGAAAAAGATTATAAATGAGAGCTAAAAATCCTACTTCATCATCCTCATCTATCCTTGCCGTTTAGATGAGGGTGTTCACTTCATTTAGTGAGAGTTAGCTTGTGTTATTGAAACTTAAAGGTTGTCACGTCCCGAAAGTACGGAACATGACCGGCACTTAAACTACGAACGTCTCGAGGCGTACGTAATCTAAGTAAACCAAAAAAAAACCCAGAAATCCAAACCAAGAAAATTAGTAGAGTGAAGGAAAACCTATTTAAAACAAGTAGTTTAATAGCATAAGCCGAATTATGCGGTTTTAAAAACATCAAATATTTCCTGAAAATTTCGGCAGAGTCTCCTTTGTAAAAACTGGCTCCCAAACGGGATACAACATGAATAGTATACGAAATCAATAAAAGGCATCCCCAAGCGGGAGCTAGCTCTTCGTCAATCGACGGTCACAACCACACAAGCAATATAATATACAACGCCAACGGCGAGGATCAAAACTCAAAAGGAAACTCAAAACCACAAGAAATCCACAGAAATATAACACGCGACTCTAAGGTCGAAAGAATAACATCACTGGTCTCTATCTCTGAAATAAATACATGTTTGGTTGATGGAACTTCTAGATACAACAGAGTAATAATATACATGGTATATAATAGGGGGTACGATACAAATAAACCCACCTAATAGCAAATCACCCGGAAAAGGGAGTAGTGCCGCAAAGCCGTAAAGAAACATGTACGGTAAAACCTGCAAGAAAATGGGGCACAACGGGGGTGAGTTGCCAACTCGTGAATAGAAAAACATCTACGCACAGAAATCGCATAAACAACGCAACCTAGGTCAATGATCATAATATATCCTTAAATATGTATATAACATGCAGCCTATAACAATGGCTAGGGTAAATATCTAACCCGAGTGTAATCTCATGTGCCTGTGTCAGTGCCTCAGGTAGCAATATATCATATGAATGAGGTATGAATGCATGAAAACAGAATACATGTAAATGAAGAAACTGTTTTCATAATTTAGTGAGATTTCCTTTGTATTTTTAAAATGAGGTATCATAAATGAAATCAGCATCAACAGTGTCTAGCATCGACACAAAACATAAATCTCAATGTCTCAAAATCTCAGGCTCCGGCTATCCGGACTGGCCTGTATCATCAAATCTCAGTACCTCAATATCTCGAAATCACAGCACCTCAATATTTCTCAATCTCAATATTTAGGGCGCCGTCAGTCCAGACCGGCCCCTACCATCCATCTCAAGACCATGACAGTATCCTCCGGATATCCGACGCGTCGTGTAATATCACCGGTAGGTAGTGCTCCCCTGCCAGGCTCAACGTCAGCAACACGACCTTCTTGCCCCGGGGTACCTTACCGGGCCCACCATGTACCCGAAACGGTTCATCCATCTCCTCGAATCAGGTCTCGAAATCCATCAGCAATCTCATGGTGGACGACTCATACATCATGGGAAAACCGCATTTTTATTTAAAAAGAGAGAAAGCAGTTTATATATATTTTGCGGTTTTCCTCCAAATCCAGAAAATATCATGGAAATCCGAATCATCAATAGCATGTAAAACTATGAATATAAGCATGAGCATCCATGAATGCGACATATAATGAATAACAGTATGCATGAAGTGACAAGTAACAACTACAACGTCTAAACTAACATATAAGGCAAGCAACCAATCATCTTGTCAAAACAACTAGTTAACAAGCAACATTAGGCGATAATATTTTCTAAGGTGTGCGTGACATGGAAATTACCGATGAAGATGTGTGTGAGCCGGCAAGCAAGTGTATGTGGTACATACGCATCATCGGTAATGGTGCTGGTGTCCTAACAGTATGATATCAACAATGAAATAAGAAATTATAATATAAGTATGCGATGCGGAGCGAACAGTAATAATGAGCGGAATACTAGACACAACGATAACTAAACTGCATTATCCTAATATAAGTCCTACAATAGTGACTTTTGAAATAACACGAATCGCGGTGTTTTGAAAATTAGGGCTACGGTGTTTTTAGGAAAAGATACATCTTTTGAAATATCCGTAGAATCCCTTGACCTGTCTTTTAAAATACCCACGATTCGTAAGCTTTTGAAATAGGTAGGAGTCGAATCTAATTTAACAACTAAACTAAACTAAAGGGTTAAGCTAACAAGCTGGACTACAGGTAAGGAAACCGCCTAACATCTGAGTCGATATATATACATACCTGTATATATATTAGTCGGTGATCCCGCCTCAATAATATCATATCCGATACTATATCTATAATCAGACATCCCAAGTCAAGAGTGCGGATCAATCATCAAAATATAGCTCGTACGTAAATCCGTCGTACGGCATCCCTAAATCTGGGTACGGGTCAATATCATATTCATCACACTATTCATCCGGTATCCTCTTTATCAAAGATCATTGTCTAGGGTATTGACCTATGTCTAGTACAATACTAATATCATCAATATAGTCATGATTTGACTACTGATCGACGGTCTCGTACAAACCGATATCATCAGCACATATCATCATCAAGGGGTATACATCGCCCAATACGGCCTAGGATCAATATCCTAGCACACCATATCTCATATCACGATCACATGTCGACCATTTAATTTATAACACTATTCACCCGTATCGTCGTCCCAAGATCCGCTATAACACTAGGACGTACCTCAAGTACGAATCCTGCCATATCACCGTTCTCGCGGTCTCATTCAAATCTTATCGACTCATATCAAATCCCAAACACTATTCTCAAATCCAGTATGTGAGCACATAGTCCCATAACCATGTGAAGACATAACAATATGACCCGATATAAGCACATATGAAAGAAGAAAGTATGCAAGTATGATATGTGCGTGTAAAAGTGGGGTAACCTCTACTCTAGGGTCTCGCAACACTAACTAATCCGATCACACCCTAAATCCATCTATATCATCGATAACATCAAACAATACATAATCACTATGTGTGTATACGTATTCGTATACATCACCACGAACTGCGGGGGTGCTATACGCCATCCACCTGACTTCTCCCCGTAGATAAGAATCTACTCAACTGGTCCTCGCTCGCCGGTGCCGATGTCGCCACGCGCTTGCTTGTCGTCTCGAAGACCACATAGGGTACCTACATGCCACAACGTATCGTATCGCATAAAAACCCAATTCGAAATCGAATTAGCATACGAAAACCAAATCGGCACGCTATCATGTATAGGTCAAAACCTATCGCCTACGCATGCAAGAATAGCCAAACCAACCCTCGATGTCGATGTACAAACATCAACCCATCGAGGAAAACCCAAAAACCCTAATCGTGTTTTCACAATCACTAATTATATAAGAAATAGGGTGCAATTCATAAAAACCTTTAAATTGCCCAAATCGATTTATTACAAGAAACCTAGTAAGCCTAAATTTCCCGTTTTAGCGCCAATCTAAATGTTTTAACATTTTTAGTGGCCACAAAATTCACTAAATAATTTAATTAGGTCACAAAAATATTAACTAGATTTTCTCTCAATTATATTCAAAATTCCTAGAAACCTAGTTTGCACAATTATGCAATTTTAACAAATTTTATAGCAAAAATGCACAAACTACAATCTAGCTTGGATTTGCATGAGCTAAAGTATTAAAATACACTTAATAATGTTAATGAAGTCATGAAAAAACCTAATTATATTTTTCTCATAATCAAATTCCTGGTTTACAAAAACCTAGCTAGCAATATAGCTTAATTATTACAATTCCAAACTAACAATTTGCAAACAAGAAATTTGATTAGGTTTTCATTTCACAATATGAAGAACTACAATTGCAACCACAATTACATAATAAAAAATCCTAACTTGAATTTCATAAACCCTTACTAAATTTTTGCAAACATACAATTAAACCCAAATTAAGAACTAATAATTCTTGATTTAAGGTATTCAAACAACAATTTAACAAAAGGTCTTGATTTATACCTCACATGATTAAGGATCTAGCATGAAAATCCTAGCCTCCAAAAGTAGCTTCCATGCTCCTAGATCCATGCTAGATAGGCAAGAAATAATGGGTAGGAGTTGGATTTGGGATTAGTGATGTTTTTATGTGGATTTTGAAGTAATTTTGGAGGATTTTTGATGTGAAGAACGTGAGGATTCAAGAGAGGGGAGGGCTGTCCAGATTTCGGCCAGGAAATAAGAGGGATTGAGGGTGGTTGGTGTGTGTGAAGTCAAGGAGAGAGATGGAACCCAAGTCAACACAAGACCATGCTTCAATTTTCTATTATTTCGTTTTCTTTCATTTTCTTTTCTTTTATCAAAAGAAGTGGGGAAAAGTTTAGGAGGGATGCTGATTTCAGCAGAAAAGAGGAGTAGAAATGAGGGTGTGTGAGTGTGGGTGTGTGGAAAAATGATAAATACTATACCCCAAACAACCATTAACACTAAATTCACCAAAAAAGCCTTTTTTCTTCGATATTTTCTAAACCGTTTTGACAAACCATTTCATTTCAGAAACCACATGATAAAATTTTATTTAATGTATTATGATGCACAAAATTTGTTTCAACTCATTCCAATTTGTAATTTTTTCTAATTAAATGTATTAGTGACGGCTTAAAATAATATTAAAATAATTAATTTCCGAAAAATTTTCAGAAAATTTGAAATTTTACTAGTAGCTCAATAACACCAAATACTAGAAATTACATAGCTAGAATATGTATATTTAATTTTTATAATAAAGATATTTGTATTTTGACTTTTTCAGAAAACCCCCTTATTTTACCGTTTTTCCGAAATTTCACCGAAACGATTTTCAAAACGTTACAAAGGTAGATCATCTTTGTTATCGAAGATCGGAAGCAAGCTTGCATGTTTCTCTTTGCGGAGCCTCTCGAGAGTCCGGAACACGATGATCGCAGCGAAGGGACCGCAACACGGAGCTTAAGAAGTGAAGGACCGGATCTACAAAGGTTGTAATCCCTCTCACTTAGTGTTAAAGTGTTTAACATGCTTATTTTTGCCTAATCTCTAGTTTAAAGATCTTGTTAAGGGTTGTTCGGCACGGCAAAATTTTAAATCGGGTATGGTTGATGCCTCGTAGACCCTTGTGGCAATGCTTAGCAACCCTACAGTGGTATCAGAGCCAAGCTAGAGCTTTAGGCGATGTCTAGGCGAAGTTTAAAGTCCGATCGAACCCCGAAACCCCGACACGGACCCTTCTCTGGAGATTTTTTTAAAATGTTGATTTTTCTGTAATAAAAATGCTCAGAAAATTGAGCAGGGAAATCTAAGGATAACTGTAGAAAACGACTGCCTAATTCCACTGTAGCGCCGCGGAACCGCGGCCGTACCCTGCTTTGAGCGGCGGTTCCGCAGCCGTATGTGGAGATTAGGTACTCATTTTTCTACAGTAACGTTCGTAGGTGTTTCTTGACCTTTCTGGGAATTTTTAATTCATACTCAAGTGTTGAGTTTTTTGGATTGTATTGGGGACTCGTTGATTCGATCGGATAATTTAATTTCGTTTAGTTTTCCGGATAATTTAGAAACTGTTAAAATGTTCGAACGGATATCATTAACTCGCTTTTTCCCGGCACAAAAAGTTTCAAGTGTTGAATTTTTCTTGAGTTTAAATCTTTCAGAAAAATGTGCAAGTAACGCGGTGGATCCTCTACAAGAACACAGACCTTAACTCGATTATATGACCGTCTGAATTGCCTCTAAACCTTAGGGTTTGGGGCAGTACCGCGTGCCACATGTGAGGCGTTGGCTTGACCCATCTATCGCTGGACCATTGGTACTGTGACATATTCTGGGATTATTTGAACTCTGCTCAAGTGTTGAGCTATTTAGGAAATCTTGGGTATTTAATTATTCGATCGGAAAGTTTAATATTGTCTATTTATCTGGAAAGTGATACAATATTTGGAATCCACATGTAGTTATAAGATAACTAATTTGAATGTTATAAAACTAGCAATTCAGTCTCAAGTGATCGGTTGCCACGGAATTTTGATGTGATCAAAAGTCCATCGCAATCACGTAGCGTACGCGGATACTCCCCGGGTAAACTTAATAGACAGCTACACCCCATAGTCCCGACCAAGTGACTGTAGGAGAACCCCATCGCCAAAAGCATCCATTCGGGTGCTCGCGGCAGCGGTGTTGCGCCTTAGTGCACTTCGTCGACGGCATCGGGGGTGCAGCCATCTACTAAAGTTTGCGACGAGCATTCGATCAGGATGTCGGGAATCGTGTTGAATTGCCCGACTAGATATTGAAAGGAGTTTTTGATAATGAGACTAAAATGCGGGTTTTATAATTGTTAGGCATGCGATGTCTAAGGAATTCATTGGTTAGGCATGCGATGTCTAAGAAGGTTGCAGATTCCAACTGTTGTAGTTTTACACTTTCTTTTCTGCGACCGTAAGCGTAGTATGTGGTGTATCGCCGGCTTCGTTGCTATACATCAACGACAATCGGGATACGCATATATGCTTACGTTGATGATATGTGATATTATGTGTAGCTGTGATATGTTATTTTGGCTCGTCGTGTTTGATTAGCCGGGGGTTTTATGTGAGATGAGAGTTTTTCTTTTTCATTCATGTAAAATTCATTTGTATGTAATATTCTTTTATTAGGGCACTTCCGGGCTGAGGATGATGTCATCATTTTATATTATTTACTTTTCCGCATTAGGTAGACCCAAGGCGGGGAGCACATGTAACCGGGTTCTAGGGTCCAATGGGAGACCATCTCGAGGAGTCGAGACCGGGTCTCCTAACCCTAGAATTGGCAGAGTTGCTTGCCGCTCTCGTAGGGGACTAGGGATGTGGGTTTGGCTATTCATTGCGACCGTGGAATCCATGTTTGATACAGGCTCGTATTGAAAACACGGACCTCTTATTATATCAAGTATTTCATATATGTTTTTCTGCTGCAATGTACTGTGATGAGATCATATTACAGCCTGAGACGAATGTTTATATTATATATATGAGTTATATGTTATATTGCAGATTTCGTCTCAAATGTGACGCTTGTGAAGCATAATAAAATGGGACTTCATTAATGAGATTAATGAAACTAAAAGAAACCTAAAGATGTTGTAGAAACTTGTTTAAAAACTGGTAGCTCCAGTTCTTACTTTGCATAGCGTTGTTCCTTGTAGAACATCCAGCACCTTATTGGATAAGGAAAGAGCCGAGATCACTTCACCGGGAGTGACCTATTTAGCGAAACTAGCAGATGCTACACACTCGGTTTGTCTTTTGATTGCTTCTATAGTTCTTGCTTTGCATAGTGATATTTGTGAAATATCCTACACCTTATTCGATGAGAAAAGAGCCGACGATCCCTTCACCGGGAGTGACCACTTTAGCAAAACTAGAAAAGGCCTCAAAAACATTCCATTTAAAATAACTCGATTCTACAATGATATCAAGTTCATTACGCTCATGGTTTTCTTAAAAACCTGCGTAGCCCTCCGTCATTTCAGATAAGTACTACTTAGTATTCGTGCTGCGGTAGTTTGGCATGCGTCAAGGCATAGTGTACGGTAGCTAACTAGTGCTTATCTGCTAGCATACGATGCGATTGGATTAGGGTATTCGTGCGGTGTTGTTTGGCATGCGTCAAGGGTCGTACAGGTTGGATTAATTCAATCACGAAATGTACGTGTTGAACTTGACTAGCGGACTATTGGTTGTTTGGCATGCGTCAAGGTCATAGCACGCTAGGGGAAAAATATTATTGGGAATTTCAAGTGTTGAAATTTGCAATGAGATTGCATACCTTCTTTGAGATAGTTGGATCCCGATACCCGCTGCGAGTAAGAGTTACTCCTGGGAGAGTTTTACACATTATAATTAGCCGATCAAGTAGGTGTCTAGAAAAGTGTTAAAGGGGTTACGCCCGTTGGAAAAAGAGGTTTACTTTAATTAGGTCCGTGCGAAAGCACGGGGAACCTCCCTCAAAGTACCGGCACTGGCCTGGCTGAAAGATTGGCGAACTTGTAGGGTGTAATTAATCCCGGCTAGTCTTTCCTTTTAGGGTTTGAAGGGAGATTTGACTAAAACAGTGGGAGACATCCTGATTAGATAAATTGATAACCAATCTAATCTTGTAAAAGCGCACGCTGTGTGTTTTCTTCTCTCTCTCTCTCCAGGTAGCGACCATGTCACACCTTAATCAAGATAATAATACGGATATATTGACCGAACCCGCTTGTTATACTGAGCTGGGGAACGTTGGTCCTGCTACAACTTATAATTGTTATAAGACAGAGCAGGAAATAGGGGATTACCAGAATTCCCGTGCCGCCTAAACGAAGAAAGTGCATGCCGATGCATCTTCTTCGGGTGTGTTCATTATAGAGAACTGTTTCTTAGTATCCTTTATGTCCTGGGTATGAGATACCGGATCAGAATCCCGCAAATGTAATTTGTTACATGGGCTACAGATAGGTAGAGAACTGAGAACGGGTGATAAGTTTCATGAGATAGAGACGGTGCAAATGTTGCAGCCAAGTCTATCGGTCACTATCACCCTGTATTACCAGAATAAATTGATTCTGAACGAATGTTATTAGATACCGAACCTGATATACAACATCATATCAGTCGCTTTATTATTAAAGAATGATATAATTTTGTATTGTTGGATAATGTTTTGAACATTTCCTATATCAAGTGTTGATCGGCTCAGGCACGTTATCTAAAAGTATTGACGTTCTAAATCAAACTACAGTTCTTAGTATACAGAACACACACAAGAAGAAGAGTTCAGAAATGAACGAATCCTTCTTGAGACATTGTAGACTAGGTCATATCAATGCGACTTGACTAGCTGAAGTTTCATAAAGATGCATATTTAAATTAATTTGAATTTACATCTTCTGAAACTTGCCGGTCATGTCACAAAGATAAGATGACCACAACTCTATTTATTAGAAACAGAGAAAGAGTTAATGAACTCTTGGGATTGATACATGCTGATGTTTGAAGGTCCCCTTTCTACACATGCCAAGACCGGTTGTTTTTACTTCATTACATTGACTGATTTCCTCTCAAGATTCGGACATATGTTCTTGTTGAAACACAAGTATGAACCTTTTGAGATATTCACAGAATATAAGTTAGAAGTAGACAACCAAAAACGGGTATAACTATTATGTCCTTTGATGAGATCAAGGAGGAGAATACTTGAACACGGAATTCCTGGACTATTCTAAAGAAGAATGAGATTCTCTCTCAGCATTACTCCTCCGTATACACCATAGCACGATGGTATATCGGGGCGGATAAAAAGCACCCTATGTGATATGGTTTGCTCTATGATAAGTACTGCTGAGTTTCCTATTTTCTTTTTGGGGTTATGGACTTGAGAAGCTGCATACCTATTGAATAGGGTTCCAATCAAATCAGTTGCCTGCCACTTCATATGTGATATGGAATGGGAAGAGCCCATATCTTAAGTATGTTAAGATTTAGGGTTGTCCAGCTTATGTCTAAAAGCATAATCCGGACAAGCTCGAGGAAAAGTCAGTTCTGTAGAACCGGAAAGGTTCCAGCTATACAAACTACAGCTGATGATTTGGAAAACCCGAAGGATTCAATAGTTTCCAATGAAGCTCAGCCTCTCCGCCGATCTAGTAGGGTTCCTGACCCACCTGAGAGATACTTCGGTTTCTCTATAATAATGGGATCGAAGATTGCATCATGGGATGATGACCCAACTATTTTCGAGCTGGCCATCAGGAGTGGGATTCTATAAGAATGGCTGGATGCTTAGCGATCTGAGATGGAATCCTTATACACCAACAAAGTATGGACTTTGGTTGCTTTATCTGAATGGTTAAATCCCTATCAAGAGCAAGTATATCTTGAGAAGATTACTAGGTGTACATAGAAAAGTTGAGACTTTCAAAGCTATGCTTAAGTCCATCCAGATCCTACTTGCCACGGCTACATACCATGACTACGATATCTGGCGGTTGGGTGTCATGACTGCTTTTCTAAAAGATGTTTTAGAAGAGAGCGTCTATAAGTACACAGCCAAAGGGCTTCGTAGACAGTGAGAGCAGCGTAAACGTGTGCAAGATATTTTATGTGATGAAACAGGCATCGCGGAGTTGGAACGTCTGTTTTGATGTGGTAGTCAAAGAGTTTGACTTCATCAAAATGGTAGATGAACCTTGTATATACAAAAAGGAAGTAGGGAGTATGGTGGTGATCCTTGTAGAGTACGTGGACGACATACTCTTGATAGGGAAGGAGTTTGCTATGTTACGCTCGGTCAATCTCCGCTTATCACAAGGATTCTCCATATACGATCAAAATGATACATACTAAATCCTAGGTTTTGGATCTATGAGATAGATCTAATTGGATGTTAGGATCATCACTAGTTGTAGTGAGATGCTATCAATCGATCCTGGGGAGAATCACTGGAAAGGTTCCAGGGTGATAAGGACGACTGAATGTCAGTCGCAGGCATTGTCTTTACCTTCAATGGAGGGACGGTATGTTGGAAGAGTTCCAAGCTAGATACAGTGACTTACTAGACGATTAATGGCAAGATACATCGTTACAAAGAATGCTACCAAAGAGGCAGTCTGGATATATAAGTTCATGAGATGAACTTCGTTCCTACCATTGTGTGACAAAGGAGTTGTGTCTTTGCTAAGGAACCCCCCCGTCCCATCAGAAATCCAGATATAATTCTTAGGCAGTATCACCTAATCATAGAGATGGTTGATCTCCAGGGAGATCGAGGTTAGGAGAGTAGACACAGAAGACAACAGCGCGTATCCGCTCACAGTGGCCTTTTTCCCAGTAGAGACTTTTATGGGATGGTCGAGTATGAGATACTGCAACCACAGCTAATTATTGGGTATGCGATACCACAACATATGGCCCTAGTGCAAGTGAGAAATTGTTTGTTATATGTATTCCCTAGAGGCCATTACTGTACACACGATGTATATTGTAATGGATGCTTGGACATATATAGGGAGGACTTTCTTGCTCGACATGATAGTACTTTATCTTAACATGTACTCTGATTGTCTCTATGTTACATGTTGATAAAGCCTTTAGGATATGTACTCGACTACTGTGACTATGATGAGATCATACTAGTGGGGCCACGGTAGTCGACGAGTACATCCTATAACTGTTCCTAGTCGAGGGTGTATCGAGACAGGGCATCGATACACCAGAGTAGACTAGCGTATACGCATCTTGACCCATATGATGGGCGATGGATGATCCCATATCCATCAGTATTTGACATCAAGGATGGTGTACGGGTGCTCAGTAGAGACTGGGTACACTGGACGGACTCGCCGAGAACTCCCAGATGGTATTATACCTAACGTTAGAAGACAGTTCTCCTGTGACACTGGTACAGAGTAGTCTGTTGACCCGAGATCGTCATAGAGTCTTGTGTGATTCCCACTGTGCTTTGATTTCCATCATAACATGTCCAAGAGGGCGTGCAAAAAGGTGGCTTTTGGGTATAGTCCCGAATCATATGGAGGCAATGAGCGATAGGAGGGGATTCGTTTCTCCCGGTATAGGGAGATGATTTTGCGCTGTGTTCTATTGGCTATAACTAGAAATCCCTGGCCAGGATTGCTGAGATTTACTGGTAAGTGTTATCAATAGTTTCTCGAACTGTTATAGACCTCATATCGACACGACTTATCAAGCTTCTGTGGTCTGACGTTTACCACCCCTAGGCGAGATATGCGACATATCAAACGACAAGACCGGACTGTACGGGAGTGTTACTGACTGGATTTACAGGAGAATGTACATGATTGCTTGTTGATCTTCTGAGCGCTCAATATCTGGGTGGCTGTTATGTTTAGCTGACCGCTTGCAACTTGTGGGTGTTTGATATGATCATCACCTATTGCCGGCGTATTGACGATTCTTTAGAGTCCTACACTGAGGTTTCTTGACTCAGGCAAAATGGAGTAGGGTCACATATGTGGTATGTGCAGAACCGAGGATAATGCGATATGAGATACCGTATTCTATTCTCGCGATATTTGATATCAGCCGGGTCATCGGATCAAGTGTTGATTCGATGAATCGATAATTGTGATATTAGTCGGTTATATGCGATATAGCCGGATTGTCGAATCAAGTGTTGATTCGATAATTTAATGTAAAATAATATATATGATATAATAAATTACATTAACTAATATTAGCTCACTGAAAGATTGTTTTTCTCACTCGGGTAATACATTGATATATATGCGATATATGTTAATTGTATTATTTTATTTTGTTGCAATAAATATTATATATGTGATATATATATAATATTGTAACATGATATGGTTATTAATGGAACATGTTTAGTGCAGATTAAACGTGGTTAGGGTTTGATTTGGGTTAAGCTTTTCTAGAAGTTTCTAGAAGCTTTCTTTTTTGTTTTGGAAAAGATATTTTATGAAGATATTTCCATAACCCAACCCAACCCTTTAACCTTGGTTAATTCTCTACAATGGTTACTTGAACCATAGTTGCATTTCTAACCTTATGATTACTTTCATTGTTTATCACAAAATGATTATGTTTGATTATTCATCTTCTTCCTTGAGCTTCATGGAAAAAGCTTTCTAGTTTTTTCTAAGTGATGATTATGTGTGAGAAAAAGATTATAAATGAGAGCTAAAAATCCTACTTCATCACCATCATCTATCCTTGCCATTTAGATGAGGGTGTTCACTTAACTTAGTGAGTGTTAGCTTGTGTTAATGAAACTTCAAGGTAGATCATCTTTGTTATCGAAGATCGGAAGAAAGCTTGCATTTTTCTCTTCGCGGAGCCTCTCGAGAGTCCAGAACACGATGATCGCAGCGAAGGGACCTCAACACGGAGATTAAGAAGTGAAGGACCAGATCTACAAAGGTTGTAATCCCTCTCACTTAGTGTTAAAGTGTTTAACATTCTTGTTTTCGCCTAATCTCTAGTTTAAAGATCTTGTTAATGTAAGTCCACGTTACCTCTCCCGGTTCTTTCGGGCTTGCGGAAACAGTGAAAAACAATTTTTTTGGGTTACGGTAACATGGACTATAAAACACGGATCTTTGCTAAACTACACACTAGCAACTAACTAGAGCTTTACCAACTCGGTTAAGGGTTATACCTCAACATGAACTCCTTCCCTTGGACTCCTTGTGGTGGTCGGATAGTTCTCTCCTCGTCGCCTTCTCTTGCCGAAGATGGATCCACCTAAGGGTCTCTACCTTGAGCTCCTTCTTCGAACTTGAGAAAACTAAAGTGTCCGGCTTGCTAGACCTTCAACCTTAGGATGAGTAGAGAGTGGCTTTGGGTGTTTTATCTCAAAGGAAATGTTTCTCAACACATGAGATGAATTTTCCTTGAGCTAGAGGAAATGGAAGAAGAAAGGATGAGAGAGAATGAGAATGAGATTATAATATGAAAATAACAACCATATCACATATATGTGAATTAATAATTAACAATATTAATCAAAATGAAAAAGGTGATGGTTGGTTTGATATGACCATTATCATTTCACATTTAATGTGTTTTGCAAAGATCAAAGAGCATCTTTGCTTGAAAATGATGATGGTCAAAGTTTCAACCTTGGTCAACAAGTCAACCTTGGTCAAAATGTCAACAAGCCTAACTATAACTCAATTTCCTTTTAATTAATATTATTAATCATAATTCACATGTTCATGAGGGTTTGGTAAACGACAACTGTCAACTGTGCATACACACCAGTACCAAAACCCTAATGAGAATCCTCTTCCTCTGCCTCAGTCAACTGTGCATACCCACCCGCATTCGTGTTCCGAGGAACACGAATACAATGAGATAAAACTAACCCCAAAACATATACTAGGATCTGGCTCAAACCAGAGCCCGCTAGTAATGACTGCCCGGACACCAAACGTGCACAAGTGCGCGGATGTGAACGAATCCGGTCGAAAAACCATGCGACCTCTACTCTGTTTTGCCCATAGGAGAATAACCCTCTGTGTGGGACTCTAAAGACTCGACACTACGCTGGCAGTGGATTTAACTACAGACCGCAAGCGGCACTAGCTGTATGTAACGGCCCCCAGGGAGATGCCAATAAGAAGACTGATGAGGCGAACCCATCCGAACTCCTACTGAGCCTGTATGTGACAATCTCCGTACAGTTCGGTCTGTTCGTCTGAGAATATCGCATGGCGGGCCTAGGGGGTGGTAAACGTCAGTCCCATAATAGCGGGTCAAGTCGTGTCGGAGTGTAGCCCAGAACACCCTGAGATAACACTGGAAACCAACCAGTATATCTCGCTTGTCCTTGCCAGGGATGACAATGTGTAATGGCTCTCCTAGACACAACGCTATATCAACTCCCAATACCGGGAGAGACGAATCCTATCTAACCGTCACTGCCTCCAAGTGCTTCTGAACTGCACCCAACTACTACCTGTTTGCACGACTCCTTTAAGCTGTGGTAGGGTAGTAATCAAAGTACAGTGGGAACACACTCGAGGCGAAGTGACAGTGTCAAGTCTGCGGACTAAGCTGTACTCATGTCACCTGGGAACTGATAACTGACGATAGGTATAGGACCAACCAACAGTTCTCGACGAGTCCTGTCCAGTGTACTCGTAACCTAACGAGCACCCGCATACTATCTCAAGTATGACGTACTGACGGCTGTGGGACAGACCGCCTCCCGTGCTGGGATGAGAAGCTCATACGCTAGTCTACTCCGGAGTATCGATGCCCTGTCTCGATAGTCCAACGACTAGGGACCTTCATAAGGATGTGTTTGTGGATTACCCAGCCCCCACGAGTGTGACTGCCATCACAACGCTGGTAATCAAGCAAAGATCCTAAGGGCTCTGCTAAAGTGTATAGGCGATATGTTAAAAGAAACACATGTACACACATTGAAGTAGAAACGAACCAAGTAGCATACTACTATTTTGAGCAAGATTGTCAATACAATGGTGAATATGCCAAGCTTCCATTTAGTAATATACAAACTAGTATGATACAGTAATGGCCTCTAGGGCATATACACTACCAATATCCCACTTGCACTTACGCCATGTACTGGCCTATCGAAGGCCTATCATCTCGATCAGCCGCTCGAACTATGTCTGGGGCAAGGCCTTCGTGAATGGATCTGCAGTGTTATCTTCTGAAGCAACCCTCCGAACCTCGATCTCCTGGCGATCCACGATCTCCCTGATCAGGTGATACCGCCTTAAGATGTGTCTGGATTTCTGATGGGACCTGGGTTCCTTCGCTAAAGCTATAGCCCCATTGTTGTCGCAATACAGAGGTATTGGATCAACAATGGACGGAACCACCTAAAGTTTTTTCAAGAACTTCCTCATCCATACGGCTTCTTTTACGGCATCAGATGCAGCGATATATTCCGCTTCTATTGTCGAGTCAGCAACGGTTTCCTGTTTGGAACTCTTCCAACACACCGCCTCTCCATTGAGGGTAAAGACAAAACCCGACATGGACTTGGAATCATCCTTGTCACTTTGGAAGCTGGAGTCAGTAAAAGCCTCAATTTGGAGGTCCTTTCTGCCATACACCAAGAAAATCTCCTTAGTCCTTCTCAGGTACTTGAGAATGTTCTTTACCGCTATCCAGTGCTTCTCCCCAGGGTTAGACTGATACCGGCTTACCATACTCAGTGCATAAGCTAAATTTGGTCTGGTACACAACATCGCATACATTATAGAGCCTACCGCAGAAGCGTAGGGTATAATAGACATGCGATCCCTTTCCAAATCAGTCTTGGGAGACATCTCTTTGGAGAGGGTGATCATGTGACAAGCCGGTAGATTACCGCGCTTGGAATCATGCATACTGAATCTTTTCAGTATGGTGTCGATGTACCAGGACTGTGAAAGTCCTAATATCCTCTTGGATCTATCACGATGGATCTAGATCCCCAGAATGTAAGAGGCATCACTCAGGTCTTTCAGTGAGAACCTGTGTGACAAGAATCCTTTGACAGATTGTAGCATGGGAATGTCATTTCCTATCAAAAGAATGTCATCCATGTATAAAACGAGGAATATGAAAGTTCGTGCTACAAATCTACTATAGATGCATGGTTCATCTGGATTTTAGATAAAGCCAAATTCATTGACCGTCTCATCAAAACAGATGTTCCAACTCCGCGATGCCTGCTTTAGTCCATAAATGGACTTAAGCTACTTGCACACCTTTCCGCTGCTCCCACTCTGAATGAAACCCTCTGGCTGGTCCATATAGACACACTCTTCTAAATTTCCATTTAGAAAAGCGGTCTTTACGTCCATCTGCCAGATTTCATAATCGTGGAAGGCAGCAATGACAAGAAGGATCCGAATGGATTTCAGCATAGCCACTAAAGAAAAGATTTCGTCATAGTCCAAACCAGGTCTTTGACGAAAACACTTTGCAACAAGTCTAGCCTTACAGGTCTCGACCTGTCCATCTGCACCAATCTTCCTTTTGAAGATCCACTTGCATCCTACGATTTTTACCCCATCTGGAGCAACGTCCAAAGTCCATACTTTTTTGGTGTACATGGACTCTAATTCGGTCCGCATTGCATCCAGCCATTTTACCGAGTAAACGCTCTGAATGGCCTGCTGGAAGCTAGTCGGCTCATCATCATTACCAATGATGCAATCCTCTCTATCCCCATCTATGAGAAAACCATAGTATCTCTCGGGCGGATGAGATTGCTTACTACTCCTGCGGAGCGGCATAGGAATGTCCTGTTCTTTCGAACCTTCTAGTTTTACTATGCTTTCAGTAATAGTCTGTGGTTCTGGAATTTCTTCCAGTTCTATTGCGCTCCCACTAATTTCCTTTTCTAAGAACTGGTGTTCCAAAAAGTGGGCATCACGAGAAACAAAGACCTTTTGTTCCACTGCGTGATAGAAAAGATACCCCCTGGAGTTCTTTGGGTATCCCACAAACTTGCACAGTAATGAGCATTCCTCGAGTTTGTCCGCATGCTACTTTTTGACAAAAGCTGGACATCCCGAGATCTTCAGATATTGAAGATAGGGTTTCTTCCCACTCCATAACTCATATGGTGTGGTAGGCATAATCTTAGTTGGAACTCGGTTCAAAAGGTATGCGGCTGATTCTAGCGCATATCACCAGAGTGATCGTGGCAACTCAGCGTTACTCATCATGGAACGTACCATATCCAATAGGGTTCGGTTCCGTCTCTCCGATACACCGTTATGTTGCGGAGTGTATGGAAGAGTAAGCCGAGAGAGAATTCCATTGTCTTTTATGTAATCCAGGAACTCGGAACTTAAGTATTCACCATCTCGATCAGATCTTAGTGTCTTGATACTTTTGCCTGTTTGTTTTTCTACTTCATTCTTGTATTCCTGGAACTTTTCAAAGGCTTCAGATTTATGCTTCATTAAGAAGACATGTCCGAACCTTGAAAAATCATCCGTAAAAGTAATGAAGTTAGAATAACCGCTTCGCGCATGTATAGACATTGGACCGCACACATCGCTGTGTACAAGCCCCAAGAGCTCGCTCGCTCTTACTCCGTGTCCAGTGAACGGAGTCTTTGTCATCTTTCCTTTGAGACAGGATTGGCAAGTTGTATATGAATGATATTCGAACGGATCCAAATATCCTTCTGTATATAACTTCGTCAACCTCCTCTCATTGATGTGACCCAGTCTACAATGCCATAAGAAAGCATGATTGATTTCTGGAGACTTTCTTTTGTGTGTATTCTGGACGTTGAAAATCTGTGGTTGGTTTAATACGTATATACCGTTGCTTAATGTACCCGACCCAATCAAAACTTGATTAAGGTGAATGTTCACAACATTACTTACAAACGCAAATTCATAACCTTCTTTAGATAATAAAGATACAGATATGATATTACAGGTTGCATTGGATAGAAAATAACAATCACGCAAAACCAAAACATGTCCATCTGACATTCCTAAGTGATAGTCCCCCACGGACTCAGCATCCATGCCAGCTCCGTTTGCAACTCTGAGGGTCATATCACCTGCCTTCAGTGCCTGCAAAGAATTACAGATATGAGATCCTGATCCGGTATCCAATACCTGGGAAGTAGAGTTTATTGAAAGACAGTTTTCAATAACATACACACCTGAAGCCGAAGCCGCAACTTGCTTCGGATCCTAGTTTTTGGCCTTCCAAGCCCTGCAATCCCTTTTCCAGTGTCCACTCTTATGACAGTAAAAGCATTCTTCCTTTCCCACAAGCTTTCCTGCTACCTTTGTTCCCTTTGCCGTTTCCTTCGTATCCACTTTACTAACACCGCCCCTTGGTTTGGCAGGGGCTTTCTTCTTCTTTCCCTTGGCTTTCGCCTTGGACTTAAAAGAGGAAGATCTTCCTACAAACAAAGTGGATGTTTCCCTACCTTTCTGTACGGTGCCCTCAGCACTCCTCAACAAGTTCAGAAGTTCGGAAAGTTCAACCTCCTTTCCTTACATGTTGAAGTTTAGGATAAACTGGGCGTAAGTGGAAGGAAGGGACTGGAGAATCAAGTCCGTATAGAGCTCGTTCTTTAACGTGGTCCCAAAGTCCGCGAGCTCTTCAACGAAGCCAATCATCTTAAGCACGTGTTCCACTACCGATGATCCGACGGCCAAATTTGTCGAAAACAACTTTTTCGAGACTTTGTATCTGGCGATACGGGATTGCTCTACATACAGTTCTTTTGTATGAAGAAATATGGATTCCAGGTCCATATTCTCGTGCCTCCTCTGATGTTCATTATCCATAGAGGCAAGCACGAGGCACTTGGCCTTCGCGCAATCGATCTCCCATGTCTTACGGATTTCTATATCCGCGACGCTGGAAGTAGGACCTGGGACAGGGGGAGCTTTGGTGGTAAGGAGATACCCCAACTTGTCTTAAGTGATTGCCATTTTGACATTCTAGAGACAATCTTTGTAATTTGGCCCTGTCAGTATATTTTTATCTAGTAATAACTTAAGTCGAGTCATGTCAATTGGTCGCTGCAATTAGAAGAGAGAGAAGAAACACTTTAGCATGATGCTCTTGCAAGTTTAGAGTGGTTTTTAGTTTGCCTAACAGGATGGCTCCCACTGTCTCTCGAATCCCTCCTCAAACTATAAAAGAAGAATTAGTCGGGATCAATCTCATCGTAAAATACTTGCTTAACCGTTCAGCCAGGCCAGTGTCCGTACTTCGAGGGAGGTTTTTCAACGCTTTCGCGAAGTTCCTTAATTAAATAACTTCTTTTCCCTGTGGGCGTAGCCCCGCTAACACCTTTCTAGACACATACTAGGTTTATAGCATTGATCGTTAAGTGAGAAATTTCCCGAGGAGTAGCATATACTCACAGTAGGATCGGGATCCAAATATCATCGCGTGATAAAACTGAAGGAATCCTACCAGAATCATCACACTCCAAATGGTATGAAACGCTAGCAAGTTTCAGTTTCTTTTGAAACTCCCAATGTGGATTTTTGCCCCATGCTCTTATGACCATGGCGTGAGGTAAAAATGTCATAAGTCACATGTCAAGTTCAACCCATCATTGTCCAGCTTAATTTGAACCCACCCGTACCTACCCTTGACGTTGGCAAAAATGGCAGTACGACTGTCTCAAACCAACGCATTCTATCTATGCAACAGATAAATATTAGGCAGCTACCAATCGCTATGCCTTGGCGTTAGGTCAAAATACATAGCTTGAATACTACCGAATATTTAACTGAAATGATGGAGGGCTACGAATGATTTTGGCGAAACCGTGAACGTAGTGAACTAGATATAACCGATGGAACGAGATAGCTTTTAAAAGGAGTGGTTCAAGCTCCGCATTTAAAAGTTGGTTTTTGAAAAGAACCGCGTGGTTTTGAAAGTGTTCCAGCGACTTTTACTTGGTTTATTTTCTTGCATTAATTTTAATGCGTCCCATCAATTAATTCTACCTTTGCAGAAAACAACGAAAATATGACGTACACTTATGCCATCCGCATTCGCCACGGGGCCCCGTCATCACCCGTTATGTTACTTAACTAACGACAGAGCAGGGGCTGGACTAGCGCCGATGCAAAACATAAGCAATGCCAAAATAGATATCATATATAGATATATAGCAATGATAGACATTGAAGATCACAGATGAATACATTGGATATACTAGGAATCCGCATTCCGTTCAAGCCTGTAATGAAAAGCGGATTACACGGTCGCGATGAATAGCCAATACCCCACCCTAGAGCCCTACGGGTGCGGCAAACTACCCGCCAAGTACCCGAAGCGAAGTAACCTCCCTCAACGACGTGAGTAGGCCACTCGGCACTTCGAGATACCTGGTAGTTTGTGTACCCCACCTTGGGTCTATCCTAGGAGCAAAAACAGTAAAAAGAAATTATACAAAAGTGGCTATAACCTCATCCCGGATGTGCGGCCATACAAATAATATTACATCAAATTTACAAATTACATGAATTGAAAGATAAAGAAAAAACTCCCATCTCACAACCCCCGTCTATTCATCCGCGACAATCCAACGAATTCATATACCCATACCATCAACATTACAGATAACAGATATGTATAACCCCCACTAATCGACGTATAGTGATTAGCAGACGTTCAATACATATATAACATTACAGATACAACCCATTAGCCAAAGTCTACAGAAAATCAATCAAAATACGGATTTATAACCGCCCGAAAAACAAATTTGTTCTCTGGAAATTCTGGGCAGAAACAAACCATCCTAAAAATCACAAAACACCAACACAAGAACACTGCAGGAGAAACGATCCACGGCCGAGTCAACTCGGCCGCGGATCCACGGCAGGAGCAAGCTCCTGCCGTGGATCCACGGTGAGTTGGTCGACTCACTGGATCGTTTTTCTAGCCTGTTCTTTAAAAAGCCTGAGCCGATTTTTAGTACATGATTTATTATTTTTTGGGCAGAAATAAAAATCGGCAGAAACTTGAATTTTTCGGGGTGTTTTGCGGTTTTTTGTCCGATCGAAATTCTAGATACTTTTCTAACATGCTAGGGTGTGTTTAGCAAGGCTCTGATACCACTGTAAGTCCATGTTACCTCTCCCGGTTCTTTCGGGCTTGCGGAAACGGTGAAAAACGATTTTTTTGGGTTACGGTAACATGGACTATAAAACACGGATCTTTGCTAAACTACACACTAGCAACTAACTAGAGCTTTACCTACTCGGTTATCGGTTATACCTCAACTTGAACTCCTTCTCTTGGACTTCTTGTGGTATTCAGATAGTTCTCTCCTCGACACCTTCTCTTGCCGAAGATGGATCCACCTAAGGGTCTCTACCTTGAGCTCCTTCCTCGAACTTGAGAAAACTAAAGTGTCCGGCTTGCTAGACCTTCAACCTTAGGATGAGTAGAGAGTGGCTTTGGGTGTTTTATCTTAAAGGAAATGTTTCTCAACACATGAGATGAATTTTCCTTGAGCTAGAGGAAGAGGAAGAAGAAAGGATGAGAGAGAATGAGAATGAGATTATAATAAGAAAATAACAACCATATCACATATATGTGAATTAATAATTAACAGTATTAATCAAAATGAAAACGGTGATGGTTGGTTTGATATGACCATTATCATTTCACATTTAATGTGTTTTGCAAAGATCAAAGAGCATCTTTGCTTGAAAATGATGATGGTCAAAGTTTCAACCTTGGTCAACAAGTCAACCTTGGTCAAAATGTCAACAAGCCTAACCATAACTCAATTTCCTTTTAATTAACATTATTAATCATAATTCACATGTTCAATAGGGTTTGGTAAACGACAACTGTCAACTGTGCATACACACCCGTACCAAAACCCTAATGAGAATCCTCTTCCTCTGCCTCAGTCAACTGTGCATACACACCCGTATTCTTGTTCCGAGGAACACGAATTCAATGAGATAAAACTAACCCCAAAACATATACTAGGATCTGGCTCAAACCAGAGCCCGCTAGTAATGACTGCCCGGACACCAAACGTGCACAAGTGCGTGGATGTAAACGAACCTTGTCGCAAAAACATGCGACCTCTACACTGTTTTGCCCATAGGCGAATAACCCTCTGTGTGGGACTCTAAAGACTCGACACTACGCTGGTAGTGGGTTTACCCACAGACCGCAACCGGAACTAGCTGTACGTAACGGCCCCCAAGGTAGATGCCGATAAGAAGACTGATGAGGCGAACCTATCCGAACTCCTACTGAGCCTGTACGTGACAATCTCCGTACAGTCCGGTCTGTTCGTCTGAGAATATCACATGGCGGGCCTAGGGGGGTGGTAAATGTCAGACCCCTAATAGCGGTACAAGTCGTGTCGGAGTGTAGCCCAGAACACCCTGAGATAACACTGGAAACCTACCAGTATATCTCGCTTGCCCTGCCAGGGACGACAATGTGTAATGGCTCTCCTAGACACAGCGCGATATCAACTCCCAATACCGGGAGAGACGAGTCCTATCTAACCGTCACTGCCTCGAAGTGCTTCGGGACTGCACGCAACTACTGCCTATTTGCACGACTCCTTTAAGCCGTGGTAGGGTAGTAATCAAAGTACAGTGGGAACACACTCGAGACGAAGTGACAGTGTCAAGTCAGCGGACTAAGCTGTACTCATGTCACTTGCGAACTGATAACTGACGAGAGGTATAATACCAACCAACAGTTCCCGACGAGTCTTGTCCAGTGTACTCGTAACCTAACGAGCACCCGCATACTATCTCAACTACGACGTACTGACGGCTGTGTGACAGACCGCCTCCCGTGCTGGGATGAGAAGCGCATACGCTAGTCTACTCCGGAGTATCGATGCCCTATCTCGATAGTCCTACGACTAGGGACCTGCATAAGGATGTGTTTGTGGATTACCCAGCCCCCATGAGTGTGACTACCATCACAATGCTGGTAATCAAGCAAAGATCCTAAGGGCTCTACTAATGTGTATAGGCGACATGTTAAAAGAAACACATGTACACTCATTGAAGTAGATACAAACCAAGTAGCATACTACTATTTTGAGCAAGATTGTCAATACAATGGTGAATATCCCAAGCTTCCATTAAGTAATATATAAACTAGTATTATACAGTAATGGCCTCTAGGGCATATACACTAACAGTTAAGGGTTGTTCGGCATGACTAAATTTTAAATCGGGCATGGCTGATGCCTCGTAGACCCTTGTGGCAGTGCCTAGCAACCCTACACTAACTCAGTTGGGGTGGTTGCTGTTGTGGTGGAGGGACCCATTGAAAATTATTCTGGTTTGGATCCGTTTATTGAGTTTGTTGTTGGATCCGAGAAAGATCTGGGTGATTCCTCCAATCTTGATTATATGAGGAAGAAGAAGGATCGTTTCCAGGACTTTGCATAAATGCAGCATTAGTGTGACCTTGAAACGGTACATTCAAAGGACATTCTTCCGTCTAATGTGATGGATTGGAACAGCAACCACACACGGTTTTGGGAAGTGTGTATTGGTTTAGGGAGGCTCAAGAAATTCGGTTTTCTATAGCGTCGAGTTTCCTTTGTATTGCAGCCATTTTGGCTTTCATAATGACGGAAACATCTAGCAGATTGATATCTTCCCTAAGCCATGATGGTCTAATTCTTTCCCATTGTAATGTGTTTTGAGCTATATCTTCTAGGTATTTCCAAGCTTCACCATCATCTTTAGACAGGAATTGACAATGACACATGGTTTCAAGCATCTGTTTAGTCATGAGATCAATACCCTCATAGATAACTCGACACAGATCCCATCTAAGGATTCCGTGATGAGAGCATTGTAAAAGAAGATCCTTGAACCGTTTAAAGCATTTCCAGAATGGTTCATTGGGAAGTTGGGTAAATTTGAAGATTTCTCTCCGAACATGGCGGGTCTTATTGTTGGAGATAGTGCCCTCAGAGTCAATTATTGGATCACAGGCACGTGATTGCAATGATTGAGGGAGGACCTATCCCGGTACGACAGTCTTACTCGAGATGATAGTATGCTATCAGGTTTACCTTTATCATCGTGTACTGCTTTAGGTGACCTGACAGGTCGCTATTACACGTTGATAGAGCCCATAGGATTCTTGCTTGACTGCCGGCAGTATGAGGGCGATCATACAAGTGAGAGCTGGAGTCTATAAGCACATCCTTAAATGGTCCCTAGTCGTGGGAGTTTCGAGACAGGGCATCGATTCTCCAGAGTAGACTAGTGTATACAGTCGAGACCCCGACGAGGGGCGGTGGCCGGTCTCACAAGCCACTGGTGTCAGTTGGTTCACCTAAGATGTATACAGGTGCTCATTGGGTTATGAGTACACCGGACAGGACTCGCCGGGAACATGCTAGTTGGTCTTATACCTGACGTCAGATAGCAGTTCCCAGGTGACATGTGTACAGGTTAGTTCATCGACCTGGGGATCGTCATTTGTCTCGTGTGTGTTCCCACTGTGCTTTGATTACTACCCTACCACGGCTCAAAGGAGTCGTGCAAACAGGTTTTAGTTGGGTACAGTCCCGAGCCACATGGAGGCAGTGAGCGGATCTTCGGGGGTTTGTCTCTCCCGGTATTGGGGGTGAGGTCGCGCTGTGTCTAGGAGAGCCATTACACGAAGTCCTTGGCCAAGGCAGGAGATTTACTGGTAGGTATTCCAGTAGTATCTCAGGGTGTTCTGGGCTACACTCCGACACGACTTGTACCGCTTTTGGGGGTCTGACTTTTACCCACCCCCTAGGCCCGACATGCGATGCTCATAGACGAACGGACCGGACTGTACGGATATTGTCACTGACAGGCTCAGTAGGGTGTCAGGATGAGTTCGCTCATCGACGTCCCTTTTGTTCAATAGCTGGTGGCCCGTTACGTATTGGCTTATACCTTTGACGTGCTAGTGGTTAAATCCACAGCCATAGTATTGACGAGTCTTTAGTGTCCACCACACTTTCAGTTACTCAAGCTTTCGGGCGAAACGCTGTAGAGGCCGTAAGGAGATATGGCAGGGTCCGATCAGATACGTGCGGTATCGCACGGATCAGGATCGGACGGTTTGTACTAGAGGCCGTATAGTTATATGGCAGGGTTCGATCAGATACGTGCGGTATTGCACGGATCAGGATCGGACGAACATTACTAGCCGGCTTTGGTTTATGCCGGATCCTAGTTTAGTACAGTGTAGATTTTGTCTCTTTGCATTTGTATCCGGACGGAATACAGATGCGGGTGTGTATACACAGTATTGGGGTTTTCCTGTAATTTATTACGGGACCAGTTTTCTGGAGTTGCCAGTTTGCATTCCGTTCCGGCCGGTTTTCCTTTGTTCTTTCCCGGCCGGACTTTTCCGATGGAGGGGGTTATTTGCAAGTTTGCAAATAACACTTTGTGGAGGGTTTTATTGCAAAAGTATTGATTATGATAGCATCATTATCTTTTGCACCATCACTTGCATTAATGAGGGTATGGGTTTGATTAATGTGTGAAGCATGGTTGATGTTTCTTTGTCTTTTGATGTGGTCACCTTTTCTTCACTCCTACACTCACCTCCCTTCATGCTACATATCAATTCCCTCCACCATTTCCACCAAGTCTTGGCCGGCCACAATAGATGAGGGAAAATGAGAGAGGTTGTTTTTGAGTGTTGCAATTTTATGATCTCATTTGGCTTGCTAAAAATTGATAGCATCATTTCCCTCAAAGTTTCATTCTTCCCTCCATCTAAAGGCAACTCCAAGACCCCAAATGAGACACATAGATCTACACTACACATTCTACAGTATATCTTGGGCATGTCGACTTGCCGGCTTCATGCCCGAGTTGCCTCGGTATTGAGGTGGGAGCCCGTAAAAGATACAGGCGACGTGGTGCCCTTTTCGACGAGGAGGAGACGGACGGAGATTCCGCGAGGAGATCGGAGTGGAGATGAAGACCGGAGGACTCGGATCAGTCGGTACATCTCTTCCCTATCTTGTTAGTTAGCTAGGACAAGTTTAATGGCCCGATCCGGGGTTTAGTGCGCGGTGGTGCCGGTTTGCAAAGTCCGCAAAATTAAAGTTTATCACCGTTTCCGCATTCCGGCGTCGGATTGACGGCCGGGGCACCGCCGTGCACTTACAGTGGTATCAGAGCCTCGCCATTAACTTCGTCTAGCTTCGTTTGATGTGTTTTTCAGTTCCGATAGACCAAAATTCCAAAAACCGTATTTTTCCTTCACATCAGTTTCTGTTGAAATTTTTTGAAGTCTAAAAATTTTTCAGGTGGTCTCAGAATGATGTGCAGGGAGTTCTAAGAACTCTGAAAAAAAACTAGACAATGAACCCTCACCTCGAGCGCGGAACCGCGGCAAGAACCCCCTTGTTGCCGCTGTTCCGCCGCAGGTTGATGGGATCATTGCTTCGTAATTCTCCAGTGGGCTTCTGGGCTGTTATTAGGGGTTTTGGAATATTAAAGTTGGGCCAATTATTTCTGTGAGTGCTACAGTTTTCTTTGGGGCCCACTTGTTAATTGTTTGATCAATCGGAAAATTTTAAACACATTTTTCACAGTATTTACATTATATCTGCGACCGTGAATGTCACTCGATCGGTAAATCCGGTCTAACTGCTATAGCCCGGTTAGACGGATTTGCGAACGTGACTTTCACGTTGATGTTCTGTGTTTTTGCTGTGATGTTGCGGATCGGTCGGTGGGGATAGCCTGGATGCAATGCTAGTACAGTTTCTGTTGTATTATGTACTTTTGATATTGCGGGGCGAGCGTCCGACATGTGGACTGCCGTCACTGCCTGTTTGTATTATTCTTTTGGGGCACGACCTGGTTGCGGTCGATGTACCCGTTGTATGTATATTTTACTTTCTGTACTAGGATTACCCCGCGGAGGGGTGCACGGATAGCCGGGTTCTAGAAGGCATCAAGCCCGCATCTCATGGCATTGGGACGGAAGGGGCTTCACTCCAGGATTGGCTGGCTATTCGCCGCACTCGTAGGGGGTATAGGTTTTCATTGCACAGGCTATCCACACGACCAGGGGAACGTCGGGTTTCAGTAGTGGCTTTGTGAAACCCGGGGATCCCAGATATCTGTATTGTTCTGTGATGCTGTACATTTCTGTGATGTTGCATTTTATTCACGCCCTGAGCGAAATATAATATATTGGTATATATATTAGTAGATGTTGTATATGTTTTTCATCCGCGCTAGTCCAGTCCCCGCTCTGCCGTTAGTTAGCTAACCTAACGGGTGATGACGGGACCCAGTGGTGAATGCAGATGGCATATACGTACGTCAGTATATTTTCGTTCTTTGTGGTGTGATCAATTGATGGGACTGCGTTGATTCGGATCAATGCAAGATAAACAAACCTAATCTGATGTTGTTGGAACACTTTTCAAAAGCTGTTATTGCAAGGACGTTCACTTTTGTTTTGTATCGTGGTATTCATTTGGAATATCCTGCTCCTCAGTCGACGAGGCAAGGGCCGAGATCCCTTCACCGGGAGTGACCCCTTGGACAGAAGTTTGCGTCAGGGCATTAACTTCACTATAGCCGATTATTTTTGCTTTGCACCGTGATATTCAGTTGGAATATCCTGCACCCCATTCTACGGGGAAAGAGCCGAGATCCCTTCACCGGGAGTGACCTCTTTAGTAAAGGTTTTCGTCACTATATTTTCTAAAAAGCTATCCGTTCCTTCAACGATATCATGTTCATTACGTTAACGGTTTTCGCCAGAAACCATTCGTAGCCCTCCGTCGTTTCATATGGATAGTCAATAGTATTCAAGCTGTGTTTGTTGGCCATAGTCAAGGCACAGTGTTTGGTAGCTGTTGGTTATTCATATGTTGCATAGATAGATGCGTTGGTTTGGGACAGTCGTATAGCCTTGTTGGCCCTAGTCAAGGGCTTGTACGGGTGGGTTCAAATCAACCTGGACAATGACGGGTAGAACTTGACATGCGACTTATGATTTGTTGGCCATAGTCAAGGTCATAAGAGCATGGGGTAAAAATCACATCGGGAGTCTCAAAAGAAATGAAACTTGCCAGATATGCGCATACCTTCTGGAGTGTGACACCGTGAGCGGATTCCGTCACGTTATCATGCGATGATAGTTGGATCCCGATTCCCACTGTTGAGTTGGTTTACTCATCGGGTGACCCCGACTAATTCTTCTTTAAGGTTTGGAGGAGAATTTGAGGTACAGTGGGAGGTTTCCGGATTAGATAAATTGGTAACCATTCTGATCTAGGTTAGAGTGCACGCTGAGTGTTTCTTTTCTCTCTCTCTGGCAGCGACCATTGACCCGACCCTAGACTTTGACTCAGTGACCAAGTTGACCGAACCTTCTTAACACAGGCTTTTGGATTGACAGAGTTGCAGACCTCATTGCCACTCCTACTTTTACCCTTTTCTCCAGGACACCCCGTATTACTGCGAACGTCCACTTCCATTGGACAAAGCCATCGTATGGTTAGATACGAACTCGAAGGAATTCGAGGATGGTTTCCGGTTCTGGAGAAAACGGATAGGATTATTCAGTTGTCTTTTCCTTTTACCTTCTCTCAGGTTGCGAGTACTCCTTAGTTTAGGAGATAGTACACCTATTACGCAAATTGGATAGTCTTCTTCCAAACTTTAGGCTGGTGCCGAACAGTGGGGAATGAAGAAAACCAATTAGCATAACGATGGTGTGCAGAAGGTATTAAGATTAAGACAAAGCAAGGGATTAATAAGAGGGCAAAGTAAATTGCGACTGATATTCACGACCAAACCAAGTATTTCTTCGCCAATCCTAAATCACCTTTGTATTTCTCCAGGACACTCCGTATCACTACGAAGATCCACAGTTTATTGGATAATCCATCGTATGGTTATATACGAACTCGAAAGGAACTTGTTCCAGTTCGGGGATGGATTCTGGTCCAGGAGAAATAGGAATAATGTCTATTCAGTTGTCTTTTATCTTCACCTTCTCTCGCATTGCGAGTGCTCCTAGGATTAGGACAGTACACCCATTATGCTTATTGGATAGTCTTCTTCCAAACCATAGGCTGGTGCCGAACGGTAGGGAAGGAACAAAACCATTTGGCCTAAGGGGTGTGCAGAAGGTAATGACTAAAGACATATAAAGGGATTTGGAGAGGTGGCAAAGAATTATACGGTTATAGTTGTGAATCTGGATAATGGTAGAGGCATTACTAAGAATACCAGGATACCCCATCGAAACATTTCAATGTTTCAGTTCACTGTATACTGTTAAAAGAAGACTGATTTCCCGATTAGATACTTACTCCAGGGTATGTATTTACCAGGTATGATTCTCACATCTGTATGTTTTTACAGATGATGAGTGGGAGTAGGTTATTGGGAATTGGGTGATCATCCTCATTATATCGGGATTCGTTGTAATCAGTGATATTTGAGGAGATCACCTAGGATGTTTGCCGGTCGGCAAATATTTGGTTTTGAATATCCGCTGTTGTGCACCAATTTCAAATTGATATATCTGTACGTCTATTTTTCATAGAGTGAGATATACCTTTTGATATTATGTCGATGACATTTACCTATATCAGTGGATGGTTAGGTAAGGAGCATTAAACAGCGGTGTAATTCTTCTTAACCATAAGTACAGTTTTCAACCTATGACACACAGTGAAAGAGTTGTTAGACTCGGCGGACTTATACAGAGTATTGTATGTTGTCCAGTGTCCATTAGGACAGAGGGGTTGGTCCTCATACTATATTCTGTTTACTTTTAACTTCTCTAGTTCTTAGACATGTGTTTCGTAGAAACCCAGGGTCTAAGTTTTGAGGAGTTATAGGTATTTGAATAGAGTAGAGAACCAGGTGTAGCAAGTATCGGGATTCTTCAAAGTGATCGAAGATGTAGATACTTGTGTATGGTATTCAGTTGATAGTAATGATAAAGAGAAATTGCTTCTCTTTCAGGTTACTCATAATTGGAAGTATTCCTAAGTTGGGTAACGCTGATCGGCCTTTCTCCATTTAGTTGACATGCACTGCAGACAGCTGCATGATTTGAATCTGGTTAAATTAAATCAGTGCCTCTGGTTCTATATTGGATATAGAACAGTTCATATCTTAACGTTGTTAAGGTACGGGAAGTTGTCCGGCTTATGATTAAAACCAGACACTGGACAACTCAAGGCACGTTTCTGTAATGGCTGTTTGTGGGTTGACCCAGGCTATGACGAGGGTTGACTTTCTACCACAAGAAAGATCAATAGTGATATTGTTCTTGACTCGCCACAGTTTTAATAAAAATGGATTTTTTCAAAAACAGTAGTGGGAGTATGGTAGAACTGGAAGTGATTCCAGAACCGCAAACGATTACTTAAGATTTGATAAGGAACCTAAAGATTCAATCTGGTTTGACATTCCATTGGCCACTCCGCAGATAAGGTGGGTAACTTCAGGCACCCGAGAGGTACTCTGGTAGCCTCAAGGACGGTGACAGGGAAGTTCTTGTTTACCCACACTTGCCATTGCTGTTGTTCCAGGCTGCGAGACCCGGCAGGAGGATGAGTATAGCGTCGTTCTAAACTAGCTTTAGAAGTGCACGTATATATGACTCTGCCAGAGGGTTGTCGTAGTCAGTGGGAGCAGCGGAAGCATTGGTGGACATCAGGCTTATATCTATTTATAGACTAAAGCAGATGTAGCGGAGATAGATCATCTATTTCTGATGTGACAGTCATAGGTTTGACGTCATCAGAATAGGTGATGGATCTGTTGAGAAGGTAGTAGGGTGTGATATCCGGGTTTTAGATGACATACACAAAGTAGGAAGTGACATTCCTATACTACGATCGGTTATACTTTGGTTGTCACACAGTGGTTTCTCCACATGGGACTTGGACATTATATCAGACATACTGGTTACTAGATCTATGGTTTTAGATCTAGATTTGGGTGGTTTCCCAATCAGGGTACTTTGACAACATTCTAAGAGTATTTAGAATGGACGACTTCTGGCATGGTAGTGTACCTGCAGGTAATGGAGTCACCCTCTCTAAAGGTGTCTTATAGACTAAAGTAGAGAGGGATGTGTATGATTGGCAGATCACTTGCTTAGGCAATTGAGTCAATCATGAGATGTCAAGTACCACACCAGATGTTGTTCTTGCACTAGATGCAATAAGTTGATATTGATCCAATCCTGAAGGAACAGTCGGAAGCAGTTTTAGAACATAAGTGAATGTTCTAGGGATATGATAATGACAGCCTCATTTGGGAGACAGTTATCATTCCAGGCTTCCAAGGTGACATGGACGACGAGGAGGTTGTCAGAGCTATAGTTTTCCTTCTGATGAGGGGCAGTATTTTCGACAGGTGGTCCAAGGCAATACTGAGGGTGGCATGGCGCAGGATACTGATTAATTTCAGTTGACGATACAGTCTAAGAAGTTTGGATTTGGAATTCATTTTTGAGCTCGGTCCCATCAGATATCCAGACACTATAAGACAGGTATTGCTCATTTCGGGAGATGGCTTTCTCCGCGAACTTGAGATATAGAGAGACATAGAAAGAAACTTCAGAGCGGATCCACCCACTGAGGCTATTCCTCGAACGCAATAGTCTCGCAAACGAGCTTTGTGAGACTGACTAGTAGAGGAGTTGGGTGTTCGGTATCACACGGGCTGTGAATATGCGACATCGCAATAATTAGCCTTGAGTGCAAGCGGGAGATTGTTGGAGATAGTGCCCTCAGAGTCAATTATTGGATCACAGGCACGTGATTGCAATGATTGAGGGAGGACCTATCCCGGTACGACAGTCTTACTCGAGATGATAGTATGCTATCAGGTTTACCTTTATCATCGTGTACTGCTTTAGGTGACCTGACAGGTCGCTATTACACGTTGATAGAGCCCATAGGATTCTTGCTTGACTGCCGGCAGTATGAGGGCGATCATACAAGTGAGAGCTGGAGTCTATAAGCACATCCTTAAATGGTCCCTAGTCGTGGGAGTTTCGAGACAGGGCATCGATTCTCCAGAGTAGACTAGTGTATACAGTCGAGACCCCGACGAGGGGCGGTGGCCGGTCTCACAAGCCACTGGTGTCAGTTGGTTCACCTAAGATGTATACAGGTGCTCATTGGGTTATGAGTACACCGGACAGGACTCGCCGGGAACATGCTAGTTGGTCTTATACCTGACGTCAGATAGCAGTTCCCAGGTGACATGTGTACAGGTTAGTTCATTGACCTGGGGATCATCATTTGTCTCGTTTGAGTTCCCACTGTGCTTTGATTACTACCCTACCACGGCTCAAAGGAGTCGTGCAAACAGGTTTTAGTTGGGTACAGTCCCGAGCCACATGGAGGCAGTGAGCGGATCTTCGGGGGTTCGTCTCTCCCGGTATTGGGGGTGAGGTCGCGCTGTGTCTAGGAGAGCCATTACACGAAGACCTTGGCTAAGGCAGGAGATTTACTGGTAGGTATTCCAGTAGTATCTCAGGGTGTTCTGGGCTACACTCCGACACGACTTGTACCGCTTTTGGGGGTCTGACTTTTACCCACCCCCTAGGCCCGACATGCGATGCTCATAGACGAACGGACCGGACTGTACGGATATTTTCACTGACAGGCTCAGTAGGGTGTCAGGATGAGTTCGCTCATCGACGTCCCTTTTGTTCAATAGCTGGTGGCCCGTTACGTATTGGCTTATACCTCTGACGTGCTAGTGGTTAAATCCACAGCCATAGTATTGGCGAGTCTTTAGAGTCCACCACACTTTCAGTTACTCAAGCTTTCGGGCGAAACGCTGTAGAGGCCGTATGGAGATATGGCAGGGTCCGATCAGATACGTGCGGTATTGCACGGATCAGGATCGGACGGTTTGTACTAGAGGCCGTATAGTTATATGGCAGGGTTCGATCAGATACGTGCGGTATTGCACGGATCAGGATCGGACGAACATTACTAGCCGGCTTTGGTTTAAGCCGGATCCTAGTTTAGTACAGTGTAGATTTTGTCTCTTTGCATTTGTATCCGGACGGAATACAGATGCGGGTGTGTATACACAGTATTGGGGTTTTCCTGTAATTTATTACGGGACCAGTTTTCTGGAGTTGCCAGTTTGCATTCCGTTCCGGCCGGTTTTCCTTTGTTCTTTCCCGGCCGGACTTTTCCGATGGAGGGGGTTATTTGCAAGTTTGCAAATAACACTTTGTGGAGGGTTTTGTTGCAAAAGTATTGATTATGATAGCATCATTATCTTTTGCACCATCACTTGCATTAATGAGGGTATGGGTTTGATTAATGTGTGAAGCATGGTTGATGTTTCTTTGTCTTTTGATGTGGTCACCTTTTCTTCACTCCTACACTCACCTCCCTTCATGCTACATATCAATTCCCTCCACCATTTCCACCAAGTCTTGGCCGGCCACAATAGATGAGGGAAAATGAGAGAGGTTGTTTTTGAGTGTTGCAATTTTATGATCTCATTTGGCTTGCTAAAAATTGATAGCATCATTTCCCTCAAAGTTTCATTCTTCCCTCCATCTAAAGGCAACTCCAAGACCCCAAATGAGACACATAGATCTACACTACACATTCTACAGTATATCTTGGGCATGTCGACTTGCCGGCTTCATGCCCGAGTTGCCTCGGTATTGAGGTGGGAGCCCGTAAAAGATACAGGCGACGTGGTGCCCTTTTCGACGAGGAGGAGACGGACGGAGATTCCGCGAGGAGATCGGAGTGGAGATGAAGACCGGAGGACTCGGATCAGTCGGTACATCTCTTCCCTATCTTGTTAGTTAGCTAGGACAAGTTTAATGGCCCGATCCGGGGTTTAGTGCGCGGTGGTACCGGTTTGCAAAGTCCGCAAAATTAAAGTTTATCACCGTTTCCGCATTCCGGCGTCGGATTGACGGCCGGGGCGCCGCCGTGCAATTACATTGTGATTGGGACAAAATTTCATAAAGAATGCTGCAACAAATTCATCCCATTTTGAAATAGTATGTGCGGTGGTATTATAAATACACTTCTCGGATAAGTCGCACAAAGTGAATTGGGGAAGACGTAAACGCAGAGCATCCAAAGACAGTTGTGATGTTCCAATCTTTGCTCATACATTTTCAAATTTGGAGATAAAAACCTATGCGTCTTCAGAGTCAAGACCGTGAAATTTGGGTAACAGTTTGATAAATTGGGGTTTGATTTCAAAAATTTTCCCGTTGGCAGGTGGAATAGAAAGACAGGTGGGAAAGAGAACTCGTGTAGGATAGCATCTCTCTTTGAGAGAAATGCGAGGAGGATTCTGCGCACCTGCGGGCGGTGGCAGAGTAGTGTTAAAGTTTGATGGAAATCCGCCCATCGCAGTCGTGGTGGGTTGTGGGAAAAACAAAATGTAGAAATACCGACTTTGCGGTCGATGGGAAAAACGCGGACAAAACGGGCACTAGAATCCCGTGTCCAGCCGAGCTTGCACTAATGGTTTAGCATAAGTGGCAGCGTTGTGATAATTAGGGGAAAAGATGGTTTGGTGTTTGTTTTAAAATTACGGATTTTGAAAAATCAAATCATAAAAAATGCACACACCACCCTAGATCTAATGGTCACCTAAATCAAGTCACTAGACCGCTCCTAGACTTCCAGAAGACAAATCGCAGGATAAATTCTCTACTGCCTCTTTATCCCTTCTGTGACCAGGTAAGTGCCGGGTAAGTGGGAGGTTCTCCACTACGTAACTAGTGGGCCTAATTAAGTAACCACTTGCCTTAAACACACTTGCCTTAGACACCATAAAAGAAGCGTGGATAAGCAATAGATTACCCGTGACCTCCTTCTGTCCTAAGTGAACGTGACGGTCCTTAGAGTCTCGTCTAGATATTTTTTAGTTAATGAGGGTGATGCGGATGCATGTTTTGTGATTTTCGGGTCTTAGGAAGGGTAATGAACTCCCCACCTAATCTGAATTTGGTCTTTACCCCTTAATTTCCGTATTAAAATATGCACAAAACAACCAATTTCAACAAACGCAACAGATTTTTATTTTAGCGGCACTGTTTTTGCAAAGAATCCTACAGGAAATTGTTATTGGACCATATCAAAGGGAAGAGGAGAGAACAGAGATTATACCACGGAAGTTATAGGCTCTGAATCACCTAAACGGCAGCGGAACCGCCGCAAAAACCAGCTAAACGCCGCGGATCCGCGGTGGAAAGGAGGAAGTAGGGTTTCAAACTTTTCCTTAGCATCCTGTGCTCCTCTGGAATCTGTAGAACTTCTCTCAATCTTGATCTCACTGCTAAAATGATTCCAGATTCCCTTGCAAAAATTCATACACTAATCGTTAAGCACTTAAATCGAATCTTGGATGAAAATTTGATGGAATAATAATTTTTCAACTCAAATTAAAAAAACGAACAAAATAGCACACATCCCCAGCAACGGCGCCATTTGATTGATCATTCTTTTGTGTGTATTAAAATGTTTCACAACCAAAGAAATTTATACCGCAATCAATTAACGGTGTCGATGTAGCGCGTTAATGAATACATATCGTCCACTGAGACGTGTGTTCTGATCAATCTTGTTTTAGATGATTCGAAATGAAAATATAAAAGAAAATGCAAGAAAGTTGATTCAAGATTTGAAAGATTTGATTTCAAGAAACATAAAGAAAAATGAAGATCTAGAATCAAGAATCAAGAAATCTCCCAATCAATTTAGTTATCAAGATTTGTAGAATAGTTTGTAGGAATCGATCATATTGGTAGCCATGATGAATACTAATTATTACTAATTTCATCTATTGAGGGATTGTAGCTTGAAAGACGATGATGAATGAAAATTAGGGATCTATTGAAGAAACTAAGGTTTCTCCTTCTATCCCTTGTCTTTTGATTGATCATCATTCAAGTCTAACTTCTAGAAAAGAAAATCATCAATCGTTCATCTCTAATTTGCAACGAAGTTATCACGAAAGTGATCTCGCTCCAAATTAGGTCATCGATGATTCATTTTCCTAGAGTTAACAATTCTCATAAGGCTTAAAATTAGTAAAAGGATTTCACCACCATTAGATCTACCGATTCTCTCGATTCCTCCACAAGCGGAGACTTACTCAAGTATCATGAAAATTAATGAATCAAGAATCAAGAAGTTTCATAACGCAAGAATGTAAAGAAAGAAAGAATTACAATTATCACCTTTATTAAATCGACGACTAATTACACATTCACTCAATTCGAGGTTAGATGATGTTGCTCTCGATCGCTCCTTTTGAAGAGGTAACTAGATCCGTCGAAGTTCGCTCCGCTAGATCTCCGTGAGACTTGGATCGTCGTGGATCTCGCGCTCTTGATGAAGATTGGCTTCGCGGATAAAGGATCGATGGTTGCTTGCTTTATTTGCTTCTCAAAATGATCTTGATTTGGCTTTGGAATGGATTTGGGCTAGGGTTTTGGTATCAAGTTGTGTCACTCAACTTGAATTTGAATTTTGGATCCAAAATATGTAACTAATTCACCACTAATTAACAGACTATTGAACAACCCCCAACCCTAGATCTAGATCCCCTTTTATAAAATTAAAATTGAAACTTCCCTCCAAAGCTAGGTTGTTAGAGAGAGCCTTCTAGAATGAGGTTTTTAGAGGGAATATTCTAGAATGTGGTTGTTAGAGGGAATATTCTAGAATGAGGTTGTTATGCAGAGCATTCGGGAAGAAGTCACGTGGTCTTTGAGGGTCTTCTAGAAGCCAGGCCGTTACAACGAAGCTTCTGGGGAATTTTGGGTTGATGACGTGTCTAATAAGCAGCGGATGCGCGGTGGATCGGCCAACTTGGCCGCGGTTCCGCTGCCATGTTGTGGGCTTGCTTCCTTCAATCTCCAGGGGTGTTATCAGTTATCTATTGGGTACTTTTCTGATTCCTAGAATATTATATTTCTTTCTAGTTTGCTGCCAGATCTCAAGTCTTGGACTTGCTGCATTTTATCGGCACTTTTGGGATTCCGGCTCTTTGACCTGAAGGATTTCCTGCACACAATCTTGATACAAGTGTTGAGATAAACAAAAATCATACGAGTGGTAATAAACACTTAATTTCCCTCTAGAATGTCGATTATAATTATAACACGTGTTATTTGGTATTTTACAGATGAATTCGTAATCCGTGTTATATTTACAATAAACACCCTTATATTATTGATAAGAGTAGGGAAATTAATGTGTTGAGAATGCAATATTTTCGACTGATTAGTATCCCGGGAGAAGAAGCTCGGGTTGTAGACGATGAGCCTGGAAGGGGCAGACTACCTACCGGTGATGTCTGGCGCGGTGGATATCCGGAGGATACCGACCGTAGTCATGAGATTTGATGATATGTGCCGATCCGGACTTACGGAGCCCGAGATATTGATATATTACGACATTGAGATATTCGGATATTGAGATCTTGAGACATTGAGATATTGAGACATTAAGATATTGAGATATTGATATATACACATTGTTTCGATGCTTGACATGGATTTTTTGTTGATTTTCATTGATGATACTTCAGTTTATTTCACAAAAGGTTTTACTAAGTTAAAGACACAGATCTTCTCATATTAGATATATCATGATTTTTTCTTGATTATACATTCATGTTGCATTCATAGTTGTGCGTCGCATCTTACGAGTATATGTAGGCTGTGACGCATTTGCGTGTATGCTTACGATAGCCTTATTAGATGTTACTTACTACTCACGATTTGGCAACTCACCCCCGTTGTGCAACAGTATCTTGCAGGTCCGACCCGTCAGCATAGTAGCGGCGGGCGCACTTCCTCATCTTATTTCTTTTACGTGGACTTATGGCATAGCTCGTAGGTGGGTTGCGAGGATATTTTGTTTCCACCATGTATTATTATTGTATCTAGTATACTCCATCTACCGTATCTACCGCTTCTACCACTGTATATGCGACTTAAAGTTGTGAACGTGAGAATTGTATATATGTCGTTTCTCCGGGGCCGAGCTCACTTGAGCCAACGTGAGCTTTCTTATTTTCGTGTTTTATTTGCTTATTTTGCACGGTGATCATATATATATTGCGTGTGGTTGTGATTCCGCCATTGGCGAAGAGCTAGCTCCCGCTTGGGGATGCTGTTATCCGTTACTTATATGTATTCTTGTTTTATACCCATTTGGGGCCAGTATTTGCAAAGGAGACTCTGTCGAAATTTTTGGGAAAATTTGATGTTTTAAAATGCTTTAATGTAACTTTAATTACTACATCTCCTTTTCAAGTTATGCTTTCCTCACTCTATTTGTTTAATGGTTTAGATTTCTGGGATTTGGCTTACTTAGATTACGTACGCCTTGAGATGTTTTGTAATTTAAGTGCCAATCACGTTCCGTACCTTCGGGTCGTGACAAGGACTCTAAAGACTCGACAGTACGCTGATAGTGGGTTTAACCACAAGTTCGTCAGCGGCACTAGCTGTACGTAACGGCTACCCAGGTACATGTCGAAAAGGTGGCCGACGAGCGAACTCATCCTGACCCCAATGAGCTTATAAGTAACACTTACCGTACAGTCCGGTCTCTTCATCTGATATGTCGCATATCAAGTCTGGAGGTGGAATCGTCATACCCCAATAACTTGATAAGTCATGCCGATGTCTGGCTTATAACCTTTCGAGAAACTACTGATAATACTTACCAGTAAATCTCATTAGCCCTGGCTAAGGACTTGCTGTTATAGACAATCGAGCATAGTGCAACATCAACTCCCAATACCGGGAGTGACGAAACCCTTCCTATCGCTCACTGCCTCCATGTAATTCGGGACTGTACCTCAAATCCACCTGTTTGCACGACTCTGATGAGCCGTGGTAGGCGGAAAACCAAAGCACAGTGGGAACCACACAAGATACTATGATGATCTCGGGTCTACAGACTAACCTGTATAAGTGTCACCAAAGAACTGCTATATGACAATAGGTATAGTACCATGTAAGAGTTCTCGACGAGTCCTGTTCGGTGTACCCATTCTCTAATGAGCACCTGTGTACAATCTTTGATGTCAAACACCAAATGTTAGGGGATCAACCATTGCCCCCATACAGGGTCAAGAAACGTACACACTAGTTTACTTTAGAATATCGATGCCCTGTCTCGATATCCCCTTGACTAGGAACTGTTAAAGGATGTGCTTATAGACTACATAAGCCCCTCAAGTATGATATGCATCATAGTACTGGTAGTCAAGCAAAGATCCTAAGGACTTTATCAATATGTATACAAGATATGAAATACTAAGTAGAACACATCACATGTTAAGATAAAGGCAAACCAAATAGCGTACTATCATATTGAGCAAGATTATTTCTGTACATACATATCCTTAGCATTCTATACAATGAAGGCCCCTAGGGCATACATATCCAACAATCTCCCACTTGCACTAAGGCCTGTAATTGGCGCAATAAGTACCCTCTGTTTGAACTAGAGCCAGTGGCTGGCGTATAGCATGCCCAACATCTCGAACAGTCTCTCAAACTTTACTTGAAGGATATCCTTGGTGAACGGATCTGCCGTGTTGGCCTTTGTGTCCACTCTCCGTATCTCGATCTCCTGGCGATCTACGATCTCCCTGATTTGGTGATACCGCCTCAAGGTATGTCTGGATTTCTGATGGGACCGTGGTTCCTTTGCCAAAGCCATGGCTCCGTTGTTATCGCAATACAAAGGTATTGGATTAGCAATGGATGAAACCACCTAAAGTTCAGAAATGAACTTCCTCATCCAGACTGTCTTTTTTGCGGCATCGTTGGCAGCTATATACTCAGCTTCCCTCGTTGAGTCAGCGACGGTGTCTTGTTTCGAACTCTTCCAACATACCGCCACTCCATTGAGGTTAAATACAAAACCCGAAATGGACTTGATGTCATCCTTATCGCTCTGGAAACTGGAATCGGTAAAGGCCTCCGTTTAAAGATCTCCGTTACCATACAACAAGAACATTTCTTTAGTCCTTCGTAAGTACTTAAGAATGTTCTTCACAGCAGTCCATTGTTTCTCCCTTGGATTGGATTGATACCTGCTTACTACACTTAGTGCGTAAGTTACATCTGGGTGAGTATATAACATCGCATACATTATAGATCGTACCGCCGAAGCGTAGGGTATAATGCTCATATGAGCCCTCTCTTTATCAGTGTTTGAAGACATTTCTTTGGAAAGGGTGATTCCGTGACAAGAGGGTGAATTACATTGCTTTGAATCTTCCACACTAAACCTTTTTAGTACGGTGTCCATTTATCTGGATTAGGACAATCTCAACAATCTCTTAGACCTATCTCTATAGATTCTAATGCCTAGAATGCACGAGGCATCCCCCAGGTCCTTCATGGAGAACCTCTGTGATAAGAATTGTTTGACTGATTATAGCATAGGAATGTCATTTCCTATCAAGATAATGTCATCTGCGTACAATACGAGAAATGTGACTGTACACCCTAATATCTTTTTATAAATGCAAGGTTCATCTACGTTTTTGATAAAATCAAACTCTTTGATTGTATCATCAAAGCAGATGTTCCAACTCCGTGATGCCTGCTTTAATCCATAGATGGATTTAAGCAACCTGCATGCTTTTTCGCTGCTCCCACTGTCAATGAAGCCCTCTGGCTGATCCATAACAACGTATTCATCCAAATCACCATTTAGAAATGCTGTTTTTGTTAGATATGTATGCCCTAGAGGCCATTATTGTATAGTACTAGTTTGTATAATACATCTTGGAGGCTTGGGATATATATACGGTTTTACGACAGTCTTGCTCGATATAGTAGTATGCTACATGGTTTGATTCTATCTTAATATGTGTATATGATTCTTTTAACATATCGCTGATACATATTGTTGGAGCCCTTAGGATCTTTGCTTGACTATCGGCGTTGTGATGGCGATCACACTAGTGGGGGCTGGGTAGTCTATAAGCACATCCTTATTTTGGTCCCTAGTCGTAGGATTATCGAGACAGAGCATCGATACACAAGAGTAGACTGGTGCATGCACTTCTCTTCCCAGCAAGAGAGATGGTCTGTTCCACAGCCATCAGTAAGTCATACTGGAGATAGTATGTAGGTGCTCGTTAGGGTACGAGTACACTGGATAGGGCTCGTCGGGAACTGTTGGTTAGTATTATACCTATCGTCAGTTAACAGTTCCCAGGTGACATGAGTACAGCTTAGTCCGCTAACATAACACTGTCACTTCGCCTCGAGTGTGATCCCACTGTTCTTTGATTATTACCCTACCACGGCACTACTGAGTCGTGCAAACAGGTAGTAGTTGGGTGCAGTCCCGAAGCACTTGGAGGCAGTGACGATTAGAGAGGATTCGTCTCTCCCGGTATTGGGAGTTGATAACGCGCTGTGTCTAGGAGTGCCATTACACATAGTCGTCCCTGGCCAGGGCAAGCGAGATATAATGGTAGGTTTGCAGCGTTATATCAGGGTGTTCTGGGTTACACTCCGACACGACTTGTACCGCTATTAGGGGACTGACGTTTACCACCCCCTAGGCCCGCCATGCGATATTATCAGACGGACAGACCGGACTTTATGGAGATTGTCACAAACAGACTCAGTAGGAGTTCGGATGGGTTCACCTCATCAGTCTTGTTATCGGCATCTACCTGGGGGCCGCTACGTACAGCTAGTGCCGCTTGCGGTCTGTGGTTAAACCCACTGCCAGCGTAGTGTCGAGTCTTTAGAGTCCCACACAGAGGGTTACTCGTCTTTGGGGAAAACAGAGTAGAGGTCGCATGGTTTTGCGCCAGGGTTCGTTCACACTCGCGCACTTGTGCACGTTTGGTGTCCGAGCAGTTTTTACTAGTGGGCTTTGGTTTAAGCCAGATACTAGTATATGTTTTGGGGTTAGTTTTATCTCATTGTATTCGTGTTCCTCGGAACATGAATGCGGGTGTGTATGCACAGTTGACTGAGGCAGAGACAGAGGATTCTCATTAGGGATTTAGAATGGGTGTGTATGCACAGTTGACAGTTGTATTTTTCCAAACCCTAATGAATATGTGAAATATCAATTAATTTTATTAATTAAAGGAAATTGAGCTATGGTTAGGGTTGTTGACTTGTTGACCAAGGTTGACTTGTTGACCAAGGTTGAAACTTTGACCATCATCATTTCACACCAAAGATGCTCTTTGATCTTAGCAAAATCATTAAATGTGAAATGATAATGGTCTTATCAAACCAACCATCACCTTTTTCATTTTTGATTAATATTGTTAATTTGATAATTCACATATATTGGATATGGTTGCAAAACTCTTATCATAATCTCATTCTCATTCTCTCTCATCCTTTGCTTTCCCTCTTCCTCTATCTCAAGGAAAAATCTCTCATGAGTTGAGAACCATTTGCCTTGGAGATAAAACACCAAAACTGCTCTCTACTCATCCTAAGGTTGAAGGTCTTATAAGTGCACGGCAGCGCCCCGGCCCTCTGAACGAGGTCAAAATGCGGAAACCAAAACTTTTCTATAAACTAGAACTGGCGCTACCGCGGACTTTAAAACCCGGATCAGGCCATTAACCTACTCCTAGGAAACTAGAGAGGGGTAGAGAGATATACCGAGCGATTCGTGTCCTTCGGTCTTTTCATTGTTATCCCGATCTCCCCGCGGAATCTCCGGTCTTCTTCTCCTCGTCGGAAGGGCACCACATCACCGGGTTCTTTTACGGGATCCCACCTTTGAACCGAGGCAACTCGGGCACGATGTTGGCGATTCGACGTGTCCAAGAATGCTGTAGGCTAAGTGTAGAACACTGGGTCTCATGGGGTTACTAGAAGTTGCCATTTTATGAAGGTGGAGGAGATATGAACTTTTGGAGAGGGTAAGGAAATTTTGCAAGCTAAGGAAAAATGAGCACTAAATGAATCCCCCACCACTAAATGAATCCCCTACCACAAAAATTGTGGCCGGCCCCATATCAAAGAAGAGGAGGGAGAGAGGCAATCATCCAAGAGAGAGAAAAAAAGTGATGATGATGAATAATCATTACCCCAAAGTCTCATCATAATCCCATCATATAAAGTAAACAATGATGAACTAAAGAAGTCAATGGAAGCTAAAACCATCATGAGAACCATCATCACAAAAACAACCCTCCAAATTGCTAATTTGCACATTTACAAATAGCCCCTCCACCCCAATTTTCAGCCAAAGAAGGAACAATGGAAAATGGACGGAATGTAATACAAACTGGCAACTTCAGAAAACTGATCCCGTAATAAATTACAGGAAAACCCTGCGACTGTATATACATACCCGCATTTGTATTGCGACCGAATACAAATGCAAAGAGACAAAATCTACACTGTACAATACTAGGATCTGGCTTAAACCAAAGCCCGCTAGTATTATCCGTCCGATCATGATCCGTGCAATACCGCACGTATATGATCGAACCCTGCCATATATACATACGGCCTCTACAGCGTTTCGCCCGAAAACTTGAGATACTGTCTGTAGGGGTTGACTCGTCAATACTTTGGTAGTGGATTTAACCACTAGCACGTCAGAGGTATTAGCCATACGTAACGGGCTACCAGGTATTGACCAAAAGGGACTTCGATGAGCGAACTCATCCTGACACCCTACTGAGCCTGTCAGGGACAATATCCGTACAGTCTGGTCTGTTTGTCTATGAGCATCGCATGGCAGGCCTAGGGGTTGGTAAAAGTCAGACGCCCAAAAGCGGTACAAGTCGTGTCGGAGTATAGCCCAGAACACCCTGAGATATTACTGGAATACCTACCAGTAAATCTCCTGCCTTGGCCAAGGACTTCGTGGAATGGATCTCCTAGACACAGCGCGACCTCACCCTCAATACCGGGAGAGACGAACCCCTGCAGATCCGCTCACTGCCTCCATGTGGCTCGGGACTGTACCCAACTAAAACCTGTTTGCACGACTCCTTTGAGCCGTGGTAGGGTAGTAATCAAAGTACAGTGGGAACTCACACGAGACAAATGACGATCTCAGGTCGATGAACTAACCTGTACACATGTTACCAGGGAACTACTATCTGATGTCTGGTATAAGACCAACTAGCATGTTCCCGGCGAGTCCTGTCCGGTGTACTCGTAACCCAATGAGCACATGTATACATCTTAGGTGAACCAACTGACACCAGTGGCTTATGAGACCGGCCACCGCCCATCGTCGGAGTCTCGATTGTATACACTAGTCTACTCTGGTGTATCGATGCCCTGTCTCGAAACTCCCTCGACTAGAGACCTTTTAAGGATGTGCTTATAGACCCCAGCTCTCACGTATATGATCGCCATCATACTGCTGGTCGTCAAGCAAGAATCCTAAGGGCTCTATCAACGTGCAATAGTGACCTGTAAGGTCACCTAAAGCAGTACACGATGATCAAGATAAACCAGATAGCATACTACCATCTTGAGTAAGACTGTCCTACCGGTATAGGTCCTCACTCAATCATTGCAATCACATGCCTGTGATCCAATAATTGACTCTGAGGGCACTATCTCCAAAAATTCTAGCAAACCTAGCACTTTAGTTACCTCAAGGTTGAGGTAGGAGCTCAAGTTCGAGGCCCTTGGGTGGATCTATCGTCGGCAAAGAGGAGACGACGAGGAGGAGCCATTCAAGCTACTACAAGGAGCTCGCAAAGAGGTGAACAACAAGAAGAGAAGGAGTTCAAGACTAGGTATAACCCCCTAATCGAGTAAGTGAAGCTCGTAGTTGTTGCTAGTGTGTTGTTTAGCAAGGATCCGGGTTTTCTAGTCCATGTTACCAAAACCCTAAAAATTGTTTTCACCGTTTCCGCAACCCCGAAAGAACCGGCAATGGTAACGTAGACCTAACAGTGGTATCAGAGCCTAGCTAAACACACACTAGCATGTTAGCAAAGTATCTAGAATTTCGATCGGAGAAAAAAAACGCAAAACACGCACAAAAGGTTAACTTTCTGCCGAGTTTTAAATCTGTTCAAAAAATAATAAATCACATACTAAAAATCGCCTCAGGGTTTCTAAAGAACACCCAAGAAAAACGATCCACTGACTCGGCCAACGGGCCGCGGAACCGCGGCAAGAGCATGCTTTTGCCGCGGATCCGCGGCCGAGTTGACTCGGCCGTGGGTCGTTTCTCCTGGAGTGTTCTTATATTGGTGTTTTATGATTTTTTGGATGGTTTGTTTCTGCCCAGAATTTCCAGAGAACAAAATTTGTTTTTGGGGTGGTTACAAATCCGTGTTTTGATCGAATTTCTGTAGACTTTGGCTAACGGGTTATATCTGTGATTTTATATATGTATTGAACGTCTGCTAATCGCTATACGTCGATTAGTAGGGTTTATACACATCTGTGATCTGTAATGTTGATGGTTTGTGTATATTAATTCGTTGGATTGTCGCGGATGAATAGCCGGGGGGGTTGTGAGATGAGAGTTTTGTTTATCTTTCAATTCATGTAATATGTAAATTGATGTAATATTATTTGTTTAGCCGCACATCCGGGATGAGGTTGTAGCCGCCATTGTATAATTTCTTTTTACTGTTTTTGCTCCTAGGATAGACCCAAGGTGGGGTTCACAAACTACCGGGTATTTCGAAGTGCCGAGTGGCCTACTCACGTTGTTGAGGGAGGTTGCTTCACTTTGGGTACTTGGCGGGTAGTTTGCCACACCCGTAGGGGTCTAGAGTGGGGTATTGGCTATTCATCGCGACCGTGTAATCCGTTTTTCGTTGCGGGCTCGAACGAAACGCGGATTTCTAGTATATCCAATATATTCATCTGTGATCTGGAATGGCTATCATTGCTTCTGACGAATGTGTATATATCTATATATGATATCTATTTAGGCATTGCTTATGTTTTGCATCCGCGCTAGTCCAGCCCCCGCTCTGTCGTTAGTTAAGTAACCTAACGGGTGATGACGGGGCCCCGTGGCCAATGCGGATGGCATAAGCGTACGTCATATTTTCGTTGTTTTCTGGAATGGTAGGATTAAATGATGGGACGCATTAAATTAATGCAAGAAAACAAACCTATAAGACGTTGTTGGAACAATTTTTAAAAAGTTGTTATTGCGAGGACGTTCTATCTTTTTTTTTTTGCACAGCGGTATTCGTTTATGATTGCCCAGCACCTCATTCGACGAGGCAAGCGCCGAGATCTCTTCATCGGGAGTGACCCCTTGGACAAAAGTTTGCGTCAGGGTAATAACTTCACTATAGTCGATTATTCTTCTTTTGCATCGAGGTATTCAGCTTAGAATATTCTGCACCTCATTCGACGAGGAAAGAGCCGATATCCCTTCACAAGGAGTGAACTCTTTAGCAAAAGTTTTCACCACTATATTTTCAAAAAGGGTATCACGTTCCTTCAACGATATCAAGTTCATTACGTTAACGGGTTTTCGCCAAAACCTAGCCGTAGCCCTCCGTCGTTTCGGATTGGTATTGCTTACTATTCGTGCTACGTATTTCGTGCTCAACCAAGATGTAGTGTACGGTAGCTATTTAATATTTTTCCGTAGGATACAATGTGATTGGTTGGGACAGTCGTGCGGTCATTTTGGCTCAGTCAAGGACTCGTATGGGTCGGTCTAATGCAATCAAGATAATGACGGGTTGAACTTGACTAGGATCCTTTGATATGTTGGCTCAGTCAAGGTCACTTGGGTCCTAGGGGCAAAAACCATATCGGGAGTTTCTAAAGAAACTGAAACTTGCAGATTTAGCATAATTTCTGGAGTGTGGTGACTAGTGTGGATTCCATCTAGGTCATCACACAATGATACTTGGATCCCGATCCAACTGATGAGTTGGATTACTCTCGAGAGATTATTTCACTTAAAAATCAATGCTACAAACTAAGTAGGTGTCTAGAACGGTGTTAGCGGGGCTACGCCTCCAGGGAAAAGAGGTTACTTAATTAAGGAACTTCGCGAAAGCCTTGGAAAACCTCCCTCGAAGTACCAACACTAGCCTGGCTGAAAGGTTAAGCAAGTATTGTGACGTGCAATTAATCACGACTAGTTCTTCTTTTAAAAGGTTTTAAGAAGAATTTGAGGAAACAGTGGGAGCCATCCTGGTTAGATAAACTAATAAACCAATCTAACCTTGCAAGAGCGCACACTGAGTGTTTCTTTTCTCTTTCTTCAGGTAGCAACCATTTCACGCCCTAATGAAGATAATAAAATGTATCGCTTAACCGATCCGAATTCTTATTCGAGGCTGGGGAACGTTGGTTCGGCTCTAACTTGTGACAACAGTCATAAGTATGAGCAAGGGAAAAAGGATTGTATGGATTCCAAGGATACCCAGTTGAAGAAGAAGCATGGTTTTGCATCTACTTCAGGTGTTCTTGTAATTGATAACTGCTTTACAGTCATCCTTACCTCCTGGGTACTTGATACCGGATCAGGATCTCATATCTGTAATTTATTGCAGGGACTAAGAAAAAGTAGGAAAGTTGCACCTGGTGATATGTCGCTCAGAGTAGTGAACGGAGCACAAGTTAATGCTACAGCTGTCAGTGAATATCACCTAGTGTTACCAAACGGCAATACTATGATTTTGAACGATTGCTACTATGTACCTTCCATGGTTTGCAACATCATATCAGTTTCTTTACTCGATTAAGATGGATATAACTTTGTTCTTGATAGAAATATCATGAACGTTTACCTTCATAAGGTACTGGTTGCAGAAGGTACACTGTGTAATGGTATCTACGTTCTAAATCAGAATACAGTTCTTAATGTACAAAACACACGCAAGAGGAAGAATTCAGATACGAATGAATCCTACTTATGGCATTGTAGACCTAGTCATATCGGAGAGAAAAGACTAAGTAAGTTGCATAAAGATGGACTCTTGAATGTGTTCTAGTTTTCATCGTATGAAACTTGTCAGTCTTGTCTCCAAGGGTAGATGACTAAATCTCCGTTCACCGGACATGGAGAAAGAGCAACAGAGCTCTTGGGACTCATACACAGTGATGTATGTGGTCCGATGTCTATACATGCAAGGGGTGGGTTCTCGTACTTAATCACATTCACTGATGATCTCTCTAGATTCGGATATGTGTATCTTATGAAACACAAATCTGAAGCTTTTGAGAAATTCAAGGAATCAGAAACGAAGTAGAGAACCAGACTGGCAAAAGTATCAAGATCCTCCGGTCAGATAGAGGAGGGGAGTACTTAAGCATGGAATTCCTAGATTACTTAAAAGAGAATGGTATTCTCTCTCAGCTTACTCCCCCATAGACACCACAGCACAACGGTGTATCGGAACGGAGGAATCGTACCCTACTGGATATGGCTCGCTCCATGATGAGTAATGCCGAGTTGCCCCTTTCATTTTGGGGACATGCGCTATTGACAGCGGCATATCTATTGAACGATGTTCCGTCTAAATCTGTGCTTAAGACACCGTTCGAGATATGGAATGGTAAAAGGTCGTATCTTAAACGTAATAAGATATGGGGTTGACCGGCCTATATAAAAGTACAAAATCCGGACAAACTTCAGGCACGTTCAGTTATATGTAAATTTGTGGGATATCTTAAAAACTCCACAGGATATCTGTTCTACCACACCGAGGAACAGAAGGTGTTTGTATATTGCCACGCCACCTTTTTAGAGTGGCAATTTCTTGCAAAAGAAACAAGAGGGAGTTCGGTAGAACTGGAAGAAATTCAGCGACCACAAAATGAAACTGATGATTTGACAGAACCTCAGAATTCATTAACCCCAGACGAACCTCAGCCTCTCCGCGGATCTGGTAGGATTTCTCATCCGCCCGAAAGATACTACGGTTTTCTCTTAGATGGGGATCGAGAGGATTGCATCTTGGAAGAAAATGACCCTACCAGTTTCAGGCAGGCCATTATCAATAGGGACTCTGATAAGCAGCAGGAAGCAATGCAATCCGAAATGGAGTCTATGTACACCAATAAAGTGTGGACCTAGGATATTGCTCCACCTGGGGTAAAACCCGTTGGATGAAAATGGATCTACAAAAGGAAACTTGGTCTAGATGGGCAGGTGGAAACCTATGACGAAACTTTTTCTCCGGTGGCTATGCTCAAATCCATTCGGATCCTACTTGCCATTGCTGCCTTCCATGACTATGAAATCCGGCAGATGAACGTTAAAACGGCTTTTCTAAACGGCTGTTTGGAAGAGTGTGTTTACATGGATCAGCCAGAAAGTTTCGTAGACAGTGGGATCGGCGGGAAGGTGTGCAAATTGCTTAAATCCATTTATGGATTAAAGCAGGCATCGCGGAGCTGGAACATCTGTTTTGATGAGGCAATCAAGGAATTTGATTTCATCAAGAACGAAGATGAACCTTGTGCCTATAAGAAGATTGTCGGACGAACTGTCGTGTTCCTATTCTTGTACGTGGACGATATTCTTTTGATAGGAAATGACATTCCTATGCTACAATCGGTCAAGCTATTTTTGTCACAACGGTTCTCCATGAAGGACCTGGGTGATGCCTCATACATTCTGGGGATCAAGATCTACAGAGATAGATCCAAGAGATTACTGGGACTTTTGCAATCCAGGTACATAGAGACCGTACTAAATAGATTTAGTATGGAGGATTCCAAGCGCGGTAACATACCCGCATTGCACGGAATTACCCTCTCCAAGAAGATGTCTCCTAAGACTGACGAGGAGAGGGTTCGCATGAGCACTATACCCTACGCTTTGGCTGTAGGATCTATAATGTATGCGATGCTATGTACATGACCAGATGTAGCTTACGCACTAAGCGTGGTGAGCCTGTATCAGTCAGACCCAGGTGAGGACCACTGGACGGCAGTGAAGAACATTCTCAAGTACCTAAGAAGGACTAAGGAGATGTTCCTGGTTTACGATAATGGAGACCTCAGGGTCGAGTCCTTTACCGATTCAAGCTTCCAGAGTAATAAAGATGACAGCAACTCTGTCTCGGGTTTTGTATTTTACCGTCAACGGAGGGGCGGTATGTTGGAGGAGTTCCAAACAGGATACCGTCGCAGACTCGACGATGAAGGCTGAATACATTGCTGCAAGCGATGCCGCAAAAGAGGTGGTCTGGATGAAGAAGTTCATTAGTGAACTTCAGGTAGTTCCGTCCATTGTTGACCCAATACCTTTGTATTGCGATAACAATGGGGCTATAGTTTTAGCGAAGGAACCAAGGTCCCATCAGAAATCCAGAAACATTTTAAGGCCGTATCACCTGATCAGGGAGATCATTGATCGCCAGGAGATCGAGGTACGGAGAGTGGACACAAAAGACAACACGGCGGATCCATTCACAAAGGCCCTCCCTCAAACACAGTTCGAGCGACTTTTTGAGCTATTGGGTATGCGGTACGCCATCAGCTGGCCCTAGTACAGACGTTGGGTTTGCGGTACACCAATTTCTGGCTTTTAGTGCAACTGGGAGATTGTTAGATATGCATACCCTAGAGGCCATTATAATATAGTACTATTTTGTATAATACATTTTGGAGGCTTGGGATATATATACGGTTTTACGACAGTCTTGCTTGATATAGTAGTATGCTACTTGGTTTGATTCTATCTTGATATGTGTATAAGTTGTTAGTTATATGTATGCCCTAGAGGCCATTACTGTACATAGGATGTATATTGTAGTGGATGCTGGGACGTATATAGGGAGGACTTTCTTGCTCGACATGATAGTATGCTATCTGGTTGATCTTTACCTTAACGTGTATACTGTTTGTCTCTCTGTTACATGTTGGTAAAGCCCTTAGGATGTGTACTTGACTACCTGGACTATGATGCGGATCATACTAGTGGGGACATGGTAGTCCATAAGTATATCCTTCAAAGTCCCTAGTCGTGGGTGTATCGAGACGGGGCATCGATATACCAGAGTAGACTAGCGTATACCTTCTCGACCCATACAGATGGGCGATGGATGATCCCATATCCATTGGTGTTTGACATCAGAGATGATATACGGGTGCTCAGTGGAGACTGGGTACACTGGACGGACTCGCCGAGAACTCCCAGATGGTATTATACCATACGTCAGATGGCAGTTCTCTGGTGACACTGGTACAGAGTAGTCTTTTGACCTGAGATCGTCATAGAGTCTTGTGTGGTTCCCACTGTGCTTTGATTTCCATCTTACCACGTCCAAGAGGGCGTGCAAAACGTTGGTTTTTGGGTACAGTCCCGAATCACATGGAGGCAATGAGCGATAGGAAGGGATTCGTCTCTCCCGGTATAGGGAGTTGATGTTGCGGTGTGTTCGATTGGCTATAACCGGAAATCCCTGGCCAGGGTTGCTGAGATTTACTGGTAAGTGTTACCAGCAGTTTCTCGAATTGTTATAGACCTCATATCGACACGATTTATCAAGCTATTGGGGTCTGACGTTTACCACCCCTAGGCAAGATATGCGACATATCAGACGATCAGACCGGACTGTACGGTAGTGTTACTGGTTGGATTCACTGGAGTGTGAGCGGGCTTGCTCGTCGATCTTCAGATCGCTCAATACCCGGGTGGCCGTTACGTTTAGCAGACCGCTTGCGGCTTGTGGATGTTTGATATGATCATCATCCGCTGCCGGCGTATTGACGAGTCTTTAGAGTCCTACACAGAGGTTTCCTGGCTCAAGCGAAACGAATTAGGAGCGCATATGAGATATGTGCGGGACCGAGAATAATGCGTGTATGTGATACCGTATTTCATTCTCGCGAAGAATGTGTCGATTAGTTGTATGCGATATAACCTAGTTATCGAATCAAGGATTGATTCGATAAATCGATACATTGAATACTAGTCGGTTATATGCGATATGACCGGATCATTGAATCAAGTGTTGATTTAATGATTTAATATATAATTATATATTTGATATATTACTTTACATTAACTAGTATTGGTTCACTTTAAATGGATTTTCTCGCTCGGATGTACACATTGTATATGTGATATACTTTCGTGCACTTGATTGTATCATGTTTGATGATACATGTTTACTTGGTTAAGTGTATAGAATTAAACCATGGTTAAACTTTTGATTAGGGTTTTATTTCCTTTTCTCATTTATTTATCTATTTATTCATTTTGGAAATAAATAAAAAGGCATAAAGAGAAAATGGTGGCTAATTTTGTTTCATATTGAAGCTTCATGAAGCTTTGACCTAGTGACCATTTTTGTCTCATGCTTAACCCTAACCATTCCTTTAAACCATGATTAAATCTCTACACTTGACCATGGTTCATTATATGATAAGTATTGATTTTCTTTTCAATATTAATTAACTTATCATAACACTTTCTTCTTCTTCTTCATCTTCTTTCATGAAGAAAGCTTCATTTTCATCAATGGTGATTGATGAAAAAGAGTGAGAAATCCAATTCTAAAGTCTACCCACATCCTATTTCTTCATCCTCTACCTCTTGCGAAGTAGTAGAGTGTGTTTCCTTCACAATTTTTCTTGACTTGGTGAAGTTGGAGCTTGATCTAGCGATGCCTCGACGTAGATCATCTTCGGCACGTCGTCGATGACCTAGCCCGCTTCTTCTCCGATGAAGCCGACGCTAGAGCCCGGGATTGCATGAGGACAGCGGAGAGGACTTCATCATGGAGCTATGAAGGTGGAGGACCGGATCTACAAAGGTTGTATTTCCGTATTCTTGTAGTTAAGTGTTAACTAGTTTGTTTTTCGCCTAAACATCTAGCCAACGATCCGTATTAGGGTTTCTCGGCACCATTGAAATTTGAAATTGGCATGGTTGATACCTTGTGAGACCTCTTGGGAGTACCTAGGAACCCTACAGTGGTATCAGAGCCTAGCTAGAGCCTTAGGTGAAGTCTAGACGGAATTTGAAACCCGAACGAACCCGAAACCCAACTCAAAAATTGCTCTCTGTCCTTTTTTCAAAAACTGGGATTTTTCAACATTAAAAATATGCAGAAAATTCAGCAGGGAAATCTAAGAATTACGGTGCAAAAAGTTTTTCATGAACAGTCAAAACTGCGGCGGAACCGCGGCAGAAGCCTAGCTTATGCGGCGGTTCCGCGGCCCATTGATGACGTCAGCTTCCCTTGTTTGCACAGAAATTCCTATTTTCTGAAGTTGGATTTTCTATGAATTTTTAATATTTATTCAAGAGTTGAATTTTCTGGGGTTGTTTTGGGGATTCGGTGTTTCGATTGGAGTATTAGATTTTGTCTATGTGGCTTTCCGGATAAATATTAGAATATGTTAAAAAGTTCGACCGGATATAAATACCCAATTTTTCCCCTGTCGGGAAATTTCCAAGTGTTGGATTTTTCCGTGGTTTAAAGACGTTCTAGGTAGTGCAAGTAACGCGATGGTCCCTCTAGAAGGCAACAAACCTTAACTCGATTATGTGACCGTCTTGAACTGCCCTTTGAACCTTCGGGTTTGGGGCAGTACGGCATGCCACATGTGAGGCGTTGGCTTGACCCTTCTACGGCTGGACCGTTGGTACTGAGGCACGAACTGAATGTTTTTAGACTTGTTTCATGCGTTGATCAGTATCGGGAAAACTTGGGTGTTTGAATGTTCGATCGAAAAGTTTAACATTTTCTATTTATCTGGAATGTGATACAACAATTGGAATTCACAAACAGTTATGAGATAACTGAATGAATGTTATAAACATAGCACTTTAAGTCTCACTTGATCGATTGCCACGGAATTTTGATGTGATCAAAAGTCCATCGCAATCACGTAGCGTACGCGGATACTCGCCGGGTAAACTTAATAGACAGCCTCACTCCATAGCCCCGACCAAGTGACTGTAGGAGAACTCCGTCGCCGAAAGCATCTGTCCGGGTGCTCGCGGCAGCGGTGTTCTGCCTTGGTGCACTTCGTCGACGGTATCGAGGGTACGGTCGCCTACTGAAGTTTGCGACGAGCATTCGATCAGGATGTCGGGAATCTTGTTGAATTACCCGACTTGATATTGAAAAGCGTTTTCGATAATGAGACTAAAATGCGGGGTTTATAATTGTTAAGCATGCGATGTCTAAAGAATTCATTCGATTAGGAATGTGATGTCTATGCAGGTTGCGGATTCCAACTGTTATAGTTTTACACTTTCTTTTCTGTGACCGTAAGTGTAATATGTGATATCGTCGGTTTCGTTGCTATATGCCAACGACAATTGGGATGCGCATATTTACTTACGTTGATGACATGTGATGTTATGTGTTGCTGGATATGTTATATTGGATCGTCGTGTTTGAATAGCCGGGGGTTTTTATGTGAGATGAGTGTTTTTCATTTTCATTCATGTAAAAACTTGTATGTAATATTCTTTTATTGGGGCACTTCCAGGTTGCGGAAGTTATCACCTTTTGTATATTATTTACTTTTCCGCACTAGGATAGACCCAAGGAGGGGAGCACAAGTAACCGGGTTCTGGAGTCCAGTGGGAGACCAACTCGAGGAGTCGAGTCCGGGTCTCCTAACTCCAGAATTGGTAGGGTTGCTTGCCGCTCTCGTAGGGGTCTTGGGGTGTGGGTTTGGCTATTCATCACGACCGTGGAATCCGTGTTTTATACAGGCTCGTATTGAAAACACGGACGTCCTAGTATATCCAATATTTCATATGTTTCTTTTGCTGCGATATCTGTGATGTGATCATGTGATGTTCTGTGATAGATACTATATATAGTATATATGATATATTATATAGACGTTACTTATGTTTTGCACCCGCACTAGCCCTGCCCCGCTCTGCCGTTGGTTACCTAACCTAACGGTGCACGAGGGGACATCGAGGCGAATGCGGATGGCATAAGTGTACGTCGTATTTATCTGTGATGTTTAGGTAATTTAAATGATGGGACTTCATTAATGAGATTAATGAAATAAAAGAAACCTAAAGATGTTGTAGAATCGAATTTCAAAATAAAACAGGTAGCTACAATTCTTGCTTTGCACAGAGGTATATATGATATATCCTGCACCTTATTCGATGAGGAAAGGACCGAGATCCCTTCACCGGGAGTGACTCCTTTAGCAAAAACTGGCTGATGCTACACACTCGGTTTGTCTTTTGATTGCTTTTAAAAAGTTTTTGCTTTGTACAGTGATATATATGATATATCCCGCACCTCATTCGACGAGGAAAGGACCGACGATCCCTTCACCGGAAGTGACTCCTTTAGCAAAACTAGAAAAGCCTCAAAAACACTCCATTTCAAAATTCATTTGATTCTACAACGATATCAAGTTCATTACGCAATAGGTTTTCAGAAAAACCTGTCGTAGCCCTCCGTCATTTCAGATAAGTTGTATATAGTATTCGTGCTGCATTTGTTGGCTTTCGTCAAGGTGCAGTGTGCGGTAGCTATATGCTGCTTATCTGCCAGCATACGATGCGATTGGATTAGGGTAGTCGTGCGGCTTTGTTGGCTTTCGTCAAGGGTCGTGCGGGTGGGTTTAATTCAATCAAGAAATGTACGGGTTGAACTTGACTAGCGGGCTATGGTTTGTTGGCTTTCGTCAAGGTCTTAGCACGTTAGGGGCAAAATATTATCGGGAATTTCAAGTGTTGAAATTTGCAATGAGATTGCATACCTTCTATGAGATAGTTGGATCCCGATACCCGCTGCGAGTAAGAGTTACTCCTGGGAGAGTTTTATACATTACAATTAGCCGATCAAGTAGGTGTCTAGAAAGGTGTTAACGAGGTTACACCTCTGGGAAAACGAGGTTTACATTAATTAGGTTCGTGCGAAAGCACGGGGGACCTCCCTCAAAGTACCGACACTAGCCTGGCTGAGAGATTGGCGAACTTGTAATGTGTAATTAATCCCGGCTAGTCTTTCCTTTTAGGGTTTGAAGGAAGATTTGATAAAAAGCAGTGGGAGCCATCCTGATTAGATAAAATAATAACCAATCTATTCTTGCAAGAGCGCACGCTGAGTATTTTCTTCTCTCTCTCTCCTGGTAGCGACCATATCACGCCTTAATCAAGATAATAATACGGATTATTGAACGAACCCGCTTGTTATACTGAGCTGGAGAACGTTGGTCCCGCTCCAACTTATAATTGTTATAAGACAGAGCAGGAAATTGGGGATTACGAGAATTCCCGTGCCGCCCAAACGAAGAAAGTGCATGATGATGCATCATCTTCCGGTGTGTTCATTACAAAGAACTGTTTCTCAGTATCCTCCGCATCCTGGGTATGTGATACCAGATCAGGATCCCAGATATGTAATATGTTACATAGGGCTACAGAAAGGCAGAGAACTGAGAACGGGTGATAAGTTTCATGAGACAGAAAACGGGGCAAGTGTTGCAGCTAAGTCTGTTGGTCACTGTCACCCTGTATTACTAATACATTGATTCTGAACAAATGCTATTAGATACCGAACCTGATATACAAAATCATATCAGTCTCTTTATTAGTAAAGAAATGATAAAATTTTGTATTGTTGGATAATGTTTTGAACATTTCCTATATCAAAAGTTGATCGGTTCAGGCACGTTATCTAAAAGCATTGATGTTCTAAATCAAACTACAGTTCTTAGTATACGGAACACACACAAGAGGAAGAGTTCAGAAATGAACGGATCCTTCTTGAGGCATTGTAGACTAGGTCATATCAATGCGACCCGACTAGCTGAAGTTACATAAAGATGCATATTTAAATCAGTTTGAATCTACATCTTGTGAAACTTGCCAGTCGCGTCACAAAGATATAATGACACAAGCTCTGTTTATTGGAAACAGAGAAAGAGTTAGTGAACTCTTGGGATGATACATGTTGATGTATGTAAGGTCCCCAGTCTACACATGCCAGGACTGGTTCTTTGTACTTCATTACATTCTCTGATGATCTCTTAAGATTCAGACATATGTTCTTGTTGAAACACAAGTCCGAACCTTTTGAGATATTCACAGAATATAAGTTAGAAGTAGAGAACCAATACGGGTATAAGTATTATGTCCTTTGATGAGATCAAGGAGGAGAATACTTGAGCACGGAGTTCCTGGACCATTCTAAAGGAGAATGAGATTCTCTCTCAGCATTACTCCTCCGTATACACCATAGCACGATGGTACATCGGGGCGGAGCAATCTCACCCTATATGATAAGGTGTGCTCTATGATGAGTACTACTGAGTTACCTATTTCCTTTTTGGGAGTTATGCGCTTGAGAAGCTGCATACCTATTGAATAGGGTTCGAATCAAATCAGTTGCCTACCACTTCATATGTGATATGGAAAGGGAAGAGCACATTTCTTAAGTTAGTTAAGATTTGGGGTTGTCCGGCCTATGTCTAAAAGCAAAATCCGGACAAGCTCGAGGCAAGATCTGTTATATACAACTGGAACGGTTTCAGCTATACAAACTACAGCAGATGATTTGGTAAAACCAAAGGATTCAATAGTTACCAACGAACCTCAGCCTCTCCGCCGATCTAGTGAGGTTCCTCACCCACCTGAGAGATACTTCGGTTACTCTATGACAGTGGGAGCGAGGATTGCATCATGAGATGATGACCCAACTAGTTTCGAGCTGGCCATCAGGAGTGGGACTCTGTAAGAATGGCTGGATGCTTACTGATCTGAAATGGAATCCATGTACACCAACAAAGTATGGACTTTGGATGCTATATCTGAAGGGTTAAATCCCCATCAGGAGCAAGTATATCTTGAGAAGATTACTTGGTGTAGATGGAAAAGTTGAGACTTTCAAAGCTAGACTTGTTAAAGGTTTTCGTCATCGACCAGGCGTGGACAATGATGAAACCTTTTCAAGTGGCTATGCTTAAGTCCATTCAGATCCTACTTGCCATGGCTACATACCATGACTACGATATCTGGCGGTTGGGTGCCATGACTGCTTTTCTAAAATGATGTTTTAGAAGAGAGAGTCTATAAGTACACAGCCAGAGTGCCTCGTAGACAGTGGGAGCAGCGGAAACGTGTTCAAGATGTTTTATGTGATAAAGCAGGCATCGCGGAGTTGGAACATCTGTTTTGATGGAATGGTCAAAGAGTTTGACATCATCAAAATGGTAGATGAACCTTGTATATACAAAAAGGTAGTAGGGAGTATGGTGACGATCCTCGTAGAGTACGTGGATGACATACTCTTGATAGGGAAGGAGTTTCCTATGCTACGCTCGGTCAATCTCCGCTTATCACAATGATTCTCCACATAGGATCAAAGTGATACCTACTAAATTCTGGGTTTTGGATCTATAAGATAGATCTAATTGGATGTTAGGATACTCACTAGTTGTAGTGAGATGGTATCAATCGTGGGGAAAATCACTGGAAGGGTTCCAGAGTGATAAAGACAACTGAATGTCAGTCACAGTCATTGTCTTTACCCTCAGTACAGGGACGGTATGTTGGAAGAGTTCCAAGCTAGATACCGTGGCATACTAGACGATAAAGGCAGGATACATCGCTACTTAAGATGCTACCAAAGAGGCAGTCTGGGTGTATATTAGTTCATAAGATGAACTTTGTTCCTCCCATTGTGTGACAATGGAGTTGTGGCTTATGCCAAGGAACGTCTGTCCCATCACTAATCCAGACAAATTCTGAGGCAGCATCACCTGATCATGGAGATAGTTGATCTCCAAGGAGATCGAGGTTAGGAGAGTAGACTCAGAGGACAACACAGCGGATCCACTCACAAAGGCCTGTTCCCAAAGAGTGATTTTTATGGGATGGTTGAGTATGAGATACTACAACCACTGCTATAGATGGCCCTAGTGCAAGTGGGAGATTGTTAGTTATATGTATGCCCTAGAGGCCATTACTGTACATAGCATGTATATTGTAGTGGATGCTGGGACGTATATAGGGAGGACTTTCTTGCTCGACATGATAGTATGCTATCTGGTTGATCTTTACCTTAACGTGTATACTGTTTGTCTCTCTGTTACATGTTGGTAAAGCCCTTAGGATGTGTACTTGACTACCTGGACTATGATGCGGATCATACTAGTGGGGACATGGTAGTCCATAAGTACATCCTTCAAAGTCCCTAGTCGTGGGTGTATCGAGACGGGGCATCAATATACCAGAGTAGACTAGTGTATACCTTCTCGACCCATACAGATGGGCGATGGATGATCCTATATCCATTGGTGTTTGACATCAGAGATGATATACGGGTGCTCAGTGGAGACTGGGTACACTGGACGGACTCGCCGAGAACTCCCAGATGGTATTATACCATACGTCAGATGGCAGTTCTCTGGTGACACTGGTACAGAGTAGTCTGTTGATCCGAGATCGTCATAGAGTCTTGTGTGGTTCCCACTGTGCTTTGATTTCCATCTTACCACGTCCAAGAGGGCGTGCAAAACGGTGGTTTTTGGGTACAGTCCCGAATCACATGGAGGCAATGAGCGATAGGAGGGGATTCGTCTCTCCCGGTATAGGGAGTTGATGTTGCGCTGTGTTCGATTGGCTATAACCGGAAATCCCTGGCCAGGGTTGCTGAGATTTACTGGTAAGTGTTACCAGCAGTTTCTCGAATTGTTATAGACCTCATATCGACACGACTTATCAAGCTATTGGGGTCTGACGTTTACCACCCCTAGGCAAGATATGCGACATAGCAGACGATCAGACCGGACTGTACGGTAGTGTTACTGGTTGGATCCACTGGAGTGTGAGCGGGCTTGCTCGTCGATCTTCAGATCGCTCAATACCCGGGTGGCCGTTACGTTTAGCAGACCGCTTGCGGCTTGTGGATGTTTGATATGATCATCATCCGCTGCCGGCGTATTGACGAGTCTTTAGAGTCCTACACAGAAGTTTCCTGGCTCAAGCGAAACGAAATAGGAGCGCATATGAGATATGTGCGGGACCGAGAATAATGCGTGTATGTGATACCGTATTTCATTCTCGCGAAGAATGTGTCGATTAGTTGTATGCGATATAACCTAGTTATCGAATCAAGGATTGATTCGATAAATCGATACATTGAAAACTAGTCGGTTATATGCGATATGACCGGATCATTGAATCAAGTGTTGATTTAATGATTTAATGTATAATTATATATTTGATATATTACTTTGCATTAACTAGTATTGGTTCACTTTAAATGGATTTTCTCGCTCGGATGTACACATTGTATATGTGATATACTTTCGTGCACTTGATTGTATCATGTTTGATGATACATGTTTACTTGGTTAAGTGTATAGAATTAAACCATGGTTAAACTTTTGATTAGGGTTTTATTTCCTTTTCTCATTTATTTATCTATTTATTCATTTTGGAAATAAATAAAAAGGCATAAAGAGAAAATGGTGGCTAATTTTGTTTCATATTGAAGCTTCATGAAGCTTTGACCTAGTGACCATTTTTGTCTCATGCTTAACCCTAACCATTCCTTTCAACCATGATTAAATCTCTACACTTGACCATGGTTCATTATATGATAAGTATTGATTTTCTTTTCAATATTAATTAACTTATCATAACACTTTCTTCTTCTTCTTCATCTTCTTTCATGAAGAAAGCTTCATTTTCATCAATGGTGATTGATGAAAAAGAGTGAGAAATCCAATTCTAAAGTCTACCCACTTCCTATTTCTTCATCCTCTACCTCTTGCCAAGTAGTAGAGTGTGTTTCCTTCACAAGTTTTCTTGACTTGGTGAAGTTGGAGCTTGATCTAGCGATGTCTCGACGTAGATCATCTTCGGCATGTCGCCGATGACCTAGCCCGCTTCTTCTCCGATGAAGCCGACGCTAGAGCCCGGGATTGCATGAGGACAGCGGAGAGGACTTCATCATGAAGCTATGAAGGTGGAGGACCGGATCTACAAAGGTTGTATTTCCGTATTCTTGTAGTTAAGTGTTAACTAGTTTGTTTTTCGCCTAAACATCTAGCCAACGATCCGTATTAGGGTTTCTCGGCACCATTGAAATTTGAAATTGGCATGGTTGATGCCTTGTGAGACCTCTTGGGAGTGCCTAGGAACCCTATATAAGTTTCTTTTAACTTATCGCTGATACATATTGATGGAGCCCTTAGGATTTTTGCTTGACTACCGGCGTTGTGATGGCGATTACACTAGTAGGGGCTGGGTAGTCTATAAGCACATCCATTTTTTGGTCCCTAGTCGTAGGATTATCGAGACAGGGCATCGATACTCCAGAGTAGACTGGTGCATACGCTTCTTTTCCCCAGCAGGGGAGATGGTCTGTCCCACAGCCATCAGTACGTCGTACTAGAGATAGTATGCAGGTGCTCGTTAGGTTACGAGAACACTGGACAATACTCGTCGGGAACTGTTGGTTGGTATTATACCTATCGTCAGTTAACAGTTCCCAGGCGACATGAGTACAGCTTAGTCCGCTGACCTGACACTGTCACTTCGCCTCGAGTGTGTTCCCACTATTCTTTGATTATTACCCTACCACGGCTCTACTGAGTCGTGCAAACAGGTAGTAGTTGGGTGCAGTCCCGAAGCACTTGGAGGCAGTGACGGTTAGACCGGATTCATCTCTCCCGGTATTGGAAGTTGATATCGAACTGTGTCTAGGAGAGCCATTACACATAGTCGTCCCTGGCCAGGGCAAGCAAGATATATTGGTGGGTTTCCAGCGTTATCTCAGGGTGTTCTGGGCTACACTCCGACACGACAAGTACCGTTTTTAGGGGACTGACGTTTACCACCCCCCTAGGCCCGCCATGCGATATTTTCAGACGAACAGACCGGACTGTACGGAGATTGTCACATACAGGCTCAGTAGGAGTTCGGATGGGTTCACCTCATCAGTCTTCTTATCAGCATCTACCTGGGGACCGTTACGTACAGCTTGAACCGCTTGCGCTCTGTGTTTAAACCCACTGCCAGCGTAGTGTTGAGTCTTTAGAGTCCCACACAGAGGGTTACTCGCCTTTGGGCAAAACAGAGTAGAGGTCGCATGGTTTTGCGACAGGGTTCGTTCACACTCGAGCACTTGTGCACGTTTGGTGTCCGGGCAGTTTTTACTAGTGGGCTTTGGTTTAAGCCAGATACTAGTATATGTTTTGGGGTTTGTTTTATCTCATTGTATTCGTGTTCCTTGGAACATGGATGTAGGTGTGTATACACAGTTGACTGAGGCTGAGGCTGAGTCATAGGATTCTCATTTGGGTTTTGGAACGGGTTTGTATGCACAGTCGACAGTTGTATTTTTCCAAACCCTAATGAATATGTGAAATATCAATTAATAATATTAATTAAAGGAAATTGAGTTATGGTTAGGGTTGTTGACTTTTTGACCAAGATTGACTTATTGACCAAGGTTGAAACTTTGACCATCATAATTTCACACCAAAGATGCTCTTTGATCTTAGCAAAATCATTAAATGTGAAATGATAATGGCCTTATCAAACAAACCATCACCTTTTTCATTTTTGATTATATTGTTAATTTGATAATTCACATATATTGGATATGGTTGCAAAGCCCTTATCAAAATCTCATTCTCATTCTCTCTCATCCTTTGCTCTCCCTATTCCTCTAGCTCAAGGCAAAATCTCTCATGAGTTGAGAACCATTTGCCTTGGAGATAAAACACCAAAACTACTATCTACTCATCCTAAGGTTGAAGGTCTAGCAAACCTAACACTTTAGTTACCTCAAGTTTGAGGTAGGAGCTCAAGTTCGAGGCCCTCGGGTGGATCTATCTTCGGCAAAAAGGAGACGAGGAGGAGGAGCCATGCAAGCTACTACAAGGAGCTATCAAGGAGGAGGACAACAAGAAGAGAAGGAGTTCAAGATTAGGTATAACCCCCTAACCGAGTAGGGGAAAGCTCGTAGTTGTTGCTAGTGTGTTATTTAGCAAAGATCCGGGTTTTCTAGTCCATGTTACCAAAACCCTAAAAATTGTTTTTCACCGTTTCCGCAACCCCGAAAGAACCGGGAATGGTAACGTGGACCTAACAGTTTTAACGTCCATCTGCCATATTTCATATTCATAGTAAGCTGCAATAGCAAGTAGGATTTGAATGGGTTTGAGCATTGCAACTGGAGAAAAAGTCTCATCATAGTCCAATCCTGGTCTTTGAAGAAATCCTTTCACCACAAGCCCAGCTTTATAGGTCTCTACCTGTCCCTCCACACCTATCTTTTTCTTAAATATCCATTTACACCCGATGGGTTTTACTCCAGAAGGTGCAAACTCCTAAGTCCATACTTTGTTGGTGTGCATGGATTGCATTTCAGATGGCATGGAATCCAGCCATTTCACTGAGTCACTACTCGTAATAGCTTGCTGAAAACTTGTAGGGTCATCGTATGCAATCTTGTCTATCACCATCAATTAGAAAACCATAGTATCTATCTGGTGGGCGAGAAATTCTACTAGATCTATGGAGTGACTGAGGCTCGTTGGGTTCTATTGAAAGTTCAGGTTCAACCAAATTGTCAGTATTTATTTGTGGCTCTGAAATTTCTCCTAGTTCTACCTTATTGGCAATAGTGTCATTTGTAAAAAATTCATTTTCTAAAATGTGGCATATTGAGAAACAAACACTCTTTGTTCCTCCTTGTGGTAGAAACGATATCCATATGAATGTTTGCGATATCCCACAAATTTACACAAAACCGATCGTGTTTCGATTGTTTAGATTATTCTTTTTAACATAAGCAGGACAACCCCATTTTGTAACTCGTTTAAGAGATGGTCTTTTCCTATACCATATCTTATATGGAGTGGTAGGCATGGATTTGGTCGGAACCCTATTTAATAGATATATTGCAGTCTCCAATGCATGCCCCCAAAAAGAAAGTGGCAACTCAGCATCACTCATCATTGAGCGTACCATATCAAATAGGGTGCGATTTCTCCGTTCTGAGACACCGTTGTGTTGTGGTGTGTACGGAGGAGTGACATGAGAGGGAATCCCGTTCTCTTTTAGGAAATATAGAAACTCTTTACTTAAGTACTCTCCTCCTCGATCTGATCGATGTTTCTTGATACTCAATCCAGTTTGTTTTTCTACTTCAAGTTTATACTCTTTGAATTTTTTGAAAGCTTCAGACTTATGTTTCAACAAGAACACGTGTCCAAATCTTGAGAAATCATTAGTAAAAGTTATGAAGTATGAATAATCGCTTCTTGTATGTGTAGACATTGGTCTATATACATCACTATGTATGAGGCCTAGGAGTTCAGTAGCTCGCTCTCTGTGTCCAGTAAAAGGAGTTTTGGTCATTTTACTTTTGATGCAAGACTGAAAAGTCGCATAAGATTTATGTTCAAACGGATTTAAATATCCATCTTTATATAGCTTAGTTAGTCTTGTTTCGTTAATATGACCAAGTCTACAATGCCAAATGAAAGATTCATTATCTCTGAAATCTGCCTTTTGTTTGTGTGTTGTATGTTAAAAGCCGTGTGCTGATTCTGGACGTGGATTCCGTTATTTGATGTACCATACCCAATCAACTATTGATTTAGGTAATGTTCATAACATTACTTTGTAACACAAAATTATATCTTTCATTGTCCAACAGAGATACAAATATTATTTTAAATAATATTAATGGCACAAAATAACACGGGTTCAAAACCATTATACACCTTGAAGGTAACCCTGGATGATACTCTCCTACGGATACAACATTTGCATTTGATCCTTTTCCAAAACGGAGAGTAAGGTCACCTTCCTTTAAAACCTTGCCATTTCTCAATCCCTGCACACAATTGCAAATATGAGATCCTGAACCGGTATCTAATACCCAGGATGCAGAGTTTATAGAAAAACAGTTTTCTGTAGGATTGCTTGGCACGACAGCATGGGTTCGGGAGGCATCGTCCATGCCATTTTCAAAATTTTGCCATGCTAAACAATCCTAACCCTAGAATCATAACAAGAGATTTAGACAATACATCATGTAAACTACTTTACATCTAAGTGATTATGGAATACAACCTTTGTAGACCGGTCCTTCACTTCAATTTCTCCGAGTCGTAGTTCCTTCGCTCCAAGTAGTGATCTTCCGGACTCTAGCACGGCTCCACAAGATGAAAGGAACAAGCTTGCACTTTGTCTTCGAGGCCGAAGATGATCTACGTCGAGGAGACACTAACCCAAGCTACCTGTTCACTAATTAGGGATTAGTCAAGCTAACTCCCCAAACTAAATTGCTAATCTAGTAGAGGATGATGAAGTAGGATTTTTGCATACTTTAGAATTAATTTTCTCACTATTTTTATTCTCCTCTCAAAAACCTAGAGAGCTCTCTCTTGAGCTTGAAGAAGATGAACCAAATAATAGCTGAGAGAGTGAACGGAAACCATGGGTGAGAAATATCTCATAAGACTCATGTAGAGACTTAACCATGAGTTTAGATAATGGTTGGGTTAACAAATATCTAGTGCAAGACAAAACTAGTGGACTAAGTCAATGGATCTCCAAGCTTTATGCCATGTGACCAATTTCCAATTAATATTTGATTTACTCAAAATAAATAAACCCTACATTATCATTAGTATAGTGTAAGTCGCATACACCCATGTTGCTCGTGGCATCAAGCATAACACAAAAAGAAAACACAATTAATATATATCACATATATATTAAGTGTGCACATGTGAGAAAAAGAAATGCTTAAGTGAGCTTATATTTGTTAATGTAAATTAATATATCAAATATATAATTATACATTAAATCATTAAATCAACACTTGATTTAATAATCCGGCAATATCTCATATGACCGACAAATATTATTTGTATCAACTTATCGAATCAACACTTGATTCGATAACCAGGCTATATCTCATATAACCGAGCGACACAGTATTGACTTATCGAATCAACATTTAATTCGATAACCCTGCAATATCTCATATAACCGACCGATAACATAAATCGCGAGAATAGAATACGGTATCACATACTCTTATTAATCTCGGTCCCGCACATATCACATATGTACTCCTACTTCGTTTTGCCTGAGCCAGTAAAACCTCTGTGTAGGACTCTAAAGACTAGTCAATACACCGGCAGTAGGTGATGATCATATCAAGCACCCACAAGCCGTCAGCGGTACTAGCTGGACGTAACGGCAACCTGAGTATTGAGCGATCGGAAGATCAACAAGCAAGCCTGCTCTTACTACGGAAAAGCTTGTCATTAACACAACCGTACAGTCTGGTATTTTCGTATGATATGTCGCCTATGTGGTCTAGGGGTGGTATACGTCAGACCCTATTAAACGAAAGGTCATGCCGATGTGAGGCTCATAACGGGTCGAGAAACTACCGATAAAACTTATCAGTAAATCTCCAAATCAGCCCTGGCAAAGGACTTCCTTTTATGCCCGATCGAGCACAGCGCAACATCAACCCCCAATACCGGGAGAGACGAATCCCCTCCTATCGCTCATTGCCTCCATGTGATTCAGGACTATACCCAAAAGCCACCGTTTTGCACATTCACTTGAACATGGTAAGGTGGAAATCAAAGCACAGTGGGAATCACACAAGACTCTATGACGATCTCGGGTCTACAGACTAACCTGTACCAGTGTCACCAGAGAACTGCTATCTGACGATAGGTATAATACCAACTAGGAGTTCTCGGCGAGTCCGTTCAGTGTACCCAGTCTCCACTGAGAACCCGTATACCATATTTGATGTCAAACACCAATGGATGTGGGATCATCCATCGCCCATTATATGGGTCAAGATGCGTATACGCTAGTCTACTCTGGAATATCGATGCCCTGTCTCGATACACCCTCGACTAGGAATAATCAAAGGGTGTACTTGTTGACTACCCTTAGCCCTACTACTATGATCTCTATCATAGTCCTGGTAGACAAGTACACATCCCAAGGTCTTTATCAACATGTGAGAGCAAGACAGCATCACTTATACAAGCAAACATGTTAAGAAAAAGAGCAACCAAATAGCATACTATCATATCGAGCAAGAAAGTCCTCTATATATATCCAAGCATCCACTATAATATACATCACATGTACAATAATGGCCTCTAGGGCATACATATAACTAACAATCTCCCATTTGCACTAAGGCCAGTTGTTGTAGTATCCCAAACACAACATCCCGAAAAGTCTCTAAAATTGTATCTGGGGTATGGCCTTTGTGATTGGATCCGTCGTGTTGTCCTTCGTGTCAACTCTCCAGACCTCGATCTCCAGGAGATGAACTATCTCCCGGATCAGGATACCGCCTCAGAATATGCCTGGATCGCTTGTCACGACCCGAAATTCGTCCCGTGACGGCCCTTAAATTACGCCACGTCTACAGGCCTAACGCAATCTAAGTAAGACGAAAACCCAGCAATCTAAACTATCAAAAGTAGTAAATGATAAGAACATTGTTAAAACTTTTGAAAATCCGGAGTACAAATTTTTTAATGTCCAATTTACTTTCTTAAAAATTTTGGCAGCACCACCTTTGTAAAAACTAGCCCCAAAAATGGGTACATATAAATATATAAGTAAAGCATCCCAAACGGGAGCAAAATCCATGCCCAAAGGCGGAAAAAACCACCACAACAGATATACGACGCCGTAGCAAAGAAATAAAAGACGATAAAAATGAAACTGCATAAAAGACATCCTTAGTCACTAAAAAAATACAATATCGTCCTCACATCTCGTCTCTAAGTCAATACATGAAAGTGGTAGATGGAGAGTACTAGATACAACGAATATAAAATGAGCAACATCAGTTAACCGCAAAACCCACCTATAGAAAAATTGTGCGCAGTCAGCCATAGCGGTATCCGCTGCAAAAGATGATACGATAGATGAAAGCCCTGCCTCTGACTGCTCTGAGGGACAACCTGTACAACCCTGTGGCACAACGGGGGTGAGTTGCCAACTCGTGAATAGTAAATAACATTTGCAAGTAATCGCAAGTATGCGCGTACTATGCTAATCTATCACATGCAAGCTGATAGCAATATGTATATGCAATAGTGATGAAAGGTACTCTATCAGATACTACTAATACATGAAGCAATGTATATCAAATAAATGCGGAGTATGAGATAAAACATGTCAGCCTCACGGAATCCTCATCGTGGCAGGACCAGTGTCCTTCAAGACAATCTAAACCCCAAATTTCCTCAAATCGGCCCCCAAATTGGCCCTCATATCCTGTATGTATCGTATATCCTGAGTGTCCAATATCAAGCAAATCTCATGTAATGAATAAGTATATTTGCAAGATTATTATGATAATGTATATAAATTAGATATGTATACATATATATTAGCGTCCCATTCCACTAATATATATATATATATATATATATATATATAACAGCGTCCCATTCCACTTTTATATATACTTAGGAGTAAAAATATCATGAAAACAAATGTCTAGCATCGACACATAGATACTCATATCCATACGTTTCTCGAATCATAAGTGTCCGGTATCGACACCCGTGATCCACGTATTGGTCTTTCTCATATTCATACGTTCCTCGAATCATAAGTGTCCTGTATCTACACCCGTGATCCACGTATCGGTTTTCTGATATCTATACGTTCCTCAAAATCCAAGTGTCTCACCTCCACACTTGTGTTCCACGTATCGGTATATACGCACTCTGAATCATATATGCCCCAACATCGATACTCTCGATCCCGTATCGGTTTAAAACAAATCTCTGAGTGAATTGCATCGAAATATCAAGTAAAGAATAAGAATACTTGCATAATTTCATGAAACCACCACGGTCCTCAAATCCCGAAAACATCATGTGAAATCCATATCTCAATGCGAAAATCCATGAATATAACATATGCAACATAAACAGTAAATGTGATCATATGATGGAATAACCTCTATCTAACTGCAATAAGTTATTATATATCATGCGATTTCTAATTTCTCCAAGTCCATACAACATCAAATAAAGGTGAACATGTAGCGATAGCCAGGTATACGTAACCACGTCGGCATAGCAATATATGTGTATCTACCGATCAATAATGATGTAATACCCTCCAGGTATATGTACAAGTATGTATGCATGATGTATACGTAGCTATGTCTCATGTGTATATACCTATCACAAATGGTACAATACCATATAGGTATATAGGTAACTAGCATGTAGGCATGTCAGGGCATATGTGTAAGCATGTAGGTATACAGGTATGCTATATGTCATATGCACAATAAAAATAAGGATTTTGTCTCAAGTCCCAAGCCAATACAATATCTCATACGCATAGGTTTTGTGCGTGTCATGAAAATTATTGACGGTGTGAGTGGCATACAATTAGTGCTCGTGTAACATGAACCGTCAATAATAGTGTAGTGTCCAAGGGTACAAGTCTAAGCACAACAAGTAATAATATGCAATGGAGTTTTATGCACAATCACTATATGTGCAATGTAAACACGCGGATAATATCATATAATATGTAGCCCTGACGCATAACGCCATGCGGGCGATTCACCTGTAGATGTTAAATCTACTCACCGACGATCCTGGCTATGTAAAGCCAACCACTCGCTTTCCCCTCTTCGCAGCTTCCGAAGTCCTCGGCTGCGATCCTAAAATCACAAACACATCTCAAAGGGCTAAATATCCTGCGTCGACACAAACAACGAAACGTAAGGATAACGTCCACAAGAAAAACACACTTTGCACTCACTGCATAAAATGCACAAGATATCGGCACAACCCTAGCTAGGAACACAAAACTACGCAACCACCATACCTAGACCCCGATTGTACCGATCGCGCAATCACAACACAAAATCTCGCGATGGAAATAATATAACTAACATCGCAACGCTCATTAGAACCTATGTCCAACTTATACCGAAACCTAGTAAGCAATTTTATAGCAAATTTAGCATAAGTTAAAGCTAACACAAATCTAGCGATTACAAACATCGCAAAGTAGCTTAACTAGGTTATCCAAACCATTTCCATAATTTTCATCTCACCCAAATATGTATTAGTAAAACCTAGTTTGCTAATAATCATAATTAGACAAATTAGGAATTAAACACATTTCATTCTCCCACTAGAATAAGTTTTCCTAGTCTTAACTTATCAATAAACCATATCATCACTTAACCCTAACTTTATTTTCATAAAATCAACATGAATCAACTAAACATGAACTTTAAAGCTATATTAATTATTTAAATAGCTCGCTTAAAAATTATAATACAATAAATAAGGATTAGGGTTAGAAATTTTTATACCTCTTCAAGAACACCAATTAGTGACTAACTCCAAATTTAACCCTCCAAAATGATGCTTTTCTTGAAGATCCATGTTAGTTTAAAGATGAAGAATGATGGGTTGTGAATTTTTTATGAGTTTTGTGGGATTATTTATGGATTTTGTGAAACTTAAAAGAGTTGAAAATGAAGTGAGAAGAGAGAGGGGCAGCAAGGGGAAGTGGCCGGCCTTGGAAGAAAAAGATGGGGTTTTGTGCAAAATGTGAAGAAAATTATAGCTAAAATGCAATAAATGCTCATTAATGCACTAATTATCACATGCCACCTCTTTCTTTCTCTTTAAATTTTCATTTTAAATCACAAAAAGACTAGATATTTGGAGAGAAGGTTCTAAGCTTATACTTGTGATGATATTAGCTAAGATTCACATTAGAAGTAATTAACCCAAACTAAAAAGTAATTACCACAATAAAGTGCATAATAAAAAGCTTTAAATAATATTTTAATTAGGGGAAATTTTTAAAATGCACTAAAATTACAAACAACTTACAAAAACCCGCAAACTAGCAAATTCCTAGCTAAACTAGGTGCAGTGAATTTTATAGTGCAAAAATATCGCATCTATGTTTTTACGGAAAACACGGACTATATTACCCTAAAAACGGAAAATCGCCTAAACGATTTCCAAAACGTTACAATCTTCCTCCCTTAAAGAAATTCGGTCCCCGAATTTTAAATTCTTACTGTGCTAACCTTCAAAGAAGTGAGTGCCAAACTTTCCCATCTCGCTCGCAGCCTCTCAAGTGATCACCTCATTAGACGGCTACCCCAAAGAACCTTCACAAATGGCAAGACCCTTGACCGAAGTTTCTCGATCTACCGATCCACTAACACTATCGGCTACCGGTGAGCGAAAAGATCGCGTCCAAGCTAAATGGTCTGATACTGAATCATTTGAGAAAGGTCATGAAGGTATTTGCAAGTATCAAAATAAGGAATACGGGGTGAATACTCAAAAATCTGGACGGAAGTGTCATATCATAGGCAACGGTACTAACTCGCTTAAAGGATCTTAAAAGGACCTCCAATTCTGGGACTATGCTTCCCAAAACTCAACACGCCATTTCATCGGAAAAATCCGTAGGAATACATGATCTCCTCCTGCGAACTCAAGTCTGCGACCACCACGGTCGGCATAAGACTTCTATCTGCACTGGGCTGCTCACATCCTTACCTAAACCACTGGATAATCTCCGAAGTCTCTAGACTAGCTGGGGTCCAAAAATCCTACTCTCGCGGAGTCAGTAAGACAGACTGGCGAGCGACACAACCTACCACACCAGGCCTAAAAGTTGCCATTTGAAATGTCTCCTAATAACCGTCATTGTAGGATTACTCCATCAATGGCAAGTGGCGATCCCAACAGCCAACAAACCAAAAGTATGTACGCACAAGTATATACTCCAGAGTCTGTATAGTCCGCTCTGTCTAACCATCGGCCTACGGATGGAAAAGCGCAGCTAAAACTTAACCAGTACCCAAGGCTTCCAAAAGCTTCTGCCAACGACGGCTAGCAAACTGGGTGCCACTATCGGATACAATGCATGAAGGAACTCCGTGCAAAAGAACAAACTTATCGACGAACAACGAGCAAACTGAGCATACTGAGCATAACCGGACAAAAATTCACCCAAATGGAGTCATACCCTCGACTAGACCTAGGTAGACACCACAACGAAATCATGGAGATCTGATCCCATCCCTACTCTGGAACGGTAAAATGGTTGAAACTCTCCAGCCGGCCTCAAATGCTCAACCTTAGCTCGCAGACAAGCCAGGCAGCTCAAAACGAAATCCGAAACTTCACTCTTTAGCCCTGCCCACCAGAAACCAACTCCCAAGTCACGTTACATCTTGGTGGCACTTAGATGAACACTGAAAGCTGACTGATGTTCCTGCTCTAGGACCTTGCATTTCTACCCATCAGTATCGGGTACACGCCATCGAGTCCCTAACATAGCACACCCTGATCATAAATCAAGAACTCTGAATCTTTACCCGACCAAACATGCTCAGAATCTCAAACAAACGAGCATCGGCGGGCTGTGCCTCACGAAAATGATTAAGTAAAACTGGACGGGCGTGGACATGAGCAAGCTGTGTTGGAGATAGTGCCTTCAGAGTCAATTATTGGATCACAGGCACGTGATTGCAATGATTGAGGGAGGACCTATCCCGGTAGGACAGTCTTACTCAAGATGATAGTATGCTATCTGGTTTATCTTTATCATCGTGTACAGCTTTAAGTGACCTGACATGTCGCTATTACAAGTTGATAGAGCCCCTAGGATTCTTGCTTGACCACCAGCAGTATGAGGGCGATCATATAAGTGGGAGCTGGGGTCTATAAGCACATCCTTAAATGGTCCCTTGTCGTGGGAGTTTCGAGACAGGGCATCGATACTCCAGAGTAGACTAGTGTGTACATTCGAGACCCCGACGAGGGGTGGTGGCCGGTCTCACAAGCCACTGGTGTCAGTTGGTTCACCTAAGTTGTATACAGGTGCTCATTGGGTTATGAGTACACCGGACAGGACTCGCCGGGAACCTGCTAGTTGGGATTATACCAGATGTCAGATAGCAGTTCCCTGATGACATGTGTACAGGTTAGTTCATCAACCAGAGGATCGTCATTTGTCTCGTGTGAGTTCCCACTGTACTTTGATTACTACCCTACCACACTCAAAGGAGACGTGCAAACAGGTTTTAGTTGGGTACAGTCCCGAGCCACATGGAGGCAGTGAGCGGATCTTCAGGGGTTCGTCTCTCCCGGTATTGGGGGTGAGGTCGCGCTGTGTCTAGGAGAGCCATTACATGAAGCCCTCGGACGAGGCAGGAGATTTAATGGTAGGTATTCCAGTAGTATCTCAGGGTGTTCTGAGCAACACTCCGACACGACTTGTACCGCTTTTGGGGGTCTGACTTTTACCAACGCTCTAGGCCCGCCATGCGATGCTCATAGACGAACGGACCGGACTGTACGGATATTGTCACTGACAGGCTCAGTAGGGTGTCAGGATGAGTTCGCTCATCGACGTCCCTTTTGGTCAATCCCTGGTAGCCCGTTACGTATTGGCTTATACCTCTAACGTGCTAGTGGTTAAATCCATAACCAAGGTGTTGACGAGTTTTTAGAGTCCCCCACATTCAGTTGCTCAAGTTTTCGGGCGAAACGCTGTAGAGGCCGTATGGAGATATGGCAGGGTTCGATCAGATACGTACGGTATTGCACGGATCAGGATTGGATGGATATTACTAGCCGGCTTTGGTTTAAGCCGGATCCTGGTATAGTACAGTGTAGATTTTGTCTCATTGCATTTGTATTTCGGTCGGAATGCAAATGCGGGTTTGTATGCACAGTATCGGGGTTTTCCTGTAATTTATTACGGGACCAGTTTTCTGGAGTTGCCAATTTGCTTTCCGTTTCGGGCATATTTCTTTGTATCTTTCATTGGCCGAAGACTGGTGGAGGAGGGCTTATTTGCATTTGTGCAAATAAACATTTGTGGAGGGTGTTCTTTGCATACTTTTGTGTCATGATGGTTTCATGATGGAGCCCCATCCTTTGACCTTCCATGGTTCATGATTGCTTGACATTTTGTAGCAATCATGGTTGTTGATTAGTTGGTGGAGTGTGGATTTGTTAGTGATCATTGCTTGACTTTGGAGTCATAATGCTTTTGTTGATGGTTGAATATGATAACCATTTTCCTTTCACTTGCTTATTTCTTGTGGCTATCCTTTTTCACTCAATCCATTCTCACTCTCCCCTCACCATGGCATGGCCGGCCAAGTAGTGGGCTGTCCCAAAATTTTGGGTAGGGAAATTTTGTTCTTTTGGCTTCACAAAATCCATTTAGCTCCTTCTCCAAAAGATATAGTTCATTCCTCCACCAAATGGCAAACTCCATAACCCCAAATGAGACATGGTTCTACACCATTCTGCAGCAAATCTTGGGCACGTCGACTCGCCAGCTTCGTGCCCGAGTTGCCTCGGTATAGAGGTGGGAGCCCGCAAAAGAAGCCGGCGACGTGGTACCCTTCCGGCGACGAAGTGGAGACTAGAGATTCCGCGGGAGATCGGGACGACAACGAGAAGACCGAAGGACACGGATCGCTCGGTATATCTCTCTTCCCTATCTTGTAGTTAGCTAGGACTAGTTAATGGCCCGATCCGGGTTTTTAGTGCGCGGTGGTGCCGGTTTGAAAAATTAAAGTTAACCATCGCTTCCGCATTTGGCCTCGGGATGGAGGCCGGGGCGCCGCCGTGCACTTACAGTGGTATCAGAGCCTCGCCATTAACATAGTTTAGCTTTGTCTAATGTGTTTTGTATTTCCGATCGAACAAATGTTCCAAAACCGTATTTTTCTTCACATCAGTTTCTGTCGAAATTTTTTGAAGTCCAAAATTTTTCAGGTTGTTTTAAATTGATGTGTAGGACATTCTAAGAGTTCTGGAAAAGTTTGGTCTCGTGAACAGTCTAAACGACCGCGGAACCGCGGGCAAACCTATGCTTGGGCCGCGGTTCCGCCGCGACTTGAACTGTTCAGTGTTCCAAAATTTTCCAGCTAGCTCCTGACATGGAAATAGGGGTTTTGGAATATTATTTTTGGGCCCAGAATTTCTTGATGTGCTACAGTAGTACTTGGGGCCCACTTGTTATAATTTTGATCGATCGGATATTTTAAACACATTAGTTCACAGTATTTACATTATATCTACGACCGTGAATGTCACTTGATCGGTAAATCCTGTCTAACTGCTATAGCCCGGTTAGACGGATTTGCGAACGTGACTTTCACGTTGATGTTCTGTGTTTTTTCTGTGATGTTGCGGATCGGTCGTGGGGGATAGCCTGGATGCAATGCTAGTACAGTTTTTGTTGTATTATGTACATTTGATATTGCGGGGCGAGCGTCCGACATGTGGACTGCCGTCACTGCCTGTTTGTATTATTATTTTGGGGCACGACCAGGTTGCGGTCGATGTACCCGTTGTATGTATATTTTACTTTCTGTACTAGGATTGCCCCGCGGAGGGGTGCACGGATAGCCGGATTCTAGAGGGCAACGGGCCCGCATCAAATGGCATTGAGACGGAGGGGGCTTCACTCTACAATTGGCGGGCTATTCGCCGCACTCGTAAGGGGTACAGGTTGACCCAGGAGGGGTGCCCAGTTACCGGATTCAGTGAAGTGCTGGGTGGTCCATTCACGTTGCTGAAGGGGGCTGCCTCGCTTCAGGTTTTGGCGGGTAACTTGCCGCGCCCGCAGGGGTCTAGGATTTCGTTGCACAGGCTATCCACACGACCAGGGGAACGTCGGGTTTCAGTAGAGGCTCTGTGAAACCCGGGGATCCCAGATATCTGTATTGATCTGTGATGCTGTACATTTCAGTGATGTTGCATTTTATCATGCCTTGAGCGAATATAATATATTGGTATATATATTAGTAGATGTTGTATATGTTTTGCATCCGCGCTAGTCCAGTCCCCGCTCTGTCGTTAGTTAGCTAACCTAACGGGTAATGACGAGACCCAGTGGCGAATGCTGATGGCATATACGTACATCAGTATATTTTCGTTCTTTATGGTGTGATCAATTGATGGGAGTGCGTTGATTCGGATCAATGCAAGTTAAAAACAAACCTAATCTGATGTTGTTGGAACACTTTTCAAAAAGCTGTTATTGCAAGGACGTTCACTTTTGTTTTGCATCGTGGTATTCAGTTAGAATACCCTGCTCCTCAGTCGACGAGGCAAGGGCCGAGATCCCTTCACCGAGAGTGACCCCTTGGACAAAAAGTTTGCGTCAGGATAATGACTTCACTATAGCCGATTACTTTTGCTTTGCACCGTGGTATTCAGTTGGAATATCCTGCACCTCATTCTACGGGGAAAGAGCCGAGATCCCTTCACCGGGAGTGACCTCTTTAGTAATGGTTTTCGTCACTATATTTTTAAAAGCTATCCGTTCCTTCAACGATATCGAGTTTTTTACATTAAAGGTTTTCGCCAGAAACCATTCGTAGCCCTCCGTCGTTTCATATGGGTGGTCAATAGTATTCAAGCTGTGTTTGCTGGCCAAAGTCAAGGCACAGTGTTTGGTAGCTATTGGGGTATTCATATGTAGCATAGATAGATGCGTTGGTTTGGGACAGTCATATAGCCTTGTTGGCCAAAGTCAAGGGCTTATACGGGTGGGCTCAAATTAACCTGGAGAATGACGGGTAGAACTTGACATGTGACTTATGATTTGTTGGCCAAAGTCCAGGTCATAAGAGCATGGGGCAAAAATCACATCGGGAGTTTCAAAAGAACTGAAACTTGCCAGATATGCGCATATCTTCTGGAGTGTGATAGCATGAGCGGATTCCGTCACGTTATCATGCGATGATAGTTGGATCCTGATTCACACTGATGAGTTAGTTTACTCCTCGGGTGACCCCGACTAATTCTTATTTCAGGTTTGGAGGAGAATTTGACGTGACAGTGGGAGGTTTCCAGATTAGATAAATTGGTAACCATTCTGATCTAGGTTAGAGTGCACGCTGAGTGTTTCTTTTCTCTCTCTCTTTGGCAGCGACCATTGACCCGACCCTAAGACTATGACTCAGAGACCAAAATTGACCGAATCTTCTTTAACACTGGCTTTTGGATTGTCAGAGTTGCAAACCTCTTTGCCACTCCTACTTTTACCCTTTTCTCCAGGACACCCCGTACTACTACGAACGTCCACTTCCATTGGACAAAACCATCGTATGGTTATATACGAACTCGAAGGGATTTATTCGAGGATGGTTTCCGGTTCTGAAGAAAATGGATAGGATTATTCAGTTGTCTTTTCCTTTTACCTTCTCTCAGGTTGCGAGTACTCCTTGGTTTAGTAGATAGTACACCTATTACGCAAATTGGATAATCTTCTTCCAATCCATAGGCAGGTGTCGACCGGTAGGGAATGAAGAAAACCAATTAGCATAACGATGGTGTGCAGAAGGTATTAAGTTAAGACAAAGAAAGGGATTAGAAGGAGGGCAAAGTAAATTGCGACTGATATTCATGACCAAACCAGGTATTACATTACCACTCCCACTTCACCTTTGTATTTCTCTAGGACACTCTGTATCACTACGAAGATCCACAGTTTGTTGGATACTCCATCGTATGGTTATATACGAACTCGAAAGGAACTTGTTCCAGTTCGGGGATGGATTCTGGTTCAGGAGAAATAGGAATAAGGTTTATTCGGTTGTCTTTTATCCTCACCTTCTCTCGCATTGCGAGTGCTCCTAGGATTAGGACAGTACACCCATTATGCTTATTGGATAGTCTTCTTCCAAACCATAGGCTGGTGCCGAACGGTAGGAAAGGAAGAAAACCATTTGGCCTAAGGGGTGTGCAGAAGGTAATGACTAAAGACAAATAAAGGGATTTGGAGAGATGGCAAAGAATTATACGGTTACAGTCGTGAATCTGGAAGAGGCATTACTAGGAATACCGGGATACCCCATCGAAACATTTCAATGTTTCAGTTTCACTGTGTACTGTTATAGGAAAACTGATTTCCCGATTAGATACTTGCTCCAGGGTATGTATTTACCAGGTTTGATTCTCACATCTGTATTGTTTTACAGATGATGAGTGGGAGTAAGTTATTGGGAATTGGGTGATCATCCTCATTATATCGGGATTCGTTGTAATAGGTGATATTTGAGGAAGTCACCTGGGTTATTTGCCGGTCGGCAAATATTTGGTTTTGAATATCCGCTGTTATGAACCAATTTCAAATTGATATATCTGTACGTCTATTTTTATAGAGTGAGATATACCTTTTTGAAATTATGTCTATGACATTTACCTATATCAGTGGATGATTAGGTAAGGAGCATTAAACAGCGGTGTGATTCTTCTTAACCATAAGTACAGTTTTCAACATACGACATATAGTGAATGAGTTATCAGACTCAAGGGACTTATACAGAGTATTGTATGTTGTCCAGGGTCCACCAGGACAGAGGGGTTGGTCCTCGTACTATATTCGGTTTACTTATGACTTCTCTAGTTTTTAGACAGGTGTTTCGTGGAAACACAGCCGAATTTTGAGAAGTTATAGGTATTTGAATAAAGTAGAGAACCAGGTATTGCATGTATCGGGATTCTTCAAAGTGATCGAAGATGTAGATACTTGTGTATGGTATTCAGTTGATCGTGATGGTTAAGAGAACTGGCTTCTCTTTCAGGTTACTCATAATTGGAAGCATTCCTAAGTTGAGTAACGCTGATCGGCCTCCTTCCATTTAGTTGACATGCACTGGGGACAGCTGCATGATTTGAATCTGGTTCAATTAAATCAGTGCCTCTGTTTCTATATTGGATATAGAACAGTTCATATCTTAACGATGTTAAGGTACGGGGAGTTGTCCGGTTTATGCTTAAAACCAGACTCTAGATAACTCAAGGCACATTTCTGTAATGGCTGTTTGTGGGTTGACCCAGGCTATGACGAGGGTTGACTTTCTACCATCTGGAAAAACAATAGCGATATTGTTCTAGACTCGCCACATTTTTAATAAAAATGGATTTTTTCAGAAAAACAGTAGTGGGAGTATGGTAGAACTGGAAGTGATTCCAGAACCACAAACGATTACTGAAGATTTAATTGGAACCTAAAGATTCAATCTGGTTTGACATTCCATTGGCCACTCCGCAGATTTGGTGGGTAACCTCAGGCACCCGAGAGGTACTCCGGTAGCCTCAAGGACGGTGACGGGGAGGTTCTTGTTTACCCACACTAGCCATTGCTGCTGTTCCATACTGTGAGACCCGGTAGGAGGATGGGTATAGCGTCGTTCTAAACTTTCTTTAGAAGTGTACGTGTATATGACTCTGCCAGAGGGTTGTCGTAGTCAGTGGGAGCAGCGGAAGTATTGGTGGACAGGTGGCTTATGTCTATTTATAGACTAAAGCAGATATAGCGGAGATAGATCATCAATTTCTGATGTGATAGTCATAGGTTTGACTTTATCAGAATAGGGGGTGGATCTGTTGAGAAGGTAGTAGGGTGTGATGTCATGGTATTTGGATGACATACACAGAGTATGAAGTGATATTCCTATACTACGATCGGTTATACTTTGGTCGTCACACAGTAGTTTCTCCACATGGGACTTGGACATTATATCAGACATACTGGTTACTAGATCTATGGTTTTAGATCTAGATTTGGGTGGTTTCCTATTTAAGGGTACTTAGACAGCATTCTATGAGTATTTAGAATAGACGACTCCTGGCACGGTAGTGTACCTGCAGATAATGGAGTCATCCTCTCTAAAGGTGTCTTACAGACTAAAGGGGAGAGGGATGTGCATGATTGTCAGATCACTTGCTTAGGAAATTGAGTCAACATGAGATTTCAAGTACCACACCAGATGTTGTTCTTGCACTAGATGCAATAAGTTGACATTGATCCAATCCTGGAGAAACAGTCGGAAGCAGTTTTAGAACATAAGTGGATGTTCTAGGGATATGATAATGACAGCCTCATGTGGGAGACAGTTATCATTCCAGGCTTCCAAGGTGACCTGGACGACAAGGAGGTTGTCAGAGTTATAGTTTTTCCTTCTGATGAAGGGCAGTATTTTGGACAGGTGGTCCAAGGCAATACTGAGGGAGGCATGGCGCAGGATACTGATTAAGTTCAGTTGACGATACAGTCTAAGAAGTTTGGATTTAGAGTTCATTAATGAGCTAGGTCCTATCGGACATCCAGACACATTCTAAGACAGCTATTGCTCATTTCGGGAGATGTCTTTCTCCGCGAACTTGAGATATAGAGAGACATAGAAAGAAACATCAAAGCGGATCCACTCACTGAGGCTATTCCTCGAACGCAATAGTTTCGCAAACGAGCTTTGTGAGACTGACAAGTAGAGGAGTTGGGTGTTCGGTATCACACGGGCTGTGAGTATGCGACATCGCAATAATTAGCCTTGAGTGCAAGTGGGAGATTGTTGGAGATAGTGCCCTCAGAGTCAATTATTGGATCACAGGAACGTGATTGCAATGATTGAGGGAGGACCTATCCCGGTAGGACAGTCTTACTCAAGATGATAGTATGCTATCTGGTTTATCTTTATCATCGTGTACTGCTTTAGGTGACCTGACATGTCGCTATTACACGTTGATAGAGCCCCTAGGATTCTTGCTTGACCACCAGCAGTATGAGGGCGATCATATAATTGTGAGCTGGGGTCTATAAGTACATCCTTAAAAGGTCCCTAGTCGTGGGAGAGTCGAGACAGGGCATCGATACTCCAGAGTAGACTAGTGTGTACATTCGAGACCCCGACGAGGGGCGGTGGCCGGTCTCACAAGCCACTGGTGTCAGTTGGTTCACCTAAGTTGTATACAGGTGCTCATTGGGTTATGAGTACACCGGACAGGACTCGCCGGGAACCTGCTAGTTGGGATTATACCAGATGTCAGATAGCAGTTCCGTGGTGACATGTGTACAGGTTAGTTCATCGACCTGAGGATCGTCATTTGTCTCGTGTGAGTTCCTACTGTACTTTGATTACTACCCTACCACGCTCAAAGGAGACGTGCAAACAGGTTTTTGTTGGGTACAGTCCCGAGCCACATGGAGGCAGTGAGCGGATCTTCAGGGGTTCGTCTCTCCCGGTATTGGGGGTGAGGTCGCGTTGTGTCTAGGAGAGCCAATACACGAAGCCCTCGGCCGAGGCAGGAGATTTTATGGTAGGTATTCCAGTAGTATCTCAGGGTGTTCTGGGCTACACTCCGACACGACTTGTACCGCCTTTTGGGGTCTGACTTTTACCAACCCCCTAGGCCCGCCATACGATGCTCATAGACGAACGGACCGGACTGCTCGGATATTTTCATTGACAGGCTCAGTAGGGTGTCAGGATGAGTTCGCTCATCGACGTCCCTTTTGGTCAATACCTGGTAGCCCGTTACGTATTGGCTTATACCTCTGACGTGCTAGTGGTTAAATCCACAACCAAGGTGTTGACGAGTCTTTAGAGTCCCCCACATTCAGTTGCTCAAGTTTTCGGGCGAAACGCTGTAGAGGCCGTATGGTGATATGGCAGGGTTCGATCAGATACGTGCGGTATTGCACGGATCAGGATCGGACGGATATTACTAGCCGGTTTTGGTTTAAGCCAGATCCTGGTATTGTACAATGTAGATTTTGTCTCATTGCATTTGTATTTCGGTCGGAATGCAAATGCGGGTGTGTATGCACAGTATCGGGGTTTTCCTGTAATTTATTACGGGACCAGTTTTCGGGAGTTTCCGGTTTGCTTTCCGTTTCGGCCATATTTCTTTGTATCTTTCATTGGCCGAAGACTGGTGGAGGAGGGCTTATTTGCATTTGTGCAAATAAGCATTTTTGGAGGGTGTTCTTTGCATACTTTTGTGTCATGATGGTTTCATGATGGAGCCCCATCCTTTGACCTTCCATGGTTCATGATTGCTTGACTTTTTGTAGCAATCATGGTTGTTGATTAGTTGGTGGAGTGTGGATTTGTTAGTGATCATTGCTTGACTTTGGAGTCATCTTGCTTTTGTTGATGGTTGAATATGATAACCATTTTCCTTTCACTTGCTTATTTCTTGTGGCTATCCTTTTTCACTCAATCCATTCTCACTCTCCCCTCACCCTGGCAAGGCCGGCCATGTAGTGGGCTGTCCCAAAATTTTGGGTAGGGAAATTTTGTTCTTTTGGCTTCACAAAATCCATTTAGCTCCTTTTCCAAAAGATATAGTTCATTCCTCCACCAAATGGAAAACTCTATAACCTCAAATGAGACATGGTTCTACACCATTTTGCAGCAAATCTTGGGCACGTCGACTCGCCAGCTTCGTGCCCGAGTTACCTCGGTATAGAGGTGGGAGCCCGTAAAAGAAGCCGGCGACGTGGTGCCCTTCCGGCGACGAAGTGGAGACTGGAGATTCCGCGGGAGATCGGGACGACAACGAGAAGACCGAAGGACATGGATCGCTCGGTATATCTCTCTTCCCCATCTTGTAGTTAGCTAGGACTAGTTAATGGCCCGATCCGGGTTTTTAGTGCGCGGTGGTGCCGGTTTGAAAATTAAAGCTAACCATCGCTTCCGCATTTGTCCTCGGGATGGAGGCCGGGGCGCCGCTGTGCACTTACAAGCTGTTCCCTAGAAAAGGCGAACTTCACTGTACTCATGTAATGTTTTAGAAATAGTTATGCGAATTATTCCGTTTTAGGGTAAAATAGTCGGTGTTTTCCGTTTTAACCCAATTGTGATCAAACTTCTGTATAGAATTCACGGCACCTTGTTTAGCTAGAATGAAGCCAGTGCGCGGGCTTTAGAGGTCAATTGGAAGTTTTGGTTCACATAGAAATTTTTCCTAATTAAATAATTATTTTAAGTTGTTATTTATGCATTTAATTAATGGTTTATATGTTGAGTATCATTTTTTTTTGTGGCCAAATTTCCTTCATTCCAAATTGGCCAAACCTTCTTGATGCTTGAAGTTTGTGGTGAGTCATGATGGTTAGTACTAGAAAGGTTTGGATTGATTCATGAGTCATCCTTTTTATTTAATGCTTTTGTTTGCTTTAAGATATTATGTTGTGATATTTTGGATGATGTTCTTTCTTAGCCTCACCACTTCATGATGTGCTCACCCCTTCCTCCTTTTGGCCGACCCTACTTGATGGCTGCCCTCTACAATCATGGCCGAGCACTATTGATGAGGTGAGTTTGCTGGCAATTTTAGTTGAGAGATGAATTGGTGAGGTGTAATTTTTGTTGTTTGAATTTTGAGTGATGGATTAATTTATTCATTCTACAACATCACCACTTCATCACAAAAAATTCCCAGTGAGCAAAATTTGAGCCCCCCCATCTAGTGGCCGAGCCTCCTTGGATGGAAAAAATGATTCATTTGCAAAATCCCAAGCTCATTTCTTCACCTAAAAAGGCAACTTCAATTTAGCTTCACCCAATAGCTTGGGTGCCTTGAGAAGAAGTATTCTACACTCTCTCTACTTGAATCTTGGACATGTCGGTTAGTAAACAGGATGTCCGAGTTGCCTCGGTTTGAAGCGGGAGCCCGTATAAAGATTCGTTGACGTGGTGCCACTTCGACGAGGAGACCGGAGATCGGAGATGCCGCGGGGAGCTTGGACTGATAGCTAATGACCGAAGGACACGGATCGATGGGTATAATTTCTTAAACTACTTTACAGTTTACTAGTTAGGGTTTTGATTTGTGAAATGGTTAGTTGACAATTTTAGACAAATGAAAACTAAACCAAGTTACTAGATTTCGGTAAGTTTTGGCATGGGTTTCTTTTGACGTTGCGACGTTAATTATATTGATTCCATGCTATATCTTGTGTGGTGAATGCGCGATTGGTACGATCAGGATCTAGGATTGGTAGTTGTGTCACTTTGCGTTCCTAGTTAGGGTCGTGCCGATGCCGTTCGTGTCTTTGTGTAGCTTTTGCTCTTTAGTTAGTTTCATATTGTCGCTACGCGCGTTAGCCACTTGACGAACATTTGAGAGTATGTTTGGAGTTGGTGCGTCGGTCAAACGTAGTTGGTACGTGTTATTGATCGATTGCTAATATACACTTGTTATATTGTTATATGCTTTAAGGATCGCAGGCGGGGACTTAGAGCGCTGCGAACAAGGGAAAGCGAGTAGTTGGGTTTACATAGCCAGGATGGTTGGTGGGTAGATTTAACATCTACAGGGGGATCGCCCACATAGCGTTATGCGTCTGGGCTAGATCAAATGACATGACTATTAGTTAGATGTATACGGATATTGATTGTGCATGTATTCTTTTGTTTTTTTTTATCTCATTTCCTTGTGTATGGACTTAGTATTAATGAGATACAACACTATTATTGACGGTTCATGTTTCATGAGCACTAATTGCATACTACACACACCGTCAATAATTGCCATGACACGCACAACACCTATACATATATGATATTGTATTGTTTAGGGATATTGAGACAAGATCCTTATTTTTCCTGGCACATATGATAGTAGCATACCTGTATACCTACATGCTTACACATATGCCTTGCTATGCCCACATACTTACATGTACACCGCGCATACGTACTTACATGTATACTCACTTACCTAGTTAGGGCTACACATACCTATGTGGTACTGTTTTGTCATTGACGTGGGGTTATTGATTCTTATGCATTGGCGCATATGATAGGTAGTATACCTTGCCATGCCTACATGCTAGTTATCTATATACCCATATGGTATCGTACCATTAGTGACAGGTATATACACATATGAGACATAGCTACATGTACAGCTTGCATACCTACTTACACATATACCTGGAGGGTATTACATCACTATTGATAGGTAGATATACATATCTTGCAATAACGACATGGTTACGCATACCTGGCTATAGCTACATGTTCACCTTTATTTGATATTTTATGGATTTGGAGAAATTAGGAACCGCATGATATATATATTAACTTGTTGCAGTTAAATAGCTGTTTTTCCTTTATATGGTCATATTACTGTTTCATGTTGCATATATTACATTCATAGATTTCATATGATATTTTTACTCCTAAGTATATATAACAGTGGAATAGGACGCTGTTATATATGCCTATATATATAAATATATATATATATATAAGTTGAATGGGACGCTAATATATATGTATTGATTCATGCATTTATACTTATTCATTACTTGATGTTTTCTGGATTTGAGGACCTCGGTTGTTTCATGAAATTATGCATTATTTGAAAACCCCGGTTTCTCTTGATATGATATTTCAGCGTCCATCATGAGATTACTCGGTTCTAAGATTGTGATATTTACCCGATGCGAGAAGTATGTGGGCCGTGTGTGGGTACATGGTGGAGCCCGGTACGGTTCCCCTCGGCAAGATGATCGCAGATAATAGGCGATGAGCCTGGAAGGTGGGCAAGTACCTACCGGTGACAGTACCTTTGACTTGACGGGTATCGTGGGGATACAGGCTGGGGTCATGTACATATGGATACGTACTTATCAGGGGGCCAGTCGTAGTGACAGCACCTGATAGATCAGTATTTATGTGTCCATGCTAGACACTTGTTTCATGATGTTTTGGGTGTCGATGTTGGACACTCACTTTATATGAAACTTACTCGATACTGGGTATTGGATATATGAGATATACTTGATATTGTGCATTCAGGATATATGAGATTTACTTGACACTGTACATTCAGGATATATAAGGTTTACTTGATATTGTATATTCAGGATATATGAGATATACTTCATATTGTACATTCCGGACATATGAGACTTACAAGATATGAGAGCCAATTTGGGGGCTGATTTGAGGAAATTTTGGATTTAGATTGTCTTGATGGACGTTGGTCCTGTCATGAGGTCAGGATTCCGTGAGAATGACATGCTTTATTTCAAACTCCTCATTTATGTTATATGCATTGCTTCATGTATTAGTAGTACCTGATAGAGTACCTTTCATGACTGTTGCATATACATATTGTCATATTATTGCTTCTTATATTAGTTGTACCTGCCAGATGTCCCGACCCAAAATATTAGCTCGTGACCGGCACTTAAATCACACAACGTCTACAGGCGTAACCTAACCTAAGTAAGCCGAAACCCAGAAATCTAAACCTTACAACAGAAGTAAGTAAAGAAAACATTTACAACATTTAGAAACTTTCAGTAAAAATCCTTAAACGTATCTTAAAACTTTTCCTTTGTTTTCATAAAAATTTCGGCAGCACCTCCTTTGTAAAAACTAGCCCCGGAAACGGGTACAACAAGGAATATAAAGAAAGCATCCAAAACGGGAGCAAAACACGCCCAACGGCGGAAACAACAACTACAAGTATAAAAACAAGTATGCGACGCCCAACGGCGAAGATCCACACAAGGAAATAAAGGAAAGCAAGATATCAACCCCAAAAGCGAACTTAAAACCCATCGCTCAAGTCTCGCAACTACAAGTCTTCTAAGTCTGCAATATACACACTTACTAGTTTCTGAATTGATGGAGTGACTAGATACAATATGAATAATGAATACAAGAGGGGCACGATCCAACATGTACCACCTACCAAAAGCAAGTCATCCGAAAACAGTTGTGTGCCAACGATGCCGCAACTGATCCATGCGGTCAACCTGCAAGAACTGTGGCACAAACGGGGGTGAGTTTCCAACTCGTGAATAGAAAAACATCACCAGGTAGAAATCGAAATAAACAACGATTCCTAGGTCAACTATATTATAAAAGTAATACTATGATATCTAGGTTGACCGTATCTGCATATGTGCCAACATATAAATAACTGTCTAACAGCAAGTGGATATCATCCAACAATATAATCAATGCATGTATGCAAATGGATCCCACCCAACAATATAATCAATGCATGCATGTAAGTGGATCTCGTCCACGTGTCAACCACTGACACAACAACTCCTGCATGTAAATATCATAAAAGCATATGCAGGTAAATATGAGGATATGAAACAAGGTGTGTCCCTCGCGACACAACAAAATCATGGAACCGGAGTGTCCACATCGACACTCGAAACATCATGAAACCCGTCTCTAGCATCGACACGTAAATCCTCATCTGCCAGGCACCGTCACCATGACTGGCCCTGATGTCAGTACATCTCATGGAACCTGAATGTCCACATCGACACCCGAAATCCATGTAGCATGTCTGAACATGACTCCGGTCAGTATCCCCGAGATATCCGCCGAAACCAAATACTGTCATAGGTAGGTAGTGGTCCCTATGTCAGGCTCATCCTCTACACCACGAAATCACCTCTCGCCCCGGGGTACCATACCGGGTCCACCATGTACCCGCAGACGGTGCCTCCCGCTTCTCGAATCAGGTATCACATGCCATTCTCAGAACCGAGAATTCACATGGTGGACGAACTAAAATATCATATCAAGAGAAACTGGGTTTTCAAACAACACCAAATTTCTTGAAACATCCCGCGTTTCTCAAATCCAGAAATCACATGAAAACCATATTTCAATGCGTAAATCAATTTAAATAGGATATATGCAACATAAAACAGAATTTTGAGCATATTAAGGGAAAACCGCTCTTTTAAATGAATTCATCATTAAAATATATCATACGGTTCCCAAATCCTCCGAAATCAAGTGCAGCATCATATGGTGTGTACATGTAACTGTAGCAAGGTATAAGTATCTACATGTAAGCAAGTAGGTATGATGCATTTCATAAGCACAATAGCACAATAATCAACGTCTCAAATCTTATATCAATACAATACCACTTAGGAGTATATGCAGCTATAGCAAGATATGTGGGTGCACGTGTCAATATGTATGCATGATGTACATGTAGTTGTAGCAAAGTATATGGGTGTACATGTCAGTATATCATGCAACCTAGCATCGTGATGTGAACATGGAAATATATCATAGCATAATGTAGCAATTCTACTGTGTAAGTCATCATATCACATCGTATACTCGTTCATTACATTAACATCTGGCATCACAATAAATAACGTCACACTTGTTCTCTTTTAAATCGTACTTATCATGATTATCTTATCATTTCATTTTCTCCTAAGTCAAATGTTCATTAGCATCAACTTCAATCATATTATCGTTTGTAAATCCTACAATCATGTCCGTCGCATATCATTTATCAGGATAACATAAACAAATAATATTCCATATCAATGGTTGCGGGGGTGCTATACGCCATCCACCCGACTTCCCCCATAGATATAAATCTACTCACGTGCTAAACTCCTCTCTTAGCCGTAGTCGATGCCTTTCGTCGTCTCGAAATCCACGCGAAGGTACCTCACAACCAGATCTCAATTTTAGCAATATCATCAAAATTAACCCTCCAAAATGAAGCTCTTTAGTGAAGATCCAAGCTTGATTAGGCATGAAGAATTGTCAGTATGGATTTAATTTGGAGTTTGTGTGAATATTTCTTGATTTTTGATGAATTGTTTTGAAGCTTTTGGAGTGAAAATGAGGCAAGGAGAGAAAAGGGCAGCAAGGGCTAGGGTTTTGGCCAAGAGGGAGTAAGTGAGGAGGTGAAGGAATTGTGTGGAGAATTCTAGCAAGAAACATCAATTAATGCTAATAAATGTCATTTAAGTCTTATGCCAACATTTCTTTTCTTTTAAAAATTCACTTTAAATCACAAAATACATGATATTTTTCTATGGATGGATTAAGATTAATCTAGTGATTAGATTAGCATAGATTCACATTAGAAGTAACTAACCCAAACCAAAATTGTAAATACCGCTTATTAAGTGCGTAAATAACACATTAAAATAATATTTAATTAGTGAAAAATTCTATGTGAACTAAACATTCCATTGACCCCCAATATCCGCGCACTAGCTTTATTCTAGTTAAACTAGTTGCCGATAAGTTTATACAGATGTTTGATCACAATCGGGTTAAAACGGAAAACACCGACTATTATACCCTATAACGGAAAATTTCGCATAACGATTTCAGAAACGTTAAAATCGTCCCCCTTAAAGAAATTCGGTCCCCGAATTTAAATTTAAACCCCCAAAGGCTAAAACATTGCAATAAACAGCTAAATCAACGGGGCTCCGAAATCACGGAAGAAACAGAAAACCACAGCGCATCCTGTGCGCTGGAAAAATGAGTACGAAACTCAAAACCGATCTCCGTCAAGCGTCACGCAAATCATCAGACTTGCACGCATATCATCGGAGTCGCAAAGGAGATACAGATCTCAAATCCACCACCGAAATCTCATATGCACTAATCAAATACTATAATGCACATATATAGTACGCATCCTGTTTGAAAAAATCTCCAAAAACAGAATAAATCCTATGCAGAATCTTTTTCCGAATCGTCGTGTGATGTGTAACTAACGGCACAATGACGGACGCTCATTTGTAAAGTAATAATATACTCTCATATAAGTTTTGCTCAAAATATACGTTCCGCCCTTTTTAAAATATCCCAAAAGGTTTTCTTTTGTAAACGTTCGTGTCACTCACAGACACGTAAGAAATAGCGAGACTATAGCTCCTTTTTTAAAACCTCTTGATAACTTTTTATGCAAGCAAAGTACACAGGTACTGTCTTCGGATCAGTCCGGCTAGGGTACTACAAAGTATAGGCCTCATCATGAAAACAATGTGCCCAAAAGCAATATCAGCCTCAAAAGGCATGTCCAACCATCATGTGTGTCTGATGCGCACGGAAATCAAATACAAGTACAGGTGCCACAATATGCACAAAAGTAAGATTAAGTGCAACGGGTGTGCATGAAACCATCTGTCCAATGCAACTGCCGTGCATGACGATAACAACTAGTGCATCAAAAGTGCCCGAAAATCTCAATCCAGAGCAACTAACATGCACGAACGAAATCGAAATCAAGTGCATCTCACATGCACGAATAAAAATCTAAATCAAGTGCATCCCACATGCTCGAATAAAAATTGAAATCAGGTGCATCCCACATGCATGAATAAAAATCAAAATCAAGTGCATCCCACGTGCACGATTAAACTCGCATCTAATATGCACAGAGAAAAATCTAAATCAAGGCCATCCAACATGCACGAGTAAAATCTCACTCAAGTGCATTCGATGCGCACAAAATCCAATACCAAGCGCCTAATATGGGCAAAAATCCAACCCAAGCGCGTCGGGTTCGTAAAAAGCATCTATTGCACGAAATATCAAATCCTGTGCATCTAGTGCACGAAATATCAAATCCTGTGCATCTAGTGCACGAAATATCAAATATTGTGCATTTAGTGCACGAAATATCAATCATGTGCATCCACTGCACGAAATATCAAATCTTGTGAATATAGTGCACGAAATATCAATCCTGTGCATCCACTGTAGGAAAACCAGGAAATCATAAACATGTGCAGCTAAGGCACAAAATAGACATCAAAACCATGGTGTATAAAATATATCAAGTGCAATAACTATGCACAGAAATGTAAATACCTAGTAGGTGCAGCCATGGTGCAAGAAAACCACATCCTGAAACACAATCATCAAAACTCAAATCCAAGCGATATAAGCGTGATATTCGGATCATAAACACAAATCGCAACAAATGACATTGAGCTATACCACCTACAATGTCGAAAAAAGTCGGTGCGCCCAAACTGGCAGAGCAAGAACATCCGCTTGCCTCCTGCTCACAGTCTGGCGTCTTCTGTCTCTGGGTCCTCATTTCCTTATGGATTACCAATCTAGCACTCTATCGGCTTATCTGCCCGGTCAGGTGTGCTAACGGGAACGATTCCGCTCTAGCACTTCTCAGGTCAACTTTCGGCCAATTAGTATGATCACTCATAAAGCAGCACGTCACTGGCGTCGGCCTTTGGCCCTCTGAATACACGTGATACAACTGATCCTCTGTGCAAACTCATTGCAGCAGTGTCCTGGAATGAACTGGCTCAAGGTCTCTTCCGATCTCGCCTATACCGAACTATACGGAGGCTGGTACACTTACAAATCTTTTCTCGCTTTTGGACATCTGCGTTCTCAGCACAACATTTTCTCGGGAACATGCTGTATCCCAACCCTCTGCATACATATCAGAACTCTAATCTCGACGGGGACTAACAGCAGCTCGCCAGCATCACGAACGAACCTCTTGTTCCACTCATCTCTATTATCATCCACTTTGACATCATGTCATGCTATCTGTGTATTGCAAATGTTCTCAGCGACAATCCATCCGGAATCTCTCGTACGGACTCGAAATCACGAACTCGGTATCTTCATCACTCTGTAGAAGATATCAGCCGAACGCGTCCTCGGGAACTCGTCCCAACCATCGGAGGAATACTCAAAACTCATCCGTTTCTCGATCAACTCACAACACATCTGGGTGAGGTCCTCTATCTGACACTGGTCAGCTTACCGATCTCACATCGGAACATCCGATGAATATCATCTCTGGATCGATCTACTCTAGATCTGAGTAAGACTCTCCATACTGGAAATTGTCAGCTCAATAGGGCCTGCGTGGACGCATCAAATCTGACGAATCACCTCCGTCTCTCAACTCAAAATAGACTAGCTATCACCTGTCGCATCTCTGCCGGGAAGCTCCAGCGATCTCAGCCCGTAAGGTATGGAAGCGACATTACATCAATCTCAGCAACTGCTGGGTCATCTTTCTACAGGGTCGATGACATCACAATCTCTGGGGTATGTTGTACATCAACAGTCCTCTCCCAACAGGCAGACAAGGGCCTGATCATCTGGTACAAAACCGCACACTAGTCTCAAATGAGAGGTCACAACACAACACGACATCGATACGTTCCCATGTCACCAGAAACATGATGGTTAGTCCTCGTCCACGACGAGCTCGCCCTGACCGCATCACCAGCAGCAGCTCAAACTGTGGTCAAACTATGGCGACAGGAACCTCAAACAAGTATCGATGAAAAAAGATCAAGTGATGAAATGAAACAACAGATCCAGAAGAATATATGATCATATGGAAGAACGGAATCAGTGAGAGTATGATCATGTAAATGACTAGAATCAAGGATCTCAAATGGATGTATAATCAAGGAAAACAAAAAGAATCATCAGTCTCAAGATATGTACATCCTAAGATTTCTTAAGTGGAGTATCGTATCGTAAATATGTCGCGGAACAAACGCACGGTACGTCACTCTACACAAGCTACCTTCTCTATCAATCAGGGTCAGCCTACGAAACGAAAGTTCGGGTCTAACACCCCCTTGTTCAAGTTTAAATTCCGTAAGGTCAAGCCTAGGTTCCAAAATATATAAGCCCTAGGCTCCACATAGTCAAGCCTAGACTCGAACCAAGGTAAACCTAGCGCTCTGATTCAACTTTGTTATGAGCCAAAATAGTAGCTCGTGACCGGCACTTAAATCACGCAACGTCTACAGGCATAACGTAACCTAAGTAAGCCGAAACCCAGAAATCTAAACCTTACAACAGAAGTAAGTAAAGTAAACATTTACAACATTTAGAAAGTTTAGATAAAAATCCTTAAACTTATCTTAACACTTTTCCTTTGTTTTCATAAAAATTTCGGCAGCACCTTCTTTGTAAAATCTAGCCCCGAAAACGGGTACAACAAAAAATATAAAGAAAGCATCCCAAACGGGAGCAAAACACGCCCAACGGCGGAAAAAACCACCACAAGTATAAAAACAAGTATACGACGCCCAACGGCGAAGATCCACACAACGAAATAAAGGAAAGCAAGACATCAACCCCAAAAGCGAACATAAAACTCATCGCTCAAGTCTCGCAACTACAAGCCTTTTAAGTCTGCAACATACACACTTACTAGTTTCTGAATTGATGTAGTGACTAGATACAAAATGAATAATGAATACAATAGGGGCACGATCCAATATGTACCACCTACCAAAAGTAACTCACCCGAAAACAGTTGTGTGCCAACGATGCCGCAACTGATCCATGCGGTCAACCTGCAAGAACTGTGGCACAACGGGGGTGAGTTGCCAACTCGTGAATAGAAAAACTTCACCAGGTAGAAATCGAAATAAACAACGATTCCTAAGTCAACTATATCATAAAGGTAATACTATAATATCTAGGGTGACCGTATCTGCATATGTGCCAACACATAAATAACTGCCTAACAGCAAGTGGATATCATCCAACAATATAATCAATGCATGTATGCAAATGTACCCCGTCGAACAATATAAACAATGCATGTAAGAAAGTGGATCTCGTCCACGTTTCAACCACTGACACAACAACTCCTGCATGTAAATATCATAAAAACATATGCAGGTAAATATGAGGATATGACACAAGGTGTGTCCCTCGCGACATAACAAAATCATGGAATCGGAGTGTCCACATCGACACTCGATACATCATGAAACCCGTGTCTAGCATCGACACGTAAATCCTCATCTGCCAGGCGCCGTCACCATGACTGGCCCTGATGTTAGTACATCTCATGGAACCTGAGTGTCCATATCGACACCCGAAATCCATGTAGCATGTCTGAACATGACTCCGGTCGGTATCCCTGAGATATCCGCCGAGTCCAAATACTATCACCGGTAGGTGGTGGTCCCTCTGTCAGGCTCATCGTATACACCACGAAATCACCTCTCGCGCCGGGGTACCATACCGGGTCCACCATGTACCCACAGACGCTGTCTCTCGCTCCTCGAATCGGGTATCACATGCCTATCTCAGAACCGAGAAATCACATGGTGGTCGCACTGAAATATCATATCAAGAGAAACCGGGTTTTCAAACAACACAAAATTTCTTGAATCATCTCGCGTTTCTCAAATCCAGAAATCACATGAAAACCATATCTCAATGCGTAAATCCATGTAAATATGATATATGAAACATAAAACAACAATATGAGCATATTAAGGGAAAACCGCTCTTTTAAATGAATTCAGCTTTAAAATATATAATGCGGTTCCAAAATCCTCCGAAATCAAGTGTAGCATCATATGAGGTGTACATGTAACTGTAGCAAGGTATAAGTATCTATATGTAAGAATGTAGGTATGATGCATTTCATAAGCGCAATAGCACGATAATAAACGTCTCAAATCACATGTCAATACAATACCACTTATGGGTATATGCAGCTATAGCAAGATATGAGGGTGTACGTGTCAATATGTATTCATGATGTACATGTAGTTGTAGCAAAGTATGTGGGTGTACATGTCAGTATATCATGCAACCTAGCATAGTGATGTGAACATGAAAATATATCATAGCATGATGTAGCAATTCTACTGTGTAAGTGACATAGCAATTATCGATGATGAAATGTATAGGGTTCCTAGGCACACTAATGAGGTCTTACAACAGATCAAACATGCCCAATTCAAATTTTTTCATGTGCCTACAAACCCTAATATGGATCGTTAACTAGATGATAAGGCGATGCAAGAAAGTAAACAACTTTATTGCTAAAGGAAAGTGACTACAACCTTTGTAGATCCGGTCCTCCACTTCCTAGGCTCCGTGATGACGTCCCTCCGCTGTACCTATCGGAATCCGGACTCTGGCGAAGGTTTCGTCGGAGAAATGATCGGGCTAGGTCGTCGACTTCGATGCCGAAGATGATCTACGTCGAGGCAACTCAAGATCAAGATCCAACTTCACCAAGTCATGAAACTTGTGAAGAAAACACCCTATACTACTTGGCAAGTGGTAGAGAATGAAGAAATAGGAAGTGGGTTCACTTTAGAATTGGATTTCTCACTCTTTTTCTCATGTTGCCGTTAATGGTAGCAAGCTTTGTCCTTGTTGAAGAAGAAGAAGAAGAAAAAGAATATGATATGTATATTGAAAAATAGAAAATAAGTGATCCTTATCATATTTGCAACCATGGTTTAGTGTAGAGAATAAACTAGGGTTAGGTGAATTGTTAGGTTAAAGGCAAAAGACAAAATGGTAGACTTATTCAAAGCTTCATGAAGCTTTAAAAAAAAAAACTAAGGCACCATTTCATTTCTGCCCAAAAATGAATTAATGAATAAATAAAAAAATGAATAAGTAAATAAACAAAACCCTAACCATTCACTTAAACATGGTTTAAACTAAACATACACCCAAACATGCATGTATCATCAAACATGATACAATCAAGTGCACAAAAATATATCATAAACACAATGTGCACATCAAATGAGAAAATCCATCTTAAGTGAACCAATATTAGTTAATGCAAAGTAATATATCAAATATATAATTATACATTAAATCATTAAATCAACACTTGATTTAACGATCCCGTCATATCGCATATGACCGACTAATATCCGATGTATCGACTTATCGAATCAATCCTCGATTCGATAACTAGGTTATATCGCATACAACCTATCGATACATTCATCGCGAGAATAGAATACGGTTTCAGATACACGCATTATTCTCGGTCCCGCAAATATCTCATATGCGCTCCTATTTCGTTTCGCTTGAGCCAGGAAACCTCTGTGTAGGACTCTAAAGACTCGTCAATACGCCGGCAGTAGGTGATGATCATATCAAACACCCACAGGCCGCTAGCGGTCTGCTAAACGTAACGTCCACCCCGGTATTGAACGATCTGAAGATCGACGAGCAAGACCGCTCACACTACAGTGAATCCAACCAGTAACACTTACCGTACAGTCCGGTCTGTTCGTCTGATATGTCGTATATCTCGCCTAGGGGTGGTAAACGTCAGACACCAGTAGCTCGATAAGTCATGCCGATATAAGGTCCATAACATGTGTGAAACTACTGATAACACTTACAAGTTGATCACTACAACCCTGACCTGGGATTTCCAGTTATGGCCAGTCGTGCATAGCGCAACATCAACCCCTAATACCGGGAGAGACGAATACCCTCCTATCGCTCATTGCCTCCATGTGAATCGGGACTGTACCCAAAAACTACCTATTTGCACGACTCAGTAGAGCCGTGGTAGGGTGGAAATCAAAGCACAGTGGGAGACACACAAGACTCTATGACGATCTCTGGTCAACAGACTAAGCTGTACCGGTGTCAACAGAGAACTGCCATCTGACGTGAGGTATAATACCATCTGGGAGTTCTCGGCGAGTCCGTTCAGTGTACCCAGTCTCCACTGAGCACCCGCATACCATCTCTGATGTCAAACACCAATGGATATGGGATCATCCATCGCCCATCACATGGGTCGAGAAGATATACGCTAGTCTACTCTGGAATATCGATGCCCCGTCTCGATATTCCTACGACTAGGAACATTGAAGGATGTACTCATGGGCTACCCAGGCCATACTAGTATGATCTGCATCACAGTCCTGGAAGTCGAGTACACATCCTAAGGGCTTTATCAACATGTAACAGAGAGACAGAAAGTATACATGTTAAGATAAAGAGCAACCAGATAGCGTACTATCATGTCGAGCAAGAAAGTCCAACCTATATATGTCACAGCATCCATTACAATATACATCCAATGCACAGTAATGGCCTCTAGGGCATACATATAACCAACAATCTTCCACTTGCACTAAGGCCATCTGTAGCAGTGGTTGCAGTATCACATACTCAACCATCCCATATAAGTCTCTCTCTTGGAAAAAGCCTTTGTGAGTGGATCCGCCGTGTTGTCCTCTGAGTCTACTCTCCTAACCTCGATCACCCTGGAGATCATCTATCTCCATGATCAGGTGATGTTGCCTCAGAATATGTCTGGGTCACTGATGGGACCATGGTTCCTTGGCCAAAGCCACACTTCCATTGTCATACAATGATAGGAACCTAGTTCATCTTATGAACCAATATACACCCAAACTTCCTCTTTGGTAGTATCTTTAATAGCGATGTTACCAGCCTTTATCGTCTAGTTTGCCACGGTATCTACCTTGGAACTCTTCCAACATACCGTCCCTCTACTGAGGGTCAAGACAATGCCTGCAAATGACATTCAGTCGTCCTTATCACCCTGGAACCTTTCCAGTGATTCTCCCTACGATCAACTGATACCATCTCACTACAACTAGTGAGAGTCCTAACATCCATTTAGATCTTTCTCATAGATCCAAAACCCAGGATTTAGGAGGTATCACTTTGATCCTATATGGAGAATCTATGTGATAAGAGGAGATCGACCGATCGTAGCATAGGAAACTCCTTTCCTATTAAGAGTATGTCATCCACGTACTCTACGAGGATCATTACCATACTCCATACTACCCTTTTGTACATATAAGGTTCATCTACCATTTTGATGAAGTCAAACTCTTTAACTACCACATCAAAACAGATGTTCCAACTCCGCAATGCCTGCTTTATCCTGTAAAGCAACTTTCACACGTTTCCGCTGCTCCCACTGTTTACGAAGCCCTCTGGCTATGTTCTTATAGATGTTCTCTTCTAAATCATTATTTAGAAAAGTAGTCATGGCACCCAACCACCAGATATCGTAGTCATGGTATGTAGCAATGGCAAGTAGGATCTGGATGGACTTAAGCACAGCTACTGGAAAAGGTTTCATCATTATCTACGCCTGGTTGATGACGAAAACCTTTAACATGTCTAGTTTTGAAAGTTTCAACTTTTACATCTACACCGAGTAATCTTCTCAAGATATACTTGCTCCTGATGGGAATTTAACCCTTCAAATATTGCAACCAAAGTCCATACTTTGTTGGTGTACATGGATTCCATCTCAAATCGCCAAGCATCCAGCTATTCTTACAGAGTCCTTACTCTCGATGGCCTGGTCGAAACTAGTTGGGTCATCATCTCATGATGCATTCCTCGCTTCCACTGTCATCGAGAAACCGATGTATCTCTCAGGCGGATGAGAAACCCTACCAGATCGGTGGAGAGGCGGAGGTTCGTCGGAGAATATCGAATCCTTTGGTTCTGTCAAATCACCAGCTGCAGTTTTGTATTGCTGGAACCTTTCCAGGTCTTCAGAACTTACCATGCCTCGATCTTGTCCGGATTTTGCTTTTGACATAGGCCGGACAATCCCAAATCTTAACTTACTTAAGAGATAGGCTCTTCCCATACCATATCTTATATGGAGTGCTAGGCACTGATTTGATTTGAACCCAATTCAATAGGTATGCAGCTTCTCAAGTGCACAACCCCAAAAGGGAATAGGTAACTCAGTAGTACTCATCATAGAGCACACCATATCTAATATGGTGCGATTGCTCCGCCCTGATACACCGATGTGCTGTGGTATATTCAGAGGAGTAATACGAAGAGAGAATCTCATTCTCCTTTAGAATAGTCCAGGAATTCTATGCACAAGTATTCTTCTCCCCGATCTTATCATAGGACATAATACTTATACCCAGTTTTTGGTTCTCTATTTCCAACTTATATTCTGTGAAAATCTCAAAAGGTTCGGACTTGTGTTTCAACAGGAACATACGTCTGAATCTTGAGAGATTATCAGAGAATATAACGAAATACAAAGAACCGGTCTTGGTATGTGTAGACATGGGACCTTATATACATCATCATGTATCAATCCCAAGGGTTTACTAACTCTTTCTCTGTTTCTAATAAACAGAGCTATGGTCATCTTATCTTTGTGGCATGACTGGCAAGTTTCATAAGATGTAAATTCAAACAGATTTAAATATGCATCTAAAATGTTACTTCAGTCAGTCGGGTCGCATTGATATGACCTAGTCTACAATGCTTCAAGAAGGATTCGTTCATTTCTGAACTCTTCCTCTTGTGTGTGTTCTATATACTAGGAACTGTAGTTTGATTTAGAACATCAATGCTTTTAGATAACGTGCCTGAACCGATCAACTTTTGATATAGGAAATGTTCAAAACATTATCCATCAATACAAAATTTTATCATTTCTTTACTAATAAAGAGACTGATATGATTTTGTATATCAGGTTCGGTATCTAATAGCATTTGTTCAGAATCAATGTATTGGTAATACAGGGTGACAGTGACCAACAGACTTGGCTGCAACACTTGCCCCGTTTTCTGTCTCATGAAACTTATCACCCTTTCTCAGTTTTCTACCTTTCTGTAGCCCTATGTAATAAATTACATATCTGGGATCCTGATCCTGTATCAAATACCCAGGATGAAGAGGATACTGAGAAACAGTTCTTTGTAATGAACACTCCCGAAGGAGATGCATCATATGCACTTTCTTCGTTTGGGCGGCATAGGAATCCTGGTATTTTCCTATTTCCTGCTCGGTCTTATAACAATTATAAGTTGGAATGGGACCAACGTTCCCCAGCTCAGTACAACAAGCGGGTTCGGTCAATTCATCCATATTATTATCTTGATTAAGGCGTGATATGGTCGCTACCTGGAGAGAGCGAGAAGAAAACACTCTGCGTGCGCTCTTGCAAGATTAGATTGGTTATTTATTTTATCTAATCAGGATGACTCCCATTATTTTTATCAAATCTTCCTTCAAACCCAAAAAGGAAAGACAAGCCAGGATTAATTACACTATACAAGTTCGCCAATCTTTCAGCCAGGCCAGTGTTGGTATTTTGAGGGAGGTTCCCCGTGCTATCGCACGGACCTAATTACGGTAAACCTCGTTTTCCAAGAGGCGTAACCCCGTCGACACCTTTCTAGACACCAACTTGATCGGCTAATTGCAAAGTGCAAAACTCTCCCAGGAGTAACAATTACTCGTAGTGGGTATCGGGATTCAACTATCATATAGAAGGTATGCAATCTCATTGCAAATTTCAACACTTGAAACTCCCGATAAAGATTTTTACACCTAGCATTTATGACCTTAACTATGGTCAACAAATCATAAGTACTAGTCAAGTTCTACCCGTCATTTTGTAATTAATTAGACCCACCCACATGACCCTTAACTAAGGTCAACAAAGTCACGCGACTTTCCTAACTAATCGCATCATATGCGGTGTAGGAAGACATCACTTAGCTACCGTACACTGTGCCTTGACTATGGTCAACAAACACAGCACGAATACTAAGTACTCTACTTCCTAAAATGACGGAGGGTTGCGAATGGTTTTTATGAAAACCTTTAACGCTTTGAACTTGATCTCGTTGCGGAATCAAATGGTTTTTAAATGGAATATTTTTTAGGCTTTTCTAGTTTTGCTAAAGGGGTCACTCCCGGCGAAGGGATCGTCGGCCCTTTCCTCGTCGAATGAGGTGAGGGATATATCATATATATCACTGTGCAAAGAAGAAACTATAGAAGTAATCAAAAGACAAACCGAGGGTTGTAGCATCTGCTAGTTATTGATAAAGGAGTCACTCCCGGTGAAGGGATCTCCGTCCTTTCCTCATCGAATAAGGTGCAGGATGTTCTATAATGAACACCGCGATGCAAAGCAAGAACTGTAGCTACCTGTTTTTGTTTTGAAATTCGATTCCGCAACATCAATTAGGATTATTTTCTTTCATTAATCTCATTAATGAATATCCTATCATTTAAGTCCACCTAAACATCACAGATAAATATAACGTACGCTTATGCCATCCGCATTCGCCTCGATGTCCCGTCTGCATCGTTAGGTTAGGTAACTAACGCCACAGCGAGGCAGGGCTAGCGCGAGTGTAAAACATAAGCAGCGTTTATATAATATATCATATATACTATATACTATATCTATTTGAACAAATCACATGATCACATCACAGATAACGCAGAAGAAAATATCATATGAAATATTGGAAATACTAAGATGTCCGTGTTTTTAATACGAGCCAGTATAAAACACGGATTCCACGGTCGTGATGAATAGCCAATCCCACACCCCTAGACCCCTACGAGAGCGGCAAGCTACCCTACCAATTCTAGGGTTAGGAGACCCGGACTAGACTCCTCGAGATGGTCTCCCAGTGGACCCTAGAATCCGGTTACTTGTGCTCCCCTCCTTGGGTCTATCCTAATGCGGAAAAGTAAATAATATACAAATAGTTACATCATCCGCAACCTGGAAGTGTCCCAATAAAAGAATATTACATACAAGTTTTTTACATGAATGAAAATGAAAAACACTCATCTCACATAAATAAAACCCCGGCTATTCAAACACGACGATCCAATATAACATATCCAGCAACACATAACATCACATGTCATCAACGTAAGTAAACATGCGTATCCCAATTGTCGTTGACATATAGCAACGAAACCAGCGATATCACATATTACACTTACGGTCACAGAAAAGAAAGTGTAAAACTACAACAGCTGAATCTGCATCTTGCATAGACATCGCATGCCTAATCAAATGAATTCCTTAGACATCGCATGCCTAACAATTATAAACCCCGCATTTTAGTCTCATTATTGAAAACACTTTTCAATATTTGGTCGGGCAATAAAGCAAGATTCCCGACATCCTGAACGAATGCTCGTTGCAAACTTTAGTAGATGGTCGCACCCCCGATACCGTCGACGAAGTGCACTAAGGCGGAACACCGCTACCGCGAGCACCCAAATGGATGCTTTCGGCGACGGGGTTCTCCTACAGTCACTTGGTCGGGGTTATGGGGTGTAGCTGTCTATTAAGTTTATCCGAGGAGTATCCGCGTACGTTACGTGATTGCGACGGACTTTTGATCGCATCAAAATTCTGTGGCAACCGATGAAGTGAGACTAAAGTGCTTGATTTATAACATCCAAATCAGTTATCTCATAACTGCTTTTGGATTCCAATTATTGTATCACATTCCGGATAAATAGAAAATGTTAAACTTTCCGATCGAACAACCGAACACCCAAGTTTTCCCGAAACAGCTCAACATATGAAATAAGTTTAAAAACATTCACTTCATGCCTCAGTACCAACGGTCCAGCCGTAGAAGGGTCAAGCCAACGCCTCACATGTGACACGCCGTACTGCCCCAAACCCTAAGGTTCAAAGGGCAGTTCAAGACGGTCACATAATCGAGTTAAGGTTTGTGGTCTTCTAGAGGGACCATCGCGTTACTTGCACTACTTAGAACATCATTAAACTACGGAAAATTCCAACAATTGAAAATTTTCCGCCAGGGGCAAAAGTAGGTATTTATATCCGGTCGAACTTTTTAACATGCTCTAAAAATACCTGGAAAAAACACAGACAAAATTAGAAAATCCGATCGAATCTCCGAACTCCCAATACAACCTAGAAAACTCAACTCTTGAGTAAGATTCAAAAATTCCCAGAAAATACAGCACCAAAATATAGGAATTTCTGTGCAAAAAACAATTGAATAAGCGACTAAGTGGCCGCGGAACCGCCACATTAGACATGCTAATGCCGCGGTTCCGCCGCGCTTTGATTGAATCAGGCGCACGGGCTTCACAGTAATTCTTAGAAACGCCTGCTGATTTTTCTGAATATTTTTAATTCTAAAAAATCCCCGATTTCAAAAAATGTACAGAGCGATTTTGCATTAGGGTTTCGGTTCGATCGGACTTCTAACTCCGTCTACGCATCGCCTAAGGCTTTAGCTAGGCTCTGATACCACTGTAGGGTTCCTAGGCACACTAATGAGGTCTCACAACAGATCAAACATGCACAATTCAAATTTTTTCATGTGCCTACAAACCTTAATACGGATCGTTAACTAGATGATAAGGCGATGCAAGCAAGTAAACAACATTATTGCTAAAGGAAAGTGACTACAACCTTTGTAGATCCGGTCCTCCACTTCCTAGGCTCCGTGATGACGTCCCTCCGCTATACCTATCGGAATCCGGACTCTGGCGAAGGTTTCATCGGAGAAATGATTGGGCTAGGTCGTCGACTTCGATGCCGAAGATGATCTACGTCGAGGCAACTCAAGATCAAGCTCCAACTTCACCAAGTCATGAAACTTGTGAAGAAAACACCCTATACTACTTAGCAAGTGGTAGAGGATGAAGAAATAGGAAGTGGGTTCACTTTAGGATTGGATTTCTCACTCTTTTTCTCATGTTGCCATTAATGGTAGCAAGCTTTGTCCTTGTTGAAGAAGAAGAAAAAGAAGAAAAAGAATATGATAAGTATATTGAAAAATAGAATATAAGTGATCCTTATCATATTTACAACCATGGTTTAGTGTAGAGATAAAACTAGGGTTAGGTGAATGGTTAGGGTTAAGGCAAAAGGCAAAATGGTAGACTTATTCAAAGCTTCATGAAGCTTCAACAACAAAACAAACTAAGCCACCATTTAATTTTTGCCCAAACATCAATTAATGAATAAATAAATAAATAAATAAGTAAATAAACAAAACCCTAACCATTCACTTAAACATGGTTTAAACTAAACATACACCCAAACATACATGTATCATCAAACATGATACAATCAAGTGCACAAAAATATATCATATACATAATGTGCACAACAAGTGAGAAAATCCATCTTAAGTGAACCAATATTAGTTAATGCAAAGTAATATATCAAATATACAATTATACATTAAATCATTAAATCAACACTTGATTTAACGATCCGGTCATATCGCATATGACCGACTAATATCCGATGTATCGACTTATCGAATCAATCCTCGATTCGATAAGTAGGTTATATCGCATACAACCTATCGATACATTCATCGCGAGAATAGAATACGGTATCACATACACGCATTATTCTCGGTCCCACACATATCTCATATGCGCTCCTATTTCGTTTCGCTTGAGCCAGGAAACCTCTGTGTAGGACTCTAAAGACTCGTCAATACGCCGGCAGTAGGTGAGGATCATATCAAACACCGACAAGCTGCAAGCGGTCTGCTAAACGTAACGGCCACCCGGGTATTGAACGATCAGAAGATCGACGAGCAAGCCCGCTCACACTACTGTGAATCCAACCAGTAACACTTACCGTACAGTCCGGTCTGTTCGTCTGATATGTCGCATATCTCGCCTAGGGGTGGTAAACGTCAGACCCCAGTAGCTCGATAAGTCACGCCGATATAAGGTCCATAACATGTGTGAAACTACTGCTAACACTTACCAGTAGATCACTGCAACCTTGGCCAGGGATTTCCAGTTATGGCCAGTCGTGCATAGCGAAACATCAACCCCCAATACCGGGAGAGACGAATCCCCTCCTATCGCTCATTGCCTCCATGTGAATCGGGACTGTACCCAAAAACAACTTATTTGCACGACTCAGTAGAGCCGTGGTAGTGTGGAAATCAAAGCACAGTAGGAGACACACAAGACTCTATGACGATCTCGGGTCAACAGACTAAGCTTTACTGGTGTCAACAGAGAACTGCCATCTGACGTGAGGTATAATACCATCTGGGTGTTCTCGGCGAGTCCGTTCAGTGTACCCAGTCTCCACTGAGCACCCGCATACCATCTCTGATGTCAAACACCAATGTATATGGGATCATCCATCGCCCATCATATGGGTCGAGAAGATATACGCTAGTCTACTCTGGAATATCGATGCCCCGTCTCGATATTCCCACGACTAGGAACATTGAAGGATGTACTCATGGACTACCCAGGCCCTACTAGTATGATCTGCATCACAGTCCTGGAAGTCGAGTACACATCCTAAGGGCTTTATCAACATGTAACAGAGAGACAGAAAGTATACATGTTAAGATAAAGAGCAACCAGATAGCGTACTATCATGTTGAGCAAGAAAGTCCTACTTATATATATCCCAGCATCCATTACAATATACATCCAATGCACAGTAAGAGGCATACATATAACTAACAAAATGTGTGAGCCGGCAATCTGTGTAAGTGTAACATACGTATCATTGATATTGGTGTAGGTGTACTAGCACAGGCATAAGAAATGCAATGAGAATAGAATGAATACAGCACAATGCATATAGTGAATCAAATTCTATAAGGTATACATATCAACAAGACCGAGTCGGTGAATCTATCAATCTTTATCCAGCCTCACAACATCACGTACGGTATAATCCATCATACGGCATCCTCTAATAAGGGGTATGGATAAATCAACAAGTAAAACTCATCGCGTATAGTAATCTAACGTACGGCGGCACTAACCAAATAGGGATTCTATCAACCTGTACAAAATCGGGGGTACGGATCTAAATCTCGTACGGCATATCACTCATTATCCAATCATTATCCATATAAATATATATACCTATCTCTCAGGTCACAACCGTGTCAATCTCGTATCAGGGGACCTACGAAGGTATCAACAATCTCATATCGACTCGAATCCATATAACGACATATCACACAAAGTCATCATATCACATAGTATACTCGTTCATCACACTAACTTCTCGCACACATTAAATAACGTCACACTTTTTCTCTTTTAAATGATACTTATCATGATTCACATATCATTTCATTTTCTCCTAAGTCAAATGTTCATTAGCATCAAATTCAATCATATTATCGTTTGTAAATCCTACAATCTTGTCCGTCGCATATCATTTACCTGGATAACATAAACAAACGATATTCCATATCAATGGTTGCGGGGGTGCTATACGCCATCCACCCGAATTCCCCCTTAGATATAAATCTACCCACCTGCTAAACACATTGCTTAGCCGTAGTCGATGCGCTTCGTCATCTCGAAATCCACGCGAAGGTACCTCACAACTAGATCTCAATTTTAGCAACATCATTAAAATTAACCCTCCAAAATGAAGCTCTTTAGTGAAGATCCAAGCTTGATTAGGCATGAAGAATTGTGGGTATGGATTTAATTTGGAGTTTGTGTGAATATTTCTTGATTTTTGATGAATTGTTTTGAAGCTTTTGGAGTGAAAATGAGGCAAGGAGAGAGAAGGGCAGCAAGGGCTAGGGTTTCGGCTAAGAGGGAATAAGTGAAGGAGGTGAAGGAAATGTGTGGAGAATTCTAGCAAGAAACATCAATTAATGCTAAGAAATGTCATTTAAGTCTTATGCCAACGTTTCTTTTCTTTTAAAAATTCACTTTAAATTACAAAATACATGATATTTTTGTATGGATGGATTAAGATTAATCTAGTGATTAGATTAGCATAGATTCACATTAGAAGTAACTAACCCAAACCAAAATTGTAAATACCACTTATTAAATGTGTAAATAACACAATAAAATAATATTTAATTAGGGAAAATTCTATTTGAACCAAAACTTCCCATTGATCCCCAAAGTCCGCTCACTAGCTTTTTTCTAGCTAAACTAGGTGCCGGCAAGTTTATAGGGATGTTTGATCACAATCGGGTTAAAACGGAAAATACCGACTATTTTACCCTAAAACGGAAAATTTCGCATAACGATTTCAGAAACGTTAGACTAGAGTACCTTTCATGACTGTTGCATACATATGACCATTTATTGCTATCCGCTTGCATGTATTAGATTCGCGCTGTACGTGCATACTTGCGATTACCTGCATATGTTATTTACTATTCACGACTTGGCAACTCACCCCCATTGTGCCACAGTGTTTTGTAGGTAGTCCCTCAGGGCAGTCGCGGCAGGATTTTCATCTTTCGCTGTAGATACCGCTACCGCTGACTGTGTACAGTTTTTCTATAGGTGGGTTTTACGTTTATCCGATGTTGCTTATTGTATATTGGTTGTATCCTGTACTCTCCATCTACCACTTTCATGTGTATGACTTAGAGACTTGATGTGAGTATGATATTGTATATTTTGGTGACTTGGATGTGTTTTATGCAGTTTTTACTTATATCGTCTTTTATTTTCTTCGCTACGGCGTCGTATATCTGTTGTGGTGGTTGTTTTCCGCCGTTGTTCGTGGATTTGCTCCCGTTGGGGATGCTTTACTTTTTTTTTATGTTGTACTCATTTTTGGGGTTACTTTTTACTAAAAATGTGCTGCCAAAACTTTTAAGAAAGTAAAGTTGGACTTTAAAGAATTTGGTTTATGATTTCAAAAGTCATGAAAATACTATTATCACTTACTACTTTTGATGGTTTAGATTGCTGGGTTTTCGGCTTACTTAAATTGCGTTACGCCTGTAGACGTTGCGTAGTTTAAGGGCCGTCATGTGCCAATTTCGGGTCATGATAAAATTGGTATAAGAGCGCTAGGTTTTACCTTTCGGAGTGTAGGATGACCTTGGTGTGATGGAGTAGGTAGCTTAAGCAGAGTTACGTAGTGTGTGTATGTCCGCGGCATACTCACGATCACGGTACTCCGCCTAAAGTGACCTAAGTACAAATTGCTTGAAATTCTTTCCTTGATAATACATATCCTTGGGATTCGATTTCCGAGTTCATATCGAATCCGATATTCCATTTATAGCCTTTGCCGCCAATGACTATGGGACTCAGAGTGATGCAGCGAGAGCCGAGCTTAGAGTTGACTCGTGTATGATGAGGACTGACCAGTGTTAGGTTCCTATCGACGGCAACGAGGTTTCGGGGCATCGTCCATGCCATTTTTAAAAATTTGCCGTTAAAGGGAACTTTAAACTAGAATCGTTAGCTAGAAAACAATACGGAAACATATAGTAAACCTTTTACCATCTATGTGAAATAGAAATACAACCTTTATAAATCGATCCTTCACTTCAATAGCTCCTTGTTGTAGTTTCTTCGCTGCGATCGTGGTTTAGGATTCCTAGGAACACCAATGAGGTTCTACAACTGATCAACCATGCCAAAATAAAAATTTTATCAAGTTCCGAGAAACCCTAAGCAAGATCGTTACTAGAGGTAAGGAGAAACAAAATAAGTTAACAACTAAACTACAAGTGAAAGGGGCTACAATCTTTGTAGATCCGGTCCTCCACTTCCAAAGCTCCGTGTAGACGTCCCTCCACTGCGATCATCGGAATCCCGGACTCTAGCGTTGGTTTCATCCGAGAAATAAGCGGGCTAGGTCGTTGACTTCGATGCCGAAGATGATCTACGTCGAGGCGACTCTAACTCAAGCTCCATCTTCACTAGGTCATGAAACTTATGAAGATAACACCCTATACAACATGGCAAGTGGTAGAGGATGAAGAAATAGAAACTTGGTTCACTTTGGATTTGGATTTCTCACTTGATTTCATCACTTAGAATTTTCTAGCAAGCTTTTCTTTTCTTCATGAAGAAGAAGAAGAAGAGGAAAGAAAAAGAATTACCTCAAAAAGAAAATTCAAGTGATTCTTAACATAATGCAACCATGGGTGAAGGTAACAAATGTAGAGAATAAACTAGGGTTTAGGTGTAATGGTTAGGTTAAGGCATAAAACAAAATGGCTAGACTTTTCAAAGCTTCAAGAAGCTTCAAGCATAAAACAACAAAGCCACCATTTTATTTTTGCAAAATTAAATAAATAAAATAAATAAAACCTAACCATTAACCTAAACATGGGTAAAGTGATACACACACCCAAGTTTCCATGTATCATCAAATATGATACAAACTAGTGCACAAAAATATATCACATATACAACTTGTGCACATCAAGTGAGAAAATCAATCTTAAGTGAATAAATACTAGTTAATGTAAAGTAACATATCAAATATATAATTATACATTAAATCATTCAATCAACACTTGATTTAATGATCCGGTCATATTGCATATAACCGAGTAATATCTAGTGTATCAATGTATCGAATCCACACTTGATTCGGTAACCCGGATATATCTTATATAACCGTCCGATGATACAAATCGCGAGAATAGAATTCAGTATCACATACTGGTATTATTCCTGGTCTGGCACATATCTCATATGCGCTCCTATTTCGTTTCGCTTGAGTCAGGAAACCTCTGTGTAGGACTCTAAAGACTCGTCAATACGCCTGCAGCAGGTTATGATCATATCAAACACCCACAAGCCGCAAGCGGTCTGCTAAACGTAACGGCCACCCGGGTATTGAGCGATCAGAAGATCCACAAGCAAGCCCGCTAACACTCCTGTGAATCCAACAAGTAACACTTACCGTACAGTCCGGTCTCGTCGTCTGATATGTCGCATATCTTGCCTAGGGGTGGTAAACGTCAGACCCCAATAGCTTGATAAGTCGTGTCGATATGAGGTCTATAACAGTTTGATTAACTACTGGTAACACTTACCAGTAAATCTCAGCAACCCTGGCCAGGGATTTCCGGTTATAGCCAATCGAACACAGCGCAACATCAACTCCCTATACCGAGAGAGACGAATCCCCTCCTATCGCTCATTGCCTCCATGTGATTCGGGACTGTACCCAAAAAACACCATTTTGCACGCCCTCTTGGACGTGGTAAGGTGGAAATCAAAGCACAGTGGGAATCACACAAGACTCTATGACGATCTCGGGTCAACAGACTACTCTGTACCAGTGTCACCGGAGAACTGCCATCTGACGTGAGGTATAATACCATTTGGGAGTTCTCGGAGAGTCCGTCCAGTGTACCCAGTCTCCACTGAGCACCCGTATATCATCTCTGATGTCAAACACCAATGGATATGGGATCAACCATCGCCCATCTGTATGGGTCGAGAAGGTATACGCTAGTCTACTCTGGTATATCGATGCCCCGTCTCGATACACCCACGACTAAGGACCATGAAGGATGTACTTATGGACTACCATGTCCCCACTAGTATGATCCGCATCATAGTCCAGGTAGTCAAGTACACATCCTACGGGCTTTTCCAACATGTAACAGAGATACAATTAGTGTACACGTTAAGGTAAAGAGCAACCAGATAGCATACTATAATGTCGAGCAAGAAAGTCCTCCCTATATATGACCAAGCATCCACTACAATATACAACCCATGTATAGTAATGGCCTCTAGGGCATACATATAACTAACAATCTCCCACTTGCACTAGGGCCATCTGATTGCAGTGGTTGTAGTATCCCATACTGAACCATCCCATAAAAGTCTCTCTCTCTGGGAAAAGGCCTTTGTGAGTGTATCCGCCGTATTGTCCTCTGAGTCTGCTCTTCTAACCTCGATCCCGTGGAGATCAACCATCTCCACGATCAGGTGACACTGCCTTAGAATATGTCTGGATCACTGATGGGACGGGCGTTCCTTGGCATAAGCCACAACTCCATTGTCTCACAATGGTAGGAATGAAGTTTATCTCATGAGCCAATATACACCAAGACTTCCTCTTTGGTAGCATCTTTGGTAGTGATGTATCCAGCCTTTATGGTCTAGTATGCCACGGTATCTAGCTTGGAACTCTTCCAACATACCGTCTCTTTACTGAGGGTAAAGACAATGCCTGTGACTGACTTTCAGTCGTCCTTATCACCCTGGAACCTTTCCAGTGATTCTCCCCAGGATTAATTGATACCATCTCACTACAACTAGTGAGTATCCTAACATCCAATTAGATCTATCTCATAGATCCAAAAACCTAGGATTTAGTAGGTATCACTTTGATCCTATATGGAGAATCATTGTGATAAGCGGAGATTGACCGAGCGTAGCATAGGAAACTCCTTCCCCATCTAGAGTATGTCATCCACGTACTCTACGAGGATCACTACCATACTTTCTACATCCTTTTTGTATATACAAGGTTCATCTACCATTTTGATGAAGTCAAACTCTTTGGCTACCACATCAAAACAGACGTTCCAACTCCGTGATGCCTGCTTTATCACATAAAACAACTTGCACACGTTTCCACTGCTCCCACTGTCTACGAAGCCCTCTGACTGTGTACTTATAGACTCTCTCTTCTAAAATATCATTTAGAAGAGCAGTCATGACACCCAATCGCCAGATATCGTAGTCATGGTATGTAGCCGTGGCAAGTAGGATCTGGATGGACTTAAGCATAGCTACTTAGAAAAGGTTTCAACAAAATCCATACCTGGTCAATGATGTAAACCTTTAACAAGTCTAGCTTTGAAAGTCTCAACTTTTCCAAGTACACCAAGTAATCTTCTCAAGATATATTTGCTCCTGATGAGGATTTAACCCTTCAGATAAAGCAACCAAAGTCCATACTTTGTTGGTGTATAAGAATTCCATCTCAGATTGCTAAGCATCCAGCCATTCTTACAGAGTCCCACTCCTGATGGCCAGCTCGAAACTAGTTGGGTCATCATCTCATGATGCAATCCTCGCTCCCACAGTCATAGAGAACCCAAAGTATCTCTCAGGTGGGTGAGGAACCCTACTAGATCGGTGGAGAGGCTGAGGTTCGTTGGAAACTATTGAATCCTTTGGTTCTACCAAATCATCAGCTGCAGTTTGTATAGCTGGAACATTTCCAGTTCTATATAACAGACCTTGCCTCGATCTTGTCCGAATTTTGCTTTTAGACATAGGCCGGACAACCCCAAATCTTAAGTGACTTAAGAGATGGGCTCTTCCCTTACCATATCATATATGAAGTGGTAGGCAACTGATTTGATTTGAACCCTATTCAATAAGTATGCAACTTCTCAAGTGCATAACTCCCAAAAGGAAATAGGAAACTCAGTAGTACTCATCATAGAGCACACCTTATCATATAAGGTGTGATTGCTCTGCCCCGATATACTGTTGTGCTATGGTGTATACGAAGGAGGAATGCTGAGAGAGAATCTCATTCTCCTTTAGAATAGTCCAGGAATTCCATGCACAAGTATTCTCCTCCCTGATCTTATCATAAGACATAATACTTATACACGTATTTTGGTTCTCTACTTCTAATTTATATTCTGTGAATATCTGAAAAGCTTCAGACTTATGTTTCAACAGGAACATATGGCTGAATCTTGAGAGATTATCAGAGAATGTAATGAAGTACAAAGAACAGGTCCTGGCATTTGCAGACAGAGGACCTTACATACATCATCATGTATCAGTCCCAAGAGTTTACTAACTTTTTCTCTGTTTCCAATAAACAGAGCTATGGTCACTAATCTTTGTGACGTGACTGGCAAGTTTCACAAGCTGTAAATTCAAACTGATTTAAATATGCATCTAAATGTAACTTTAGCTAGTCGGGTCGCATTGATATGACCTAGTCTACAATACTTCAAGAAGGATTCGTTTATTTCTGAACTCTTCCTCTTGTGTGTGTTCTGTATACTAGGAACTGTAGTTTGATTTACAACGTCAATGCTTTTAGATAACGTGCCTGAACCGATCAACTTTTGATATAGGAAATGTTCAAAACATTATCCAACAATACAAAATTATATCTATCTTTACTAATAAAGAGACCGATATGATTTTGTATATCAAGTTCGGTATCTAATAACATTTGTTCAGAATCAATGTATTCTGGTAATACAGGGTAACAGTTACCAACAGACTTGGCTGCAACACTTGCACAGTTTTCTGTCTCATGAAACTTATCACCCGTTCTCAGTTCTTTACCTATCTGTAGCCCATGTAACAGATTACATATGCGGGATCCTGATCCGGTATTACATACTCAGGGCGTAAAGGACACTGAGAAACAGTTCTATGTAACGAACACACCCGAAGATGATACATCAACATGCACTATCTTCGTTTGGGCGGCACGGGAAATCTGGTATTCCCTAAATTTCCTGCACTGTCTTATAACATTTATAAGTTGGAGCGGGACCAACGTTCCCATGCGCAGTATAACAAGCGGGTTCGGTCAATATATCTGTTTTATTATCTTGATTAAGGCGTGATATGGTCGCTACCTGGAGAGAGAGAGAAGAAAACACTCTGCATGCGCTCTTGCAAGATTAGATTGGTTATCTATTTTATCTAATCAGGATGGCCCCCACTGCTTTTATCAAATCTTGCTTCAAACCCTAAAAGGAAAGACTAGCCGGGATTAATTACACGCTACAAGTTCGCCAATCTTTCAGCCAGGCCAGTGTCGGTACTTTGAGGGAGGTCCCCCGTGCTTTCGTACGAACCTCATTAATGTAAACCTCGTTTTCCCTGAAGCGTAACCCCGTTAACTCCTTTCTAGACACCTACACGATCGGCTAATTATAATGTGTAAAACTCTCCCAGGAGTAACTCTTACTCGCAGCAGGTATCGGGATCCAACTATCTCATAGAAGGTATGCAATCTCATTGCAAATTTCAACACTTGAAATTCCCGATAATTTTGCCCCTAGCGTCCTATGACCTTGACGCAGGCCAACAAACCATAGTTCGCTAGTCAAGTTCAACCCGTCAATTCTTGATTGAATTAAACCCACCCGCACGACCCTTGACGCTGGCCAACAAAGTCGCACGACTACCCTAATCGAATCTGCATCATATGCATAAACAGATAAATACTAGTTAGCTACCGCACACTACGCCTTGAAGCAGGCCAACAAACGTAGCACGAATACTAAGTAGGACTTATCTGAAATGACGGAGGGCTACAACAGGTTTTTCTGAAAACTTATTGTGTAATGAACTTGATATCGTTGTAGAATCAAATGATTTTGAAATGGAGTGTTTTTGAGGCTTTTCTAGTTTTGCTAAAGGGGTCACTCCCGGTGAAGGGATCGTCGGCCCTTTCCTCGTCGAATGAGGTGCGGGATATATCATATATATCACTGTGCAAAGAAGAAATTATAGAAGAAATCAAAAGACAAACCGAATGTGTAGCATCTGCCAGTTATTGCTAAAGGGGTCACTCCCGGTGAAGGTATCTCGGCCCTTTCTTCATCGAATAAGGTGCAGGATGTTCTAAAAGGAACACCGCGATGCAAAGCAAGAACTGTAGCTACCTGTTTTTGAAAATTCGATTCCACAACATCTTGTAGGTTTCTTTTCTTTCATTAATCATATTAATGAAGTCCCATCATTTAAGTCCACCTAAACATTAAAGATAAATACGACGTACACTTATGGCAGCCGCATTCGCCTCGATGTCCCCTCGTGCACCGTTAGGTTAGGTAACTAACGGCAGAGCGGGGCAGGGCTAGCACGGGTGTAAAACATAAGTAATGTCTTTATAATATATCATATATACTATATACAGTATCTATCACAGAACTTCAAATGATCACATCACAGATATCGCAGCAGAAAATATCATATGAAATATTTGATATACTAGGACGTTCGTGTTATATTTTGAGCCTGAATAAAACACGGATTCCACGGTCGTGATGAATAGCCAATCCCACACCCCTAGACCCGTACGAGAGTGGCAAGCAACCCTACCAATTCTAGGGTTAGGAGACCCGGACTCGACTCCTCGAGATGGTCTCCCACTGGACCCTAGAACCTGGTTACTTGTTCTCCCCTCCTTGGGTCTATCCTAATACGGAAAAATAAATAATATACATCAACGGTGACATCTTCCGCAACCTGGAAGTTCCCCAATAAAAGAATATTACATACAATTTTTTACATGAATGAAAATGAAAAATACTCATCTCACATAAAACCCCCCGGCTATTCAAACACGACGATCCAATATAACATATCTAGCAACACGTAACATCACATGTCATCAACGTAAGTAAATATGTCCATCCCAATTGTCGTTGACATATAGCAACGAAACCGGCGATATCACATATTATATTTACGGTCGCAAAAAAGAAAGTGTAAAACTACAACAGTTGGAATCCGCAAACTCTTTAGATATCGCATGCCTAACCAAATGAATTCCTTAGACATCGCATGCCTAACAATTATAAACCCCGCATTTTAGCCTCTTTATCGAAAACTCTTTTCAGTATCAAGTCGGGTAATTCAACAGGATTCCCGACATTCTAATCGAATGCTCGTCGCAAACTTTAGTAGACGGCCGCACCCCCGATGCCGTCGACGAAGTGCACTAAGGAGGAACACTGCTACCGCGAGCACCGAACGGATGCTTTCGGCGACGGGGTTCTCCTATAGTCACTTGGTCGGGGCTAAGGGGTGTACCTGTCTATTAAGTTAATCCGTCGAGTATCCGCGTACGCTACGTGATTGCGACGGACTTTGATCACATCAAAATTCCGTTGCAACCGATCAAGTGAGACTAAAGTGCTATGTTTATAACATTCATATTAGTTATCTCATAACTACTTGTGAATTCCAAATATTGTATCACATTCCAGATAAACAGAAAATGTTAAACTCTCCGATCGAACAATCAAACACCCAAGTTTTCCCGAAACAGCTCAACATATGGAATAAGTTTAAAAACATTCACTTCATGCCACAGTACCGACGGTCCAGCCGTAGAAGGGTCAAGCCAACGCCTCACATGTGGCACGCCGTACTGCCGCAAACCCTAAGGTTCAAAGGGCAGTTCAAGACGGTCACATAATCGAGTTAAGGTTTGTTGTCTTCTAGAGGGTCCATCGCGTTACTTGCACTACTTCGAACGTTCTTAAACTACGGAAAGATCCAACACTTGGAAATTTCCCGACAGGGGAAAAATTGGGTATTTATATCCGGTCGAACTTTTCAACGTTTTCTAAAATTATCCGAAAAAACACATTGACGAAGTTAGACTTCCCGATTGAAACACCGAGTCCCCAATACGACCCAGAAAACTCAACTCTTGAGTAAAATTTAAAAATTCCCAGAAAACACAGCAATTCCAGAAATAAATTATTGTGCAAACCACGTGGCCTAACTCACCAATATGGCCGCGGAACCGCCGCGCAAGCCAGAGTGGGGCCGCAGTTCCGCGGCGCATTGGTCGAGTTGTGGTCACGTGCTGCATAGTAACTCCTACAATTCCCTGCTGAATTTTTTGGATATTTTTAATTCACAAAATTCCACAGTTTCAAAAAATGTACAGAAAGGGGTATCGATTAGGGTTTCGGGGTTCGATCGGGTTTCTAACATCGTCTACCAATCGACTAAAGCTCTAGCTAGTCTCTGATACCACTGTAGGGTTCCTAGGCACACCCATGAGGTTCTACAACTGATCAACCATGCGAAAATCAAATTTTTATCAAGTGCCGAGAAACCCTAAGCAAGATCGTTACTAGAGGTAAGGCGAAACAAAACAAGTTAACAACTTAACTACAAGTGAAAGGGGCTACAACCTTTGTAGATCCGGTCCTCCACTACCAAAGCTCCGTGTAGATGTCCCTCCGCTGCGATCATCGGAATCCCGGACTCTAGCGTTGGTTTCATCGGAGAAATGAGCAGGCTAGGTCGTTGACTTCGATGCCGAAGATGATCTACGTCGAGGTGACTCTAACTCAACCTCCATCTTCACTAGGTCATGAAACTTATGAAGATAACACCCTATACAACATGGCAAGTGGTAGAGGATGAAAAAATAGGAAGTGGGTTCACTTTGGATTTGGATTTCTCACTTGATTTCATCACTTAGAATTTTCTAGCAAGCTTTTCTTTTCTTCATGAAGAAGAAGAAGAAGAAGAAGAAAGAAAGAAAAAGAATTATCTTAAAAAGAAAATTCAAGTGATTCTCATCATAATGCAACCATGGGTGAAGTTAACACATGTAGAGAATAAACTAGGGTTTAGGTGTAAGGGTTAGGTTAAGGCATAAAACAAAATGGTTAGACTTTTCAAAGCTTCAGGAAACTTCAAGCATAAAACAAGAAAGCCACCATTTTATTTTTGCAAAAATAAATAAATAAAATAAATAAAACCTAACCATTAACCTAATCATGGGTAAAGTGATACACAGACCCAAGTGTTCATGTATCATCAAACATGATACAAACTAGTGCACAAAAATATATCACATATACAACTTGTGCACATCAAGTGAGAAAATTAATCTTAAGTGAACAAATATTAGTTAATGTAAAGTAATATATCAAATATATAATTATACATTAAATCATTAAATCAACACTTGATTTAATGATCCGATCATATTGCATATAACCGACTAATATCTAGTGTATGAATGTGTCGAATCAACACTTGATTCGGTAACCCGGCTATATCTTATATAACCGTCCGATGATACAAATCGAGAGAATAGAATTCAGTATCACATACTGGTATTATTCCCGGTCTGGCACATATCTCATATGCGCTCCTATTTCGTTTCACTTGAGTCAGGAAACCTCTGTGTAGGACTCTAAAGACTCGTCAATACGCCGGCAGCAGGTGATGATCATATCAAGCACCCACAAGCCGAAAGCGGTCTTCTAAACGTAACGGCCACCCGGGTATTGAGCGATCAGAAGATCAACGAGCAAGCCCGCTCATACTCCTGTGAATCCAACAAGTAACACTTACCGTACAGTCCGGTCTCGTCGTCTGATATGTCGCATATCTTGCCTAGGGGTGGCAAACGTCAGACCCCAATAGCTCGATAAGTCATGTCGATATAAGGTCTATAACAGTTCGAGAAACTACTGGTAACACTTACCAGTAAATCTTAGCAACCCAGGACAGGGATTTCCGGTTATAACCTATCGAACACAGCGCAACTTCAACTCCCTATACCGGGAGAGACGAATCCCCTCCTATCGCTCATTGCCTCCATGTGATTCGGGACTGTACCCAAAAACCACCGTTTTGCATGCCCACTTGGACGTGGTAAGGTGGAAATCAAAGCACAGTGGGAATCACACAAGACTCTATGACGTTCTCGGGTCAACAGACTACTCTGTACCAGTGTTACCGGAGAACTGCCATCTGACGTGAGGTATAATACCATCTGGGAGTTTTCGGCGGGTCCGTCCAGTGTACCCAGTCTCCACTGAGCACCCGTATATCATCTTTGATGTCAAACACCAATGGATATGGGATCATCCATCGCCCATCTGCATGGGTCGAGAAGGTATACGCTAGTCTACTCTGGTATATCGATGCCCCGTCTCGATACACCCACGACTGAGGACCTTGAAGGATGTACTTATGGACTATCATGTCCCCACTAGTATGATCCGCATCATAGTCCAGGTAGTCAAGTACACATCCTAAGGTCTTTACCAACATGTAACAGAGAGAAAATCAGTGTACACGTTAAGGTAAAGAGCAACCAGATAGCATACTATCATGTCGAGCAAGAAAGTCCTCCCTATATATGTCCAAGCATCCACTACAATATACATCCTATATATAGTAATGGCTTCCAGGGCATACATATAACTAACATGTGGTTCTCCCGGACTCTTGCATGGCTTCACGGGGTGAAAAGAGCGACCTTGCTTGATGTCTTCGAGGCCGAAGAAGATCTATGTCGAGGGGATGCCAACTCATGCTACTACTTCACTAACTAATGGATTTACGAAGCAAACACCCTATACTAAAGTGCTAATCTAGTAGAGGATGGAGAAATAGGAAGTGGGCTCATTTTAGAATTTCTTTTCTCACTTTACTTTCTCACTTAATCAAAACCTAGCAAGCTTTTTGATCTTGAGGAAGAAGATGAACTAGAATGAGATGAGGATAATGATCAAGTGAGTGAGCTAACCATGGGTGAGTGAATATCATATACTTACTCATGTAGAGACATAACCATGGCTAATCCAAATGGTTCGGTTAACAAATATCTAAGATAAAAACAAAGTTAATGGACTTTGTCAAAGCAAAACAAGCTTCTAGAAGTTTTATGCTCTTTTCAAATATCCACTAGTTTTGTAATTCCCTTAAATAATTATAATCCACCATTATAAATAGAATGGTGTATGTTTCATACACCCATGTATGTTGTATCAACAACCATGATACAAAAAGAAAACACAGTTTAATATATATCGCATATATATATATTAAAGTTGTGCACATATGAGAAAAAAAATGCTTAAGTGAAGCAATGTTAGTTAATGTAAATTAGTATATCATATATACAATTATACACTAAATTATCAAATCAACATTTGACTTAATAATCCGGCAATATCTCATATAACCGACTAACATTCAATGTTTCGACTTATCGAATCAACCCTTGATTCGATAACCCGGTTATATCGCATATAACCGTTCGATACAAAATCATGAGAATAGAATACGGTATCACATACACCCATTATTCTCGGTCCCGCACATATCATATATGCGCTCCTATTTCGTTTTGCCTGAGCCAGTAAAACCTCTATGTAGGACTCTAAAGACTCGTCGATATGCCGGCAGTAGGTGATGATCACATCAAGCACCCACAAGCCGTCAGCGGTACTAGCTGGACGTAACAGCTACCCAGGTATTTAGCGATCAGAAGATCAACAAGCAAGCCCGCTCCAACTCCTGGTAAAAGCCTGACGGTAACACCTGCCGTACAGTGTGGTCTCCTCGTCAGATATGTCTCATATCAAGTCTAGGGGTGGTAAACGTCAGACCACAATAACCGACAAGTCATGCCGATGTGAGGCTCATAAATGGTCGAGAAACTACTTGTAACACTTACCAGTAAATCTCTAAATCAGCCCTGGCCAGGGACTTCCCTGTTATAGCCAATCGAGCATAGCGTAACATCAACTCCCAATACCGGGAGAGACGAAACCCCTCCTATCGCTCATTGCCTCCATATGACTCGGGAATGCACCCAAAAACCAACGTTTTGCAAGCCCTCTTGGACATGGTAAGGTGGAAATCAAAGCACAGTGGGAATCACACAAGACTCTATGACTATTTCGGGTCTACAGACTAACCTGTACAAGTGTCACCAGAGAACTGCCATCTGACGTGAAGTATAATACCATCTGGGAGTTCTCAGCGAGTCCGTTCAGTGTACCCAGTCTCCATTGAGCACCCGTATACCATCTCTGATGTCAAACACCAATGGATATATGATCATCCATCGCCCATCTCATGGGTCGAGAAGCGTATATGCTAGTCTACTCTAGTATATCGATGCCCTGTCTCGATACACCCACGACTAGGAACATTAAAGGATGAACTTATGGGCTACCATGACCCCACTAGTATGATCTGCATCATAGTCCTGGTAGTCAAGTACACATCCTAAGGGCTTTACGAACATGTAACCATAAGACAGTATCAAGAGACAAGTATACATGTTAAGATAAAGAGCAACCAGATAGCATACTATCATGTCAAGAAAAAAAGTCCTCTATATATATGTCCAAGCATCCAATATAATATACATCATATGTACAATACTGCCCTCTAGGGCATACATACAACTAACAATCTCCCACTTGCACTAGGGCCAGCTGCTGTCGTATCGCATACCGAGCATCCCGAAGAGTCTCTCGAACTATATCTAGGGAATGGACTTCGTGAGTGGATCCGCTGTATTGTTCTTCATGTCAACTCTCTTGACCTCGATCTCCCGGCGATCAACTATCTCCCGGATCAGGCGATAAGAATATGCCTGGATCGCTGATGGGACCTAGGTTCCTTGGCCAAAGCCACTGCTCCATTGTTATTACAATACAAAGGTATCGGATCCTTAATGGATGGAACCACTCCATGTTCAGTTATGAACTTCTTGATCCAGACAGCCTCTTTGGCAGCATCGTTGGCAGCGATGTATTCATCCTCCATCGTCGAGTCTGCCACGGTTTCCTGCTTGGAACACTTCCAGCATACCACCCCTCCGTAGTGTAGGGTTCCTAGGTACACTAATGAGGTCTCAAAAGGCATCAACCATGCCATATTCAAATTTTTCCGGTGCCGAGAAACCCTAGTCTAGATCGTTAACTAGAGGATAGGCGAAACAACAAGCTAGTAAACAACTTTACTGCTAAGTGAAAGAGACTACAACCTTTGTAGATCCGGTCCTCCACTTCCTTAGCTCCGTGATGGTGTCCCTCCGCTGCGATCATCGGATCCCGGACTCTAGCGATGGTTTCGTCGAAGAAATGATCGGGCTAGGTCGTCGACTTCAATGCTGAAGATGATCTACGTCTAGGCAACACAAGATCAAGCTCCAACTTCACCAAGTCATGAAACTTGTGAAGAAAACACCCTATACTACTTGGCAAGTGGTAGATGATGAAGAAATAGGAAATGGGTTCACTTTGGATTTGGATTTCTCACTTGGAATCATCACTTGACATTTTTTCAAGAGAGCTTTTCTTTTTCTTCACTTGAAGAAGAAGATGAAGAAGAAGATGAAGAAGAAGAAAAAGAATTTTTTCAAAAAGAAAATCTAAGTGATTCTTATCATTTTGCAACCATGGTTGAGGGTAGAGAATAAACAAGGGTTTAGTTAGATGGTTAGGTTAAGAGATGAAGACAAAATGGTCACTTTGTCAAAGATGCATGAAGCATCAAGAAACTTCTTGTATAAAACAAAAGCAACCATTTAGTTTCCTTTTTCCTTTAACCAAAATAAATAAAGTAAATAAAACCTTAACCATTTATCTAAACATGGTGTATACCATACACACACCCAAGTTTGCATGTATCATCAAACATGATACAAACTAGTGCACAAAACTATATCATATATACAATGTGTACATCAAGTGAGAAAATCCATCTTAAGTGAACCAATACTAGTTAATGTAAAGTAATATATCAAATATATACTTATACATTAAATCATTAAATCAACACTTGATTTAATGATCCGGTCATACTGAATATAACCGACCAATATCAAGTGTATCAATGTATCGAATCAACATTTGATTCGGTAACCCGGCTATATCACATATAACCGTCCCATGATACATATCGCGAGAATAGAATACAGTATCACATACTGGTATTATTCTCGGTCCCGCACATATCTCATATGCGCTCCTATTTCATTTTGCTTGAGCCAGGAAACCTCTGTGTAGGACTCTAAAGACTCATCAATACGCCGGCAGCAGCTAATGATCATATCAAACACCCATAAGCCGCAAGCGGTCTGCTAAACGTAACGGCCACCCGGGTATTAAGCGATCAGAAGATCAACGAGCAAGCCCGCTCACACTCTTGTGAATCCAACCTGTAACACTTACCGTATAGTCCGGTCTGTTCGTCTGATATGTCGCATATCTCGCCTAGGGGTGGTAAACGTCAGACCCCAATAGCATGATAAGTCGTGTCGATATGAGCTCTATAACAGTTCGAGAAACTACTGGTAAAACTTACCAGTAAATCTCAGCAACCCTGACCAGGGATTTCCGGTTATAGCCAATCGAACACAGCGCAACATTAACTCCCTATACCGGGAGAGACGAATCCCCTCCTATCGCTCATTGCCTCCATGTGATTCGGGACTGTACCTAAAAACCACCATTTTGCACGCCCTCTTGGACATGGTAAGGTAGAAATCAAAGCACATTGGGAATCACATAAGACTCTATGACGATCTCGGGTCTACAGAGTAACCTGTACCAGTGTCACCAGAGAACTGCCATCTCACGTAAGGTATAATACCATATGGGAGTTCTCGGCGAGTCCGTCCAGTATACCCAGTCTCCACTGAGCACACGTATATCATCTCTGATGTCAAACACCAATGGATATGGGATCATCCATTGCCCATCTGTATGGGCCGAGAAGGTATACGCTAGTCTACACTGGTATATCGATGCCCTGTCTCGATACACCCACGACTAGGGACCTAGAAGGATGTACTTATGGACTACCATTTCCCCAGTAGTATGATCCGCATCATAGTCCAGGTAGTCAAGTAAACATCCTAATGGCTTTACCAACATGTAAGAGAGAGACAGTCAGTGTACACGTTAAGGTAAAGAGCAACCAGATAGCATATTATCATGTCGAGCAAGAAAGTCCTCCCTATATATGTCCAAGCATCCACTACAATATACATCCCATGTATAGTAATGGCCTCTAGGGCATACATATAACTAACAATCTCCCACTTGCACTAGAGCCATCTGATAGCAGTGCTTGTAGTATCTCATACTCAACCATCCCATAAAAGTCTCTCTCTGGGAAAAGGCCTTTGTGAGTGGATCCGCCGTGTTGTCCTCTGAGTCTACTCTCCTAACCTCGATCACCCAGGAGATCACCCATCTCCATGATCAGGTGATACTGCCTTAGAATATGTCTGGATCACTGATGGGACGGACGTTCCTTGGCATAAGACACAACTCCATTGTCACACAATAGGAGGAACTATGTTCATCTCAAGAACAAATATACACCCAGACAGCCTCTTTGGTAGCATCTTAAGTAGCGATGTATCTAGCCTTTATCGTCTAGTAAGCCACGGTATCTAGCTTGGAACTCTTCCAACATACCGTCCCTTTACCAAGGGTAAAGACAATGCCTGTAACTAACATTCAGTCGTCCTTATCACCCTGGAACCCTTCCTGTGATTCTCCTCAGGATCAATTGATACCATTTCACTACATTTAGTGAGTATCCTAACATCCAATTGGATCTATCTCATAGATCCAAAACATAGGATTTAGTAGGTATCACATTGATCCTATATGGATAATCCTTATGATAAGCGGAGATTGACCGAGCGTAGCATAGGAAACTCCTTTCTTATCAAGAGTATGTCATCTACGTACTCTACGAGGATCACCACCATACTCCCTACTACCTTTTTGTATATACAAGGTTCATCTACCATTTTGACGAATTCAAACTATTTGACTCCTACATCAAAACAGATGTTCCAACTCCGCGATGCCTGCTTTAATCTTATAAAGTACCTTGTACACGTTTCCGCTGCTCCCACTGTCTACGAAGCCCTCTGACTGTGTACTTATAGACTCTCTCTTTTAAAATATCATTTAGAAGAGCAGTCATGACACCCAACAGCCAGATATCGTAGTTATGGTATGTAGCCGTGGCAAGTAGGATCCGGATGGACTTAAGCATAGCCACTGGAAAAGGATTCATCATTATCCATGCCTGGTCGATGATGAAAACCTTTAACAAGTCTAGCTTTGAAAGTCTCAACTTTTCCATCTACACCAAGTAATCTTCTCAAGATATACTTGCTCCTGATGGGGATTTAACCCTTCAGATATTGCAACCAAAGTCCATACATTGCTGATGTACATGGATTCCATCTCAGATAGCTAAGCATCCAGCCATTCTTACAGAGTCCCTACTCTTGATGGCCTGCTCGAAACTAGTTGGGTCATCATCTCATGATGCAATCCTCGCTCCCACTGTCATAGAGAAACCGAAGTATCTCTCAGGCGGATGAGAAACCCTGTTAGATCGGCGGAGGGGCTGAGGTTTGTTGGTTACTATTGAATCCTTTGGTTCTATCAAATCATCTGCTGTAGTTTGTATAGCTGGAACCTTTCCTGTTCTACGTAACAGACCTGGCCTCGAGCTTGTCCAGATTTTGCTTTTAGACATAGCCCGGACAACCCTAAATCTTAACCAACTTAAGATATGGGCTCTTCCTTTATCATATCAAATATGAAGTGGTAGGCAACTGATTTGATTTGAACCCTATTCAATAGGTATGCAGCTTCTCAAGTGCATAACCCACAAAAGGAAATAGGAAACTTAGTAGTACTCATCATAGAGCACACCATATCATATAGGGTGTGATTGCTCCGCCCCGTTACACCGACGTGCTGTGGTGTATACGGAGGAGTAATGCTGAGAGAGAATCTTATTCGCCTTTAGAAAAGTTCAAGAATTCCGTGATCAAATATTCTCCTCCTTGATCACATCAAAAGACATAATACTTATACCCGTATTGGTTCTCTACTTCTTACTTATATTCTGTGAATATCTAAAAAGGTTCGGACTTGTGTTTCAACAGGAACATATGACTGAATCTTGAGAGATCATCAGAGAATGTAATGAAGTACAAAGAACCGGTCTTGGCATGTGTAGACTGGGGACCTTACATACATCAACATGTATCAATCCCAAGAGTTTACTAACTCTTTCTCAGTTTCCAATAAACGGAGCTATGGCCATCTTATCTTTGTGACATGACTGGTAAGTTTCACAAGATGTAAATTCAAACGGATTTGAATATGCATCTAAATGTAACTTCAGCCAGTCGGGTCGCATTGATATGACCTAGTCTACAATACCTTAAGAAGGATTTGTTCATGTCTGAACTCTTCCTCTTGTGTGTCTTCCGTATACTAAGAACTGTAGTTTGATTTAGAAAATCAATGCTTTTAGATAACGTACCTGAACCGATCAACTTTTGATATAGGAAATGTTCAAAACATTATCCAACAATACAAAATTTTATCATTTCTTTACTAATAAAGAGATTGATATGATTTTGTATATCTAATTCGGTATCTAATAACATTCGTTCAGAATCAATGTATTTGGAATACAGGATGACAGTGACCAACAGACTTGGCTGCAACAGTTGCACCGTTTTCTGTCTCATGAAACTTATCACCCGTTCTAAGTTCTCTACCTTTCAGTAGCCCTATATAACAGATTACATATCTGGGATCCTGATCCGGTATCAAATACTCAGGACGTAGAGGATATAGGAACAGTTATAACTAACACACCCGAAGGAGATGCATCATATGCACTTTCTTCATTTGGGCGGCAGGGGAATCCTGGTAATCCCCAATTTCCTGCTCTGTCTTATAACAATTATAAGTTGGAGCGGGACCAACGTTCCCCATCTCAGTATAGCAAGCGGGTTCGGTCAATATTCCGTATTATTATCTTGATTAAGGCGTGATATGGTCGCTACCAGGAGAGAGAGAGAAGAAAACACTCAGCGTATGCTCTTGAAAGGTCAGATTGGTTATTATTTTATCTAATCAGGATGGCTCCCACTGTTTTTTATCAAATCTTCCTTCAAACCTTAAAAGGAAAGACTGGCCGGGATTAATTACACGCTACAAGTTCGCCAATGTTTCAGCCAGGCCAGTGTCGTTACTTTAAGGGAGGTCCCCCGTGCTTTCGCACGAACCTAATTAATGTAAACCTCATTTTCCCATAGGCGTAATCTCGTTAACACCTTTCTAGACACCTACTTGATCGGCTAATTGTAGTGTGTAAAACTCTCCCAGGAGTAACAATTACTCGCAGTGGGTATCGGGATCCAACTATCTCATCGAAGGTATGCAATCTCATTGCACATTTCAACACTTGAAATTCCCGATAATATTTTGCCCCTAGCGTGCTATGACCTTGACGCATGCCAAACAACCCATAGTCCGCTAGTCAAGTTCAACCCGTACATTTCTTGATTGAATTAAACCCACCCGCATGACCCTTGACGCATGCCATACAACGCCGTGCGAATACCCTAATCCAATCTCATTGTATGCAAGCAGATAAGCACTAGTTAGCTACCGTACACTACGCCTTGACGCATGCCAAACTACCGCAGCACGTATACTAAATAGTACTTATCCGAAATGACGGAGGGCTACGACAGGTTTTTCTGAAAACCTATTGCGTAATGAACTTGATATCGCTGTAGAATCAAATGATTTTAAAATAGAGTGTTTATGAGGCTTTTCTAGTTTTGCTAAAGGGGTCACTCCCGGTGAAGGGATCGTCGGCCCTTTCCTCGTCGAATGAGGTGCGGGATATATCATATATATCACTGTGCAAAGCAGAAACTATAGAAGAAATCAAAAGACAAACCGAGAGTTGTAGCATCTGCCAGTTATTGCTAAAGGAGTCACTCCCGGTGAAGGGATTTCGGTCCTTTCCTTATCGAATAAGGTGCAGGATGTTCTACAAGGAACACCGCGATGCAAAGCAAGAACTGTAGCTACCTGTTTTTAAGAAATTCGATTCCACAACATCTTAGGTTTCTTTTCTTTCATTAATCACATTAATGAAGTCCCATCATTTAAGTCCACGTAAACATCACAGATAAATATAACGTACGCTTATGCCATCCGCATTCGCCTCGATGTCCCGTCTGCACCGTTAGGTTAGGTAACTAATGGCAGAGCGAGGCAGGGCTAGCGCGGGTGTAAAACATAAGCAACGTCTATATAATATATTATATATACTATATACTATATCTATCACAGCATATCAAATGATCACATCACAGATATCGCAGCAGAAGAATCATATGAAACATTGGATAAACTAGGACGTCCGTGTTTTTAATACGAGCCAGTATAAAACACGGATTCCATGATCGTGATGAATAGCCAATCACACACCCCTAGACCCCTACGAGAGCGGCAAGCAACCCTACCAATTCTAGAGTTAGGAGACCCGGACTCGACTCCTCGAGTTGGTCTCCCACTGGACTCCAGAACCCGGTTACTTATGCCCTCCTCCTTGGGTCTATCCTAGTGCGGAAAAGTAAATAATATACAAATGGTGACATCTTCCGCAACCTGGAAGTGCCCCAATAAAATAATATTACATACAAGTTTTTACATGAATGAAAATGAAAAAACACACATCTCACATAAAAAAAACTCGGCTATTCAAAAACACGACGATCCAATATAACATATCCAGCAACACATAACATCACATGTTATCAACGTAAGTAAACATGCGTATCCCAATTGTCGTTGACAAATAGCAACGAAACCGTCGATATCACATATTATACTTACGGTCGCAGAAATGAAAGTGTAAAACTACAACAGCTGGAATCCGCAACCTCCTTATACATCGCATGCCTAATCAAATGAATTCCTTAGACATCGCATGCCTAATCAAATGAATTCCTTAGACATCGCATGCCTAACAATTATAAACCCCGCATTTTAGTCTCATTATCGAAATCTCTTTTCAATATCAAGTCGGGTAAATCAACAAGATTCCCAACATTTTGATCGAATACTCATCGCAAACTTTATTAGGCGGCCGCACCCCCGATGCCGTTGACGAAGTGCACCAAGGCGGAACACCGCTGCCGCGAGCACCCGAATGGATGCTTTCGGCGACGGGGTTGTTCTACAGTCACTTGGTCGGGGCTATGGGGTGTAGCTGTCTATTAAGTTTACCCGGCGAGTATCCGCGTATGCTACGTGATTGCGACGGATTTTTGGTCACATCAAAATTCCGTGGCAACCGATTAAGTGAGACTAAAGTGCTATGTTTATAACAATCAAATCAGTTATCTCATAACTACTTGTGGATTCCAAATATTGTATCACATTCCAGATAAATAGAAAAATGTTAAACTTTTCGATCGAACATTCAAACACCCAAGTTTTCCCGAAACAGCTCAACACATGAAATAAGTTTAAAAACATTCACTTCATGCCTCAGTACCAACGGTCCAGCCGTAGAAGGGTCAAGCCAACGCCTCACATGTGGCACGCCGTACTGCCCCAAACCCTAAGGTTCAAAGGGCAGTTCAAGATGGTCACATAATCGAGTTAAGGTTTGTTGTCTTCTAGAGCGACCATCGCGTTACTTGCACTACTTAGAACGTCATTAAACTACGGAAATATCCAACAATTGGAAATTTCCCGGCAGGGGGAAAAGTGGGTATTTTTATCCGGTCGAACTTTTTAACATATTCTAAATTATCCAGAAAAACAAATAGATAAAATTAGACAATCCGATCAAATCTACGAACTCCCAATACAACCCAGAAAACTCAACTCTTGAATCAAAGTTAAAAATTCCCAGAAAAAACAGCACTACAATATAGGAATTAATGTGCAAAAATCAATGAAGGATGCTGCCGTACGGCAGCGGAACCGCCGCACAAGCCATGCTCGTGCCGCGGTTCCACGGCGGTTTGAACGAATTGGGCTCTCGTTTTGCATAGTAACTCCTAGAAAACCCTGCTGATTTTTCTGCATATTTTTAAATCACAAAATTCCCAGATTTCAAAAATTGTACAGAAGATGGTTTCGGATTAGGATTTCGAGTTCGATCGGGTTTCTAACTTCGTCTACTCATCGCCTAAGGCTCTAGCTAGGCTCTGATACCACTGTAGGGTTCCTAGGCATACAAATGAGGTCTCACAAGGCATCAACCATGCCATATTCAAAATTTTCCGGTGCCGAGAAACCCTAGACTAGATCGTTAACTAGAGGATAGGCGAAACAACAAGCTAGTAAACAACTTTACTGCTAAGTGAAAGAGACTACAAGCTTTGTAGATCCGGTCCTCCACGTCCTTAGCTCCGTGATGATGTCCTTCCACTGCGATCATCAGATCCCGGACTCTAGCGATGGTTTCGTCGAAGAAATGATCGGGCTAGGTCGTCGACTTCGATGCCGAAGATGATCTACGTCGAGGCAACACAAGATCAAGCTCCAACTTCACCAAGTCATGAAACTTGTGAAGAAAACATCCTATACTATTTGACAAGTGGTAGAGGATGAAGAAATAGGAAGTGGGTTCACTTTGGATTTGGATTTCTCACTTGGAATCATCACTTGACATTTTTTCAAGAGAGCTTTTCTTTTTCTTCACTTGAAGAAGAAGATGAAGAAGAAGAAAAAGAAATGTTTCAAAAAGAAAATCTAAGTGATTCTTATCATTTTGCAACCATGGTTGAGTGTAGAGAATAAACTAGGGTATAGTTAAATGGTTAGGTTAAGAGATGAAGACAAAATGGTCACTTTGTCAAAGATGCATGTAGCATCAAGAAACTTCTTGTATAAAACAAAAGCAACCATTTAGTTTCCTTTTTCGTTTAACCAAAATAAATAAAGTAAATAAAATCCTTAACCATTTATCTAAACATGGTGTATAGCATACACACACCCAAGTTTGCATGTATCATCAAACATGATACAAACTAGTGCACAAAACTATATCATATATACAATGTGCACATCAAGTGAGAAAATCCATCTTAAGTGAACCAATACTAGTTAATGTAAAGTAATATATCAAATATAAAATTATACATTAAATCATTAAATCAACACTTGATTTAATGATCCGGTCATACTGCATATAACCGACTAATATCAAGCGTATCAATGTATCGAATCAACATTTGATTCGGTTACCCGGCTATATAACATATAACCGTCCCATGAAACATATCGCGAGAATAGAATACAGTATCATATACTGGTATTATTCTCGGTCCGGCACATATCTCATATGTGTTCCTATTTCATTTTGCTTGAGCCAGGAAACCTCTGTGTAGGACTCTAAAGACTCGTCAATACGCCGGCAGCAGGTGATGATCATATCAAACACCCACAAACCGCAAGCGGTCTTCTAAACGTAACGGCCACCCGGGTATTGAGCGATCAGAAGATCAACGAGCAAGCCCGCTCACACTCCTATGAATCCAACCTGTAACACTTACCGTACAGTCCGGTCTGTTCGTCTGATATGTCGCATATCTCGCCTAGGGGTGGTAAATGTCAGACCCCAATAGCTTGATAAGTGTAGGGTTCCTATGCACACTATAGAGGTCTCACAAGGCATCAACCATGCCAATTTCAAATTTTATGAGTGCCGAGAAACCCTAATACGGATCGTCGACTGGAATTTTAGGCGCAATATGAAACTAGTTAACATCTTAACTATAAGAAAGAGGCTACAACCTTTGTAGATCCGGTTCTCCACTTCCTTAGCTCCACGTAGACGTCCTCTTGCTGTTCGTCTCGAATCCCCAACTCAAGCATCGGCTTCATCGGAGTGATGGGCGGGCAAGGTCGTCGGCTTCGTGCCGAAGATGATCTACGTCGAGGCAACACAAGTTCAAGCTCCAACTTCACCAAGTTGTGAAACTTGTGAAGAAAACACCCTATACTACTTGGCAAGAGGTAAAGGGTGAAGAAATAGGAGATGGGTTCACTTTAGAATTGGATTTCTCACACTTTTGCTCAAGATGCCATTGATGAAGACAAGCTTTCCTTCTTGATGAAGATGAAGAAGAAGAAGAAAAGATATGATAAGTATTATATAAAATAGAAAATAAATGAGAATACTTATCATATACTAACTATGGTAAGGTGTAGAGAATAGATCATGGTTAGTTAGAATGGTTAGGGTTAAGTATGAAGACAAAATGGTAACAAAGTCAAACCTTCATGAAGCTTCAACTAAATCAAAATAATGCCACCATTTTCTTCATAATCTTTTCCAAAATCAATAAATAAATAAATGAGTAAGAAAAAGAAAACCCTTGCCATTACACAACCATGGTTTAATCTTTACACAAAACACAAGTTAGCTTGCAACATCAAACATGATACAATCAAGTGCACACAAAAAATATATCACATATACAATGTGCACTACAAGTGAGAAAATCCCTTTAAAGTGAACCAATACTAGTTAATGCAAAGTAATATATCAAATATATAATTATACATTAAATCATTAAATCAACACTTGATTCAATGATCCGGTCATGTCGCACATAACCGACTAGTATCCAATGTATCGACTTATCGAATCAATCTTTGATTCGATAACTAGGTTATATTACATACAACCAATCGAAACATTCATCGTGAGAATGAAATGTGGTATCACATACACGCATCATTCTCGGTCCCGCACATATCTCATATGCGCCCCTATTTCGTTTCGCTTGAGCCAGGAAACCTCTGTGTAGGACTCTAAAGACTCGTCAATACGCCGGCAGCAGATGATGATCATATCAAGCACCCACAAGCCGCAAGCGGTCTGCTAAACGTAACGGCTACCCGGGTATTGAGCGATCAGAAGATCGACGAGCAAGCCCGCTCACACTCCTGTGAATCCAAACAGTAACACTTACCGTACAGTCCGGTCTGTTCGTCTGATATGTCGCATATCAAGTCTACGGGTGGTAAACGTCAGACCCCAGTAACCGATAAGTCGTGCCGATGTAAGGCTCATAACGGGTCGAGAAACTACTGGTAACACTTACCAGCAAATCTCTGATCAGCCCTGGCCAGGGACTTCCCTGTTACGGCCAATCGAGCACAGCGCAACATCAACCCCCAATACCGGGAGAGACGAAACCCCTCCTATCGCTCATTGCCTCCATGTGACTCGGGACTGTACCCAAAGACCACCATTTTGCACGCCCTCATGGACGTGGTAAGGTGGAGATCAAAGCACAGTGGGAATCACACAAGACTCTATGACGATCTCGGGTCTACAGACTAACCTGCACAAGTGTCACCTGAGAACTGCCATCTGACGTGAGGTATAATACCATCTGGGAGTTCTCGGCGAGTCCGTCCAGTGTACCCAGTCTCCACTGAGCACCCGTATACCATCTCTGATGTCAAACACCAATGGATATGGGATCATCCATCGCCCATCTCATGGGTCGAGAAGCGTATATGCTAGTCTACACTGGTATATCAATGCCCCGTCTTGATACACCTACGACTAGGGACCTTGAAGGATGTACCTATAGACTACCATGTCCCCACTAGTATGATCCGCATCATAGTCCAGGTAGTTAAGTACTAATCCTAAGGGCTTTACCAACATGTAACTATAAGACAGTTTTAAGAGACTAGTATACATGTTAAGATAAAGAGTAACCAGATAGCATACTATCACATCGAGCAAGAAAGTCATCTCTATATATGTCCAAGCATCCAATATAATATACATCAACTGTACAATACTGGCCTCTAGGGCATACATACAACTAACAATAAGTCGTGTCGATATGAGGTCTATAACAGTTCGAGAAACTACTGGTAACACTTACCAGTAAATCTCAGCAACCCTAGCCAGGGATTTCCGGTTATAGCAATCGAATACAGCGCAACATCAACTCCCTATACCGGGAGAGATGAATCCCCTCCTATCGCTCATTGCCTCCATGTGATTCGGGACTGTACCCAAAAACCACCGTTTTGCACGCCCTCTTGGACGTGGTAAGGTGGAAATCAAAGCACAGTGGGAATCACACAAGACTCTATGACGATCTCGGGTCTACAGACTAACCTGTACCAGTGTCACCAGAGAACTGCCATCTGACGTAAGGTATAATACCATCTTGGAGTTCTCGGCGAGTCCATCCAGTGTACCCAGTCTCCACTGAGCACCCGTATATCATCTCTGATGTCAAACACCAATGGATATGGGATCATCCATCGCCCATCTGTATGGGTCGAGAAGGTATACGCTAGTCCACACTGGTATATCGATGCCCTGTCTCGATACACCCACGACTAGGGGCCTAGAAGGATGTACTTATGGACTACCATGTCCCCACAAGTATGATCCGCATCATAGTCCAGGTAGTCAAGTAAACATCCTAAGGGCTTTACCAACATGTAACAGAGAGGCAGTCAGTGTACACGTTAAGGTAAAGAGCAACCAGATAGCATACTATCATGTCGAGCAAGAAAGTCCTCCCTATATATGTCCAAGCATCCACTACAATATACATCCAATGTCTAGTAATGGCCTCTAGGGCATACATATAACTAACACGTAGAGGGTAAGACAAATCCCGAGTGCGACTTAGAGTTTTCCTTATCACTCTGGAAGCTCGAATAGGTAAAGGACTCCACTTGGAGTTCTCCGTTACCATACACCAAGAGCATCTCTTTAGTCCTTCATAAGTACTTGAGAATGCTCTTCACAACTGTCCAGTGACTCTCTCCAGGATCTGCTTGATACCTATTCACTACACTTAGTGAGTGTGCTGTTAGTTATATGTATGCCCTAGAGGCCATTACTGTACATTGGATGTATATTGTAGTGGATGCTGGGACATATATAGGGAAGACTTTCTTGCTCGACATGATAGTATGCTATCTGGTTACTCTTTACCTTAACGTGTACACTAATTGTCTCTCTGTTACATGTTGGTAAAACCCTTAGGATGTGTACTTGACTACCTGGACTATGATGCGGATCATACTAGTGGGGACATGGTAGTCTATAAGTACATCCTTCAAAGTCCCTAGTCGTGGGTGTATCGAGACAGGGAATCGATATACCAGAGTAGACTAGTGTGTACCTTCTCGACCCATACAGATGGGCGATGGATGATCCCATATCCATTGGTGTTTGACATCAGAGGAGATATACGGGTGCTCAGTAGAGACTGGGTACACTGGACGGACTCGCCGAGAACTCCCAGATGGTATTATACCATACGTCAGATGGCAGTTCTCTGGTGACACTGGTACAGAGTAGTCTGTTGACCCGAGATCGTCATAGAGTCTTGTGTGGTTCCCACTGTGCTTTGATTTCCATCTTACCACGTCCAAGAGGGCGTGCAAAACGGTGGTTTTTGGGTACAGTCCCGAGTCACATGGAGGCAATGAGCGATAGGAGGGGATTCGTCTCTCCCGGTATAGGGAGTTGATGTTGTGCTGTGTTCGATTGGCTATAACAGGAAATCCCTGGCCAGGGTTGCTGAGATTTACTGGTAAGTGTTACCAGTAGTTTCTCGAATAGTTATAGACCTCATATCGACACGACTTATCGAGCTATTGGGGTCAGACGTTTACCACCCCTAGGCGAGATATGCGACATATCAGACGATCAGACCGGACTGTACGGTAGTGTTACTGGTTGGATTCACTGGAGTGTGAGCGGGCTTGCTCGTCGATCTTCTGATCGCTCAATACCCGGGTGGCCGTTACGTTTAGCAGACCGCTTGCGGCTTGTGGATGCTTGATATGATCATCATCTGCTGCCGGCGTATTAACGAGTCTTTAGAGTCCTACACAGAGGTTTCCTGGCTCAAGCAAAACGAAATAGGAGCGCATATGAGATATCTGCGGGACCGAGAATAATGCGTGTATGTGATACCGTATTTCATTCTCGCGATGAATGTGTCGAATGGTTGTATGCGATATAACCTAGTTATCGAATCAAGGATTGATTCGATAAGCCGATACATTGGATACTAGCCGGTTATATGCGATATGACCGGATCATAGAATCAAGTGTTGATTCGATGATTTAATGCATAATTATATATTTGATATATTACTTTACATTAACTAGTATTGGTTCACTTAAGATGGATTTTCTCACTTGATGTGCACATTGTATATATGATATAGTTTTGTGCACTAGTTTGTATCATGTTTGATGATGCATGCAAACTTGGGTGTATGTTTGATTTGAACCATGTTTAGGTTAATGGTTATGGTTTTAAAATATTCACTTATTCATTTCATTTATATTCTTTATTTCTTTTGGCTAAAATGAAATGGTTGCTAATTTTGTCTTTTATGGATACTTCATGATGCTTTGAATTTGTAACCATTTTGTTTTATGTTTAAAACCTAACCATTAGCTAAACTAGAGTTTGCTCTCTACAAGAGTTAAGTCTAACCCAAGGTTGCATTATGATAAGGTCAATTTGGTTTTATTATTGTTTTAATCAACACTTATCATATTCTTCATCATCTTCTTCTTCTTCACTTCAAGAAAAAGGTTGAAAGCTTTAATGGCAAAGTGAGAAAAAGAGTGAGAAATCCAAATCTAAAGTCTACCCACTTCCTATTTCTTCATCCTCTACCTCTTGCCAAGTAGTAGAGTGTGTTTCCTTCACAAGTTTCTTGACTTGGTGAAGTTGGAGCTTGATCTAGCGATGCCTCGACGTAGATCATCTTCGGCATGGACATCGACGACCTAGCTTGCCCATTCTCCGACGAAGCAGACGCTAGAGCCCGGGAATTGTTATGGACAGCGAGGAGACTTCATTACGGAGCTATGGAGGTGGATAACCGGATCTACAAAGGTTGTATTTCCGTATCTCTTAGTTAAGTGTTAACTAGTTTTCTTTTCGCCTAGATTTCTAGCAAACGATCCGTAGTCGGGTTTCTCGGCACCTAGAATTTTTGAAATTGGCATGGTTGATGCCTTGTGAGACCTCATTAGGGTGCCTAGGAACCCTACATGTGCTACATCGAGTCTGGTGTATAGCATCGCGTACATGATAGAGCCTGCTACCGAAGCATAGGGTATCTCTTGCATGCGAGCTCTCTCCAAATCAGTCTTGGGAGACATCTCTTTGGAGAGAGTGAGCTAAGAGATCATGGGTAAAAACCAACGCTTGGACTCTTCCATACTAAACCGCTTTAGTATGGTGTCAATGTACCTGGATTGGGACAATCCCAGTATTCGTTTAGACCTATCTCTATAGATCTTAATCCCCAAGATGTAGGAGGCATCCCCTAGATCTTTTATTGAGAATCTTTGTGATAAGAAGAGCTTGATCGATTGCAGCATAGGAATGTCATTTCCTATCAAGAGTATGTCATCCACGTACAATACGAGGAAGACAACCTTACTCTCTGCTAACTTCTTGTATATACAAGGTTCGTCTACGTTTTTGACGAAATCAAACTCTTTGATAACGACGTCAAAGCAGATGTTCCAACTCCGCGATACTTGCTTTAACCCATATATGGATTTAAGCAGCTTGCACACCTTTCTGCTGCTCCCACTGTCTACGAAGCCCTCTGGCTGAGTCATATACACGGACTCTTCCAAATCACCATTTAGAAAGGCGGTCTTAACATCCATTTGCCAGATTTTGTAGTCATGATACGCAGCAATGGCAAGCATGATTCAGATGGATTTTAGCATAGCCATTGGAGAAAATGTTTCGTCATAATCGATACCTGGTCGTTGACGAAAACCCTTTACAACAAGTCTAGCTTTGAAAGTCTCCACTTTCCAATCTACACCAAGTTTTTTCTTGAAGATCCACTTGCTCCCAATGGGTTTTACCGCTTCAGGAGCAACTTCCAAAATTCATACTTTGTTGGTGTACATAGATTCCATCTCGGACCGCATTGCATCCTGCCATTTCCTTAAGTCCCCACTCATGATGGCCTTCTCGAAGCTAGTTGGGTCATCATCCTCCATGATGCAATCCTCGCTCCCACCATCCATGAGAAAACCGTAGTATCTCTCAGGTGGGTGAGGAACCCTACTAGATCGGCGGAATGGCTGTGGTTCATCGGGAACTACCGAATCCTCAGGTTCTAAAAAAATCTTCTATTGTGGTTTGTATTGCTGGAACCTCTTCCAGTTCTATCTCAGAGCCACCAATCTCTTTTGCAAGAAATTCCTTTTCTAAAAAGGTGGCATGTTGAATAACAAACACCCATTGTTCCTCACTGTGGTAGAATTCATACCCTCACGAATGCTTGGGATATCCAATAAACTTACACAAAACAGACCTTGCCTCGAATTTGTCTGGTTTTTGTCTTTTGACATAGGCCGGGCAACCCCATATCTTAACAAAATTAAGATATGGTCTCTTCCCTTCCCATATCTCATATGGGGTGGTAGGAACAGATTTGGTTGGAACTTTATTCAGTAGGTATGCTGCTGTCTCCAGCGCATACCCCAGATGGAAATAGGTAACTCAGCTATGCTCATCATAGAGCGGACCATATCTAATAGGGTGCGGTTCCTCCGTTCCGATACACCGTTGTGTTGTGGTGTATATGGAGGAGTTAGCCGAGAGAGAATCCCATTCTCTTTTAGGAAGTCCACGAATTCAAAGCTTAAACATTCTCCTCCTCTATCGGATCTAAGGATTTTAATACTTTTCCCGGTTTGGTTCTCGACTTCTTGTTTATATTCTCTAAATTTCTCAAAAGCTTCTGATTTGTGTTTCATCAAGAACATATATCCGAATCTAGAGAGATCGTCAGTGAATGTAATGAAGTACGCAGAACCATTCCTGGTATGTGTAGACATGGGACCACATACATCAGTATGTACCAGTCCCAAGAGTTCCGTAACTCTTTCTCCGTGTCCCGTAAACGGAGTTTTGGTCATCTTGCCTTTGAGAAATGACTGGCAAGTGTCATAAGAAGAAAATTTGAACGGATTCAAATATCCATCCTTATGCAACTTAGCCAGCCGTGTCGTATTTATATGACCAAGTCTATAATGCCACAAGAAGGATTCGTTCATTTCTGAACTCTTCCTCTTCTGTGTGTTTGTTATGCTCAGAACTGTTGATTGATTTAGAACATAAATGCCATTGCACAACGTGCCTGATCCACCAACTTTTGGTTCAGGAAAAAGTTCATAACATTATCCTGTAATACAAAATTATATCCCTCTTTACTCAATAAAGAAACCGATAAATGTTGCATATCAGGTTCGGCATATAATAGCATTCGTTCAGAATCAATGTATTATTAGTTGGTAATATAAGGTGATATTCCCCGACGGTTTTAGCTGCAACAATTGCACCATTTCCAACCCTTATGTCTTTATCACCTTCTCCAAGCTCTCTACCTTTTCTAAGCCCATGTAACTGATTACATATATGGGATCCTGACCCGGTGTCTAAAACCCAGGACTTAGAGCAAATGGAGAAACAGTTCTCTGTAACGAACACACCCAAAGAAAATGCATTAATATGTACTTTCTTCATTCGGGTGGCATGGGAATCCTGGTACCCCTATATCCTGTTCGGTCTTATAACTTTTATAAGAAAGAACGGAACCAACGTTCCCCGGCACAGTATAACATGCGGGTTCGGTCAATACATCCATATTATTATCTTGATTAAGGCATGATATAGTCGCTACCTGGAGAGAGAGAGAAGAAAACAATTTAGCGTATGCTCTTGCAAGATCAGATTGGTTATTATTTTATCTAATCATGATGGCTCCCACTGTTTTTATCAAATCTTCCTTCAAACCCTAAAAGAAAAGACTAGCCGAGATTAATTACACCCTACAATTACGCCAATCTTTCAGCCTGGCCATTGTCGGTACTTTGAGGGAGGTTCCCCGTGCTTTTGCATGGACCTAATTAAAATAAACCTCGTTTTCCCAGAGGCATAACCCCGTTGACACATTTTTTGACACCTACTCGATTGGCTAATTGTCCTGTGTAAAACTCTCCCAGGAGTAACAATTACTCGCAGTGGGTATCGGGATCCAACTATCTCATAGAAGGTATGCAATCTCATAGCAAATTTCAACAC